>CM057340.1:128139453-129339453 GCA_030015575.1 Agapanthus africanus | reverse complement strand
AAGTATTCACCACCTCGATCAGATCTCAGTGTCTTGATACTTTTGCCTGTTTGTTTTTCTACTTCATTCTTATATTCCTGGAATTTTCCAAAGGCCTCGGATTTATATTTCATTAAGAAGACATATCCATACCTTGAAAAGTCATCCGTAAAAGTAATGAAGTAAGAATAACCGCTTCACACATGTGTAGACATTGGACCGCACACGTCGCTGTGTACGAGTCCCAAGAGCTCGCTCACTCTTACTCCGTGTCCAGTGAACGGGGTCTTTGTCATCTTTCCTTTGTGACAGGAATGACAAGTAGCATATGATTGATATTCGAACGGATCCAAATATCCTTCTGTATGTAACTTCGTCAACCTTCTCTCATTGATGTGACCCAGTCTACAATGCCATAAGAAAGCCTGATTTGTTTCCGGAGACTTTCTTTTGTGTGTATTCTGGATATTGAAAATCTGTGCTTGGTTTAATACATATATTCCATTGTTTAATGTACCTGACCCAATCAGAACTTGATTAAGGTAAATGTTTACAACATTGGTTACAAATGCAAATTCATAACCTTCTTTAGATATTAAAGATACAGAAATGATATTACAAGTTGCATTCGGTACAAAATAACAATTACGCAAAACCAAAACGTGTCCATCTGACAACCCCAGGTGATAGTCCCCCACGGACTCAGCATCCATGACAGCTCCATTTGCAACTCTGAGGGTCATATCACCTGCCTTCAAAACCCTACGGTTTCTCAATGCCTGCAAAGAATTACAGATATGAGATCCTGATCCGGTATCCAATACCCAGGAAGTAGAGTTTATTGATAGACAGATTTCAATAACATACACACCTGAAGCTGAAGCCGCAACTTGCTTCAGATCCTGTGTTCTGGCCTTCCAAGCCCTGCAATCTTTCTTCCAGTGTCCACTCTTGTGATAGTAAAAGCATTCTTCCCTTCCCACAAGCTTTCCCGCTACCATTGTTGCCTTTGCCTTTTCCTTCGTATCCACTTTACTAACACCGCCCCTTGGTTTGGTGGGGGTTTTCTTCTTCTTTCCCTTGGCCTTCGCCTTGGACCTAGAAGAAGAAGATCCTCCTACAAACAAAGTGGATGTTTTCCTACCTTTCTGTAGGGTGCCCTCTGCACTCCTCAACATGTTGAGGAGTTCTGAAAGTTCAATTTCTTTTTCTTGCAAGTTGAAGTTCAGGATAAACTGGGCGTAAGTGGAAGGAAGGGACTGGAGAATCAAGTCCGTGTAGAGCTCGTTCTCTAATGTGGTCCCAAGGTCCACGAGCTCCTCAATGAAGCCAATCATCTTAAGAACGTGTTCCGCTACCGATGATTGGACGGCCAATCTCACCGAAAACAACTTTTTCGAGACTTCGTATCTTGCGATACGGGATTGCTCTCCATACAATTCTTTTGTATGAAGAAATATGGATTCCAGGTCCATATTCTCGTGCCTCCTCTGATATTCATTGTCCATAGAGGCAAGCACGAGGCACTTGGCCTTCGCGCAGTCGATTTCCCAGGTCTTACGGATTTCCTTATCCGCGACGCTGGTTTTGGGACCTAGGACAGGGGGAGCTTTGGTGGTAAGGAGATACCCCAACTTGTCATAAGTGATTGCCATTTTGACATTCCTGAGCCAATCTTTGTAGTTTGGCCATGTCAGTATGTTTTTATCTAGTAGTAACTTAAGTCCAGTCATGATGATTGGTCGCTGCAATTAGGAGAGAGAGAAGAAACACTTTAGCATGATGCTCTTGCAAGTTTAGGGTGGTTTTTAATTTGTCTAAACAGGATGGCTCCCACTGTCTCTCGAATCCCTCCTCAAACCAAAAAGGAAGAATTAGGTAGGATCAATCTCACCGTACAATACTTTCTTAACCGTTCGGCCAGGCTAGTGTCGGTACTTCGAGGGAGGTTTTCCAACGCTTTCGCGAAGTTCCTTAATTAAATAACCTCTTTTCCCTGGGGGCGTAGCCCCGCTAACACCTTTCTAGACACCTACTAGGTTTATAGCATTGATCGTTAAGTGAGAAATTTCCCGAGGAGTAGCATATACTCACAGTAGGATCGGGATCCAAATATCATTGCATGACAAAACTGAAGGAATCCTACCAGAATCATCACACTCCAAATGGTATGCAGCGCTAGCAAGTTTCAGTTTCTTTAGAAACTCCCGATGTGGATTTTTTCCCCATGCTCTTACGATCTTGACTTTGGCCAACAAAACATAAGTCACATGTCAAGTTCTATCCGTCATTCTCCAGGTTAATTTGAACCCACCCATACCTACCCTTGACTTTGGCCAACAAGGCAATACGACTGTCCCAAACTAACACATCTATCTATGCTGCACATGAATACCCAATAGCTACCAATCACTATGCCTTGACTTTGGCCAACAAACATAGCTTGAATACTATTAACCATCCATGTGAAACGACGGAGGGCTACGAATGGTTTTGGCGAAACCGTGAACGTAGTAAACTCGATATAATCGATGGAACGAGATAGCTTTTAAAAGGAGTGGTTTAAGCTCCGCGTTTAAAAGTTATTTTGAAAAGAAACCGAGTTGTTTTGAAAGTGTTCCAACGACTTTTACTTTGGTTTATTTTTCTTGCATTAATTTTAATGCGTCCCATCAATTAACCCTACCATTGCAGAAAACAACGAAAATATGACGTACGCTTATGCCATCCGCATTCGCCATGGGTCCCATCATCACCCGTTAGGTTACTTAACTAACGACAGAGCCGGGGGCTGGACTAGCGCGGATGCAAAACATAAGCAACGCCTAAATAGATATCTACATATAGATATATACAATCGTCAGATGCAACGATAGCCATTCTAGATCACAGATGAATACATTGGATATACTAGGAATCCGCATTCCGTTCGAGCCTGTAACGAAAAGCGGATTACACGGTAGCGATGAATAGACAATACCCCACCCTAGACCCCTACGGGTGCGGCAAACTACCCGCCAAGTACCCGAAGCAAAGCAACCTCCCTCAACGACGTGAGTAGGCCACTCGTCACTTCGAGATACCCGGTAGTTTGTACACCCCACCTTGGGTCTATCCTAGGAGAAAAAACAGTAAAAAGAAATTATACAATGACGGCTACAACCCCATCCCGGTTGTGCGGCCATATAAATAATATTACATCAATTTACATATTACATGAATTGAAAGATAAAGAAAACTCTCATCTCACAACCCCCAGCTATTCATCCGCGACAATCCAACGAATTCATATACACAAACCATCAACATTACAGATCACAGATATGTATAACCCCCACTAATCGACGTATAGCGATTAGCAGACGTTCAATACATATATAACATTACAGATACAACCCATTATCCAAAGTCTACAGAATATCGACCAAAATACGGATTTGTAACCACCCCAAAAACAAACTTGTTCTCTGGAAATTCTGGGCAGAAACAAACCATCTCAAAAATCACAAAACACCAACAGGAGAAAACTGCAGGAGAAACGATCCACGGCCGAGTCAACTCGGCCGCGGATCCGCGGCGGGAGCAAGCTCCTGCCACGGATCCGCGGTGAGTTAATCGACTCACTGGATCATTTTTCTTGCCTGTTCTTTAAAAAGCCTGAGCCGATTTTTAATACATGATTTATTATTTTTTGAGCAGAAATAAAAATCGGCAGAAACTTGATATTTTTAACGTGTTTTGCGGTTTTTCGTTCGATCGAAATTCTAGATACTTTGCTAACATGCTAGGGTGTGTTTAGCTAGTCTCTGATACCACTGTAAGTCCACGTTACCTCTCCCGGTTCTTTCGGGCTTGCGGAAATGATGAAAAACGATTTTTTGGGTCATGGTAACATGGACTATAAAACACGGATCTTTGCTAAACTACACACTAGCAACTAACTAGAGCTTTTCCTACTTGGTTAGGGGTTATACCTCAACTTGAACTCCTTCTCTTGGGCTCTTTGAGGTGGTCGGATGGTTCGTTCCTCGTCGCCTTCTCTTGCCGAAGATGGATCCACCTGAGGGTCTCTACCTTGAGCTTCTTTCTCGAACTTGAGAAAACTAAAGTGTCCGACTTGCTAGACCTTCAACCTTAGGATGAGTAGAGAGTGGCTTTGGTGTTTTATCTCCAAGGAAATGTTTCTCAACACATGAGATGAATTTTCCTTGAGCTAGAGGAAGAGGAAGAAGAAAAGATGAGAGAGAATCAAAATGATAGAATGAGAATGGTTTTACAACCATAACAATATATGTGAATTATCTAATTAATAATATTAATCCAAAATGAAAAAGGTGATGGTTGGTTTGATAAGACCATTATCATTTCATATTAAATGTTTTTGCAAAGATCAAAGAGCATCTTTGGAAAGAAATGATGATGGTCAATGTTTCAACCTTGGTCAACAAGTCAACCTTGGTCAACAAGTCAACAAACCCTAACCATAACCCAATTTCATTTAAATAACATTATCAATTGATATTTCACATATTCATTAGGGTTTGGTAAACGACAACCGTCAACTGTACATACACACCCGTACCAAAACCCTAATGAGAATCCTCTTCCTCTGCCTCAGTCAACTGTGCATACACACCCGCATTCGTGTTCCGAGGAGCACGAATACTATGAGATAAAATTAACCCCAAAGCATATACTAGGATCTGGCTCAAACCAGAGCCTGCTAGTAATAACTGTCCGGGCACCAAACGGGCACAAGTGCGCGGATGTGAACGAACCCTGTCGCAAAACCATGCGACCTCTACTCTGTTTTTCCTAAAGGCGAATAACCCTCTGTATGGGACTCTAAAGACTAGACACTACGCTGGCAGTGGGTTTAACCACAGACCGCAAGCGACACTAGCTGTACGTAACGGTCCCCAGGTAGATGCCGATAAGAAGACGGACGAGGTGAAACCCATCTGAACTCCTACTGAGCCTGAATGTGACAATCTCCATACAGTCCGGTCTGTTCGTCTAAGAACATCGCATGGCCGGCCTATGGGGCGGTAAACGTCAGTCCCCTAATAGCGGTACAAGTCGTGTCGGAGTGTAGCCCAGAACACCCTGAGATAACACTGAAAACCTACCAGTATATCTCGCTTGCCCTGGCCAGGGACTTTGTGTAATGGCTCTTCTAGACACAGCGCGATATCAACCCCCAATACCGGGAGAGACGAATCCTGTCTAACCGTCACTGCCTCCAAGTGCTTCGAGACTGCACCCAAAAACTACCTGTTTGCACGACTCCTTTGAGCCGTGGTAGGGTAGTAATCAAAGTACAGTGGGAACACACTCAACGCGAAGTGACAATGTCAAGTCAACGGACTAAGCTGTACTCATGTCACCTGGGAACTGATAACTGACGATAGGTATAATACCAACCAACAGTTCCCAACGAGTCCTGTCCAGTGTACTCGTAACCTAACGAGCACCCGCATACTATCTCAAGTATGACGTACTGGCGGCTGTGGGACAGATCGTCTCCCAAGCTGGGATGAGAAGCGCATACGCTAGTCTACTCCGGAGTATCGATGCCCTGTCTCGATAGTCCTACGACTAGGGATCTGCATAAGGATGTGCTTGTGGATTACCCAGCCCCCATGAGTGTGACTGCCATCACAACGCTGGTAATCAAGCAAAGATCCTAAGGGCTCCACTAATGTGTTAAGGCGATATGCTATAAGAAACACATGCACACATTAAAGCAGAAACAAACCAAGTTGCATACTACTATATTTAGCAAGATTGTCAATACAAGGTGAATATCCCAAGCTTCCATTAAGTAATATACAAACTAGTATGATACAGTAATGGCCTCTAGGGCATATACACTAACAGCCCCCAGCGTGTCCACCTTTTTAGGAGCGTGTGGTTGTGGCGGGTTTACCTTCCAATTTTCAGACAACGTGAATTTGCCTTGTTGGTACTGGTCCTCAATCCATTTTTTGAAAATGAAGCAATCTTCGATTGGGTGGCCCACTATTCGGTGGTAAGGGCAGTAATTGGGATTGTTGACGTCGCCCGGTTGCAGTGAGCGTCTTGGATCTGGTAGAGTGATAAGCCTGTTGTGCACCGCCAGTTCGAACAGTCTTCTCGTTTTATCCCGAGGGAATGAGTAAGGACGTCTTAACTTTTCTCTGAGTGATCGTGGTTTATCATTTTGGCGAGCAGCTGGTTTCGGATCACTCGGCTGCTGCTGAGCGTTGGTGACGAAGGTAGCTTTCCCTTTACCCTTTTCATTTCGAAGCCCCATTTTTTAGGAGGACGGTCTATGGCCCATCTGGTCCAGCTTGTCGATCAAGGCTTGGAAAATGGTAGGCTTGAAGAACATCATAAATTGGGATATAGTCTCTTGGGGGTCAAGGGTCCCTACGAACATACCCACAGTAGGAGCTTCTTCTACGTGTTGTTCGCATTTCGACCATAGGTTTCGCCACCGAATAGCATACTGAACCCATGTCTCTCCTGGCTTTACCCTGGCATTGATCAACGCCGTGATCGGGGTGCGTTCGCTGGCGCTTGCGAAACGCTGGGTGAATAGCAACTCCATTTCTATGAATGTTTTGATGGAGTCATTCAGAAGCTCCGAGTACCATTCAAATGCCATCTCCGCTAAGCTGCCGATGAACTGGCGAAGTAGCAATTTGTTGTCGCCTCCAGTATTGCCGCAGAGAGCCCTGAACTGAGCGACGTGCTGATGGGGATTGCTTGTCCCCTTATACACGTGAAATTTAGGGATCGTACATCCCGGCGGGTACTTAATTTGATCATACCAGCTTGGATAGGGTTGCCCAGTTCTGACGACTTGACCCGCAGTTTCTCTTGCCTGATGAGCTCGTATTTGTTGATCTATGTAGCCATCAAGCGCAGCTTTCGAGATCGTCTCCTCCCTGGCTGCTGATTACGCCGGAAGAAGATTTGATGTCTCTCCTCTGTCGTCTTCGATGATTATCGGGGGATCTTCGGCTGGAGGGTCCGGGTGGATCATCATCCCTACCATGTCTTAGAATAGGAGCGCCATTTGTTTTATGTTAGTTGCTTGTTCAGCGACTTCTTTATCTTTCTTTTCGAGCATTCTTCAGAGGAACTCGGCGTCGGTTTCTTGCTCCCGGCGTTGAACTGACGGTGCTTCCGGGCTTTCCTTCTGCCTAATAAGTGCGGCCATCTTTGTTAGCATATCCTGGAGTTTCTGTTGTTACTCCCAAACCTTTATTATTGACCGGGTAAGTGGTCGATGACCCCCGAATGCACGGCTTTCCTCTTTTCCGGAAGCTATGTAAATGGTGTGCACTACCATGCCCCCAGACTTGGGGCGTTTAGTTTTAGTGCCTTTGAGATTTTTCGTAGGCACGGGGATCTTCTCCGGCCTTCTCCTTTTATGGGCGGTCGAAATTGAGGGGGATGTTGCAGACGATACTTTCCATGGTACGACGGCAGGATGATCCTCCTTTTACCGGACCTTCATTTTCTTTGATCGACGGGAGTATTCTTTGTCGATTATAGAGTCTTGGACTCTTCGCCAGACCCTATGGATTTTGGGGGACAGCCACTGAGGGGGCTGCTCCGGCTTGACCTTTGTGATGTTCTCCGAAGGTGGAGGAGACCTTTTTAGTACGGCAATTGAAGAATTCTTGCACACCCTCCTTAGCGGCTCAAAACTGTTCCCGGTTGGAACAACAGCATCAACTTCCACCATTAGAGCTGGTGGGGTAAGTCCAGAAGGGGAACTGTCCTCAGCTCTCCTCACTCGGCGCTAGTGACGACGTCGAGAATGTCGTGTAGCCGGGATCACCTCTATCGTCGAAGTATCTTCTCCATGCCCCCTTGTCATGCCCCGCTTCCCAGAGTACGCTAAAACGGGCACATGACATAGCCAACCATGCTACCTGTGAATAGGAAGTATCCATCCACAGTCACATTACGGCTGTAGAGATATCAAGAACAAAATAAAACTATCTAAAACATGTCCATAATCCAAGATAATCTGAGTCAAGAATAATAAAATACGGAAGCGAAAGATCCAATACAAAATAACTGGAATGTATGTCCCATAACGCGGGCTCACATCAGGAAATAAATGCAGGAAAGAAAAACTAATTACTACTGACACTCACAGCTCAGCCTGTTGGCTGAAGTACTCCTGCTCGGACTGCAACAGCGGTACAGAATCTGGGCCATGCAAAACCCAGACGTCAGCGCGTCAAGTCATCAAGTGATAACATATAAATAGGGTAACAGGCAATGCGAATATAAACATGAATAAAGCAAGGGTAACAATAATATAAATCAGAGCGGTGCAGTGGGTAAACTAAACTGTTCTATCAGGTTTTCTGTTCTAAAGTCTTTGAAACCAAATTGATGAATCATCGATGTAACTCAATAGTATCCCGTACATACCCGGGACCACGGCTCAGATTCTCAAGCTGAAAACGAGACATGCCGCTAGGCACTAAACAGGAATGTGTACAGATGAATGATGTCAGCAGCATCATTCCAAGGCTGGCCTAGCCTCTAAAACTGATCAGAACAAGTATCGAACTGTTGAGTTGCACGTCAGGTTTCACCTTTGATTTCCCCATACCCCCAAGTTATATGTGTAGGTCAAGTCAGGTATCCCGTAATCAAGAACTAATGCCAACACAGGATCAGGTAAGCAGGTTTGTCTGGATAGGCAACAGGAACGGTCCATGAGGACTACATGTCAGGTCTGTTGGCATTAGATACAAGATCAGGTAACGAGTCAAGTCATGGTACAACAGGTCAAGTCAAGCAGTATACGGTACCATGTCGGGTCAATCAATATGTATGTAGAAAGTCAGGTCAAGATGTAAACAATATCATGGGTGTGCTCATACTTAGTTACATAATCAAGCATGGTCATCAACAACATAAATTTAAGCAACGAATTAAACAATGAAGAAACTTCAATTAATTAGCAGCACAGTTATCAGAGGTGATTTCAATATTATAAGAATACAATATGATAATTATGGCCGTTAAATCATGTTAACAAGTTTAAGAATTTTATGGATGCAATGATATATATATATATATATATATATATAGGTTCAATGGATGAAATCATAGCTAATACAGGTTAAATGTACACGAGTGTCCGAATGAAGTAAAACTATAGAGAAAGTGCCATAGGCTACGTCAATAGTGAAAGTGTGATTAAAATATGCAAATGTGATTATTAGGTGTAATACAGTCATTGCAAACGGTAGGTTTCAAGTGTGGAAGATAAAATGATATAACATGAAATTGAACAGGAAAAATGGGAAATTATAGTACTAGAGTTAAATTGCAGGTTTAGGGTGTCATCAATATATATGTAAATATTATTTAGCATGTAGCAAGGGGTACTTGCCTCGACGGGTCGCGAATCGGGAAAACGGAACGTAAAACGTCGGCGGGGAAACTCGCGACGCGCGCACGGTTCACGGAATGAACCCAAACGACGGACAATGAAGCCACACGGGTCGGGGTACCATGCTGGAACGTCGGGACATGTCGTCGGCACGGCCGGATTCCGGCAAGATACAAAAACAGTAAGCAACTAAAGAAATACATGAAAGGAAGAAGAAGGGAAGAGGGGAAGGAGGATGGAGAGGAGGGAAGGATACTCACTGTGGATTGTGGAGAGGTCGTGAAGGTCGACGGTGTCGACGGAACTCCGGCGGACCACCTGCAGGGGACAACGGCCAACCCACAGAACGGGAAAAAAGAATAAGAGAAACGAAGAAGTAAGGAAAGAAGGAGAAAGAAGGAGAGGAGAGGTAAGCTTACTGGGTGTGCACGAAGGCCGGGGACACGGGGACGAGGTCACCGGCGGCGACTGGAAGTAGAGGCGGCGGAGACAAGCGGGTGTGCAAGTTCTCGGCTGCTCGGATTCGTGTGCAGGAAGATCGAAGAGAATGGAGGTGAACGTGATGAGGACGGGTAGGCGGCGATGAAACGGTGATGATGGCGTCGGCGTCGTCACAGAAAGCGAGGGGAGGCGGCTATAGGGTTTCGCTGGTGATGGGTTACGTGAAAGAGAAGGAGGAGGAAGAGAGAATTATTATATAGGGGGGAGAGAGAGAGAGAGGGATACGGGGGGGAGAGAGAGAGAGACGGGGAGAGAGGGGGGGATTGCGAGAGGAGAGAGAGAGGAGAGAGATAGACAGAGGAGAGAGAATTAGGGAGGAGAGAGAAGTTTGGATTGTAGCGTTTAGAGAATATAGAGAGAGGAGAAAGTGGGGCCCATGGGGTGAAAGGAAGAAGGGGATTGGTTGGCAGAAAATATTTATGGGGTTTGGTTAGGAAAAGAAATCTTTTAAAGATTTAAGAAAAGGAAATATATTATATGGGTTTTAAAATATATTCGACGGTTTAAAAATATATTAGAAATTAGGATTTGGCGCAAATGTAAAGTATTTCCAAATTGCGCCCGGGTCAGGTCCAAAAATTTGAAATTGAAATACGAAAATTTTAGGCGGGATCCAAAATTTAAAATGAAGTATTTTACACTCAAAAAGCATACCCCCAAAACGGACACACGTACGCGCGCGTAGCCGTCCAAACTCGCCCGTTTCACTGAACGGGACGAGAACACGATGCACGGACGCTACAGCAGGGTTAGGGGTGTCAAGCATGCCATGACGAATATTTTTAATTTTATTTTAGATGCCTTAAATTGTTATATGCAGAAATGAATTGCCGGGTAAAATTTATAACTAACAACAGTCAAGTAGGATCAATAAAATAAATACCAAACACCATTCATACGGTAACAGAAACTAGTAGCATTGGGCTCGGTTGTTACACCCCTGCTTTGATGGGAGGCTGTTATTGGCGCTAGTCTGTCAAAAACTGACATCCGCTGGGAAGCAATGGTCAACCTGTCGAAGGCCGACTTTCGAGTAGGGGAAGTAGTTTGGACGACTTCACCTACAGCAGGAGTTGGGATAGCCTTAACCGGTATTGTGAGCCTCTTCGCAGGCCTATTTGAGCTTAGGCTCAGCCTGTCAAAGACTGAGGCAGTAGAATTGGACGACCCGTTCAGAGAGGCCGCGGTAGTTGCAAGCCGATCGAAGACCGACTTCTTTGGAGCTTCCTATAACGGTACTGGAGCGTTGACTATTATCGTTGGGAGCATGGTCCCGAAGAACAATCCAGTGGTGGCTTGTGTCACCTGTTCCTCCGGCATTACGAAGATGGAGGCCGCTTGGGGCCCGTAAGTTACTCCTCCAAACAGGGCGGAGCGGGAGTTGTTGTTGCAGTTGGTGCAGCTGGAAGCCATTGATCTTCTTTTCTCTGCACGGGAGCAAGACACCAAATCATAGTACCTCGAATCCACAGGCAACCATAGCAGACCGCGATTTGTTCGCCAAACACGATACACGAAGTGTGGAGTGGAAAGAGGAAAAGGTCCCACCGGGCGTGCCAGAATCTGTTTACCGCCGAAAGACACGACCGGGACGTTAGGACGTCTAGCCTGAATTTTGGGGGAAGATGCTATTTGGTTTTATCCGCCCACCTCTCCGAAGATGCCAAGTTGATTTATGACACCATGTATCGGAGGTTTGGACAGATACGGCCGATATAGAAGACTTCATCAGATTCCCCCTCATTGTGAGTGGTTTTTTATTGTGGGGACACTTTTCCCTGCAGGCGCAAGCCCCTGCAGTTAATTACGTTACCGTATCGCGGTAACCACTTTCTCTGGCTCCAGAAGGTCACTTCGTTTCATGTGTGTTTGTTTTATTTTTGGTTGCCCGAGGATTGTATACGAAGACTAATTCGTGTTGTCGCCCGTAGGGCGTGGATTAGTCCAAATCCGTATTTTCTTAGATTTGGGTTTGTTTGATTTAAGGATCGTTAACCTTGTTTAAGATTAAGATCGACTCAAATGTTTGTTAAGGATATGTTAATCCGATATTGGACTAATATCTACTCAAAGGGGGTTCAAGATCATTTTTGATCCAACAAAAGAGCATTTGGGCTCTATCGTTTTAGTTTAAGGACGTTGCGGTCCATAGGCTAGTTTAAGGACATTACGGTCCACGTTTAGTTTAAGGACGTTTTGGTCCATGGATCACCATTTTTGAGGTGAGGGTTTAGTTTAAGGACGTTGCGGTCCACAGTAGTTTAAGGACATTGCGGTCTGTTGCTAGTTTAAGGACGTCGCGATCCATTGTTGCTGGTTGTCGGGACCCGCCACCTCTCTGAAGACGTTGAAGAATTACAACGATATGTATCAGAGGTGTAAGGAGATGTACCCTTAAACCAATGAATGTTCATCAAGGACTTGGTAGTCTTGTTTGGGACTGAGGCCAATTTAGAAGAAGACATATGGGCTCGGTCGATTTGGGGTTTGGCCAACCTTGGGCTCAGCCCATTTGATTACTTATTTTGGCTTAATTCCCTTTCTGTATCAGCGCTGCTGAGCATTGATTTAGGTTCTGACACACCTTTTTCTTTTTGTTTTATTTATATTCTTTTATATGGAGTGTTAAACAATTTATGGCGCCCACGTGCAGAGCACGTAAGGCGCTCGGCGCTGAGCGCCAGACACTGAGTGCTAAGCACCTTTTTATTAAATAGCACTCTCGTGAGGGGCACGTGGAGCGCTCGGTGCTGAAAGACAAACTTTGAGTGCTAAGCGCTTCTTATTAAATAGTGCTCACGTGAGGAGCAAGTGGAGCGCTCGGCGCTGAGCGCCAGACTTCGAGTGCTAAGCGGTTCTTATTAAATAGTGCTCACGTGAGGAGCACGTGGAGCGCTCGGCGCTGAGCGCCAGACTTCGAGTGCTAAGCGTTTCTTATTAAGTAGCACCCTTGTAAGGAGCACGTGGAGCGCTCGGCACTGAGCACCGGACTTTGAGTGCTAAGCACCGAGTTTTTTGTTCTGCTCAATTCAATTTTCTGAGAATTGAATTTTCACTTGTGAAAGACTTTGTCCTATAGATCTGAGATCTGGAAAAAGAACTATGTAATTCTGATGTGAGAGTTGAACTCTTAGATATGGAGGAGATGATATGATCTCTCTTATTTTTATTTACCTTGAGGAGAAATCATTCTCGTTTTAATGTTTGAAGTTTATGGGGGATTCTTCTTTGCTAAACTTGAAGTATTGGGGCCTTTATATAGTAGACGCAGACTTGTTGATTCAATTAAGGAAATCTCTTATTGAGAGATCCTCAATTGATTTGGGGATTTTATCCACCGTTGGATCTTTGATTCAAGGACTTCTGCTTTACAGAAGATATTTTTCTTGTTTTTAATAAGATTGGGAAAAATATTATCCCATACAGAGCTTATTCTGTATCTTGGTGATTTTTTAATCACCGTTGGATCTTTGATCCAACGGTGCTCTGTTTTACAGAGCGTAATCTTTCTTGTTTAGAAAGATTCGAGTAATATTTTCTCAACAGAATTTAATTCTGTAATTTGATGATTTATCATATTCGTTGGATTTTTGATCCAATGGTGGAGAACTTTTAGTTCTGGCGCCGGAGCTCTCGTGCTTTGCACGTGAGGCGCTGCTTTAGAGTTTTTTACTCTTGGTGTTGGCGTTCTTGTGCTTTACACGTGAGGCGCTGCCTCAGAGTTTTTAACTTTGGGCAATGGTGCTCTCGTGCTTTGCACGTGAGGCGCTGCCTCAGTTCAAATTTTCAACAGAGCCCTCCTCTCTTATTGGGGGGAAACAAAAGGGTGTTTTTCTCAGTATGCCATATTTTTAGAAAATGATTTTTTTACAAGTAATATTGATTGCAATGCGGTAGAACTAAAAGAAGTTCTAGAGTCACAAGTTACTAATGACGATTTGGTCGAACCTGATGTTGCAATAGAATCTTATGAACCTCGGCCACTCCATAGATCTAGTAAGAATTCTCGCCCACCGGAGAGATACTACGGTTTCCTCATTGATGGTGATAGAGAAGATTGAATCATGGATGATGATGACCCTACTAGTTTTTAGCAAGCTATCACGGGTGGTGACTCAGGGAAGTAGCTGGATGCCATGAGATCCGAAATTGAGTCTACCAATAAAGTATGGACTTTGGAAGTTATACCCTCTGGGGTAAAACTCGTAGGGTGCAAATGGATCTTTAAGAGAAAGATCGGTGTAGATGGACAGCTAGAGATCTATAAGGCAAGGCTTGTAGCGAAAGGATTTCGTCAAAGTCCAGGACTGGACTATGACGAAAATTTCTCTCCTGTAGCAATGCTTAAATCCATTCGGATCCTACTTGCTATTGCTGCTCACTACGACTATGAAATCTGGCAGATGGACGTTAAAACTGCATTTCTAATTGGTGATTTAGAAGAGTGCGTTTATATCGATCAGCCAGAAGGCTTCGTTGATAGTGGGAGCAGCGTGAAAGCATGTAGGTTGCTTAAATCCATCTATGGACTAAAGCAGGTATCACAGAGTTGGAACATCCATTTTAATGATGCAATCAAAGAGTTTGATTTTGTCAAAAATCCAGATGAACCTTGTATTTATAAGAAGATTGTAGGGAGTACTGTCACATTCCTCGTATTGTACTTGGATGACATTCTCTTGATAGAAACGACATTCCTATGCTACAATTGGTCAAAATATTCTTATCACAAAGGTTCTCCATGAACGACCTGGGTGATGTCTCGTACATTTTGGGCATTAAGAACTATAGAGAGAGATCTAAAAGGTTATTGGGATTGTCCCAATCAAGATAAATTAACACCATCCTAAAGAGGTTTAGCATGGAAGATTCCAAGAGAGGTGCTTTACCCGCCTGTCACGGAATCACTCTTTCCAAGGACTTTTGCCCAAAGTTTGATGAAGAGAGAGCTCGCATGAGAATTATACCCTACGTTTCAGCCGTAGGATCTATAAAGTATGCGATGTTATGTACTCACCCTGATATCGCTTATGCACTGGGTGTAGTAAGCAGGTATCAATCCAACTCAGGGGAGAAACACTGGACAACTGTGAAGAACATTCTTAAGTGCCTACGAAGGACTAAAGAAATATTCTTGGTGTATGGTAATGGGGATCTCCAGGCGGAGTCCTTTACCGATTCGAGTTCCTAAAGTCATAAGGATGCCAACAAATCTATCTCAGGGTTTGTATTTACCCTTAATGGAGAGGCAGTCTGTTGGAAGAGTTCCAAACAGGTTACCGTTGCAGACTCAACGATGGAAGCTAAGTATATTGCTGCAAATGATGCTGCCAAGGAAGCCGTTTAGATGCGGAAGTTCATCTCGGAGCTAGGAGTAGTTCCAACCATTATTGATCCAATACCATTGTATTGGGATAATAATGGGGCTATAGCATTAGCCAAAGAGCCCAGGTCCCATCAACGATCCAGACACATCCTGAGGCGATATCATATGATCCGGGAGATAGTTGATCACCGCGAGATCATGATTAGAAGAGTAGATACAAAGAATAACACGCGGATCCACTCACCAAGGCCCTCCCACAGCCGCAGCATGAGCGACTTTTTAGGATGTTGGGTATGAAATATGCCAATAAGTGGTCTTAGTGCATGTGGGAGATTGTTGGATATATGTATGCCCTAGAGGCCATTATTTGATAGTGGATTCTTGGATATGTATATATATACAGAGGAATTTCTCGCTCAACATGATAGTATGCTATCTGGTTACTATTTATCTTAACATGTTCACTTGACTGTGTATACTATTCATTTGATACATGTTGATAAAGCCCTTAGGATATCTGCTTGACTACCATGATTGTGATGCAGATCATACTAGTGGGGCATGAGTGGTCTATAAGCGTATCCTTAAATGTTCCTAGTCGTGGGTGTATCGAGACGGGGCATCGATAATCCAGAGTACACTAGCGTATACGTTTCTTGACCCATTTGATAAGCGGTGGATGATCCCATATCCATTGGTGTTTGACATCAAAGATTGTATACGAGTGCTCAGTGGAGACTGGGTACACTGAACGGACTCACCGAGAACTCCTATATGGTATTATATCTATTGTTGGATAGCAGTTCTAAGGTGACACTTGTACAGGTTAGTCTGTATACCGGAGATCGTCATAGAGTCCTGTGTGTTCTCCCACTGTGCTTTGATTTCCATCCTACCACGGTGTTCATCTCAGAAAACTGCAATTTAATACTGCTCATTCATTATCTATTTTGTTATATATTGGTACTGCTAATCAGTGTCTGCTCAGTAATTACAGATTACAGGTATTCGTGATAAAATACTAGAAACACACTCAATATCACGGATATAGAGTTTGGGAGCCGACACTGCAATCAGAACAAAAAACCGACAAATATTCAAAGAGCTTTTTTGCAATAAACATGTGTACACAATTTTGATCCAACACTAGACATGTGTGACACTAGCTCTTTGACATAGACCATGGTAGAGCTGCCTTGGCACATGTGGGCATCATGACTTGTGCAGGTGGGCTTGTGAGTGTTTAATGCTAAAAGTTATGATGTGATATAATACTTCAAGTTTCCTTCCAAATCCCTTAATGCAAACCAGGTTATTAAAAAGAAATCAAACAGCACTTGAGAGATTATGGAGTGCACTCAAGATCACCACAGCAAAACGAGCCACTTTCACCACAACAAAACCGGTGACAACCCCAATAAAACCGGCATGGCCGGTCCCCCTTGCTCTAATCATCTCCATTTTTCTTCTGACACTTTATAGGCATCACATCATCCATTATATATTGTTTGTTTATTCTATTTTGATGCCTATAAATACCAGAACAGATGAGAGCCTTATGCCATATGATATTCTTTTTTTCATAGTTTTGTTTTAGTTTTGGTTTAGGCTTTAGAGTTGTGTGGGCTTTAACTTGGTTTCTTCTTCTTCCCTCTTGAAGCTTTCTTTTGAGAGCTTCATTATGGAGGTTGAACAAGTTACCAATATCTTCCACCTCAATTTCATCAAATGTTAATAATATTGCTTTTTCTTTGTTTCTTTCTTTCTTTTCCTTACTTGCTTCCATTTACTATTATTATGTGTAACTAATTTCTTTGGTTGTGGTGATGGTGAGGAAGTGAGATGAAAGGCTTTTCCTTCCTCCTCCTCTTGATCATGTTTAATGTGCGTATAATTATGATTCTAACTTAAGGATTGTTTCATGTATTGATGTGATATGGTATTTTGAAATCATGGTTACTCTGTAACCTCTTCATATACCATACTCACTCCATTTTCCCATTTCATAATGTTTAAGTTAAAATCAATTTGGTGTTAAGTTTGCTAAGATTAGATACGGTATTTTGTGACCAAGTGCTTGACAAACCTTCGGTTTTCATATACCCTATACTATCACAAACCCTTAGCAAATTTAACACTAAAACTAATTGCTCTCACTCGCTAATTTGTGTTTTTGATGTTGTCGTATGCTTGCTAACTCTTATGCTTAGTGTTGATACCTCAAGCTTGGACATACAGACGGTAAGTGAGCAATACGGACTCGTTTCATGTTTTGCGTCAAATATCGTTATTTTGATGATTTGTGCTTCGCAACCGCCTTGACAAGTCGTGCTTCACGCCGGGATCTACACAAGGACGAACAACTCATGAGCAAGGGAGCGTCGAAGGAATCGTCGCGATTCGACCATCCGAGCCAAAACAATGGTCATTTCTTTCTTAACTTGTTTTCTTTGTTTTCATGTTTTCTATTTTTGTGACAAACCAACCAATTCATTAGTTGTTGAACCTTAAACAACAAAACCTAATAAACAATGCCCTGTGGATCGACCCGTACTTACCGCCTCGCTACAACACGCCGTGCACTTGCGGTTTATAAATTTTAAAACGAGACCGAGCTTGCGTGCGCATCCATTTCCATAAAACGATCACATTTCCAAAACATACGCGTTTGCGCACGCGGGTGAGGCACCAACAAGTTTTTGGCACCGTTGCTGGGGAGTTGTTAGTTATTAGGAATTGTTATTTCTGGTTCGTACTAACTCACTAAGTTTTTAACTCAATTTTTTCAAAACTAACACAATAAATATTCTTTTTACTTTGTTCTTTGTCCTTCAGACCTGCTATCACTCTGTAATCAAATTAAAAAATCAAAGTATACTAGTAGAATACTAATATAGCCTAGAGAGTACACACAAAATTCGAGCACCCAACTCCTAAAACAGACCGGCGGCATCACTGTAAAATCTGGCGTCGCCGGGTCTATGGTAGGATTTTTGGTTTTTTCTTTGTGTGATCTCCAGTGCAGTGTTGGTATTCTAGTGGTATTTTTTGATTTTTATGATTCTAAGTGTGCAGGAATTGGGGCATATATATCACTTTTTGACACTAAATATTGTATTTCCAACATTTCAGATTTTTAACGGAATTACGACCAGCGATCGTGCGGAGAAAGTTTCAAATTCAAGTGCAAGACGTTAGTGAAGTAAAGTGCCAAAGATCCAGGTAGTTTGACCCGCACAAGCAAACATTCAAATACCCGTAATCACTTCAAGGGGGTTTCTAAACCCAAAATCACATCGGTACGTATTTTCTAACACCTTCGCTCAAATCCGACGCATTCTAATACTCTATCTTCTGCAGGATTCTTCACACAAACTTGCCACCAATTGCATAGAGAAGTAACCCGTATTTGTTGTAGCGCTTAAGCCTAAAAGGAAAAAGAATTGCTTTATTGATTGAATTCTTGAATTCTTTTATTGATTTGCGCCTTTGCATCTTAAATACGGATAATAAGGGCACGAAACCAAACAAGATACGGTAAAGCATTTCGTCACCTTTCTCCATAGCCCACAAATCACAAAACAACATTTTTGCATACCCACAGTAATTTAAAATCAATTAGAACTCTGAGTTTAAGGACTTCGCGCTCATTAGGAGAAGTTAACTGTGTTTAGAAGGTGTCTAGGCAAGTGTTCACGGCAAAACCGCCAAAAGAGAAATGGTTATTTTAATTAAGGAACTTCGCGAAAGTGTTGGAAAACCTCCCTTTATCTCTGTACTTACCTGGCTTTGTGATCCGTATATCTTGAGCACGTTTCTCGACACAGTTTTACTTCGGCAATCATGTTCTTGAGCAGGTCTAGTTGACTTAGCATAACATAAACTGTTAGGGGTATGATATTTGTGAATTCTTGTTGATATGGGTGATACACTATTCAATTCAATTTTTCACGATTCTTATTCTTTTGTTTATACTCATTCACAATTCTTTTATTCAAATTGCCAAGATGCTTCCCACATTCATGAAAACTGTCCTTTCTTAGGGGGTGATCAACCGTCCTAGAATTTTGATAATAGTCACCCACCTAACACTCTTGAACCCAGTCCCCCTTCAAACCCAGAGCAAATGATTGAAGATTTAGAGAGAGAGGTCGACAGGATGACAGGTTTAGCATCACCACCATCGCAACCCTCCTAACCTGAAACAACTGACACATCATTAGGGAATGATAGTGAGATGGATGCTAGGTTGACCGCTTTAGAGAAGGGTATTGAAGTAATGACTGCGGTCGATAATCAAACAGCTGCGACACTAGCCCTGTTCATACAGCAGTCTGAGCAATTGTTTCACGCCCAAGCTCAATCTTTGGCTAGAATCGTAGAGTGTGTTGCTGTAGTGATTCTAAAGAGTGAACACCATCAATTAGAACCTAATAATGTCGATGTCTGTCATCTAGGAAGTCACCTGAGTGAGATAAATGAACAAACAAATTTTGATGACTTCATAGATGATGATGCAATTGAATTGACTGAGTGTTATCAGGACAAACAAGAAAATCCTCCGAGTCAGTCCGACACTAGCCTTTAGGTACCAATTGAACCCCTTGTTACTAGTGATTTAGAGGTTGATTTAACCAAAGTACTACTTGAAGAGGAAATTCATGAACCGACTGATTTTTCCGCTCCGATTTTAAAGGAGGGAGCTTATGAATTTGACGAGTATGGTTAGGATAGATTGTTAGAGGAGATCAATGATCAGGAACCCACAATTTTTGTATCACCTGTTGATATTGTTTCGGAAGAAACGTTAGTGTGGGAACCTACTTTTGTAGATGACATGAACCTACCTAGATCTGAATGTGAGGAAGAAGAACTCGTTTTTGGAATAGTGAGCTATAGCAGTGAGTGTAGGCTTGTGCAGGATTATAGGGAGGAAGACAGCATGGAAAAACGGACTTTCATACAGAGTTTTGAGGAATTATTTGCGGATGAACTTGATATCCTTGGTGAGCTTGAGTCAGGATCAATTTGGGAACATCCCATGAACCTTTCCTTTTCTAAATATTTTGAGGATGGACTCCAGTTTTTAAGCGAACCTGACCTCGGAACTCAACACATGCTTTTTGAACATTCAATTCATTCGAGCAACAATTCTTTGATTCCTTCAAAACGTCATCTACGCATTCAGCGTCTTCCGATCCCTACTTACAAACACTCATGCCCTTCACTAACAAGTAACGCATTCTTTTTCTTTTTCTTTTTTTTTTATACGTATTCATTTACCAGCCATTGCATTATATCGATAAAAATTTTAAATGGCTGGTATTAATTTCTGGACTAACCCAATCTTTTAACTTGTATATGCTGTCATTAATCTTAGGTTTTTTCTTTTTCTTTAAATAAAATTCTCACCCTGATGTCTAAGTCTAGCTACCGGAGACGGGAGCAACGATGAGGACATCGTAAAACTCAGGTTTGGGAGTGAGCACTGTGTTTATTTTGCTGCATCATGTCTATATTCTGCATTGCATACATATTAAAAATCCCATAAAAAATCAAAAATTCAAAAAAAAAACATAAAAACTTGATTTTCATGTTAGCTTGCGGGGGAACTTAGATTCGAAGTCTGACAGTTCGGTTGATAAGTTAGAAATAACTAAATCCATTTTGTGAGACTGACGACCTGAAAAATAACCCTCCCTTGTTTAACCATAGCTGATATACGTATTTTATAACACTTTACACGTGTCGTATGTTTTTGAGAATTTGATGAAAGTCTGACATATCTGTAAAACTCTTAAAAATTGATAAATATCTTTAGGATCAAACATGTTTGTTCTGAGTTAAGTAATATTAAGAATAGTTCATAAAGTAAGGTGAATATGAAGGGTATTATTGAGGTTTTAATATAAGCTATAAGTCTGAAAAATAACCCATCTGCAACCTTGTTGGAGTAATTACACACCTTATCCACATGTAACGTCTTCGGATTTAAAAGAAATGCTGGCTATATCTCCGTTTTCACTAAGTTCAGAATATTTTAAATAAAATGAGTTTTTTGTTTTGTGGCCTTGGTAACTTGGGTAATTAAGTTCTTGGGTTGTCTCCACACCTAATGCCCTAAAACCATCTGGTTTGGGAGTCATTGACCCAAAGCTCGCTAAGTTTCCAATCGCCAAATAAAGCAAGCTATGAAAGTGTTCTCTCCGAGTTAAAAGTCCTCATGGTTCTTTATGGGAGAATAATCTTGGTGGAGACGAGTTTTCTATTAAAGCAGTTTTTCGTGGAGATATGAAGGTATATTAATAAAAGACGTTTTGCACGATAACTTGGGTGTGTATGAACAAAAACAGATGAAAGGTATGAGTGAAGAATAAGACTTAGGTTCTCTGTTAAAAACGATAGAAATTCTGACTTGAAACCGAACTTGAGAACAAAAACTTGAGAAAATCTTAACTCCTTTTCAAACTCGTGTAATCCTTTAGAAGTTTATCCTAGTCCGTACTTATGACATGATGACCCTAATCAAGTTCTTAAAAAATTGTAGACACTATCCGCACAATCACGTAAAGACACGTATAAGCTTATATTAAACAAATTATGAGGAGTGAAAATAAAGTTTAATGTTTCTGACTTGGGTGATAGAACTTCTAACTTTGATCTCTAACTTAAGATTAGAATCAACAGTTTCTCCATGGCTCTAACTTGACTGGATTTTGTGGGTGTAATCCGCTGAAAACCCTCAGGAGACAACACTCCTCCTATTAGAGACACCTAGAGGTTTAACGGCTTGTTGCACGTGCTCAGTGCAATCGCGTTCCCTGCGAAAGTGAGGCTAGGAATTTTTTATTTGCTCGGGATGAGCAATAGATAAGTTTAGAGGTATTTGTTCATCTCAGAAAACTGCAATTTAATGCGCTCATTCATTATCTATTTTGTTATATATCGATACTACTAATCAATGTCTTCTCGGTAATTACAGATTACAGGTATTCGTGATAAAATACTGGAAACACACTCAATATCACGGATATAGTGTTTGGGAGCCGACACTGCAATCAGAACAAAAAAACCGACCAATATTCAAAGAGCACTTTTGCAATAAACATGTGCACACAATTTTGGTCCAACACTAGACATGTGTGACACTAGCTCTTTGACATGGTCCATGGTGGGGCTGCCTTGGCACATGTGGGCATCATGACTTGTACAAGTAGGCTTGTGAGTGTTTAATGCTAAAAGTTGTGATGTGATATAATGCTTCAAGTTTCCCTCCAAATTCCTTAATGCAAACTAGGTTATTAAAAAGAAATCAAACAGCACCAGAGAGATTATGGAGTGCACTCTAGATCACCACAGCAAAACGAGCCACTTTCACCACAACAAAACTGGCGACAACCCCAATAAAACCGGCATGGCCGGTCCCCCTTGCTCCAATCATCTCCATTTTTCTTCTGGCACTTTATAGGCATCACATCATCCATTCTATATTGTTTGTTTATTCTATTTTGATGCCTATAAATACCAGAACAGATGAGAGCCAATGGATGCCATATGATATTCTTTTTTTTATAGTTTTGTTTTAGTTTTGGTTTAGGCTTGAGAGTTGTGTGTGCTTTTGTAAGTCTACGGTAGCGCCCCGGCCTTCTAACAGATGCCAAATGCAGAACAAAAACTTTTACAACTGGCGCTATCGTGTACTATCACCTGGATCTGCCATTAAAGCTAAACTAACAAACTACAAAGTGGGTAGAAATATTATACCGAACGATCCGAGTCCTTCGGTCTTCAACTATCATCCCACGCTTTTTTGCGGCTGCTCCGATCTCCAGAATCTCCAGTCTTCTCGTCCAGGTGGCACCACGTCAACGGATCTTTAAACGGGCTCCCGCCTCTGAACCGAAGCAACTCGATCATCAAGTTTGCCAAAAGAGATGACCAAGATTGATGTAGAGAATGAGTAAAACACTTTGTCTCACTTCGTCCAAAGTTATGGATGAACGGTTAATGAAGTTGCCTTTTGGAGTGGAATGAAATGAGAAAATGGTATATGAAATTTCCATGAACCACAACTATAATCTTTTTCCTACAATCATAATCTTTTTACTAATCCATCATCCTCACCAAATGAAAGGGCCGGCCACTTATATGGAGGAGGGAGGTGAGTGTAGGAGAGGGAAAGGTGACTATAAGATTAAAGAAGAGAATGAGTCACAAGACACTTTGCACAAACATTAATTGCAAATGAAGAGTCATAAACCTAGTCACCCTTTCATTAAATGAATCATTAAATACACTAATGAGTCACTAGCCACCTCACCATCCTAGTCACCATCTAGATACTTCTAGAACCTTCCACGCTCATCAAGAAAAGATAAATCCGCATTTAACCGAATGTTAAAGACGGGTGATAGAAAACTGGAAACTGGCAACTTCCAAAAGCGATCCCGAAACGAATTTCAGGATAACTCCGTAATAGTATAAACATACCCGCATTTGTATTACGACCGAATACAAATGCAACTGAGACAAAGATATTATATCTATACAGTATAATACTCGGATCCGGCTTAAACCAAAGCCTACCAGTATTATCTGCCCGAAATATGACACGTGCGTAAACGCACATGCATTTTCCGAACCTTGCCATAAAACCATACGGCCTCTACAACGTTTCGCTCGAACTTGGGAAACTGTCTGTGGGGGACTCTAATGACTCATCAACACACTGGCACTGGGTATACCCACTAGCACGTCAGAGGTACAAGCTGTACGTAATGGTTGCCTATGTATTGATTGGAAGGGGAGCTGACGAGCGAACACATCCAAAAACCTTACTAAGCCTAACAGTGACAATATACATACAGTCCGGTCCGTTCGTCAATGAGTATCGCATATCGGCCTAGGGGCTGGTCACATCAGACCCCCAATAGCGGTATAAGTCATGTCAGAGAGTAGCCCAGAACACCCATAGATACTACTGGATTACCTACCAGTAAATCTCCTGCCTCGGCCGAGGGCTTTGTGTAATGGCTCTCCTAGACACAGCGCGATCTCACCCCCAATACCGAGAGAGACGAATCCCCTGCCGATCTGCTCACTTGCCTCCATGTGGCTCGGGACTGTACCCAAAAAAGACCTGTTTGCACGACTCCTTTGAGCCGTGGCAGGGTAGAAATTAAAGCACAGTGGGAACTCACACGAGACAAATGACGACCTCAGGTCGATGAACTAACCTGTACACATGTCACCAGGGAACTGGTATCTGACGCTAGGTATAATACTAATTAGCAGGTTCCCGGCGAGTCCTGTCCAGTGTACTCATAACCCAATGAGCACCTGTATACATCTTAGGTGAACCAACTGACACCAATGGCTTGTGAGACCGGCCACCGCCCCTCGTCGGGGTCTCGACTGTATACACTAGTCTACACTGGAGTATCGATGCCCTGTCTCGAAACTCCCACGACTAGGGACACTTTAAGGATGTGCTTACAGACCCTAGCTCCCACGTATATGATCGCCATCATACTGCTGGCAGTCAAGCAAGAATCCTATGGGCTCTATCATCATGCAATAGTGAACTAAAGCATGTATACAATGATAAAGACAAACCAGATAGCATACTATCATCTCGAGCAAGACTATCATATCGGTATAGGTCCTCCCTCAATCATTGCAATCACGTACCTGCGATCCAATAATTGACTTTGAGGGCACTATATCCAACAATCTCCCACTTTCACTTAAGGCTAATTATTGCGATGTCGCATACTCACAGCCCGTGTGATACCGAACATCCAACTCCTCTACTAATCAGTTTCACAAAACCCGTTTGTAAAACTATTGTGTTCGAGAAATAGCCTCAGTGAGTGGATCCACCCTGATGTTTCTTTCTATGTCTCTCTTAATCTCAAATTCGCGGAGAAAGGCATCTCCTGAATTGAGTAATACCTGTCTTAGAATATGTCTGGATACCTGATGAGACCTAGTTCATAAATGAACTCCAAATCCAAACTTCTTAGACTGTATCGATAACTGAAACTAATCAGTATCTAGCACCAAGCCTCCCACAGTATCCTCTTGGACCACCTGTCCATAATACTGTCCCTCGTCAGAGGGAAAACTATAACTCTGACAATCACTCTGTCATCCATGTCACCTTTGAAGCCTGGAATGATAACCGTCTCCTGAAGGAGGCTGCCGTCATCAATTCCGTAGAACATGCACTTATGTTCTAAAACTGCTTCCTTATTTTTCTCCAGGATTAGATTAATATTAACTTATCATATCTAGTACAAAAACAACATCTAGTGTGGTACTTGACATCTCACGATTGACTCAATTGCCTAAGCAAGTGATCTGCCAATCATGCACATCCCTCTCCCCTTTAGTCTGTAAGACACCTTTAGAGAGGGTGACTCCATCATCTGCAGGTACACCACCATGCCAGAAGTCATCTATTCTAAAATACTATTAGAATACTGTCAAAGTACCCATATTGGGAAGCTATCCAAATCTAGATCTAAAACCATAGATCTAGTAACAAGAATGTCAGATATTATATCCATATCCTTTGTGGAGAAACAACTGTGTGACAACCACAGTATAACCGATCGTAGTATAGGAATTTTACTTCCTACTCTGTATATGTTATCCAAATACCAGGACATCACACCCTACTACCTTCTTAACAGATCCATCCCCTATTCTGATGAAGTCAAACCCATGACTGTCATATCAAAATTAGATGATCTATCTCCGCTATATTTGCTCTAGTCTATAAATAGACATAAGCTACTTGCCCACTATGTTTCCACTGCTCCCACTGACCACAACAACCCTCTGGCAGAATAATATACACGTGCACTTCTAAAACTAGTTTAGAACGACGCTATACTTAACCTCCTGACGGGTCTCATAGCCAGGAACAACAGTAGTGTCAAGTCAGGGTAAACAAGAACCTCCCTGTCACCGTCCTTGAGGCTACCGGAGTACCTCTCGGGTGTTTGAGGTTACCCACCATATCTGCGGAGTGGCTAATGGAATGTCAAACCTGATTAAATATATAAGTCCTATTAAATTTTCCGTAATCGTTTACGGTTCTGGAATCATTTCCAGTTCTACCATACTCCCACTACTGTTTTCTGAAAAAAATCCATTTTACTAAAACTATGGCGAGTCAAGAACAATATCACTATTGATCTACCAGATGGTACAAAATCAACCCTCGACATAGCCCGGGTCAACCCACAAACTGCCATTACAGAAACGTGCCTTGAGTTATCCAGAGTCTGGTTTTAAGCATAAGCTGGACAACTCCCCGTATCTTAATATCGTTAAGATATGAACCATTCTATATACTATATAAAAATAGAGGCACTAATTTAACTGGAACCAGATTCAAACCATGCAGCTGTCTCCAGTGCATATCAACTTAATGGAGAGAGGCTACTCAGCATTACTCAACTTAGGAATACATCCAATTATGAGTAACCCGAAAGAGAAACTAGTTTCTTAAAACATTACTTGAATACCAATCACAAGAATCTACATTTTCGATCTCTTTGAAGAATCCCGATACTTGCGATACTTGGTTCTCTACTTTATTTTTATACTCACAACTTCTCAAAACTTAGACCTTATATTTCTACGAAACACTTGTCTAATAACTAGAGAAGTTACAAGTAAACATAACAGAGTACGAGGACCAACCCCTTTGTCTTGATGGACACTGAACAACATACAATACTCTGTATAAGTCCACTGAGTTGAATAACTCAAAACTTGTGCGTCGTAGGTTGAAAACTGTACCCAGGCGATTTCCTCAAATATCACCAATTACAACGAATTCCGATATAATGAGGATGATCACCTAATTTCCAATAACTTACTCCTACTCATCATCTATAAAACCATACAGATATGAGAAGCATACATGGTAAGTACATACCGTGGAGTAAGTATCTAATCGAGAAATCGGTTTTCCTTTAACAATGCACTGAAACATAAATATGTTTCGTAGGGGTATCCCGGTATTCCTAGTAATGCATCTTCCATAATCCAATTCATGACTATAGCCGTATATTTCTTTGCTATCTCTCCAAATCCCTTTATTCGTCTTTGTTCATTACCTTCTGTACACCATCGTTAGGCTAAGTGGTTTTCTTCCTTCCCTACCGTTTGGCACCAGCTTATGGTTTGGAAGAAGACTATCCAGTAAGCATAATAGGTGTACACTCCTAAACCTAGGAGTACTCGCAACTTGAGAGAAGGTGATGATAAAAGACAACTGAATAATACATTATTCTATTTCTCCCGAACTGGGAAAAAAGCAAAGGTGAAAATAGGAGTGGCGATGAAGTACGCGGTTTGGTCGTGAATGATAGCAGTCGCAAATTACTTTGCCCTCTTTCTAATCCCTTTATTTTGTCTTTAGTTATTACCTTCTATACACCCTACTTAGGCTAATTGGTTTTCTTCATCCCCTACCTTTTGGCACCTGCCTATGGTTTGGAATAAGACTATCCAATAAGCGTAATAGGTGTACTCTCCTAAACCAAGGAGTCATCGCAACGTGAGAGAAGGTGATAATAAAAGACAACTGAATAAACCAATTCTATTTCTCCTGAACCTGGATCCATCCTCGAAGAAGTCCTTTCGAGTTTGTATATAACCATACGATGGATCTATCCAATGGAAGTGGATGTCCGTAGTAATATGGGGTGTTCTGAGAAATACAAAGGGTAAAGAAGGAGCGGCAATGACTTATGCAACTAAAGAAAATCCAAAAGCCAGTATTTTAAGAAGGTTCGGTCAACTTGGTCACTGAGTCATAGTCTAGGGTCCGTCAAAGGTCGCTGCCAAAAAGAGAGAGAAAAGAAACACTCTGCGTGCACTCTAACCTAGATCAGAATGGTTATCACTTTATCTAATCAGGAAACCTCCCACTGTAATCTCAAATTCTCCTCCAAACCTGAAAGAAGAATTAGTCGGGATCACCCGAAGAGTAAACCAACTCATCAGTGGGAATCGGGATCCAACTATCATCGCATGATAATTTGATGGAAGCCACTCAAGTTATCACACTCCAGAAGGTATGCGCATGCCTGGAAAGTTTCCTGTATCTTTAGAAACTCCCGATATGATTTTTTTCCCATGCTCTTATGACCTTGACTTTGGCCAACAAATCATAAGTCACATGTCAAGTTCTACCCGTCATTATCCAGGTTAATTTGAACCCACCCGTACATACCCTTGACTTTGGCCAACAAGGCAGTACGACTGTCCCAAACCAACGCATCTATCTATGCAACAGATGAATATTCAGCAGCTACCAAACACTATGCCTTGACTTTGGCCAACAAACATAGCTTGAATACTACTGACTATCCATAAGAAATGACGGAGGGCTACGACTGGTTCTTTGGCGAAAAACCTTTAACGTAATGAACTAGATCTCGTTGAAGGAACCTGATAGCTTTTTATAAAAATATAGTGGCAAAACCTTTGCTAAAGAGGTCACTCCCGGTGAAGGGATCTCGGCTCTTTCCTTGTGGAATGAGGTGCAGGATATTCCAACTGAATACCGCGATGCAAAGCAACTTGTGATCGACTATACTGAAGTTATTACCCTGACACAAACTTCTGCCCAAGGGGTCACTCCCGGTGAAGGGATCTCGGCCCTTGCCTCGTCGAATAAGGTGCAGGATATTCATAACCGAATACCACTGTGCGTAACAAAAGGAAACGTCTTTGTAATAACTCTTTTTAAAATTTGTTCCAACAACATCAAATATAGGTTTGTATTATCCTTGCATTGATAAGAATCAATGCAGTCTCATCAATTTAAACACACCAGAAAATAACGAAAATATAATGTACGTATATGCCATCCGCATTCGCCACTGGGTCCCGTCATCACCCGTTAGGTTAATTAACTAACGACAGAGCGGGGACTGGACTAGCGCAGGTGTAAAACATATACAACATCTAATAGTATATATACCAATATACAATAATCGCTCCAGGCGTGATAATATGCAACATTACAGAAAAGTAATAAGCATCACAGAACAATACAAATAATCTGGGATCCCCGGGTTTCACAGAGCCGCTACTGAAACCCGACGTTCACCTGGTCGTGTGGATAGCCTGTGCAATGAAACCTAGACCCCTACGGGTGCGGCAAGTTACCCGCCAAAACCTGAAGAGAGGCAGCCCCTACAGCATAGTGAATGGACCACCCGGCACTACACAGAATCCGGTAACCTGAGCTCCCCTCCTTGGGTCAACCTGTACCCTCTATGAGTGCGGCGAATAGTCTGCCAATTCTAGAGTGAGGCCCCTCTGCCTCTCAAAGCCATGAGATAAGGACCCGTTGCCCTCCAGAACCCAGCTATCCGTGCACTCCGTCGCGGGGTAAACCTAGTACATAAAAGAAAATATATACAATGGGTACATCGACCTCAGCCCGGTCGTGCCCCAAAAGAATATTATACAAACAGGCAGTGACGGAAGTCCACATGTTGGACGCTCGCCCCGCAATATCAAATGTACAAATAAATCCAAACAGCACTACCATTGCACACCGCTATCCACCACGACAAATCCGCAACATCACAGCACAACACAGAACATCAACGCGAATGTCACGTTCGCAAATCCGTCTATAAGGACTATAGCAATTAGATGCAATTAACCGCTCGAATGACATTCCCGGTCGGAGATATAATATAAGTACTGCATACTAACAAATTTAAAATTTCGATCGACAAAACTTTCCGAAGTGGGCCCCACATACATCTGCTGTATAGTAACAAAATATGGGCCCAATAGAAATATTCCAAAAGCCACAATTTGCCATATAGAACATACTGCAGAAATTTGGCTCACTGTTCCCACAAAAGCGCGGCGGATCAGCGGCCAAACCCTGGTTTGGGCCGCGGATCTGCGACCGTTCTGTGGGATCATGTGACCAAATTTCACCAGTTTGCTTATAATTACCTGCACAATTTTCTGTGATGCTTAAAATAATTTTTAGGCCAGATTTAAAATCGACAGAAAATTGTAGTTTTCGAAATGTCGTTCGATCGATGTTTTAAATGCCTTAGCACAAGTTAGTAAAGCTTAATAGTGAGGCTCTGATACCACTGTAAGTCCACGGTAGCGCCCCGGCCATCTGACAGACGCCAAATGCGGAACAAAACTTTTACAACTGGCGCTATCGTGTACTATCACCCGGATCTGCCATTAAAGCTAAACTAACAAACTATAAAGTGGGTAGAAATGTTATACCGAACGATCCGAGTCCTTCGGTCTTCAACCATCATCCCACGCTTTGTTGCGGCTGCTCCGATCTCCAGAATCTCCAGTCTTCTCTTCCAGGTGGCACCACATCGACGGATCTTTAAACGGACTCCCGCCTCTGAACCGAGGCAACTCGATCATCAAGTTTGCCAAAAGAGATGACCAAGATTGATATAGAGAATGAGTAGAACACTTTGTCTCACTTTGTCCAAAGTTATGGACGAACGGTTAATGAAGTTGCCTTTTGGAGTGGAATGAAATGAGAAATTGGTATATGAAATTTCCATGAACCACTACTATAATCTTTTTCCTACAATCATAATCTTTTTACCAATCCATCATCATCACCGAATGAAAGGGCCGGCCACTTATATGGAGGAGGGAGGTGAGTGTAGGAGAGGGAAAGGTAACTATAAGATTAAAGAAGAGAATGAGTCACAAGACACCTTGCACAAACATTAATTGCAAATGAAGAGTCATAAACCTAGTCACCCTTTCATTAAATGAATCATTAAATGCACTAATGAGTCACTAGCCACCTCACCATCCTAGTCACCAACTAGATGCTTCTAGAACCTTCCACGCTCATCAAGAAAAGATAAATCCGTATTTAACCGAATGTTAAAGACGGGTGATAGAAAACTGGAAACTGGCAATTTCCAAAAGCGATCCCGAAATGAATTTCAGGATAACTCCGTAATAGTATAAACATACCCGCATTTGTATTACGACCGAATACAAATGCAACTGAGACAAAGATATTATATCTACACAGTATAATACTCGGATCCGGTTTAAACCAAAGCCTACCAGTATTATCTGCCCGAAATATGACACGTGCGTAAACGCACGTGCATTTTCCGAACCTTGCCATAAAACCATACGGCCTCTACAACGTTTCTCCCAAACTTGGGAAACTGTCTGTGGGGGACTCTAATGACTCATCAACACACTGGCACTGGGTATAACCACTAGCACGTCAGAGGTACAAGCTGTACGTAACGGTTGCCTATGTATTAATTGGAAGGGAAGCGGACGAGCGAACTCATCCAGAAACCCTACTGAGCCTAACAGTGACGATATACATACAGTCCGGTCCGTTCATCTATGAGTATCGCATATCGGCCTAGGGGCTGGTCACGTCAGACCCCCAATAGCGGTATAAGTCGTGTCAGAGAGTAGCCCAGAATACCCTGAAATACTACTGGAGTACCTACCAGTAAATCTCCTGCCTCGGCCGAGGGCTTTGTGTAATGGCTCTCCTAGACACAGCGCGATCTCACTCCCAATACCGGGAAAGACGAATCCCCTGCCGATCCGCTCACTTACCTCCATGTGGCTCAGGACTGTACCCAAAAAAGACCTGTTTGCACAACTCCTTTGAGCCGTGGTAGGGTAGAAATTAAAGCACAGTGGGAACTCATACGAGACAAATGACGACCTCAGGTCGATGAACTAACCTGTACAAATGTCACCAGGGAACTGCTATCTGACGCTAGGTATAATACCAACTAGCTGGTTCCCGGCGAGTCCTGTCCGGTGTACTCATAACCCAATGAGCACCTGTATACATCTTAGGTGAACCAACTGACACCAATGGCTTGTGAGACCGGCCATCGCCCCCCGTCGGGGTCTCGACTATATACACTAGTCTACTCTGGAGTATCGATGCCCTGTCTCGAAACTACCACGACTAGGGACACTTTAAGGATGTGCTTACAGACCCCAGCTGCCATGTATATGATCGCCATCATACTGCTGGCAGTCAAGCAAGAATCCTATGGGCTCTATCATCATGCAATAGTGAACTAAAGCATGTATACGATGATAAAGACAAACCAGATAGCATACTATCATCTTGAGCAAGACTGTCATATCGGTATAGGTCCTCTCTCAATCATTGCAATCACGTACCTGCGATCCAATAATTGACTTTGAGGGCATTATATCCAACAGGTTTAACTTGGTTTCTTCTTCTTCTTCCCTCTTGAAGCTTTTTTTTGAGAGCTTCATTATGGAGGTTGAACAAGTTACCAATATCTTGTACCTCAATTTCATCAAGTGTTAATAATATTGCTTTTGCTTTGTTTCTTCTTTTTTTTTCCTTACTTGCTTCCTTTTGCTATTATTATGTGTAGCTAATTTCTTTGGTTGTGGTGATGGTGAGGAAGTGAGATGAAAGGCTTTGCCTTCCTCCTCCTCTTGATCATGTTTAATGTGCTTATAATTATGATTCTAACTTAAGAATTGTTTCAAGTATTGATATGATATGGTATTTTGAAACCATAGTTACTTTGTAACCTCTTCATATACCATACTCACACCCTTTCCCCATTTCACAATGTTTAAGTTAAAATCAATTTGGTGTTAAGTTTGCTAAGTTTTGATACGGTATTTTGTGACCAAGTGCTTGACAAACCCTCGGTTTTCATATACCCTAAACTATCACAAACCCTTAGCAAAGTTAACACTAAAACTAATTACTCTCACTCGCTAATTTGTGTTTTTGATGTTGTCGTATGCTTGCTAAACCTTGTGCTTAGTGTTGATACCTCAAGCTTGGACATACAAAAGGTAAGTGAGCAATACGGACTCGTTTCGTGTTTTGTGTCAAATATCGGTATTTTGATGATTTATGCTTCGCAACTGCCTTGACAAGTCATGCTTCACGCGGGATCGACACAAGGACGAACAACTCATGAGCAAGAGAGCGTCGAAGGAATCGTCATGATTCGACCATCCGAGCCAAAGCCACGGCCATTTCTTTCTTAACTTGTTTTCTTTGTTTTCGTGTTTTCTATTTTTGTGACAAACCAACCAATTCATTATTTGTTGAACCTTAAACAACAAAACCTAATACACAATTCCCTGCGGATCGACCCGTACTTGCCGACTCGCTACAACGCGCCGTGCACTTGCGGTTTATAAATTTTAAAACGAGACCGAGCTCGCGTGCACATCCATTTCCATAAAACGATCACATTTCCAAAACATACGCGTTTGCGCACGCGGGTGAGGCACGGCTCTACTGAGTCGTGAAAACAGGTGGTTTTTGGGTACAGTCCCGAGACACATGGAGGCAATGAGCGATAGGAAGGGTTTTGTCTCTCCCGGTATTGAGGGTTGATGTTGTGCTGTGCGTGATTGTCTATAATTGAAAGTCTCTGGCCAGGGCTGATAATATTTACTGATAAGTGTTATCAGTAGTTTCTCGATCTGTTATAGGCCTCACAATGGCATAACTTATTAAGTTATTGTGGTCGACGATACCATCCCTAGACTCGATATGCAACATATCTGACGAAGAGAACGGACTGTACGGTAAGTGTTGCTGGTTAGCTCTACGGGAGTTTTGAAAAGTTCGCTTTTTGATCTTCTATTCACTCAATACCTGGGAGCCGTTACGTGCAGCTAGTACCGCTGACGGTTTGTGGGTATCTGATATGCTCACTACCTACTGCTAGCGTATTGACGAGTCCTAGAGTCCCACAAAGGGGTTTTCGAGCTTAGGCGAAACAAAGTAAGGCGCATATGGAGATATGTGCGGGAGCTTGATTAAATACGAGTATATGATACCGTATTTTAATCTGGCATTTTCTATTGGTCGGGTCGTATGTGATATGACCGGATTATTAAATCAAGTGTTGATTTAATATATAAAATGACCATTAGCTCATTATTGATTCCTTTCTTTATTTGTATGCATGTATGTATGTATGCTTATATAGATATGTATGCACACATACATGTGTGCATGTGTCATGGTTGATGATACATTGAAGATGGCTATGCTAGACTCACATGGAAACATTTATGATATTTTATTGTATTTGAGTTAATGGAAATTAGATAATAAATCCATGGTTGATTTTATCTTCTACACACTTCTTATAAATATCTTTGTAATCATGGTTTGTTTTCTAATCTTCCACTAACTCACTCTCTAAAATATCTAGATATTTCTATGCCTTTGGTTAAGAGTGAGTGTGACTCTTTCTCTCTCTCTCTCTCTCATTATTCTTGTGCTTATCTTTTCTTTAGCTCAAGCTTAGCCATTTCTATCTCCTTCTTCCTCCAAGCTCTCTACCATTTTCTAGTGAGTTAAAGGGAAAGAAAAGAAAGGTTTTTTAGTGAGATATATACCCACTTCATCAATCTATAATAGTCTAGCCTACCTGTATAGGTTGTTTGCATCACTTCTACTTAGTTTAAGTGAAGCAAGGAGCTTGAGTGCAAGGAACTCCGTGGTAGATGATCGTGGACTTCGAAGGCTTCAAGCGGACATGTTCAAGCTTCGAGTGGAACCAAGGAGTCAAGGACTTCTACACGGAGCTAAAGACAAGGAGGAGAGGTCTACAAAGGTTGTATTCTTTTCTCTTAATGTTAAATACTTACTAGTATGTGATACTTATTAGTTAAAACCCTAATCCTCTAGTTCGATTCTAGGTTTGAGTTGATTTGCACTCCAGATTTTTTAAAGATGCATACTTGATGCTTGTTAAAACCTTGTGAGAGTGCTAAGCAAATTCAACATAAATATAACAAATATTACTAGCATTATTCATAGAGATACTATGCTGATTTAGCTCAGGTCAAGTGATCAAGATATTCAAGATGTCAGGATCAAAAATCTGCTAAAATCGTAGAATCAATACTGGCAGAGGCTCAGTAAATATTTGAAGAATCCAGGCATTGAAAAATCTCCACGTGTCAACATAAGAAGGCCCAGAGGTTGGGAACCCTAACTCCCCCAAACCGCAGCGCTTCCGCGGCCATTAGAAATAATTAGCGGCGGATCCGCGGCCAATTAATGGCCGTAGGATCTGTGATTTTAGAAATTGAATCTTGATGGCATATCTAAACCTATGAGATCTAGGTTTTCTGATTTGATGGCTATATAAAGGACCGAGAGCTAAACTTAGAGATCTATCACCTTTAACACGAAGCAAATCACCGTCAAAGAACAAGAGATCCACGACAGGTCCGCGATTCGACGTGATAGAGCGACGTGAATATCGACGGAACACCTACTTCCTACGAGGCAGAGATCGAAAGCAACTTCTTCTTCTTGCAATCTAAATTCGAAGGATTTGTACTTGTAACATTGATTAATAAAGGTAGATCATTTTCTTAATTATTTCGCATTTACTTTCCGCATTTAAATTTCTGCATTATGATTTCATTCTCTATCCCTTCTTCTTCTCCAAACATGCGTGAGTAATTCTCCGCTTAATAGGGTTTATAGGATTAGGGTAGATCAATGGATGATAAAATCTCTTAACTTCTTTTACATCTTATAAAGTTTATAAACTTTATCAAAAGAATCATTAACATCCTAATCGGGCGCGCTATCAATTTATTGATAGTCTCGACCGCGATTTGAGATCAGATTAAAAATTGTTTTGGTAGAGACCAGGCATAAATAGAGGTCAATGAAAAGATAAGGGTTAAAAGTGGGAACCCTATTCCCTCCAAAAACCCTAATCTTCATTCATCACTATCAATCTAGTTTTAAATCTATTAAAAGATAAAAGGAGTCATGTTTATTTAATCATCCATTACTACTAAATTCTAACGAACCCTACAAGTCCTCTTCTTATATATTCTACATCCGTGTTCAACATAGATCTAGAATCACTTTCCCCTATTTCTAATCAGCTCGTCTAAAGCAAGATTAAAAGTTCCACGCATCCCAACGACAACTCGTACTCATCTCGGCTAGCTACTCGCGACACCGTTATTGATTGCAGTTAACTTTATTTACGACAAATACTTTTTCACACCAATCAAATGGCATCATTGCCGGGGATACGTGCGTAATTTTTTTTCTTGCTATTCGTGTTGAATTCTTGTTCGATCCATATCATAAAAAAAACTGCATATTGCATATTTAACGATTATTGTGTGACTTTTTACGAGGGAATCTGGAATCACTGGAACGAAAAAATTGAGATTCAGAGACTTTCAGAGAGGAGCAAAGGAGGCACTGTAGAAAAAATTGGCAGAATACCCCTCCATAGTGTGGCGGAACCGCGGCAACAAGGTAGTTTTCACAGCGGTTGGGCGGCGGTTTAGAGGAATTAGGTCTCCAAAATCCTCTGGTATCTTCTACATATCTTTCTCTCTCCTTTAGAAATCCAATAATTTGATTTTCTGTAGGATTCTTTGCAAAATATCGCCGCTCAAAAATCTTTTGCTTGTTTTGTAATTGGTTTGTTTTTGCATATTTTTAACTGAACTTTAAAGGGCACGATCAAAATTCAGATTAGGTGGGGATTTCTGTTAGTTATATGTATGCCCTAGAGGCCATTACTGTACATTAGATGTATATTGTAGTGGATGCTGGGACATATATAGGGAGGACTTTCTTGCTCGACATGATAGTATGCTATCTGGTTGCTCTTTACCTTAACGTGTACACTGATTGTCTCTCTGTTATATGTTGGTAAAGCCCTTAGGATGTGTACTTGACTACCTGGACTATGATGCGGATCATACTAGTGGGGACATGGTAGTCCATGAGTACATCCTTCAAGGTCCCTAGTCGTGGGTGTATCGAGAAGGGGCATCGATATATCAGAGTAGACTAGCGTATACCTTCTTGACCCATATAGATGGGCGATGGATGATCCTATATCCATTGGTGTTTGACATCAGAGATGATATACGGGTGCTCAGTGGAGACTGGGTACACTGGACGGACTCGCCGAGAACTCCCAGAAGGTATTATACCTTACGTCAGATAGCAGTTCTCTGGTGACACTGGTACAGGTTAGTCTGTAGACCCGAGATCATCATAGAGTCTTGTGTGATTCCCACTGTGTTTTGATTTCCACCTTACCACGTCCAAGAGGGTGTGCAAAACGGTGGTTTTTGGGTACAGTCCCGAATCACATGGAGGCAATGAGCGATAGGAGGGGATTCGTCTCTCCCGGTATAGGGAGTTGATGTTGCGCTGTGTTCGATTGGATATAACCGGAAATCTCTGGCCAGGGTTGCTGAGATTTACTGGTAAGTGTTACCAGTAGTTTCTCGAACTGTTGTAGACCTCATATCGACACGACTTATCGAGCTACTGGGGTCTGACGTTTACCACCCCTAGGCGAGATATACGACATATCAGACGATGAGACCGGACTGTACGGTAAGTGTTACTGGTTGGATTCACAGGAGTGTGAGCGGGCTTGCTCGTCGATCTTCTGATCGCTCAATACCCGGGTGGCCGTTACGTTTGGCAGACCGCTTGCGGCTTGTGGGTGTTTGATATGATCATCATCTGCTGCCGGCGTATTGACGAGTCTTTAGAGTCCTACACAGAGGTTTCCTGGCTCAAGCGAAACGAAATAGGAGCGCATATGAGATATGTGCGGGACCGAGAATAATGCGTGTATGTGATACCGTATTCCATTCTCGCGATGAATGTATCGATTGGTTGTATGCGATATAACCTAGTTATCGAATCAAGGATTGATTCGATAAGCCGATACATTGGATATTAGTCGGTTATATGCGATATGACCGGATCGTTAGATCAAGTATTGATTTAATGATTTAATGCATAATTATATATTTGATATATTACTTTGCATTAACTAGTATTGGTTCACTTTAAATGGATTTTCTCACTTGAAATACACAAGTTGTATATGTGATATACTTTTGTGCACTTGTTTGTATCATGTTTGATGATACATGCAAACTTGGGTTTGTGTAAAGAATTAAACCATGGTTATGTTAATGGTTAGGGTTTTGATTTATTTACTTATTCATTTATTTATTTATTCATTAATTCATTTTGGGCAAAACTGAAATGGTGGCTTAGTTTGTTTTGTTGTTGAAGCTTCATGAAGTTTTGACTAAGTGACCATTTTGTCTTCATGTCCTAACCCTAACCATTCAACTAAACCCTAGTTAATTCTCTACACTTAACCATGGTTGTAAATATGATAAGTATCATTTTATTTCCTATTTTTAAAATACTAATCATATTCTTTTCTTCTTCTTCTTCCTCTTCAAGAAGAAGAAAGCTTGCAACCATCAATGGTGACTTGATGAAAAGAGTGAGAAATCCAATTCTAAAGTGAACCCACTTCCTATTTCTTCATCCTCTACCACTTGTCAAGCTGTATAGGGTGTTTTCTTCACAAGTTTCATGGCTTGGTGAAGATGGAGCTTGATCTTGTGTTGCCTCGACGTAGATCATCTTCGGCATCGAAGTCGACGACCTAGCCCGCCCTTTTCTCCGATGAAACCGACGCTTGAGCCCGGGATCCGATGATCGCAGCGAGGGGACTTCATCATGGAGCTATGGAGGTGGAGGACCGGATCTACAAAGGTTGTATTTCCGTTCACTAATAGTTAAGATGTTAACTAGTTGCATGTTTCGCTTAAACTCTAGTCAACGATCCGTATTATGGTTTCTCGGCACTTGAAAAATTTGAAATTGGCATGGTCGATACCTTGTGAGACCTCCTTAGAGTGCCTAGGAACCATACAGTGGTATCAGAGCCAAGCTAGAGCTTTAGGCGATGCGTTAACGAAGTTAAAACCCCGATCGAACCCAAATACGACAAGATACACCCCTCTCTGGTCATTTTTTAAAATCTGGGAATTTTCCAAATTAAAAATGCTTAAAAAATTCAGCAGGGTTTTATAAGAATTACCATGAAAAATGGGCTCCTAAGTCCTCTATATGACCGCGGAACCGCGGCAATACCCCCCATTTAGCGGCGGTTCCGCGGCAATGTAATGGAATTAGCGACGGATTTTTCCACAGTAATTCATACCTCTGTTTGTTCTATTTTCTGGGCATTTTTAACACTGACTCAAGAGTTGAGTATTTTGGGGTTTATTTTGTAGTCGTTGTTTCGATCGGAATTTTTTATTTCGTTGGGTTTTCCGGATAATTATTGAATATGTTAAAAAGTTCGACTGGATATGAATACCCACTTTTTCCCCTGTCGGGAAATTTCCAAGTATTGGATCTTTTCCTGGTTTAATAACGTTCTAAGTAGTGCAAGTAACGCGATGGTCCCTCTAGAAGACAACAAACCTTAACTCGATTATGTGACCGTCTTGAACTGCCCTTTGAACCTTAGGGTTTGGGGCAGTACGGCGTGCCACATGTGAGGCGTTGGCTTGACCCTTCTACGGCTGGACCGTTGTTACTGAGGCATGAACTGGATGGTTTTAAACTTGTTTCATGTGTTGAGCTGTTTCGGGAAAACTTGGGTGTTTGAATGTTCGATCGGAAAGTTTAACATTTTCTATTTATCTGGACTGGGATACAATATTTGGAATCCACAAGTAGTTATGAGATAACTGAATGAATGTTATAAATCTAACACTTTAGTCTCACTTGATCGGTTGCCACAGAATTTTGATGTGATCAAAAGTCCGTCGCAATCTCGTAGCGTACGCGGATACTCGCCGATAAACTTAATAGACAGCCTCACCCCATAGTCCCGACCAAGCGACTGTAGGAGAACCCCGTCGCCGAAAGCATCCGTTTGGGTGCTGGCGGCAGCGGTATTCCGCCTTAGTGCACTTCGTCGACGGTATCGGGGGTGCGGCCGCCTACTAAAGTTTGCGACGAGCATTCGATCAGGATGTCGGGAATCTTGTTGAATTACCCGACTTGATATTGAAAAGTGTTTTCGATAATGAGACTAAAATGCGGGATTTATAATTGTTAGGCATGCGATGTCTAAGGAATTCATTTGATTAGGCATGCGATGTCTAAAAAGGTTGCGGATTCCAACTGTTGTAGTTTTACACTTTCTTTTCTGCGACCGTAAGTGTAATATGTGATATCGCCGGTTTCGTTGCTATATGTCAACGATAATTGGGATGCACATATTTACTTACGTTGATGACATGTGTTGTTATATGTTGCTGGATATGTTATATTGGATCGTCGTGTTTGAATAGCCGGGGGTTTTTATGTGAGATGAGTGTTTTTCGTTTTCATTCATGTAAAAACTTGTATGTAATATTCTTTTATTGGGGCACTTCCAGGTTGCGGAAGATGTCACATTTTGTATATTATTTACTTTTCCGCACTAGGATAGACCGAAGGAGGGGAGCACAAGTGACCGGGTTCTAGGGTACAGTGGGAGACCAACTCGAGGAGTCGAGTCCGGGTCTCCTAACCCTAGAATTAGTAGGGTTGCTTGCCACTCTCGTAGGGGTCTAGGGGTGTGGGTTTGGCTATTCATCGCGACCGTGGAATCCGTGTTTTATACTGGCTCGTATTGAAAACACGGACGTCCTAGTATATCCAATATTTCATATGTTTCTTCTGATGCGATATCTGTGATGTGATCATGTGATGTTCTGTGATAAATACTGTATATAGTATATATGATATATTATATAGGCGTTACTTATGTTTTACACCCGCGCTAGCCCTGCCCTGCTCTGTCGTTAGTTACCTAACCTAACGGTGCACGAGGGGACATCGAGGCGGATGCGGATGGCATAAGTGTACATCGTATTTATCTGTGATGTTTAGGTACTTAAATGATGGGACTTCATTAATATGATTAATGAAATTAAAAGAAACCTAAGATGTTGTGGAATCGAATTTCAAAAATAAAACAGGTAGCTACAGTTCTTGCTTTGCACAGCGATATATATGATATATCCTGCACCTTATTCGATGAGGAAAGGACTGACGATCCCTTCACCGGGAGTGACCCCTTTTGCAATAACTGGCAGATGCTACAACCCTTGGTTTGTCTTTTGATTGCTTCTATAGTTTCTGCTTTGCACAGTGATATATATGATATATCCCGCACCTCATTCGACGAAGAAAGGGTCGACGATCCCTTCACCGGGAGTGACCCTTTTAGCAAAACTAGAAAAGCCTCAAAAACACTCTATTTTAAAATCGTTTGATTATACAACGATATCAAGTTCATTACGCAATAGGTTTTCAGAAAAACCTGTCGTAGCCCTCCGTCATTTCAGATAAGTAGTAGTTAGTATTCGTGCTACGTTTGTTGGCCTGCGTCAAGACGTAGTGTGCGGTAGCTAACTAGTATTTATCTGCTTATGCATATGATGCAGATTGGGTTAGGGTAGTCGTGCGACTTTGTTGGCCTGCGTCAAGGGTCGTGCGGGTGGGTTTAATTCAATCAGGAAATGACGGGTTGAACTTGACTAGCGCACTATGGTTTGTTGGCCTGCGTCAAGGTCATAGGACGCTAGGGGCAAAATTATCGGGAATTTCAAGTGTTGAAATTTGCAATGAGATTGCATACCTTCTATGAGATAGTTGGATCCCGATACCCGCTGCGAGTAATTGTTACTTCTGGGAGAGTTTTACACATTACAATTAGCCGATCAAGTAGGCGTCTAGAAAAGTGTTAACGAGGTTACGTCTCTGGAAAAACGAGGTTTACATTAATTACGTTCGTGCGAAAGCACGGGGGACCTCCCTCAAAGTACCGACACTGGCCTGGCTGAAAGATTGGTGAACTTGTAGCGTGTAATTAATCCCGGCTAGTCTTTCCTTTTAGGGTTTGAAGGAAGATTTGATAAAAATAGTGGGAGCCATCCTGATTAGATAAAATAATAACCAATCTATTCTTACAAGAGCGCACGCTGAGTGTTTTCTTCTCTCTCTCTCCAGGTAGCAACCATATCACGCCTTAATCAAGATAATAATACGGATATATTGACCGAACCCGCTTGTTATACTGAGCTGGGGAACGTTGGTCCCGCTCCCACTTATAATTGTTAAAAGATAGAGCAGAAAATTGGGGAATACCAGAATTCCCGTGCCGCCCAAACGAAGAGAGTGCATGCTGATCATCATCTTCGGGTGTGTTTATTATATAGAACTGTTTCTCAGTATTCTTTACGTCCTGAATATGAGATACAGGATCAGGATCCCGCATATGTAATTTGTTACATGGGCTACAGATAGGTGAAGAACTGAGAACGGGTGATAAGTTTCATGAGGCAGAAAACGGGGCAAGTGTTGCAGCCAAGTCTGTTGGTCACTGTCACCCTGTATTCCAAATATATTGATTCTGAACGAATGTTATTAGATACCGAACCTGATATACAAAATCATATCAGTCTCTTTATTAGTAAAGAAATGATAAAATTTTGTATTGTTGGATAATGTTTTGAACATTTCCTATATCAAAAGTTGATCGATTCAGGCACGTTATCTAAAAACATTGATGTTCTAAGTCAAACTACAGTTCTGTGTATACATAACACACACAAGAGGAAGAGTTCAGAAATGAACGGATCCTTCTTGAGGTATTGTAGACTAGGTCATATCAATGCAACCCGACTAGCTGAAGTTACATTTAGATGCATATTTAAATCAGTTTGAATTTACATCTTATGAAACTTGCCAGTCATGTCACAAAGATATAATGACACCAGCTCTGTTTATTGGAAACAGAGAAAGAGTTAGTGAACTCTTGGGATGATACATGTTGATGTATAAAGGTCCCCTGTCTACACATGCCAAGACCGGTTCTTTGTACTTCATTACATTCTCTGATAATCTCTCTAGATTCAGACATATGTTCCTGTAGAAACACAAGTCTGAACCTTTTGAGATATTCACAGAATATAAGTTAGAAGTAGAGAACCAATACGGGTAAAAGTATTATGTCCTTTGATGCGATCAGGGAGGAGAATACTTGTGCATAGAATTCCTGGACTATTCTAAAAGAGAATGAGATTCTCTCTCAGCATTACTCCTCCGTATACACCATAGCACGATGGTATATCAGGGCGGAGCAATAACACCCTATATGATATGGTGTGCTTTATGATGAGTACTACTGAGTTACCAATTTCCTTTTGGGAGTTATGCACTTATGAAGTTGCATACCTATTGAATAGGGTTCAAATCAAATCTGTTGCCTACCACTTCATATGTGATATGGAAAGAGAAGAGCCCATATCTTAAGTTGGTTAAGATTTGGGGTTGTCCGGGCTATGTCTAAAAGCAAAATCCGGACAAGCTCGAGGAAAGGTCTGTTATGTAGAACTGGAAATGTTCCAACTATACAAACTGCAGCTGATGATTTGAAAGAAACAAATGATTCAATAGTTACCAACGAACCTCAGCCTCTCCGTCGATCTAGTAGGGTTCCTCACCCACCTGAGTGATACTTCGGTTTCTCTATGACAGTGGGAGCGAGGATTGCATCATGAGATGATGACCCAACTAGTTTCGAGCTGGCCATCAGGAGTGGGACACTGTAAGAATGGCTGGATGCTTAGCGATCTGAGATGGAATCCTTATACACCAACAAAGTATGGACTTTGGTTGCTATATCTGAAGGGTTAAATTCCTATCAGCAGCAAGTATATCTTGAGAAGATTACTTGGTGTACTTGGAAAAGTTGAGACTTTCAAAGCTAGACTTGTTAAAAGTTTGCATCATTGATCAGGTATGGATAATGGTGAAACCTTTTCAAGTAGCTATGCTTAAGTCCATTCAGATCCTACTTGCCACGGCTACATACCATGACTACGATATCTGGCGGTTGGGTGTCATGACTGATTTTCTAAAATGATGTTTTAGAATAGAGCGTCTGTAAGTACACAGCCAGAGGGCTTCGTAGACAGTGGGAGCAGCGGAAACGTCTACAAGTTGCTTTATAAGATTAATGCAGGCATCGCGGAGTTGGAACATCTGTTTTGATGAGATAGTCAAAGAGTTTGACATCATCAAAATGGTAGATGAACCTTGTTTATACAAAAAGGTAGTAGGGAGTATGGTAGTGATCCTCGTAGAGTACATAGATGACATACTCTTGATGGGGAAGGAGTTTCCTATGCTACGCTCGGTCAATCTTCGCTTATCACAAGGATTCTCCATAAAGGATCAAAATGATACGTCCTAAATCCTGAGTTTGGATCTATGAGATAGATCTAATTGGATATTAGGATTCTCACTAGTTGAAGTGAGATGGTATCAATTGATCCTGGGGAGAATCACTGGAAGTGTTCCAGGGTGATAAGGACGACTAAATGTCAGTCGCAGGCATTGTCTTTACCCTCAGTAAAGGGATGGTATGTTGGAAGAGTTCCAAGCTAGATACCGTGGCAAACTAGACAATTAAGGCTGAATACATCGCTACTTAAGATGCTACCAAAGAGGCAGTCTGAATTTATATTAGTTCATGAGTTGAACTTCGTTCCTGCCATTGTGTGACAATGGAGTTGTGGCTTATGCCAAGGAACGCCCGTCCCATCAGTGATCCAGATATAATTCTTAGGCAGTATCACCTGATCATGGAGATGGCTGATCTCCAAGGTGATCGAGGTTAGGAGAGTAGACTCAGAGGACAATACGGCGGATCCACTCACAAAGGCCTTTTCCCAGTGAGAGACTTTTATGGGATGGTTGAGTATGAGATACTGCAACCACTGCTACAGATGGCCCTAGTGCAAGTGGGAGATTGTTAGTTATATGTATGCCCTAGAGGCCATTACTGTACATTGGATGTATATTGTAGTGGATGCTGGGACATATATAGGGAGGACTTTCTTGCTCGACATGATAGTATGCTATCTGGTTGCTCTTTACCTTAACGTGTACACTGATTGTCTCTCTGTTATATGTTGGTAAAGCCCTTAGGATGTGTACTTGACTACCTGGACTATGATGCGGATCATACTAGTGGGGACATGGTAGTCCATAAGTACATCCTTCAAGGTCCCTAGTCGTGGGTGTATCGAGACGGGGCATCGATATACCAGAGTAGACTAGCGTATATCTTCTCGACCCATACAGATGGGCGATGGATGATCCCATATCCATTGGTGTTTGACATCAGAGATGATATACGGGTGCTCAGTGGAGACTGGGTACACTGGACGGACTCGCCGAGAACTCCCAGATGGTAGTATACCTTACATCAGATGGCAGTTCTCTGGTGACACTGGTACAGGTTAGTCTGTAGACCCGAGATCATCATAGAGTCTTGTGTGATTCCCACTGTGCTTTGATTTCCACCTTACCACGTCCAAGAGGGCGTGCAAAACGGTAGTTTTTGGGTACAGTCCCGAATCACATGGAAGCAATGAGCGATAGGAGGGGATTCGTCTCTCCCGGTATAGGGAGTTGATGTTGCGCTGTGTTCGATTGGCTATAACCGGAAATCCCTGGCCAGGGTTGCTGAGATTTACTGGTAAATGTTACCAGTAGTTTCTCGAACTGTTATAGACCTCATATCGACACGACTTATCGAGCTACTAGGGTCTGACGTTTACCACCCCTAGGCGAGATATGCGACATATCAGACGACGAGACCGGACTGTACGGTAAGTGTTACTGGTTAGATTCACAGGAGTGTGAGTGGGCTTGCTCGTCGATCTTCTGATCGCTCAATACCCGGGTGGCCGTTACGTTTGGCAGACCGCTTGCGGCTTGTGGGTGTTTGATATGATCATCATCTGCTGCTGGCGTATTGACGAGTCTTTAGAGTCCTACACAGAGGTTTTCTGGCTCAAGCGAAACGAAATAGGAGCGCATATGAGATATGTGCGGGACCGAGAATAATGCGTGTATGTGATACCGTATTCCATTCTCGTGATGAATGTATCGATTGGTTGTATGCGATATAACCTAGTTATCGAATCAAGGATTGATTCGATAAGCCGATACATTGGATATTAGTCGGTTATATGCGATATGACCGGATCGTTAAATCAAGTATTGATTTAATGATTTAATGCATAATTATATATTTGATATATAACTTTGCATTAACTAGTATTGGTTCACTTTAAATGGATTTTCTCACTTGAAATACACAAGTTGTATATGTGATATACTTTTGTGCACTTGTTTGTATCATGTTTGATGATACATGCAAACTTGGGTTTGTGTAAAGAATTAAACCATGGTTATGTTAATGGTTAGGGTTTTAATTTACTTATTCATTTATTTATTTATTCATTAATTCATTTTGGGCAAAAATGAAATGGTGGCTTAGTTTGTTTTGTTGTTGAAGCTTCATGAAGCTTTGACTAAGTGACCATTTTGTCTTCATGTCCTAACCCTAACCATTCAACTAAACCCTAGTTAATTCTCTACACTTAACCATGGTTGTAAATATGATAAGTATCATTTTATTTCCTATTTTTAAAATACTAATCATATTCTTTTCTTCTTCTTCTTCCTCTTCAAGAAGAAGAAAGCTTGCAACCATCAATGGTGACTTGATGAAAAGAGTAAGAAATCCAATTCTAAAGTGAACCCACTTCCTATTTCTTCATCCTCTACCACTTGCCAAGTAGTATAGGGTGTTTTATTCATAAGTTTCATGGCTTGGTGAAGATGGAGCTTGATCTTGTGTTGCCTCGACGTAGATCATCTTCGGTATCGAAGTCGACAACCTAGCCCGCCCTTTTCTCCGATGAAGCCGACGCTTGAGCCCGGGATCCGATGATCGCAGCGAGGGGACTTCATCATGGAGCTATGGAGGTGGAGGACCGGATCTACAAAGGTTGTATTTCCGTTCACTCATAGTTAAGATGTTAACTAGTTGCATGTTTCGCTTAAACTCTAGTCAACGATCCGTATTATGGTTTCTCGGCACTTGAAAAATTTGAAATTGGCATGGTCGATGCCTTGTGAGACCTCCTTAGAGTGCCTAGGAACCCTACAATTTCATCACCGTTCCTAGGCCCCACAAATCATAAAACAAGCATCCGCATAACCCTACATAAATTAAAAAATATCTAGAGCAAGACTCTAAGGACCGTCGTGCTCATTTAGGACAGAGGAAGATCGTGGGTAATCTATCGCTTATCCGCATCTCTCTTATGGTGTCTAGGAAAGTGTGACTAATCAAGTGGTTACTTAATTAGGCCCTCTATTTTTGGTGATTCGTATAGCAGATACCTCCCACTTACGTGGCACTTACCTGGCCACAAGAGCAATAAAGAGGTGATAGAGGATTGATCATGCGACTTGTCCTTTGGAAGTTTAGGAGCGGTCTAGTGACTTGACCTAGGTGACCTTAGTTCTATGGTTGTTTGTGTATTTTTGTGATTTGTCGAGTCAAGCCTCACGTCCGACACTTTTTCAAAACAAACCATTTTAAAGACATTCTCATACACGCTGCCGCATGCGCTAAACCAGTTTAGTGCATGATCGGATGGACACGGGATTCTAGTTCCCGTCTTGTCCGCGTTTCCGCTATCAACTCCAAAGTCGGTACTTCTTTATCTTTTTTCCCCCTCCACCCACCACATCGACCGAAATGGACGGTTCTCCATTAGATTTTACCAACACACCCCTGCCACCACCCGTAGGTGCGCAGAATACACCGCGCATCTCTCACCAAGAAAGATGCTACCCGATACGCAGTCCCCTTCCTACTTGTCTATGTTAATGTATATGCCCTAGAGGCCATTACTGTATCATACTAGCTTGTATATTACATAAAGGAAGCTCGGGATATTCATAGTTGTATAGACAATCTTGCTCAAAATGGTAGTATGCTACTTGGTTTGTTTCTACTTCAATATGTGCATGTGTTTCTTTTAGCATATCGCTTATACATATTAGTAGAGCCCTTAGGATCTTTGCTTAATTACCAGCATTGTGATGGCAGTCACACTATTGGGGGCTGGGTAATCTACAAGCACATCCTTATACAGGTCCCTATTCGTAGGACTATCGAGACGGGGCATCGATACTCCGGAGTAGACTAGCGTGTACGATTTTCATCCCAGCTCGGGAGATGGTCTGTCCCACAGCCATCAGTACGTCGTACTAGAGATAGTATGCGAGTGCTCGTTAGGTTACGAGTACACTGGACAGGACTCGTCGGGAACTGTTGGTTGGTATTATACCTATCGTCAGTTATCAGTTCCCAAGTGACATGAGTACAGCTTAGTCCGTTGACTTGACACTGTCACTTCTCCTCGAGTGTGTTCCCACTGTTCTTTGATTACTACCCTACCACGGCTCAAAGGAGTCGTGCAAACAGGTAGTAGTTGGGTGCAGTCCCGAAGCACTTGGAGGCAGTGACGGTTAGACAGGATTCGTCTCTCCCGGTATTGGGGGTTGATATCGCACTGTGTCTAGGAGAGCCATTACACAAAGTCCCTGGGCAGGGCAAGCGAGATAGACTGGTAGGTTTCCAGAGTTATCTCAGGTGTTCTGGGATACACTCCGACACGACTTGTACCGCTAGTAGGGGACTGACATTTACCGTCTCCCTAGGCCCGCCATGCGATGTATCAGACGAACAGACCGGACTGTACGGAGATTGTCACATACAGGCTCAGTAGGAGTTCGAATGGGTTTATCTCATCGTCCTTCTTATCGACATCTACCTGGGGACCGTTACGTACAGCTAGTGCCGCTTGCGGTCTGTGGTTAAACCCACTGCCAGCGTAGTGTCGAGTCTTTAGAGTCCCACACAGAGAGTTTCCCTGCACTGAGCAAAACGTGTAGAGGCCGTATGGTTTTACGGCAGGGCTGCGATCACTTACGTACACTTGTGTGCGTATGCTGTTCGGGCAGGCAATACTAGTGGGCTTTGGTTTAAGCCGGATCCTAGTATTGCACGGATGGATTTGTTTTGTCTTCTGTGCATTCGCATTCTACGGAATGCGGATACGGGTGTGTATGCACAGTTTTGAGGAGCGATGAAGGAGGAGGTGCCTCATTAGGGTTTTGGCAGTTGGTTTGGCCAAAACCGTTATGTGGCAGGCTCGTTAGGGTTTTGGCAATTCGTTCGGTCAAAACCATTATGAGCCGGAGACATTATTTACTAATCCTTTTACTGATAATTTTGTGATGGCTAATTGCTTTGACCATTTGACCACCTTGACCACTCTTGACTTTGTTGACCCATTGACCAAAGTTGACCTTGACCTTCATGAGAGGTCTACACACTTCTTTGATTTTCTTTTTCTTTTTGGATTATGAAAATGGTCATGTCAATGTAGCCGTCAACTTTATCATGATAGGATTCGTAATGATGATGTTTAGTATTATTGCAACCATGGTGCCTTTTTTCTTGAGTTGATAATTTCATTATTCTTTTCTCATTCTCTCTCTTGTGAGAAGAAAAGAAAATGAGCTCTCATGGTTGCTAGTTCTCCTTCATCTTCCTCCTCTTGATAAATTCTTTTGATCTCATGTGTTGAGAGAAAAAGAATCCACAAAGACAAACACTTCCATCAACCTCTTCTACATAACCTAGGACTTCAAGACTATCGATCTTGTTTCCCTAGTTGCCTCGGCTCGAGGTGGAGCTCGGTGTACATCTCTCGGGTGGATCGTCTTCGACTCAAGAAGGCCGCGGAAGTGACCAAGATCCGGATTGACCCTCGGAGCGTGGATGGATGACCCGGACAGAGGAGAGAAGACCTGAAGGACCGGTTTCGTGAGGTATAATTTCTACGGCATAGTAGCTAACGCCTCTAGTTGTTTGCTAGTTTCTAGTTTAGCAAAGATCCGGCTTTTAGTCCATGTTGCCTTTGCGCCCAAAAAAAATTTTCGCCGTTTCCGCCTCCCCGTAAAAACCGGGGTGAGCAACGTGGACTTACAGTGGTATCAGAGCCAGGTTAAACATAAACTAGCAAGTTAGCAAAGTATTTAGAATATCGATCGGAAAAAATTCGCAAAACAAGTCCGAAAAATTTAACTTTCTGCCGATTTTTTATACTGTTCAAAAAGTAATTTAACATATATGAAAAATCGGCTCAGGGTTTTCTAAAGACACAAACCAAAAACGGTCCACTGAACCGGTCAAAGCGCCGCGGTTCCGCGGCAAGAACATGCTTCTTGTCGCGGATCCGCGGCCGAGTTGACTCGGCCGTGGACCGAGTTTGGTGCAGTGTGCTTAGTTGGCTGTTTTGGGATTTTTAGTACATGTTTCTACCCAGATTTTCCAGAGAACAAATTGATTTTTGGGGTGATTACAAATCCGTATTTTGATCGATATTCCGTAAACTTTGGCTAATGGATATTATCTGTGATGTGATATATGTATTGAATGTCTGCTAATCGCTATACGTCGATTAGTGGGGGTTACACATATCTGTGATCTGTAATGTTGATGGTTTGTGTATATGAATTCGTTGGATTATCGCGGATGAATAGCCGAGGGTTGTGAGATGAGAGTTTTCTTATTCTTTCAATTCTTGTAATATGTAAATTGATGTAATATTATTTGTTTGGCCGCACGACCGGGTCGGGGTTGTAGCCGTCATTGTATAATTTCTTTTTACTGTTTTTGCTCCTAGGATAGACCCAAGGTGGGGTGCACAAACTACCGGGTATCTCAAAGTGCCGAGTGGCCTACTCACCGTGTTGAGGGAGGTTGCTTCGCTTCGGGTACTTGGCGGGTAGTTTGCCGCACCCGTAGGGGTCTAGGGTAGGGTTTGGCTATTCATCGCGACCGTATAATCCGTTCTTCGTTACAGACTCGTACGAATTGCGGATTCCTAGTATATCCATTGTATTCATCTGTGATCTGGAATGGCTATCATTGCATGTGACAAATGTTTATATATATCTATATGATATCTATTTAGGCGTTGCTTATGTTTTGCATCCGCGCTAGTCTATCCCCCGCTCTGTCGTTAGTTAAGTAACCTAACGGGTGATGACGGGACCCCGTGGCGAATGCGGATGGCATTAGCGTACGTCATATTTTCGTTGTTTCTGCAATGGTAGGATTAAATGATGGAAACGCATTGGAATTAATGCAAGAAAATAAACCAAGTAAAAGTCATTGGAACACTTTCAAAACCACTCGGTTCTTTTCAAAAGCCAGCTTTTAAACGCGGAGCTTGAACCACTCCTTTTAAAAGCTATCAGGTTCCTTCGATTATATCAAGTTCACTACGCTCACGGTTTCGCCAAAACCATTCGTAGCCCTCCGTCATTTCAGTTAAATAGTCAGTAGTATTCAAGCTATGTATTTTGACCTTCGCCAAGGCATAGTGATTAGTAGCTGCTGAATATTTATCTGTAGCATAGATAGATGCGTTGGTTTGGGACAGTCGTACTACTATTTTGGCCTTCGTCAAGGGTATGTACGGGTGGGTTCAAATTAACCTAGACAATGACGGGTAGAACTTGACATGTGACTTATGATATGTTGGCCATCGTCAAGGTCATAAGAGCATGGGGCAAAAATCCACATCGGGAGTTTCAAAAGAACTGAAACTTGCTAGCGCTGCATACCATTTGGAGTGTGATGATTCTGGTAGGATTCCTTCAGTTTTGTCACGCGATGATATTTGGATCCCGATCCTACTGTGAGTATATGCTACTTCTCCGGAACTTTCTCACTTAACGATCAATGCTATAAACCAAGTAGGTGTCTAGAAAGGTGTTAGCGGGGCTACGCCCACAGGGAAAAGAGGTTACTTAATTAAGGAACTTCACGAAAGCGTTGGAAAATCTCCCTCGAAGTACCGACACCAGCCTGGCTGAATGGTTAAGCAAGTATTGTACGGTGAGATTGATCCCGACTAATTCTTCCTTTATGGTTTGAGGAGGGATTCGAGAGATAGTGGGAGCCATCCTGTTTAGATAAATTAAAAACCAATCTAAACTTGCAAGAGCATCATGCTAAAGTGTTTTCTTCTCTCTCTCTTAATTGCAGCGACCCAGTGACCAGACATAGGTTACATCTAGATAATAAAATGACTGAATCTGACTGTTATGACTGGCAAAGCTCTGTCCAGATGTCCATTGCCCATGACAAGCTGAAACACCTATTAACTAATCCATCCCCTGCCGTCTCAGGTCCAGTTTCCCCTGTCACGGATATTGATATCCGTAGGACATCGGAAGAAGACTGCGAAAGCCAAGTGCCTCGTGTTGGCCTCAGTCGATGGTGCAAACCAGAGGCAGCACGAGAAGATAGACTTAGTTTCTATCTTCCTCCATAACAAAGATTTATATGGAGAGCAATCTCGTATCGCAAGATATGAGACCTCGAACGAATTGCTTCCAGCGAGGTTGGCTATCGGGTCATCTATAGGGGGCAACGTCCTTACATAGACCAGCTCTTTTGAGCTCTCGGACCTGAAGACCACGTTGAAGAACGGGTCAGATGCTGACTTAGTTCAACAGTCTCTACCTACTACCCTGAAGGAAACCAGGGAAGTAGGAAGAAAGGGAAGGGCAGAAGTTTCGGGACTGGATGTAGTAAAAGTAGGATGTTCCTATTGTTACAGGAATGAACATTGGCAGAAGGATTGCAGGGCTTGCAAAGCCAGTAGCCAGAATTCGAAGCATGTTGTGGCTTCGGTTTCGGGTGTGTTTGTAATAGAGAACTGTATGTCAGTTAACCCTACATCCTGGGTATTGGATACCGGATAAGGATCTCATATCTGTAATTCATTACAGGCTCTGAGAAACCGTAGGGTTATCAAGAAAGGTGATATGACTCTCAGGGTTGCTAACGGAATGAGCATGTATGCTGAATCCGTAGGGGAATATCATCTAGGACTGACAACTGGGCAGATATTGATTCTGCGTGACTGTTTTTATGTACCAGGTGCGACATGTAATATCATATCTGTATCCTTACTTTCTAAGGAAGGATATGATTTTACTTTTGTAAGCGATGTAGTCAACATCCACCTAAATCAAGTTCTGATTGGGTCAGGTACATTACAAAACGGGATATACGTATTGAATCAAGCTCAGATCTTCAGTGTCCAGAACACACTTAAAAGAAAGTCTCCGGAATTAAATCAGGCTTTCTTATGGCATTGTAGACTGGGTCACATTAATGAGACACGGTTGACAAAGTTACATAAAGAAGGATACTTGGATCCGTTCGAGTACCAGTCTTATGCCACTTGTGAATCTTGTCTCATGGGAAAGATGACAAAGACTCCGTTCACTGGACATGGAGAAAGAGCAAGTGAGCTCTTGGGACTCATACACAGTGATGTGTGTGGTCCAATGTCTACACATGCGCGAAGTGGTTATTCATACTTCATTACTTTCACAGATGATTTCTCTAGGTATGGGCATGTCTTCTTGATGAAGCACAAATCCGAGGCCTTTGAGAAATTTCGGGAATACAAGAATGAAGTTGAAAAACAAACAGGCAAAAATATCAAGACACTGAGATCTGATCGAGGTAGTGAATACTTGAGTGCCGAGTTTCTGGGCTACTTAAAAGAGAATGGAATTCTCTCTCAGCTTACTCCTCCATACACACCACAACACAACGGTGTATCGGAAAGGAGGAATCGAACCCTATTGGATATGGTTCGTTCCATGATGAGTAAGGCTGAGTTGCCGCGATCCTTCTGGGGTTATGCACTAGAATAAGCTGCATATCTCTTGAACAAGGTTCCCTCCAAGACTGTGCCTACCACACCATATCAGATGTGGTGTGGGAAAAACCCCCATCTTCAATATCTGAAGATATGGGGATGTCCAGCTTTTGTAAAAAAGCAGCATGCGGACAAGCTCGAGGCACGCTCAGTACTGTATAAGTTTGTGGGATACCCAAAGAACTCCAGGGGGTATTTTTTCTATTACGCAGAGGAACAAAAGGTTTTTGTTTCTCGTCATGCCCACTTTCTGGAACATCAGTTTTTAGAAAAAGGTGAAAGTGGGAGCGTAGTAGAACTGGAAGAAATTCCAGAACCACAAGCTATTACTGAAAGCTTGAAAGAACCAGAAGGTTCAGGAGAACCGGACATCCCAGCGCCACTCCGCAGGAGTAGTAGGCAGTCTCATCCGCCCGAGAGATACTACGGTTTTCTCATAGACGGGGATAGAGAGGATTGCACCATTGACTATGGTGAGACTACTAGCTTCCAGCAAGCCATTCAGAGCGGTGACTCGGTAAAATGGCTGGATGCAATGCGGACCGAAATGGAGTCTATGTACACCAACAAAGTTTGGACTTTGGACTTTGCTCCAAAAGGGGTAAAACCCGTAGGCTGCAAATGGATCTTCAGAAAGAAGATTGGTGTAGATGGGCAGGTTGAAACCTATAAAGCTAGACTTGTAGCAAAGGGTTTTCGTCAAAGATCTGGTTTGGACTATGACGAGACCTTTTCTCCAGTGGCTATGCTCAAATCCATTCGGATCCTTCTTGCCATTGCTGCCTTCCACGATTATAAGATCTGGCAGATGGACGTAAAGACGGCTTTCCTAAATGGAAATTTGGAAGAGTACGTCTATATGGATCAGCCGGAGGGATTCATTCAGAGTGGGAGCAGCGGTAAAGTGTGCAAGTTGCTCAAATCCATCTATGGACTTAAGCAGGCATCGCGGAGTTGGAACATCTGCTTCGATGATACTGTCAAAGAATTCGAATTTATCAAAAACCCAGATGAACCATGCATTTACAGTAAGATTGTAGGGAGAACTGTGGTATTCCTTGTCTTGTACGTGGATGACATTCTCCTAATAGGAAATGATATTCCTATGCTACAGTCAGTCAAAGGATTCTTGTCGCAGAGGTTCTCCATGAAGGACCTGGGCGATGTCAACTACATTCTGGGGATCCAGATCTATCGTGATAGATCTAAGAGGATGTTGGGACTTTCACAGTCCAGGTACATCGACACTATACTGAAAAGATTCAGTATGGAAGATTCCAAGCACGGTAATTTACCGGCTTGTCACGAAATCACCCTCTCCAAAGAGATGTCTCCCAAGACTGATTTGGAAAGGGCTCGCATGTCATCTATACCCTAGGCATCTTCGGTAGGCTCTATAATGTATGCGATGTTATGTACCAGACCAGATGTAGCATACGCTTTAAATGTTGTAAGCCAGTATCAGTCGGACCCAGGGGAGAAACTCTGGATAGCAGTAAAGAACATTCTCAAGTACATGAGAAGGACTAAGGAGATGTTCTTGGTGTATGGCGGAAAAGACCTCCAGATCGAAACCTTTGCTGACTCCAGCTTCCAGAGTGACAAGGATGACTCCAAGTCCATGTCGGGTTATGTCTTTACCCTCAATGGAGGGGCGGTTTGCTGGAAGAGTTCCAAGCAGGAGACCGTTGCTGACTCAACTATGGAAGCGGAGTACATAGCTGCTTGCGATGCCGCAAAGGAAGCTGTCTGGATAAAGAAGTTCCTCACGGAGCTTCAGGTGGTTCCTACCATTGTTGATCCAATACCGCTGTATTGCGACAACAACGGCGCTATAGCTTTAGCGAAGGAACCCAGGTCCGCTGAGATTGTTAGTGTATATGCCCTAGAGGCCATTACTGTATCATACTAGCTTGTATATTACTTAATGGAAGCTTGGGATATTCACAGTTGTATAGACAATCTTGCTCAAAATGGTAGTATGCTACTTGGTTTGTTTCTACTTCAATATGTACATGTGTTTCTTTTAGCATATAGCTTATACATATTAGTAGAGCCCTTAGGATCTTTGCTTGATTACCAGCGTTGTGATGGCAGTCACACTAGTGAGGGCTGGTTAATCTACAAGTACATCCTTATACAGGTCCTTAGTCGTAGGACTATCGAGACGGGGTATCGATACTCCGGAATAGACTAGCGTGTACGCATCTCATCCCAGCTCGGGAGGTGGTCTGTCCCACAGCCATCAGTACATCGTACTAGAGATAGTATGCGGGTGCTCGTTAGGTTACGAGTACACTGGACAGGAATCGTCGGGAACTGTTGGTTGGTATTATACCTATCGTCAGTTATCAGTTCCCAGGTAACATGAGTACAGCTTAGTCCGTTGACTTGACACTGTCACTTCGCCTCGAGAGTGTTCCCACTGTTCTTTGATTACTACCCTACCACGGCTCAAAGGAGTCGTGCAAACAGGTAGTAGTTGTGTGCAGTCCCGAAGCACTTGGAGGCAGTAATGGTTAGACACGATTCGTCTCTCCCGGTATTAGGGGTCGATATCGTGCTGTGTCTAGGAGAGCCATTACACAAAGTCCCTGGCCAGGGCAAGCGAGATAGACTGGTAGGTTTCCAGAGTTATCTCAGGTGTTCTGGGCTACACTCCGACACGAGTTGTACCGCTAGTAGGGGACTGACGTTTACCGCTCCCCTATGCCCGCCATGCGATGTATCAGACGAATAGACCGGACTGTACGGAGATTGTCACATACAGGCTCAGTAGGAGTTTGGATGGGTTTATCTCATCGGCCTTCTTATCGACATCTACGTGGGGACTGTTACGTACAGCTAGTGCCGCTTGCGGTCTATGGTTAAACCCACTGCCAGCGTAGTGTCGAGTCTTTAGAGTCCCACATAGAGAGTTTCCCTGCACTGAGCGAAACGTGTAGATGCCGTATGGTTTTACGGCAGGGCTGGGATCACTTACGTACACTTGTGTGCGTATGCTGTTCGGGCAGGCAATACTAGTGGGCTTTGGTTTAAGCCGGATCCTAGTATTGCACGGATGAATTTGTTTTGTCTTCTGTGCATTCGCATTCTACGGAATGCGGATACGGGTGTGTATGCACAGTTTTGAGGAGCGATGAAGGAGGAGGTGCCTCATTAGGGTTTTGGCTGTTGGTTTGGCCAAAACCGTTATGTGGCAGGTTCATTAGGGTTTTGGCAATTCGTTCGGTCAAAACCATTATGAGCTGGAGACATTATTTACTAATCCTTTTAGTGATAATTTTGTGATGGCTAATTACTTTGACCATTTGACCACCTTGACCACTCTTGACTTTGTTGAACCATTGACCAAAGTTGACCTTGACCTTCATAAGACGTCTACACTCTTCTTTGGTTTTCTTTTTCTTTTTGGATTATGAAAATGGTCATGTCAATGTAGCCATCAACTTTATCATGATAGGATTAGTAATGATGATGTTTAGTATTATTGCAACCATGGTGCCTTCTTTCTTGAGTTGATAATTTCATTATTCTTTTCTCATTCTCTCTCTTGTGAGAAGAAAAGAAAATGAGCTCTCATGGTTGCTAGTTCTCCTTCATCTTCCTCCTCTTGATAAATTCTTTTAATCTCATGTACTGAGAGAAAAAGAATCCACAAAGACAAACACTTCCATCAACCTCTTCTACATAACCTAGGACTTCAAGACTAGCGTCTCGTTGCCCTAGTTGCCTCGGCTCGAGGTGGAGCTCGGTGTACATCTCTCAGGTGGATCGTCTTCAACTCAAGAAGGCCGCGGAGGTGACCAAGATCCGGATCGACCCTTGGAGCATGCATGGATGACCCGGACAGCGGAGAGAAGACCCGAAGGACCGGTTTCGTGAGGTATAATTTCTACGGCATAGTAGTTAACGCCTCTAGTTGTTTGCTAGTTTCTAGTTTAGCAAAGATCCGGCTTTTAGTCCATGTTGCCTTTGCGCCCAAAATTGTTTTTCGCCGTTTCCGCCTCCCTGTAAGAACCGGGGTGAGCAACGTGGACTTACAGTCTATCTATTGCACCAGCCAACGGGGATAATTTTGAAATTAAACCCCACTTCATCAACTTGTTGTCTAAATTTCACGGGCTTGAATCCGAAGACGCATACGCTTTCATAACCAAATTCGAAAATGTATGTGTAATGATGGGCACTTCACAACTTTCAGTGGATGCTATGAGATTACGTCTTCTCCCTTTTACCTTGTGCGATCTAGCAGAAAATGGCTTTATAACACTGCCGCACACATTATTGCCAATTGGGATGAATTCATTATAGCATTCTTTAAGAAATTTTATCTCAATCATAAGACCGCCTGTGTTCAAAGCGAGATTAACCAGTTTACCCAGCTTCCCAACAAACCATTTTGGAAATACTTTGAACGGTTTAAAGATCTGCTTGTCCAATGTCCTCAACACGGAATCAATAAATGGGACATTTGCCGAATTATATATGAAGGTGTTAATCCAGCGATAAAGCAGAGCTTGAAACCATTTGTCAATGCCATTTCATGTCTAAAAACGATAATGAAGCTTGGAAATTTCTGGAAGATCTCGCTGAACAAACTTTATAGTGGGAAAGCGTTAGACCACCATCAACATCATCTAGGGGAGGTATCCATCAGCTCGATATTTCCATCGCAGTGAAGGCCGAAATGGCCGCGATACAAAGGAAACTTGAAGCCATAGAAAACAAAGTCTCTTCAGCCTCCCTAAACCAGGTTACGCTCCCCAAAACCGTGTGTGGTTGCTGTTCGGACCCAACACATCTGATGGAAGAATGTCCTTTGAATCTTCTGTTTCAAGGTCAAGAACATACTAATGCTACCTTTCAACAACGACCTAGAAACGGTCCTTATTCTTCCACATATAATTAGGATGGAGGAATCACCCTAATTTTTCTTGGAATCAAAACAAAACTCAAACTCAAAATACGTTCCCAAGCCAAAATAACTATCAAAGGGTTCCTCCACAGCAACAGCAACCACCACAGAGTCAGCACCCCTTTCAACCAGAATCCTTTCAAAATCCAGTGAACAATTTTGCACCCTATAATAATTCTTTCCAAACGGCCGGTACCGAACAATTCTCCACACTCGAACGAAGCTTAGACACGTTTATTAAACATTCCTCGCAAACGACGGCTAATTTAATGTCTTCTATCAAACGTTAATGCAAAACACTGCTTCCCACGGTGAAAGTATCAAATCAATAGAAGCATAACTTGCACAGTTAAATGCCGCGATGATTGAGAGAGAGAAAAGGAAACTTCCATCTCAATCTCTACCAAATCCTGGCCACTCACAAAATTATAATGTGAGTACCGTAACCACGTTGAGATCGGGAAGAGTGCTGAACAACCAAGTGGGTGAATATGTTGATGACGTTGATGTCAATGATATTAAGGATACCCCGGCTTCTACTTCTTTTACTCCTACTTTGTATAGTCCACCATCTTCTTCTGAGCCTATTCTCCGTTTTCCCCTAGGCTCGAACCCTTCGCCCACTTTCTCGAGTCAACCTAAAACGATCCCAACTCCAATTCAGGGATCGATTCCATCCCTACAAACTTCTCCAGAAATGGTGGACCAAACCCTTATTGATAAAGCTCCTTATCTAAACAGGTTAAAGGGCCACAGACCAAGTCCCCAAATTGAGAACATTGTGGAAAGTTTTAAGCAAATTAACATAAATATTTCCCTCCTAGATGCCATCCAACAAGTTCCGTCCTATACAAAAATTCTAAAGGACTTGTGCACTAGGAAAAGAAAAATTCAAGTTCCTAAAAATGTTTTCTTAGCGAGTAATGTAAACACTGCTTTTACCCAACAATTACCCAAGAAACGAAAGGACCCCGGAAGTCCTACAATATCTATTGCTATTGGAGGTAAAAATATCAATCGTACTCTACTCGATATAGGTGCTAGTGTTAACTTACTTCCGTATTCTGTTTATGAGCAATTAGGGATCGGAGAGTTAAAACCGGCACACTGCACTCTTCAGATGGCCGATCGATCTATCACCCAATCTAGGGGTAAGCTAGAGGATGTGTTGATCAAATTCGGGGAATTTATATTCCCTGTGGACTTTATCCTTATAGATACACAGCCTGTGGTGAACCCACGAAACCAAATTCCGGTGATTTTAGGTCGACCTTTTCTTGCGACTTCCAACACTGTAATCAATTGTCGTAACGGTTCTATGAACTTATCCTTCGGGAAGATGTCAATTGAGCTTAACATTTACAAGTTGGAAAGTGCACCCTCCGAACCCTATGCTCAAGTTTGTTCTGTCAAAAGGATGGATTCCGACAGTAGCGAATTTGAACAACTTCACGATACTAATCTTGACTCCGCTAGTACGTTGTTGTTTGACCCTGCTATTTATTATACACATGTGGACCCTTCTATCAAGCTGTCCGGATCAACATCTAACGCTAAATATGAACCTTTTATGGAGTCCGAGTATCATCCCGTTCTTTCCAATGAGATTATAATTCGGGATATCGATGAAAGTTTTGAAGAAACCTTCGCTGAAGAACTCGCATTCTTAAAAGACATGGGCGTTGTGATGAATTAACCCCCACTCAAAGAAGTTGAACCGTCATCCCTTCTCCTTATCCGGAACAAGAATGCGAGTAATCCACCATAACTGTTTCGCCTCTATAAACCGAGATGTAAACCCATTCTATTACACCTCTTATCTCCTCCCCACGTTTTCACGTCGATAGGTGACATGTTTTTCTACCAACCTTGGTGGTACATTAATAAAAATTTTGAATGGTTGGCGTTGATCTTTGGTCTTTGTAAAGTTTTATATTGACCAATAACTTTACCCTCCCTCTTTATAATTTTAAATGCTTAATACGGTTTCACTCAAGTTTGGTGGGGAGAAAATATTTTGGCTCTTGAAAGAAAATAAATTTTACAAAATTGTGAGCCAAAAATAAGTTTGGGGGAAGATTTCACTGTCATTTATGCATGTCCCCGTTACTAACTTTTCCTCCCAAGTCTACAGGTTTTTTAAGCTTAACTGATGATATCAGTGAGGACACTGCTGCAAACAAGTTTGGGGGTGGTTTATGCTTATTCACGCATTATTTTGCATTATCATAAATATAAACACAAAATTTTTGATAATAAAAAGTTTGAAAGTGAAAAATTACATATGAAAGATAAGAATAGTTTGAGAAAAGCAAGAAAGTTAGATGTTTTCTTAAACGAAGCCAGTAATAAATATTTATGACCCGTTTTCCCAAGGGTTAGTAAGATGAGGGAAATTACTAATCTGAGGATAAAAATAAGTCTGAAAAATAGTCTCTATTCTTGAGTCCAAACATTTGAACGTTTATACCCTACTATACGCACTTGCACACATCTTGAAACTTGGGATAATAGAGAATACCTTGAAATGCTCTTGTCTAAAATCCTTGGTATAAAGAAAAATAAAAATATAAACAAAAAAAGAAGAAGAAAAAATGGTGAAGAAAAATGAACACTAGTTTTATAATTGCTTAAGACAGCATAAAAAAATATAGCGAGGGTGCTTTATCGGCTAGTGCCTTAGACCAACTGGTTTGGGAGCCACTGCTAAGCCTTAGGTGTTGCAAAACGAGGAAATTGCTAATTACGCCTAAATGAGAGAGCATATTTAGTAATCGGTCGGTTAGTACCTCAAGAAGTATTAACGGTCGTATGAAGGATGTGTGAGCAATTCCATATAAAATATTCACCGGCTAAAAAGTACTAAGGAAGATGGACAAGAGTATGATAGCTTGAATTGAATTCTCTAAGTGTAGGGATATCTTTTACACACACATAGAGGTATATGATCGATGTTTTGAAGAAAAGTAGGGAGGAAGACTAAAGGCGATGTTTTATTGAGGGATGATGTGTTTTTCGACATCTTTTCATGACCATTAAGATAGGGCTCATGGCAACTGAAAATCTAGTATAGTTGAAAACTCTTCTTTTCAAGTTATTTTTTTATAGTTCTTATCTTTGTATGTAACTTTCATCGTCTTTCTTTTATTATGGGATTTTGTGGGTGTAATCCGCTGAAAACCCTCAGGAGACAACACTCCTCGTACTAGGGACACCTAGAGGTTTAACGGCTTGTTGCACGTGCTCATTGCAATCGTGTTGCTTACGAAAGTGAACTACTTAGGTTTTTCTTTTTCTTTTTCTCCCTCTCTTGAATAACTAGTTTGCTCGGGACGATCAAAATTAAGTTTGGGGGTATTTGTTCAGTCGAAAATATTGCACATTTGATATAATATTTTCCTTACTTTTCTTAAATATTTAATGGTATTTATTTTAAATATAGAACATATGTGGGGTTATCTGCAAATTTACACTTTAACATATGTTTATATATTATTATTAACATTATGAAGGAAAATATATGCATATAATATTTATAAGATATTTTGGTAATTAAAAATATGCATATCATATCAAATATTCTTAATCAAATTTCTTAAAGATTTATTACCATATAAAATGATTAAGATTATATCTCTAAATATAACAAATATTACTAACATTATTCATGGAGATATTATGCAGATTTAGCTCAGGTCAAGAGATCAAGATATTCAAGATGCCAGGATCAAAAATCTGCTAAAATTGTAGAATCAATACTGGCAGAGACTCGGTAAATATTTGAAGAATCCAGGCATGGAAAAAAACTCCACGTGTCAACATGAGAAGGCCCCAGAAGTTTGGAACCCTAACTCCCCCAAACCGCGGCGCTTCCACGGCCATTAGCATCAATTAGCGGCGGACCCGCGGCCAATTAATGGCCGTAGGATCTGTGATTTTGGAAATTGGATTTTAATGGCATATCTAAACATATGAGATCTAGGGTTTCTGATTTGAGGGCTATATAAAGGATCGAGAGCTAAACTTAAAGATCTATCAGCTTTAACATGAAGCAAATCACCGTCAAAGAACAAGAGATCCACGACAGGTCCGCGATTCGATGTGATAGAGCGACGTGAATATCGACGGAACATCTACTTCCTACGAGGCAAAGATCGAGAGCAACTTCTTCTTCTTGTAATCTAAATTCGAAGGATTTATACTTGTAACGTTGATTAATAAAGATAGATCATTTGCTTAATTATTTCGTATTTACTTTCCGCATTTAAATTTCCGCATTATGATTTCCTTCTCTACCCTTTCTTCTTCTTCTCCAAACATGCGTGAGTAATGCTCCGCCGCATGATAGGGTTCGTAGGATTATGGTAGATCAATGAATGATAAAATCCCTTAACTTTTTTACATCTTATAAAGTTTATAAATTTTATCAAAAGAATCGTTAACATCCTAATCGGGCGCACTATCAATTTTTTGATAGTCTCGACCGCGATTTGAGATCAGATTAACAATTATTTTGATAGAGACTAGACATGAATAGAGGTCAATGAAAAGATAGGGATTAAGAGTGCGAACCCTATTCCCTCCAAAAACTCTAATCTTCATTCATCACTATCGATTTAGTTTTAAATCTATTAAAAGATAAAAGGAGTCATCCATTACTACTAAATTCTAACGAACCCTACAAGCTCTCTTCTTATATATTCTACATCCGTGTTCAACATAGATCTAGAATCACTCTCCTCTATTTCTAATCAACTCGTCTAAAATAAGATTAAAAGTTCTACGCATCCCTGCGGATGACCCGTACTAATCTCGCTAGCTACTCACGACACCGTTATTGATTGCAGTTAACTTTATTTACGACAAACACTTTTTCACACCAATCAACCACCACCACCACCATCTTCTTCTTCTTTTCCGACCTCCGTTGTACCCTCTCACCTGATTGACCTCCCTCTTCATCCCCAATCTCCGTTTGAACTCCTCCTTCCTTCCCTGACATCCCTATCCTTCGCCTTCTCTTCCCCTCCTCGCTCTCCCCTTCCTCGCTCCACTATCGTCCCTTCACCTTACTCTTCCTTTCCGCTGCCTCAACCTTCCTACTTGACCCTCGTCACTCCTCTATGGACCTCCATCTCCTCCTCCGCCTCCTCCTCCTCTGCCAGCCTCCGCTTCCTCCTCTCCCCTAAATCTCATCCTCAATATTTTATTTTTAATTGATTTTAAATACTTTAATTATAAATTAAACTATTTTTAAATAAAAAATAAAGAGAAACCAATAAAAGTTAATAGAGTTAATAGAATATTCAAAGAATATTGCCTTTTTGGATGACTGGGAGACTTTTTTGTGGAACTTATAAGAATGTGGGGCTATTTTGTAATTCTCAAAAAATGGGGGCCTTTTTTATAAATAGAATATTCGAAGAATAAGTGCGGCTCGATGTGAAGAAGGTTCTACGAAGAAATCGACCATCCAAAGATGTATCGACTCCCTCGAAGACTATGTGCAAAAAGAAAGAGGTCTAATCAAATTGAAGAAGTTCTTCTGTAGAGAAATGACAGAAATTCTGGAAGAATTGAAAAACGATACTGGTGATGAGGTCCCAGTAGTGACTTGCTATGCCATCCATCCTGGCAGCGATTCTGATGAAGATATCTATTTTTCCAAAAAAGACAATGAGCTCGCCACAAAGGCCAACCAAATCCAGCTCCGAAGCAACAAGGTGCTGCCACCAAGATAGGGCAATGCCCCAAAGAAAAAGGAAAAACAAATTGCAAATGAAGGGGATGATGGAGAGCCAGCTCATGAAGACTCGAGCTATCCCTCGGTAGAATACAATGTCTTGGCTCATCTCCGGAAGCTTCCATCTCTCCCGAGCGTCTATGATGCTCTTGTTCTGTCCAAAGAGCTTAGAGATGTCCTCATTTATGCTCTACGAAACCCTAAACGGTACCAGTCTGCTTCGCAGAAATCAATATAAAAGAGCCTCGGTACACTCTGCATACAGCTTCAATCGCATTCAAAGATGAAGACTTGCTACTAGGGATGGCTGAGCATAACAGTCCACTTTACATAATAGGATACAGCGATGGAGAAAAGATTAAGCGCATATTGATTGACCCTAGATCCTCAGTGAACATCATGAACCTGTGAACTCTAAATAGTTTATCGATGTATGTCCAGCACCTATGAAGGGAAAGCATTGTCATTCAAGGCTTTAACCAAAATTTCCAGCAAGTCCTGAGGTCCATAGCTCTGCCAATCAAGTTTAGAGATCTGCAAACAGAAGCAAAGATATACGTCATTGATGCCGATACGTCATATAAGATCCTCCTGGGGAGGCCATGGCTACATGACCACGGTATTGTTCCGTCAATGCTCTATCAATACATGAAGTATACCAAAGATGACAGAGAAAAACGTATTGACGGAGACATACAGCTGTTCGTCGTACATGAAGTCCACTATGATGATTCTCGGTAATTCATGAACCTCCAAGATGCTAATCCACGACTGGCCGAAGAAAAAGTGGCCCTGAGTTCTGAAAGCAAGCCTGAGCCGGCTGTCATTTTTAAAACCAAAAATCCTCATGTGCGCTTGCATTTCGTCCGTGACATCGATGAATCTGACGCTGAGGGCCTATCGTTCCATATAGTTTGCCCGCATTTTGGCAACAATACCGACGAGTCTGACGTTGAAGGCCCGTCCATTAGCAAAATTCGCCTGCACTTTGGCAGCGATACTGATGAATTAGATGCAGAGGATTCTTCTTGCAACAGGTGTGCAAACAAGAATCTTACGCAAAAAGCAAAAATGAGGGAAACCCCTGAAATCGCAGAAGGATATCTGGCCATCACAAGGGTTCCAGAGCAGATGTACAAAGAGCATGAAGTGTTGTCAGTCTCCAGGTGGATCAACTGAAAACCTTATATGTCCTCAGAAGAAAGAGCGGGCACAGAGGCATCTTGTTCTATGCGTCAGACCCTGTCATGCACCCGAACGATTTGTCCTTAATATTCCTTCCTTATGAAAGAGGCATAAGAGCTGTCCTAAACCTCAAATACTACGCGTCCGAGATGCAAGAATATTTTAATAAATGCGGATGCCCGTTATATCAAATGGATTCCGAATAAAAATTTAATGAAAGGCTATGGTGTTCTCCTCAAACCCGACCACTCATCGATGGGCGAATCCCGGATAGACGGGGTATTAGTTTCATCCAGCCTGATGTCAAGTCCTACTACATGATCCATATTGATGAATCCGGAAGAAATTCGAGGATGATGACGAGTTAACTGAGCCAGAAGAAGAACCTCAAGAGCTCGAAGATGGTGGACAAGCAACTTTCAACAAGCTAGTTGAAATCAACCTGGGAACACCCGATAACCCACGACTGACCTATATCAGCTCGCTCTTGCCAGAGGGAGTAAAATAGCAGATAATCGCCTTGCTGCATGAGTTCGTCGACTGCTTTGCATGGCTGCTTTGCATGGACATACAAATAAATGCTCGGCTTCTCCCCTGAGGTGGCTGTGCATAATCTGGCTATATCTCCTAATGCCAAGCCGGTCAAATAAGCCCCTTGATGAATGAGAAAGGTGATGGAAGAAATGATCATAAAGGAAACCAAGAAACTTATTGATGCCGGCTTCATTAGAGAAGAGAAATATGCGGACTAGATCGCATGCATTGTCCCGGTAAAGAAGAAAAATGGGCAGATCCAAGTTTACATTTATTTCAGGAGCCTTAACAAGGCATTCCCTAAAGATAATTTCCTACTCCCGATCATGGAAATGATGGTTGAAGATATCTCAAGTTACGAACTGTTCATCTTCATGGATGGCTCATCTGGATGCAACCAAATCAAGATGTCGCCCGAGGATGAGAAATACGCAATGTTTCGAACCCCTGATCGGCATATACTGCTACAAGGTGATGCCGTTTGGACTAAAGATTGTAAGTGCCACATATCAAAGAGCAATGACAAAGATCTTTGATGACTTAATCCATAAAGTCGTCGAATGTTACGTTGATGATTTGGTTGTCAAAACTAAAAGCCAAACCCAATCACACCCAAGATCTCCGAACTTTCTTCACTACACAGAGATAGAATAATCTAAAGATGAATTCTCTGAAATACATCCTTCTTTTCTATCTTTTCTTTGATGTGGATAACCCACACCCATCTTGTGTCATCGGAAAAATTCCTGGGTTTTATAGTCCGACATCGAAAGATCAAAATCGACCTGTCAAAGATAAAAGAAATCATGGAGATATCTCCTCCAAATAATATGAGCAGCTAAGATCCTTCCAAGACAACCTCTCTTATGTATGAACGTTCATCTCGAACCTATCAGGGAGATGTCAACCTTTCTCAAATTTCATGAAGAAAGATGCTCCTTTTGTCTAGGATGACGAATGTCAAGATACATTCCAAAGCATCAAGCAATACCTGTTGCACCCTCTAGTGCTCGCTGCTACCTTTCCAAATAAACCACTGATCCTCTACACTGTTGCACTAGACAGATCACTCAGCGCACTCCTCGTACAAAATAATGAGGATGGAAAAGAAAATGCTCTCTACTAGCTTAATTGAACATTAGTCGGGGAAAACATAACTATTCCGCAATCGAAAAGCAGTGCTCGGCTCTAATATTCGCCGTGAAGAAGATGAGCTACTATCTTCTCGCTCACCGGGTTATGCTGATCTCCAAGATTGACCTGCTGAAATATGTAATGACCAAGGCAACTTAAATGGTAGGATAGCCAAATAGGCTGTCATGCTGCTTGAATTTGAAATAGTTTATACTCCTCAGAAAGCAGTAAAAGGGAAAGCCCTGGATGGCCAAAGAGTTGGCTGATCCTGACATGGATGAAATTCTGATCACGGTTAGAAGCTGGGAAATTCTATCTCCAGTTACTCTACGGGAAGAAGAAATCGTAGAATAAGAGAACTATCCCGCTGAAGAAGCCCTGGTCATCAAAGACGAGCCTGACTGGAGAGAACCCTTCATAGAGTATCTCCGATATGATAAGCTACCAGAAAAAAATCTGTTAGGGTTCAGTAGAAGAATAGAGCTCTCCGATACGTGTTCGTAAATAACACACTATACCAAAGATCATACGACCTGGCTAAGGTGTCTGTCCTCGGCCGAAACCTAAAAAGTCATGAAAAAACTCCACTCGAGCGTCTGCGGAGCACACCAATCTGGCCCCAAAATGTGCCTTCAAATCAAGCGGTTGGATATCACCGGCCTACCATAATAAGGGATTGTGAAGAAATGCGAAGAAATTCCACCTCTATCAAATACACGGCAACTTCATACACTATCCCAATCCACTACATCCTACCGTAGCGTTATAGCCATCTGAAAAATGGGGAAGCAAAAAAGTTGGACTGATTGACCTTCCGTCATCTAATGGCCATAAGTTCATGCTGGCGGCCACTAACTACTTTTCCAGATGGTTTAAAGCCATCCCTCTAAAAGAAGTCAAAACAAAAGATATTATGACATTCTTCCAACATAATGTCCTATACCGCTTCGGCACACTAAAGCGGATCATTTCTGATAACGGGCCTTCTTTCAAGAGCTTCAAATTCTCAAGTTTCGCCACTCAACACAAGATAGACTGGAGATATTCCTATATCTATAATCCAAGAGCCAACGGGTTGTGTCACACCCCGCTTCCCAGTAGACGGAAACGGTGACGTGGCAAGCCCGCGGCATACTTAAGCAAAGAAGGCCATTCCCTAAATAAATACACTAAGTATATTGAAACAATAATACACAAACATCTTTATTTACATTCAACTTCCAATATTTACAAGTACATGAGTTTCAACTGGAAAGTACACACAATAAGGAAAATGCCTAAACAAGTGGCATACATAAGCTGAATAAAGGTGAAGCTAGGCTAATCCTGTGGAGAAATCATGTAGTAGTCCTCCACTGTAGCCACCACTTCCTCCGTCTTGATCGTATCTGACGAACATTCCAATAGGAAAAAAAGGGTGGAATGCCCGTCAGCGAACTAGCGCTCGGTAAGTCCCAAAGATAAGGTAAGAGTGAAAGAATGACAAGTGTATTATATATATATATATATGACGAGTAAAAATATATGATCATGGGTAAATATATAATATAGGTCTTTATATGGTCACTATGTTAACGTTAAGTTCCAAGTGTGAATATCAACGTAGCCGTAGAAGTATTCACGACCTCAAGAGTGGGGCCCCAGGAGCAAGGAAACACGGGCTCATTTGATGTGTTACCATCGGGGTTGGATAAGTCAACCCGACTGATATTCGAATAAAATAAAATAGAGGTTAATACGGGACTCCTGAAGCTCCATAGGATTCACACAAGAAACTATCCCAAGCACCCCGAGTATAATATATATTATAATTATACGATAGCCTTAGCTGATTTAATTGGTTGATTATAACATGACTTGGTAAAAACCATAGATTTCAAAAGGTGAAATAATGAGGTTGAGTAAGTCGAGTAAAGCGCGAGTCATGTCAATTGCAATCTTGGTTCGAGTCAAGTTTGTTCAAGTAGATTGCGTTCAAGTTCATATTCGAGTTTAGATTCGAGTTTAAGTTCAAGTTTAGATTCGAGTTTCGAGTTTGGAGTTTGAATTCGAGTTTAGATTCAAGTTTAAATTTGAGTTCGGATTCAAGTTTAGGTCTTTTTCATATGGATTGGTTTAACTGTTGAAAATCTTATGTTCGGGAGAAATCAGACAACTGCTGCACATGGAAGGCAGGATTTATGTCTTTTTCCAAGACAATTGCCATTTGATAACTCCGTTAAGTTGTCTAACCTGAATAAGCAAGCACTCACTTTCTCTGACTCCCCGGGGCTCAAGAGAATTGATCCCGCTTAAACCTATACTAAACTAGAGTCCTTAAATATTGTTTGCATATCTCGATGGGGTTTTATGAAAAATATGTTAATATAATTTAAAAAATAAATCTCGAGGGTGATTTATAATTTTTAGGGTTCTCATAAAACATGTATTTTAATTGTTATGGTATTTTAGTGATAAAACTTAGCCTTTAAAAGTTTATGGTATTTTTTATGAAAACTAGCTCTTTTGGAAACTTGATGGTATTTTATTAAAATTTAATCTTTCATTTTAAAAAATAGTGCCATAATATGTTTTTCTTGAAAATACGGATTCATAGTGTTATATAATTTCCAAAGTTTAGTTTCTTATTTAAAAAAGTCGTATTTCTTAAAAACTGTATTTTTATTTTCTTTCGAGACCGAATACTCCGTGAAGAGTTCTGCATCTCGCTCTACTATTCTAAGGATACGCTATGATCCGCACCATCCCTTAGCGGGTCCCCTAACGAGAGTTGTAGAAACGTAATTGCCAAAGATTACAAAAATACCGATTAAAAGAAACCCGTTTTGAAAAGGTGTGGTATTTCAATGCAAAAAATATTCTTTAAACGAACCGTATTTTTGGAATATCGTGGTATGAAACCATAGTGTGTGTGTTGGGTAGGTCTTTATCCCGTGAAGTTTTCCTAAAGGTATTTTTAACAATTATTGAATTAAGGGTCATACTAAAGTTCATGGTATTTTAATATGATTGTTTCACATGAAAATTTTGGTTAAACTAAAAACTAATTGATTGTAAATAAAGTTACGAGTAGTGTGAGAAGTTAGTTTGACCTATTTTGCTTTAAAGAGAGAAGTACAAAAGTTAATATAACATGTATCAGAGTTAACTCCACTTTACCGACATATTTTTAGAAAGCGATTTGAGATGAAAGAAAAAGAGAGAAGAGTGACTTGCTCGTTATGTAGCGTTGGGAAGAGATTAAAGAAAAGAAAGAGGGTTCCATGGCATCGCGGAAGCTCCGGAAACGATTTCGAACTTCGACAGAAAGAGCTTGGTTGCTAACTCCACTTTACTCCACTTGCACTTATGAACTTTTAGGATAATTTTGCTAGAGATTTTCAGAATACAGGGGAGCAAGGGCATGGGGTGGTATTTATACTGAGGAATTACGATTTGGGAATTAAAATTTTGGATTAAAAGAATTAAAATGGTGTTAAATGGTGAATTGAATGGTCTCTGTTTGATTACAGAAAAATCAAACAGTGTTGGGGAGTTGAGGGGAGTCGAAGGGGTGTGTGTGCAAAGCATGTAGGAAATTGAGCACATTGGGACCGTTGACGCCGGCCAAATCAGGCAAACGGGCGATCGGATCTTGAGCAATCGCCTCGAGATTTGTGCCACGTAATTTAGTCAGGGTTTACTCCTTTTTGCGCATGTATGATTTTTCTGAAACTTTTCGATTTTCCGTGAATTGCACGTGAAACTCTTGGGCTTCCAAAAAATTATAAAGAAAAATCTTTAAAATAATTGGGTCTGATGGGATTCGAACACACGGGCTATGTCGCAGCAGTGTAGAGGCTTTACCGGTGAGCTACAAGTTGCTTCTTTCTTTTATTAAACAAATGTAACTTATACCTTTGCAGCAGGATGAAATACCCTTTCTATACAATAAACTAGTAATTTTTGTACAGAGATTTTAGAGCCGTTACATTCTACCCTCCTTATAAAAATTTCGTCATCGAAATTTACATAAAGGACTAATCTTCGAATAAATGAGGGTATCGTGCAACATGTCGTCTTCTCGCTTCCATGTCGATTCTCCTTGCGAGCCTTTTCTCCACATTACTCGGACCAAGTTTACCTCCTTGTTCTGCAATGTCTTCACCTTTCAGTCCAGGATCTTAACTGGTTGTTGCTCGCAAGTTAGGTCAGTCTGTATTGTGAGCTCTGAGTGATCAAGTATATGGCTAGGGTCGATCACATATCGTCGTAGATGGGATATGTGGAACACGTTGTGCACTCCTTCCAATGAGGGTGGTAGTGCTAAACGGTATGCCACTTCTCCAAATCATTCGAGTATGTCGAACAGTCCTATGTATCTTGGACTTAACTTACCCCCTTGCCAAAACGTATCACTCTTCTATTTGGAGATATCTTCAGGAATACATGCTCTCCGGGTTGAAACTCCAAATGTCGATGCTGTATCCACCCAATGCTGCTGTCAATCTTGGGCTATGCGCATCTTTTCCCTGATCGTGCGAACCACATCTACAGTTGCCACGATCATCTCTGGTCCAAGGATTTTACTATCTCCAACGCCGTCCCAACTCAGCGGGGAACTACACTTCCGTCCGTAGAGTGATGTGAATGGTGATATCCCGATACATGCCCGGTAGCTGTTGTTGTATGAAAACTCCAATAGGTGTATGTGATCTTCCCACGAACCTCCGAAGTCTAACATACAGGCTCTCAGCATATCTTCTAATATCTGAATTATACACTCGGACTGTCCGTCCGTTTGTTGATGATATGTCATGCTGAAATTCAGACTCGTTCCCAGGCTAGCTTGCAGACTCTGCCAAAACTGTGATCGAAATCTTGTATCGCAATCGGAGACGATGCAAACAGGTACTCCATGTAATCTCACGATCTCCTGCATGAGTTTATGGGTATCAAGACAAATATAGTACATCTTGAAAGTTAAATCTTACTTTAGATTTTTACTCACCTCCATGTACTTTTTTGCTAACGTCTCATTTGACTGGCCAACTCTGAATGGAATAAAGTGAGTCGACTTGGTGAGTCAATCCATAATAACCCAAATTGCATCATTAACCTTCGTGCTGTGAGGGAGTGTAATCAAGAAGTCCATGGTAATGTACTGAAATTTCCATTCTGGGATTATTAATGGCTGAAGTAGACCAGCAGCTCTGTGATGTTCAGCTTTCACTTACTGACACACCAAACAATTTGCTACGCTTATAGCTACTTCGGCTTCATTCTGTGCCACCAGTAGTGTTGCCGTAGATCCTTGTATATTTTCGTGCCACTGGGATGTACAAAATAATGAGAGCTGTGAGCTTCTTTCATCGACTCTTCTCGAACAGGGCCGACTGACACGCATAAACGGCTTCCATATCGCAAGGATCCATCTTCGTGAATAATGAAGTCAGTTCATAGTCCAATTTCTACTTGTTCTCGGATCTTTTGTAGTTTGGTATCATTAGCTTGAGCTGCCTTGATCTGATTTACAAGAGTGGACTGGATTTGTAATTTCATCAAATATGAAGCGTTACCTGGCATAACTACTTCGATCTCCATTCTGTGCAATTCTTGATGCAGTCTCCACTGAGAGGTGAGGTTCATTACTAATGGCTGGCGACTAAGGGCATCAGGAACTACGTTCACATTATCAGAATGATAATGTAGGTTGATGTCGAAGTCCGCCATGAGTTCTAGCTATTTTCTCTGCCGCATGTTGAGTTCCTTCTAAGTAAATAAAAACTTCGGACTCTTATAGTCAGTGTATATATCCACTCGTTCTCCCAAAAGATAGTGGCACCAAATATTGAGTGCGAAGATGACAGCTGCCAATTCCAGAACATGTGTTGGATAGTTACGTTCATGAACTTTTAATTTCCTTAATGTTATAAACCAAGTAGGTATCTAGAAAGGTGTTAGAGGGGCTACGCCCACAGGGAAAAGAGGTTACTTAATTAAGGAACTTCACGAAAGCGTTGGAAAACCTCCCTCGAAGTACCAACACTGGCCTGGCTGAACGGTTAAGCAAGTATTGTACGGTGAGATTGATCCCGACTAATTCTTCCTTTTTGGTTTGAGGAGAGATTCGAGAGTCAGTGGGATCCATCCTGTTTAGACAAACTAAAAACCACTCTAAACTTGCAAGAGCATCATGCTAAAGTGTTTCTTCTCTCTCTCCTAATTGCAGCAACCAAGCATCATGACCGGGCTTAAGTTACTACTAGATAAAAATATACTGACAGGGCCAAACTACAATGATTGGCTTAGGAATTTCAAAATGGCAACCACTTATGACAAGTTGGGGTATCTCCTTACCACCAAAGCTCCCCCTGTCCAAGGTCCCAAAACCAGCGTCGCGGATAAGGAAATCCGTAAGACCTGGGAAATCGACTGCGCGAAGGCCAAGTGCCTCGTGCTTGCCTCTATGGACAATGAACTTCAGAGGAGGCACGAGAATATAGACCTTGAATCCATATTTCTCCATACAAAAGAACTGTATGGAGAGCAATCTCGTATCGCCAGATACGAAGTCTCGAAAAAGCTGTTTTCGGCGGTATTGGCCGTCGGATCATCGGTAGCGGAACACGTGCTTAAGATGATTGGCTATATTGAAGAGCTCGCGGATCTTGGGACCACGTTAGAGAACGAGCTCTATACGGACTTGATTCTCCAGTCCCTTCCTTCCACTTACGCCCAGTTTATCCTGAACTTCAACTTGCAAGAAAAAGAAGTTGAACTTTCATAACTCCTCAACATGCTGAGGAGTGCAGAGGGCACCCTACAGAAAGGTAGGGAAACATCCACTTTGTTTGTAGGAGGATCTTCCTCTTCTAGGTCCAAGGCGAAAGCCAAGGAAAAGAAGAAGAAAACCCCCACCAAACCAAGGGGCGGTGTTAGTAAAGCGGATACGAAGGGAAAGGCAAAGGCAACAAAGGTAGCGGGAAAGCTTGTGGGGAAGGAAGAGTGCTTTTACTGTCACAAGAGTGGACACTGGAAGAAAGATTGCAGGGCTTGGAAGGCCAGAAACTAGGACCCGAAGCAAGTTGTGGCTTCGGCTTTAGGTGTGTATGTTATTGAAAATTGCCTATCAATAAACTCTACTTCCTTGGTATTGGATACCGGATCAGGATTTTATATCTGTAATTCTTTGCAGGCACTGAGAAAGCATAGGGTTTTGAAGGCAGGTGATATGACCCTCAGAGTTGCAAACGGAGCTAGCATGTATGCTGAGGCCGTGGGGGACTATCACCTGGGATTGTCAGATGGACATGTTTTGGTTTTACGTGATTGTTAATTTGTACCCAATGCAACTTGTAATATCATTTCTGTATCTTTAATATCTAAAGAAGGTTATGAATTTGCATTTGTAAGCAATGTTGTAGACATTCACCTTAATTAAGTTCTGATTGGGTCAGCTGCATTAAGCAATGGTATATACATATTAAACCAACCACAGATTTTCAATATCCAGAATACACACAAAAGAAAGTCTCCGGAAACAAATCAGGCTTTCTTATGGCATTGTAGACTGGGTCACATCAATGAGAGAAGCTTGACGAAGTTACATACAGAAGGATATTTGGATTCGTTCGAATATCAATCATATGCAACTTGTCAATCATGTCTCAAAGGAAAGATAACAAAGACTCCGTTCACTGGACACGGAGTAAGATCGTGCGAGCTCTTGGGGCTCGTACACAGCGATGTGTGCGGTCCAATGTCTACACACGCGCGAAGCGGTTATTCTTACTTCATTACTTTTACGGATAACTTTTCAAGGTACGGATATGTCTTCTTAATGAAACATAAATCCGAAGCCTTTGGAAAATTCCAGAAATATAAGAATGAAGTAGAAAAACAAACAGGCAAAAGTATCAAGACACTGAGATTTGATCGAGGTGGTGAATACTTGAGTGCCGAGTTCCTGGATTACTTAAAAGAGAATGGAATTCTCTCTTAGCTTACTCCTCCAAACACTCCACAACATAACGGTGTATCGGAGAGACAGAACCGAACCCTATTGGATATGTTACGTTCCATGATGAGTAACGTTGTGTTACCGCGATCATTCTGGGGATATGCGCTAGAATCATCTGCATACCTTTTGAACCGAGTTCCAACTAAGACTGTGCCTACTACACCATATCAGATGTGGTGTGGGAAGAAACCCTATCTTAAGTATATTAAGACATGGGGATGTCCAGCTTTTGTCAAAAAGCAGCATGCGGACAAACTCGAGGCACGCTCGGTACAGTGCAAGTTTGTGGGATATCCAAAGAACTCCAAGGGATATTTCTTCTATTGCGCAGAGGAACAAAAGGTTTTTGTTTCTCTTCATGCCCACTTCTTGGAAACTGAGTTTTTGGAAAATCAGATAAGTGGGAGCGCAATAGAACTGGAAGAAATTCCAGAACCACAAGCTATTACTGAAAGCTTAGTAGAACCAGAGGGTTCGAAAGAACACGACATTCCCGCGCCGCTCCGCAGAAGTAGTAGGCAGTCTCATCCGCCCGAGAGATACTACGGTTTTCTCATAGACGGGGATAGAGAGGATTGCATCATTGATAATGATGAGCCGACTAGCTTCCAGCAGGCCATTCAGAGCGTTGACTCGGTAAAATGGCTAGATGCAATGCGGACCGAAATGGAGTCCATGTACACCAACAAAGTATGGACGTTGGACGTTGCTCTAGATGGGGTAAACCCCGTAGGATGCAAGTGGATCTTCAAAAGGAAGATTGGTGTAGATGGACAGGTTGAGACCTATAAGGCTAGACTTGTTGCAAAGGGTTTTCGTCAAAGACCTGGTTTGGACTATGACGAAACCTTTTCTCCAGTGGCTATGCTGAAATCCATTCGGATCCTTCTTGCCATTGCTGCCTTCCACGATTATGAGATTTGGCAGATGGACGTAAAGACCGCTTTTCTAAATGGAAATTTAGAGGAGTGTGTCTATATGGACCAGCCAGAGGGTTTCATTCAGAGTGGGAGCAGCGGGAAGGTGTGCAAGTTGCTTAAGTCCATTTATGGACTGAAGCAGGCATCGCGGAGTTGGAACATCTGTTTTGATGAGACGGTCAAAGAATTTGGCTTTATCAAAAATCCAGATGAACCATGCATCTATAGTAGATTTATAGCAAGAACTGTCGTATTCCTCGTTTTATACGTGGATGACATTCTCTTAATAGGAAATGACATTCCTATGCTACAATCTGTCAAAGGGTTCTTGTCACAAAGGTTCTCCATGAAAGACCTGGGTGATGCCTCTTACATTCTGGGGATCCGGATCTATCGTGACAGATCCAAGAGGATATTAGGACTTTCACAGTCCAGGTACATCGACACCATACTGAAAAGATTCTGTATAGAAGATTCCAAGCGCGGTAATCTACCGGCTTGTTACGGGATCACCCTCTCCAAAAAGATGTCTCCCAAGACTGATTTGGATAGGGATCGCATGTCTATTATACCCTACGCTTCTGCGGTAGGCTCTATAATGTATGCGATGTTGTGTACCAGACCGGATGTAGCTTATGCACTGAGTGTGGTAAGCCGGTATCAGTCAAACCCTGGGGAGAAACACTGGATAGCGGTAAAGAACATTCTCAGGTACCTGAGATGGACTAAGGAGATGTTCTTGGTGTATGGCGGAAAAGACCTCCAGATCGAGGCCTTTGCTGACTCCAGCTTCCAGAGTGACAAGGATGATTCCAAGTCCATGTCGGGTTATGTCTTTACCCTCAATGGAGGGGCGGTGTGTTGGAAGAGTTCCAAACAGGAAACCGTTGCTGACTCGACGATGGAAGCGGAATATATCGCTGCTGCAGATGCCGCAAAAGAAGCCGTCTCGATAAGGAAGTTCTTGACAGAACTTCAGGTGGTTCCGTCCATTGTTGATCCAATACCTCTGTATTGCGACAACAACGGGGCTATAGATTTAGCTAAGGAACCCAGGTCCTATCAGAAGTCCAGACATATCTTGAAGCCGGTATCACCTGATCAGGGAGATTGTGGGTCGCCAGGAGATCGAGTTTCGGAGAGTTGCTACGGAAGATAACACTGCTGATCCACTCACGAAGGCCTTACCCCAGACTCAGTTCGAGCGGCTGATCGAGATGATAGGTCTTCGATACGCCAGTACATGGCCTTAGTGCAAGTGGGAGATTGTTAGTGTAAATGCCCTAGAGGCCATTACTGTATCATACTAGTTTGTATATTACTTAATGGAAGCTTGGGATATTCATAGTTGTATAGACAATCTTGCTCAAAATGGTAGTATGCTACTTGGTTTGTTTCTACTTTAATGTGTGTACATGTGTTTCTTTTAGCATATCACCTATACACATTAGTGGAGCCCTTAGGATCTTTGCTTGATTACCAGCGTTGTGATGGCAGTCACACTTGTGGGGGCTGGGTAATCTATAAGCACATCCTTATATAGGTCCCTAGTCGTAGGACTATTGAGACATGGTATCGATACTCCGGAGTAGACTAGCGTATACGCTTCTCATCCCGGCAGGGGAGATGGTCTGTCCCACAGCCGTCAGTACGTCGTACTTGAGATAGTATGTGGGTGCTCGTTAGGTTACGAGTACACTGGACAGGACTCGTCGGGAACTGTTGGTTGGTATTATACCTATCGTCAGTTATCAGTTCCCAGATGACATGAGTACAGCTTAGTCCGCTGACTTGACACTGTCACTTCGCCTCGAGTGTGTTCCCACTGTACTTTGATTACTACCCTACCACGGCTCAAAGGAGTCGTGTAAATAGGTAGTAGTTGGGTGCATTCCCGAAGCACTTGGAGGCAGTGATGTTAGATAGGATTCGTCTCTCCTAGTATTGGGGGTTGATATCGCGCTGTGTCTAGGAGAGCCATTACATAAAGTCCCTGGCCAGGGCAAGCGAGATATACTAGTAGGTTTCCAGTGTTATCTCAGGGTGTTCTGGACTACACTCCGACACGACTTGTACCGCTATTAGGGGACTGACGTTTACCGCCCTCTAGGCCCGCCATGCGATACTCTTAGACGAACAGACCGGACTATACGGAGATTGTCACATTCAGGCTCAGTAGGAGTTCAGATGGGTTCACATCGTCAGTCTTCTTATCGGCATCTACCTGGGGACCGTTACGTACAGCTAGTACCGCTTGCGGCCTGTAGTTAAACCCACTGCCAGCGTAGTGTCAAGTCTTTAGAGTCCCACACAGAGGGTTATTCGCCTTTGGGCAAAACAGGGTAGAGGTTACATGGTTTTGCGACGGGGTTCGTTCACATCCGCGCACTTCTGCATGTTTGGTGTCCGGACAGCTTATACTGGCGGGCTTTGGTTTAAGCCAGATCCTAGTATATGTTTGGGGATTGGTTTTATCTCATTGTATTCGTGTTCCTCGGAACATGGATACGGGTGTGTATGCACAGTTGACTGAGGCAGAGGAAGAGGACTTTCATTAGGGTTGATGACCGTTGTCTTTTTCTTAAACCTAATGTATATGTGAAATATGATTATTAATATTAATTAATTATAATTGTGTTATGGTTAGGGTTGTTGACCATTTGACTATGGTTGACTTGTTGACCTATGTTGACAAATTGACCATCATCATTTCACATGAAAGATGCTCTTTGATTCTTGCAAAATTCATTAATGTGAAATGATAATGGTCATTTCAAGTTAACCATCACTATTATCTTTGATTAATTATTTAATTACCATAATTCACATATATGTGAGAATGGTTGATATTATCCTCATTCTCTCTCATCCTCTTCCTCTCTCTCAAAGCTCTCCCCTCTTATGAGTTGAGAACCATTTTGCTTTTGAGATAAAACAGCAAAATTACTCTCTACTCATCCTAAGGTTCTAGGTTTAGCACACCAAGCACTTTAGTTACCTCTAGGTTGAGGTAGGAGCCAAAGGTAGAGGCCCTCGGGTGGATCTTTCTTCGGCAAGAGAAGGCGACGAGGACGACCCGTTCATCCCACTCCAAGGAGCAAGAAGAGAAGGAGTTCAAGACTTAGGTATAACCCTTTAACCGAGTAGCTAAATCTCTTAGCATGGTTGTTAGTTTATGTTTAGCAAAGATCCTCCTTTTAGTCCATGTTGCCTTGAGTTCTAAAATCGATTTTTTATACCGTTTCCGCCTCCCTGTAAGTACCGGGGTAGACAACGTGGACTTACAATACCTTCACCGGGAGTGACATCTTTAGCAAAGGTTTTCGCCACTATATATTTGTAAAGCTATCCGGTTCCTTCAACGATATCAAGTTCATTACGTTAAAGGTTTTTCGTCAAAAACCATTCGTAGCCCTCCTTCATTTCAGACGGGTAGTACTTAGTATTCATGCTATGTTTGTTGACCTTCGTCAAGGTATAGTGTATGGTAGCTATTTTTTACTTTTCTGTTGCATAGATAGATGCGTTAGTTTGGAACAGTCGTACAGCCTTGTTGACATTCGTCAAGGGCGAGTACGGGTGGGTTCAAATTAACCTGGACAATGACGGGTAGAAATTGACATGTGACTTATGATTTGTTGACCTTCGTCAAGGTCATAAGTGCAAGGGGTAAAAATCACATCGGGGGTTTCAAACATACAGGAAACTTGCCAGACATATGCATACCTTCTGGAGTGTGATAACTTAAGTGGATTCCATCAAGTTATCATACGATGCTAGTTGGATCCTGATTCCCACTGATGAGTTGGTTTACTCCTCGATTGATTTTAGATGATCCCGACTAATTCTTCTTTTGGGTTTGGAGGAGAATTTGAGGATACAGTGGGAAACATCCTGATTAGATAAAGTGATTAACCATTCTGATCTAGGTTAGAGTGCACGCTGAGTGTTTCTTTTCTCTCTCTCTTTGGCAGCGACCATGGCCCGACCCTAGACTAGAACTCATAAACCAAGTAAACCGAACCTTCTTAAAACACACTGGCTTTTGGATTGTCAGAGTTGCATACTTCATTGTCACTCCTACTTTTTGTAGGGTTACGAGGCACACTCAAGAGGTTCCACAAGGCATCAACCATGCCAAATTCAAATTTTCTAGGTGCCGAACAACCCTTAGCAAGATCGTTAACTAGAGTTTAGGCGAAAAGTAAGCAAGTAAACAACTTTATTGCTAAGTGAAAGGGACTACAACCTTTGTAGATCCTCTCCACCATTTCTTTAGCTCCGTGTTGACGTCCCTCCACTGCGATCATCGGAATCCCGGACTCTAGCGATTGTTTCGTCGGAGAAATAATCGGGCTAGGTCGTTGACTTCGATGCCGAAGATGATCTACGTCGAGGCGACTCAAACTCAAGCTCCATCTTCACTAGGTCAAGAAACTTGTGAAGAAAACACCCTCTACTACATGGCAAGTGATAGAGGATGAAGAAATAGGAAGTGGCTTCACTTTGGATTTAGATTTCTCACTTGGAATCATCACTTGGAAAAATCTAGTAATGGTTTCTTCTCTTCATGAAGAAAATGAAGAAGAAGAAAGAAAAAGAATTAAGAATTAATTCCAAAAAGAAAATCAAGTGATGGTTATCATAATGCAACCATGGGTGAGTTTAACTAGTGTAGAGACTAAACTAGGGTTTAGGTGAAAGGTTAGGTTAAGGAAAGAAACAAAATGGTCAAAGCTTCATGAAGCTTCAAGGTAAAAACAAAAGAAGCCACCATTTTGTTTCTTGCCCAAAAATAAATAAATAAAATAAATAATTAAGAAAAGATAACAAAACCCTAACCATTAACCTAAACATGGTTTAAATCAAACATACACCCAAGTTTGCATGTATCATCAAACATGATACAAACAAGTGCACAAAAATATATCATATATACAATGTGCACAATCTAGTGAGAAAACCCATCTTAAGTGAACAATACTAGTCAATGTAAAGTAATATATCAAATATATAATTATACATTAAATCATTAAATCAATACTTGATTTAATGATCCGGTCATATCGCATATAACCGACTAATATCAAGGGTATCAAAATATCGAATCAACACTTGATTCGGTAACCCGGCTATATCACATATAACCTTCCGATGATACAAATCGCGAGAATAGAATACAGTATCACATACTGGTATTATTCTCGGTCCCGCACATATCTCATATGCGCTCCTATTTCGTTTCTCTTGAGCCAGGAAACCTCTATGTAAGACTCTAAAGACTCGTCAATACGCCGGCAGCAGGTGATGATCATATCAAACACCCACAAGCCGCAAGCGGTCTGCTAAACGTAACGGCCACCCGGGTATTGAGCGATCAGAAGATCAACGAGCAAGCCCGCTCACACTCCTGTGAATCCAATCAGTAACACTTACCGTACAGTCCGGTCTGTTCGTCTGATATGTCGCATATCTTGCCTAGGGGTGGTAAACGTCAGACCCCAGTAGCTCGATAAGTCGTGTCGATATGAGGTCTATAACAGTTCGAGAAACAACTGGTAACACTTACTAGTAAATCTCAGCAACCCTGACCAGGGATTTCCGGTTATAGCCAATCAAACACAGCGCAACATCAACTCCCTATACCGGGAGAGACGAATCCCCTCCTATCGCTCATTGCCTCCATGTGATTCGGGACTGTACCCAAAAAACACTGTTTTGCATGCCCTCTTGGACGTGGTAAGGTGGAAATCAAAGCACAGTGGGAATCACACAAGACTCTATGACGATCTCGGGTCGACAGAGTACTCTGTACCAGTGTCACCAGAGAACTGCCATCTGACATGAGGTATAATACCATCTGGGAGTTCTCGGCGAGTCCGTCCAGTGTACCCAGTCTCCACTGAGCACCCGTATATCATCTCTAATGTCAAACACCAATGGATATGGGATCATCCATCGCCCATCTGTATGGGTCGAGAAGGTATACGCTAGTCTACTCTGGTATATCGATGCCCTGTCTCGATACACCCACGACTAGGGACCTTGAAGGATGTACTTATGGACTACCATGTCCCCACTAGTATGATCCGCATCATAGTCCAGGTATTCAAGTACACATCCTAAGGGCTTTACCAACATGTAACAGAGAGACAATCAGTGTACACGTTAAGATAAAGAGCAACCAGATAGCATACTATCATGTCGAGCAAGAAAGTCCTCCCTATATATGTCCCCGCATCCACTACAATATGCATCCTATATATAGTAATGGCCGCTAGGGCATACATATAACTAACAATCTCACACTTGCACTAGGGCCATCTGTAGCAGTGGTTGTAGTATCTCATACTCAACCATCCCATAAAAGTCTCTCTCTGGGAAAAGTCCTTTGTGAGTGGATCCGCCGAGTTGTCCTCTAAGTCTACTCTCCTAACCTCGATCACCCTGGAGATCAACTATCTCCATGATCAGGTGATGCTGTCTCAGAATTTGTCTAGATCACTAATGGGACGGGCGTTCCCTGGCATAAGCCACAACTCCATTGTCACACAATGGGAGGAACGAAGTTCATCTCATGAACTAGTATACATCCAGACTGCCTCTTTGGTAGTATCTTTAATAGCGATGTTACCAGCCTTTATCGTCTAGTTTGCCACGGTATCTAGCTCGGAACTCTTCCAACATACCGTCCCTCCATTGAGGGTAAAGACAATGCCTGAGACTGACATTCAGTCGTCCTTATCACCCTGGAACCCTTCCAGTGATTTTCCCTAAGATCGATTGATACCATCTCACTACAACTAGTGAGAATCCTAACATCCAATTAGATCTATCTCATAGATCCAAAATCCAGGATTTAGCAGGTATCACTTTGATCCTATATGGAGAATCCTTGTGATAGCGGAGATTGACCAAGAGTAGCATAGGAAACTCCGTCCCTATCAAGAGCATGTCATCCACGTACTCTTCTAGGATCACCACCATACTCCCTACTACCTTTTTATATATACAAGGTTCATCTACCATTTTGATGATGTCAAACTCTTTGACTAACACATCAAAACAGACGTTCCAACTCCGCGATGCCTGCTTTATCACATAAAACATCTTGCAAACATTTCCGCTGCTCCCACTGTCTACGAGGCCCTCTGGCTGTGTACTTATAGACGCACTCTTCTAAAACATCATTTTAGAAAAGTAGTCATGACACCCAACCACCAGATATCGTAGTCATGGTATGTAGCCATGGAAAGTAGGATATGGATGAACTTAAGCATAGCCACTGGAAAAAGGTTTCATCATTATCCACGCCTGGTCGATGACGAAAACCTTTAACAAGTCTAGCTTTGAAAGTCTCAACTTTTCCATCTACACCAAGTAATCTTCTCAAGATATACTTGCTCCTGATAGGGATTTAACCCTTCAGATAAAGCAACTAAAGTCCATACTTTGTTGGTGTATAAGGATTCCATCTCAGATCGATAAGCATCCAGCCATTCTTACAGAGTCCCTACTCTCGATGGCCTGCTCGAAACTAGTTGGGTCATCATCTCATGATGCATTCCTCGCTCCTACTGTCATCGAGAAACCGAAGTATCTCTCAGGCGGATGAGGAACCCTACTAGATCGGCGGACAGGCTGAGGTTCGTCGGGGACTATTGAATCCTGTGGTTCTACCAAATCATCAGCTGCAATTTGTATAGCTGGAACTTCTTCTAGTTCTACCTTTTGTCCACTAATTTCTTCACAAGAAATTCCCTTTCACAAAGGTGGCATGCTGAGAAACAAAACATTTTTGTTCCTCGGTTAGGTAGAAGATATTCCCTTGCGAATGCTTGGGATATCCAACAAACTTCTACAGAACTGACTTTGCCTCGAGCTTTCCCGGATTATGCTTTTAGACATAGGCTGGACAACCCCAAATCTTAACAAACTTAAGATATGGGCTCTTCCCTTTCCATATCATATATGAAGTGGTAGGCTGGTGATTTGATTTGAACCCTATTCAATAGGTATGCAGCTTCTCAAGCGCATAATTCCCAAAAGGAAATAGGTAACTCAGTAGTACTCATCATAGAGCACACCTTATCATATAGGGTGTGATTGCTTTGCCCCGATACACCGACGTACTGTGGTGTATACGGAGGAGTAATGCTGAGAGCGAATATCATTATCCTTTAGAAAAGTCCAAGAATTCCATGCTCAAGTATTCTCCTTCTTGATTACATCAAAGGACATAATACTTTTACCCGTTTTGGTTCTCTACTTCTAACTTATATTCTGTGAATATCTCAAAAGGTTCGGACTTGTGTTTCAACAGGAACATATGTCTGAATCTTGAGAGATTATCAGAGAATGTAATGAAATACAAAGAACCGGTCCTGGCATGTGTAGACAGGGGACCTACATACATCAACATGTATCATCCCAAGAGTTCACTGACTCTTTCTCTACTTCCAATAAACAGAGCTGTGGTCATCTTATCTTTGTGACATGACCGGCAAGTTTTCACAAGATGTAAATTCAAACAGATTTAAATATGCATCTATGTGCAACTTAGCTAGTCGGGTCGCATTGATATGACCTAGTCTACAATACCTCAAGAAGGATCCGTTCATTTCTGAACTCTTCCTCTTGTGTGTGTTCTGTATACTAAGAACTGTAATTTGATTTAGAACGTTAATGCTTTTAGATAACGTGCCTGAACTGATCAACTTTTGATATAGGAAATGTTCAAAACATTATTCAACAATACAAAATTATATCCTTTCTTTACTAATAAAGAGACTGATATGATGTTGTATATCAGGTTCGGTATCTAATGACATTTGTTCAGAATCAATGTATTCAGGTAATACAGGGTGACAGTGACCAACAGACTTGGCTGCAACACTTGCACCGTTTTCTGCCTCATGAAACTTATCACCCGTTCTCAGTTCTTTACCTTTCTGTAGCCCATGTAATATATTACATATGTGGGATCCTGATCCGGTATCATATACCCAGGACGTAAGGGACATTGAGAAACAGTTCTCTGTAATGAACACACCCCAAGATGATGCATCGGTATGCACTTTCTTCGTTTGGGCGGCACGGGAATTCTGGTAATCCCCAATTTCCTGCTCTGTCTTATAACAATTATAAGTTGGAGCGGGACCAGCGTTCCCCAGCTCAGTATAACAAGCGGGTTCGGTCAATATATCTGTTTTATTATCTTGATTAAGGCGTGACATGGTCGCTACCTGGAGAGAGAGAGAAGAAAACACTCTGCATGCGCTCTTGCAAGATCAGATTGATTATTATTTTATCTAATCAGGATGGCTCCCACTATTTTTATCAAATCTTCCTTCAAACCCTAAAAGGAATGACTAGCCGGGATTAATTACACGCTACAAGTTCTCCAATCTTTCAGCCAAGCCAGTGTCGGTACTTTGAGGGAGGTCCCCGTGCTTTCGCACGAACCTAATTAATGTAAACCTCATTTTCCCAGAGGCGTAACCCCGTTGACACCTTTCTAGACACCTACTTGATCGGCTAATTGTAATGTGTAAAACTCTCCCAGGAGTAACAATTACTCGCAGTGGGTATCGGGATCCAACTATCTCATAGAAGGTATGCAATCTCATTGCAAATTTCAACACTTGAAATTCCCGATAATATTTTGCCCTTAAGATGCTATGACCTTGACGAAAGCCAACAAACCATGGCCCGCTAGTCAAGTTCAACCCGTACATTTCTTGATTGAATCAAACCCACCCGCACGACCCTTGACGAAAGCCAACAAAGCCGTACGACTACCCTAATCCAATCGCATCATATGCAGCAGATAAGCAGCATATAGCTACCGCACACTGCACCTTGACGAAAGCCAACAATTGCAGCACGAATACTATATACAACTTATCTGAAATGACGGAGGGCTACGACAGGTTTTTCTGAAAACCTATTGCGTAATGAACTTGACATCGTTGTAGAATCAAATGATTTTAAAAATGGAGTGTTTTTTAGGCTCTTCTAGTTTTGCTAAAGGGGTCACTCCCGGTGAAGGGATCGTCGGCCCTTTCCTCATCGAATAAGGTGCAGGATATATCATATATACCATTGTGCAAAGCAAGAACTATAGAAGCAATCAAAAGAAAAACCGAGAGTTGTAGCATCTGCCAGTTATTGCTAAAGGAGTCACTCCCGGTGAAGGGATCTCGGTCCTTTCCTTATCGAATAAGGTGCAGGATGTTCTACAAGGAACACCGCGATGCAAAGCAAGAACTGTAGCTACCTGTTTTTGAAAATTCGATTCCACAACATCTTTTAGGTTTCTTTTCTTTCATTAATCACATTAATGAATTCCCATCATTTAAGTACCTAAACATCACAGATAAATACGACGTACACTTATGCCATCCGCATTCACCTCGATGTCCCCTCGTGCACCGTTATGTTAGGTAACTAACGGCAGAGCGGGGCAGGGCTAGCGCGGGTGTAAAACATAAGTAACGTCTATATAATATATCATATATACTATATGCAGTATCTATCACAACATATCAAATGATCACATCACAGATATCGCAGCAGAAGAAACATATGAAACATTGGATATACTAGGACGTCCGTGTTTTTAATACGAGCCAGTATAAAACACGGATTTCACGGTCACGATGAATAGCCAAACCCACACCCCTAAACCCCTACGAGAGCGGCAAGCAACCCTACCAATTCTAGAGTTAGGAGACCCGGACTCGACTCCTCGAGTTGGTATCCCACTGGACTCTAGAACCCGGTTACTTGTGCTCCCCTCCTTGGGTCTATCCTAGTGCGGAAAAGTAAATAATATACAATGATGACATCTTCCGCAACCTGGAAGTGCCCCAATAAAAGAATATTACATACAAGTTTTTACATGAATGAAAATGAAAAACACTCATCTCACATAAAAAAAACCCGGCTATTCAAACACGACGATCCAATATAACATATCCAGCAACACATAACATCACATGTCATCAACGTAAGTAAACATGCGTATCCCAATTTTCGTTGACATATAGCAACGAAACCGGCGATATCACATATTACACTTACGGTCACAGAAAAGAAAGTGTAAAACTACAACAGTTGGAATCCGCAACCTCTTTAGACATCGCATGCCTAATCAAATGAATTCCTTATACATCGCATGCCTAACAATTATAAACCCCGTATTTTAGTCTCATTATCGAAAACACTTTTCAATATCAAGTCGGGCAATTCAACAGGATTCTCGACATTCTGATCGAATGCTCGTCGCAAACTTTAGTAGACGGCCGCACCCCCGATACCGTCGACGAAGTGCACCAAGGCGAAACACCGCTACCGCGAGCACCCAAACGGATGCTTTCGGCGATGGGGTTCTCCTACAGTCACTTGGTCGGGGCTAAGGGGTGTAGTTGTCTATTAAGTTTATCCGGGGAGTATCCGCGTACGCTACGTGATTGCGATGGACTTTTGATCGCATCAAAATTCTGTGGCAACCGATCAATTGAGACTAAAGTGCTATGTTTATAACATTCATATTAGTTATCTCATAACTACATGTGGATTCCAAATATTGTATCACATTCCAGATAAATAGAAAATATTAAACTTTCCGATCGAACAATCAAACACCCAAGTTTTCCCAAACAGCTCAACACATGAAATAAGTTTAAAAACATTCATTTCATGCCACAGTACCAACGGTCCAGCCGTAGAAGGGTCAAGCCAACGCCTCACATGTGGCACGTCGTACTGCCCCAAACCCGAAGGTTCAAAGGGCAGTTCAAGGCAGTTCAAGACGGTCATATAATCAAGTCCATCGCATTACTTGCACTACTTAGAACGACATTAAACTACGGAAAAATCCAACAATTGGAAATTTCCCGGCAGGGGAAAAATTGGGTATTTATATCCGGTCGAACTTTTTAACATATTCTAAAATTACCCGGAAACACACATAGACGAAATTAGACTTCCCGATCGAAACACCGAGTCCCCAATACAACCCAGAAAACTCAACTCTTGAGTAAAATTTAAAACATCCCAGAAAACACAGCAACTCCAGAGATAAATTACTGTGCAAACCACGTGGCCTAACTCACCAGTATGGCCGCGGAACCGCCGCGCAAGCAGGGGTGGGGCCGCGGTTCCGCGGCGCTTTGGTCGAGTTGGTGTCAGTGTTGCACAGTAACTCATACAATACCCTGCTGAATTTTTTGGCTATTTTTAATATGGAAAAATCCACTGTTTTCAAAAATGTACAGAGAGGGCTCTAAGTTAGGGTTTCGGGGTTCGATCGGATTTCTAACTTCGTCTACGCATCGTCTAAAGCTCTAGCTAGGCTCTGATACCACTGTAGGGTTACTAAGGACACTCAAGAGGTTCCATAAGGCATCAACCATGCCAAATTCAAATTTTCTAGGTGCCGAACAACCCTTAGCAAGATCGTTAACTAGAGTTTAGGCGAAAAGTAAGCAAGTAAACAACTTTATTGCTAAGTGAAAGGGACTACAACCTTTGTAGATCAGCTCCACCATTTCTTTAGCTCCGTGTTGGCGTTCCTCCACTGCGATCATCGAAATCCCGGACTCTAGCGATGGTTTCGTCGGAGAAATAATCGGGCTAGGTCGTTGACTTCGATGCCGAAGATGATCTACGTCAAGGCGACTCAAACTCAAGCTCCATTTTCACTAGGTCAAGAAACTTATGAAGAAAACACCCTCTACTACATGGCAAGTGATAGAGGATGAAGAAATAGGAAGTGGCTTCACTTTGGATTTGGATTTCTCACTTGGAATCATCACTTGGAAAAATCTAGTAATGGTTTCTTCTCTTCATGAAGAAGATGAAGAAGAAGAAAGAAAAAGAATTATGAATTAATTCCAAAAATAAAATCAAGTGATGGTTATCATAATGCAACCATGCGTGAGTTTAACTAGTGTAGAGACTAAACTAAGGTTTAGGTGAATGGTTAGGTTATGGAAAGAAACAAAATGGTCAAAGCTTCATGAAGCTTCAAGGTAAAAACAAAAGAAGCCACCATTTTGTTTCTTGCCCAAAAATAAATAAAATAAATAAATAATTAAGAAAAGATAACAAAACCCTAACCATTAACCTAAACATGGTTTAAATCAAACATACACCCAAGTTTGCATGTATCATCAAACATGATACAAATAAGTGCACAAAAATATATCATATATACAATGTGCACAATCTAGTGAGAAAATCCATCTTAAGTGAACAATACTAGTCAATGTAAAATAATATATCAAATATATAATTATACATTAAATCATTAAATCAATACTTGATTTAATGATCCGGTCATATCGCATATAACCGACTAATATCAAGGGTATCAAAATATCGAATCAACACTTGATTCGGTAACCCGGTTATATCACATATAACCTGCCAATGATACAAATCGCGAGAATAGAATACGGTATCACATACTGGTATTATTCTCGGTCCCGCACATATCTCATATGCGCTCCTATTTCGTTTCGCTTGAGCCAGGAAACCTCTATGTAAGACTCTAAAGACTCGTCAATACGCCGGCAGCAGGTGATGATCATATCAAACACCCACAAGCCACAAGCGGTCTGCTAAACGTAATGGCCACCGGGGTATTGAGCGATCAGAAGATCAACGAGCAAGTCCGCTCACACTCCTGTGAATCCAATCAGTAACACTTACCGTACAGTCCGGTATGTTCGTCTGATATGTCGCATATCTTGCCTAGGGGTGGTAAACGTCAGACCCCAGTAGCTCGATAAGTCGTGTCGATATGAGGTCTATAACAGTTCGAGAAACTATTGGTAACACTTACCAGTAAATCTCAGCAACCCTGGCCAGGGATTTCCGGTTATAGCCAATCGAACACAGCGCAACATCAACTCCCTATACCGGGAGAGACGAATCCCCTCCTATCGCTCATTGCCTCCATGTGATTCGGGACTGTACCCAAAAACCACCATTTTGCACGCCCTCTTGGACGTGGTAAGGTGGAAATCAAAGCACAGTGGGAATCACACAAGACTCTATGACAATCTCGGGTCGACAGACTACTCTGTACCAGTGTCACCAGAGAACTGCCATCTGACGTGAGATATAATATCATCTGGGAGTTCTCGGCGAGTCCGTCCAGTGTACCCAGTCTCCACTGAGCACCCGTATATCATCTCTGATGTCAAACACCAATGGATATGGGATCATCCATCGCCCATCTGTATGGGTCGAGAAGGTATACGCTAGTCTACTCTGGTATATCGATGCCCTGTCTCGATACACCCATGACTAGGGACCTTGAAGGATGTACTTATGGACTACCATGTCCCTACTAGTATGATCCGCATCATAGTCCAGGTAGTCAAGTACACATCCTAAGGGCTTTAGCAACATGTAACAGAGAGACAATCAGTGTACACGTTAAGATAAAGAGCAACCAGATAGCATACTATCATGTCGAGCAAGAAAGTCCTCCCTATATATGTCCCAGCATCCACTACAATATACATCCTATGTATAGTAATGGCCTCTAGGGGATACATATAACTAACACTTTTACCCTTTTCTTTTCTCCGGAACATTCCGTATCACTACAAAGATCCACATTTATTAGATATGACCATCATATAGTTACATACGAACTCGAAAAAACTTGTTTCAGGTTCGAGAATGGTTTTCGGTTCTGGAGAAATTGAATAGGACTATTCAGTTGTTTTTTCCTTTTACCTACTCTCAGGCTGTGAGGGCTCCTAGGATAAGGAGAGGGCACACCTATTATGCTTATTGGATAATCTTCTTCCAAACCATAGGCAGGTGCCGAAAGGTGGGGAAGGAAGAAAACCAATTAGCTTAAGTGTGGTGTGCAGAAGGTAATAAGTAAAGACAAATAAAGGGATTAGAAAGAGGGCAAAGTAAATTGCGACTGCTATCATTCATGACCGAACCATGTATATCACCGCCACTCCTACTTCACCTTTGTATTTCTCCAGAACACCCCGTATCACTACGAAGATCCACATTTATTGGATAATCCATCGTATAGTTACATATAAACTCGAAGGAACTTGTTCCAGTTCGAGGATGGATTCTGGTTCAGAAGAAATAGAATAAGGATTATTCAGTTGTCTTTTATCTTTACCTTCTTTCAGGTTGCGAGGGCTCCTAGGATTAGGAGAGTACACCAATTACGCTTATTGGATAGTCTTCTTCCAAACCATAGGCTGGTGCCGAACGGTAGGTAAGGAAGAAAACCATATAGCCTAAGGGAGGTGTACAGAAGGTAATGAGTAAAGACAAATAAAGGGATTTGGAGAGATGGCAAAGAAATATACGGTTAAAGTCATGAATCTGGATAATAGAAGAGACATTACTAGGAATACCCGGCTACCACTTCGAAACATTTTCATGTTTCCGTTTCACTATGCGTTGTTAATTGAAAACTGATTTCCCAATTAAATCCTTACTCCATGGTATGTATTTACCAGGTTTAATTCTCTTATCTGTATGGTTTTACAGATGATGAGTTGGAGTAGGTTGTTGGGAATTAGGTGATTATATCCTCATTATATCGGAATTCGTTGTAATTGGTGATATTTTAGGAAATCGCCTGGGGTTTTGCCTGACGGCAAATATTTGGTTTTGAATATCCATTGTTATGTACCAATTTCAAACTGATATATCTGTACGTTTATTTCAAAAAGTGAGATATAACTTTTTGAAATTATGTCCATGACATTAACCTACATCAGTTGATGATTGGGTAAGGAGCATTAAACAGCGGTGTAATTCTTCTTAACCATAGTACAGTTTTCAACCTATGATGCACAGGATTTGAGTTATTCAACTCGGGGGACTTATACAAAGTATTGTATGTTGTCCAGTGTCCATTAGGACAAAAGGGTTGGTCCTCGTACTATATTCTGTTTACTTATGACTTCTCCAGTCTTAGACAAGTGTTTCGTAGAAATACAAGGTCCAAGTTTTGAGAAGTTATAGTTACAAGAATAAAGTAGAGAACCATGTGTTGCAAGTATCAGGATTCTTCAAGGTGATCGAAGATGTAGATACTTGTGTTTGGTATTCAGTTGATAGTAATGGTTTTGAGAACTTGCTTCTCTTTCAGATTACTCATATTTGGATGCACTCCTAGTTGAGTAATGTTGATCAGCCTCTCTCCATTTAGTAGACATGCACTGGAGACAACTGCATGATTTGAATTTGCTTCCAATTAAATTAGTGCCTCTGTTTCTATATTGAATATAGAATTGTTCATATCTTAACGATGTTAAGGTATATGGAGTTGTCCGGCTTGTGCTTAAAACCAGACTCTGGATAACTCAAGGCACTTTTCAGTAATGGCAGTTTGTGGGTTATCCCAAGCTATGACGATGGTTAACTTTCTACCATCTGGAAGATCAATAGTGATATTGTTCTTGACTCGCCACAGTTTTAGTAAAATGGAATTTTTCAGAAAACAGTAGTGGGAGTATGGTAGAACTGGAAGTGATTCCAGAACCAAAAACGATTACTGAAAAATTTAATAGAACCTAAAGATTCAATCGGGTTTGACATTCCATTAGCCACTCCGCAGATATGGTGGGTAACCTCAGGCGCCCGAGAGGTACTTCGGTATCCTCAAAGACGGTGACAGAGAGGTTCTTTTTTACCCAGACTTGCCATTACTGTTGTTCTAGATTATGAGACCTAGCAGGAGGATGAGTATAGCGTCGTTCTAAACAAGCTTTAGAAGTGCACGTGTATATGACTCTGCCAGAGGGTTTTTGTAGCCTGTGGGAGCAGCGGAAGCATAGTGGACAAGTAGCTTATGTCTATTTATAGACTAAAGCAAGTATAGCAAATATAGATCATCTATTTTTGATGTGACAATCATAGGCTTTGATTTCATCAGAATAGGAGATGGATCTGTTAAGAAAGTAGTAGGGTGTGATGTCCTGGTATTTGGATGACATGCACTATGTAGGAAGTGAAATTCCTATACTAGGATCGGTTATATTGTGGTTGTGTGGTTTCTCCATACAGGATATCGATATTATATCAGGCATTCTGGTTACTAGATCTATGGTTTTAGATCTAGATTTGGGTAGTTTCCCAATCTGGGTAATTTGACACTATTCTAAAGGGGTTTTAGAATGGACGACTCCTGGCATGGTGGTGTACCTGCAGATGATGGAGTCACCCTCTCTAAAGGTGTCTTACAGACTAAAGGGGAGTGAGATGTGCATGATTGACATATCACTTGCTTAGGTAAATGAGTCAATCATGAGATGTCAAGTACCACACCAAATGTTGTTTTTGCACAAGCTGCAATAAGTTTATATATTGATCCAATCATAGAGAAATGTTCGGAATCAGTTTATGAACATAAGTGGATGTTCTAGGGATTTGATAACGACAGCCTCCTACGGGAGACGATTATCATTCCAGGCTTCCAAAATGACCTGGATGACAGAGTGACTTTCAGAGTTATAGTTTTCCCTCTTGACGAGGGGTAGTTGTTTGGTGGTCCAAGCGGATACTGAGGGAGGTATGGCGCAGGATAATAATTAAATTCAGTGGACGATACAGTCTAAGAAGTTTGCTGGATTTGGAGTTCATTTATGAACTAGGTCCCATCAGATATCCAGACAAATTCTAAGACAGGTATTGCTCATTTCGGGATATGGTTTTCTCTGCGAACTTGAGATAAAGAGAGGCATAGAAAGAAACATTAGAGAGGATCCACTCACTGAGGCTGTTTCTCGAACGCAATAGTTTTACAAACGATCTTTGTGAAACTGATTAGTAGAGAAGTTGGGTGTTCGGTATCACACGAGTTGTGAGTATGCGACACCGCAATAATTAGTCTTAAGTGCAAGTGGGAGATTGTTGGCTATAGTTCCCTCAAGTCAATTATTAGATCGCAGGCACGCGATTGCAATGATTGAGGGAGGACCTATACCGGTAGAACAGTCTTACTCGAGATGATAGTATACTATCTGGTTTGTCTTTATCATCATGTACATGTTTTAGGCGACTTTACAGATCACTATTACATGTTGATAGAGCCTAAGGGATTCTCGATTGACTACCAGAAGTATGTGGCGATCATATACGTGAGAGCTGGGCGGTCTATAAACACATCCTTAAAATGTCCCTAGTCATGGGAGTTTCAAGACTGGGCATCGATACTCCAAGAGTAGACTAGTGTATACTGATCGAGACCCCGACGAGGGGCGGTGGCCGGTCTCACAAGCCATTGGTGTTAGTTGGTTCACCTAAGATGTATACAGGTGCTCACTAGGTTATGAGTACACCATACGAACTCGCCGGGAATATGCTAGTTGGTATTATACCTATTGTCAGATAGCAGTCCCCTTGTGACATGTATACAGGTTAGTCTATCGACCTGAGATCGTCATTTGTCTCGTGTGAGTTCCTACCGTGCTTTGATTACTACCCTACCATCGTGCAAACAGGTTTTAGTTGGGTACAGTCCCGAGCCACATGGAGGCAGTGAGCAGATCGTCAGGGGATTCGTCTCTCCTAGTATTGGGGGTTGATATCACGGTGTGCATGGGTGGCCATCATCAGAAATCCTTGGCCAAGGTAGTCGAGAATTACTGATTCGGATCGGTAGTTTCTCAGGTGGTGATAGGCTTCATACCGACACTAAATGTCGTGTTATTAGGGGTCTGACTTTATCCACCCCCTAGACTCGATATGCGATACTCATAGACGGACGGACCGGACTGTACGGATATTTTCACTGTCAGGCTCAGTAGGGTTTCAGGATGAGTTTGCTCGTCAACTTCCCTTTTGCTCAATACCTGGGTAGTCGTTACGTACAGCTAGTGCCACTGACGTGCTTGTGATTAAACCCACTGCCAGTCTTTAGAGTCCCACACAGAGGGTTTTGCTGCTTCTGCCGAAACGTTGTAGAGGCCGTATGGTTTTATGGCAGGGTTCGATCATATACATCCACTTGTGCATGGATCATGATCGGACGGATAATACTGGTGGGATTTGGTTTAATACGGATCCTAGTATTATATTGTTGGATTATTTTCGTCTCGTTGTATTCGTATTCAGTCGGAATATGGATGCAGGTATGTATATACGGATGAGGGGTAATCTTATAATTCATTACAAGATTACTTTAGAATATGTCATTTCTTTTTTGGATTAAACATTTGGTTTAAATGTTTATTGGGTGGAATTGTGAGTCATAGTTCATGCATGTGCACTTGGTGACTCATGGTCATGAGTCATGGTGGCTTGATGGTTTTTGTTTGGTGTGAGATATTTGTGTTAGATATTTGTTGTGAGCTTGTGTGATATTTATGGGGTAGAGACATGTTGGGTTACGCCAGCACCCCGGCCATCAATCCATGGCCAAATACGGAACAAAAACTTTAATAAACCGGCGCTAACGGAACCCGATTCCCGGATCGAACCATGAACCCTATACTAGCTGTATGAAAGGAGTTTAGAGAGGTTATACCGATCGATCTGTGTCCTTCGATCTTCAACCTCTGTCCCAAGCTCCTCGCGGCTTCCTCGATCGAGTTTGATCTCTAGTCTCCCCCCATCGAAGACAATCCACGTCGAGAGTTAGTAATACGAGCTCCCACCTCAAAACCGAGGCAACTCAAGTATCTAGTTTGCTAGCCTAGATAGCCAAGATGAAGTAGAGAGCGTTTGTGATTACTTTGTCTCAATACACCCTAGGTTTCTCAACTCATGAGACATATAGGATGGAGGTAGAAGAAGATGCCAAGAGATTAAAATGTGAGCTCAAGAGAAAAAGACCAAGTGAAGAAAATGGCTTGGCTGCCTTTTGCATTGTGTGTGTTGTGATATATTTTGTGAGCTCAAGCAACTAAAGAATTCACCACAAGAAAAGAACCGCCTCTCACTAAAATATCTCACAACCCACACTACAAAATATCTTAGCCAAAACAAAATATCACATGACCCAATACCATGAGTCACCAAGTGCATGCACCATGAATCAATGCTCAATCCAAGACTTGCACTCACATTTTCCACTAATTAAATATTTAAACTAAATTTTTAATAGAAAAAGAAAAAACATCTTCTAAAGTAAACTTGTAACGAATTACAAGAATACCCCACATCTGTATATACATACCCGCATCCGTATTCCAACTGAATACGAATACTACGAGACAAAAATAATCTAACAATATAATACTAGGATCCAGCTTAAACCAAAGCCCACTAGTATTATCTGTCCGATCATGATCCGTGCACAAGTGCACGTATATGATCGAACCCTGCCATAAAACCATACGGCCTCTACAACATTTCGCCCGAACCAGGGAAACCCTCTGTGTGGGACTCGAAAGAATCGTCAATACGCTAGCAGTAAGTTTAACCACAAGCACGTCAGTGGCACTAGCTGTACGTAACGGCTACCCAGGTATTAAGCGAAAGGGAGGACAACGAGCAAACTCATTCTGAAACCCTACTGAGCCTGACAGTGACAATATCCGTAAAGTCCGGCCCGTTCATCTATGAGTATCGCACATCAAGTCTAGGGGGTGGATAAAGTTAGACCCCTAATAACGCAATATTTAGTGTCGGTATGAAGCCTATCACCACCTGAGAAAGTACTGATCCTAGATCAGTAATTCTCGACTACCTTGGCCAAGGATTTCTGGTGATGGCCACCCGTGCACACCGCGACATCAACCCCCAATACAGGGAGAGACGAATTCCCTGACGATCCGCTCACTTTCTCCATGTGGCTCGGTACTGTACCCAACTAAAACCTGTTTGCACGACTCCTTTGAGCCGCGGTAGCGTAGTAATCAAAGCACAGTGGGAACTCACACGAGACAAATGACGATCTCAGGTCGATAGACTAACCTGTACATATGTCACCAGGGAACTGCTATCTGATAATAGGTATAATACCAACTAGCATGTTCCCGGCAAGTCCGTCCGGTGTACTCATAACCCAATGAGCACCTGTATACATCTCAGGTGAACCAACTGACCCCAATAGCTTGTGAGACCGGCCATCGTCCCTCGTCGGGGTCTCGTTCAGTATACACTAGTCTACTCTGGAGTATCGATGCCCAGTCTCGAAACTCCCTCGACTAGGGACATTTTAAGGATGTGCGTATAGACCACCCAACTCTTACGTATATGATCACCATCATACTGCTGGTAGTCAAGCAAGAATCCTATAGGCTCTATCAACATGTAATAGTGATCTGTAGTGTCTCCTGAAGCATGTACACGATAATAAAGACAAACCAGATATCATACTATCATCTCGAGTAAGACTGTTCTACCGGTATAGGTCCTCCCTCAATCATTGCAAATCACGTGCATGGGATCCAATAATTAACTTGAGGGCACTATAGCCAACAAGGCAACCACTTCTTCACTTGGTGACTTTTTTTAGTTGCTCACAACCAATATCTCACACAACACTCACTTTTCTTCGCTTGCCAAAAAGCTTTGCTTCACACTTTCACCCAACGGCTTCTTCTTCAACATCCACCCAAACCCTCTTATGAGTTGAGAATCATTGGGTGTATTGAGACAAAGTATTCACAAACTCTCTCTACTTCATCTTGTCTATCTAGGCTAGCAAATTAGATACCCGAGTTGCTTCGGTTTTAAGGCGGGAGCCCGTATTACTAACCCTCGATGTGGATATTCTTCGATGGGGGAGACCGGAGATCAAACTAGATCAAGGAAGCCGCGAGGAGATTGGGACAGAGGTTGAAGACCGAAGGACACGGATCATTCGGTATAACCTCTCTAAACTCCTTTATCTATAGCTAGTGTAGGGTTAATGGTACGATCCGGGAATCGGGTTCCGTTAGCGCCGGTTTAATTAAATTTTTGTTCCGCATTTGGCCACGGATTGATGGCCGGGGCGCTGGCGTAACCCAACAAGGGGTGCTGCGATCTTTGAGAACCCTTCAATGAATTGTCGGTAGTATCCTGCTAAGCCCAAGAAACTTCTTATATCCTTCACCGTCATTGGTGTCGGCCACTCGCTGACAGCTGACACCTTAGCTGGATCCACAGAGATTCCTTCACCGGAAACAATATGTCCAAAAAATCCGACTTGATCTAGCCAAAATTCACACTTGCTGTACTTGGCGTAGAGCTGATGTTATCGTAATGTCTCCAGAACAATCCGTTAGTGCTCGTCATGCTCTTTCCGATTCTTTGAATACACCATGATGTCATCGATGAAGATAACAACAAACCTGTCTAAGTACTCTCGAAAAACATGGTTCATCAGGTTCATAAAGATGGCAGGTGCATTGGTCACTCCAAATGGCATCACGAGATATTCATAATGACTATAATGAGTCCTAAACGTCGTTTTCGGAATGTCGGACTCCTTGACCTTCACCTGATGATATCCTGAACGAAGATCTAATTTCGAAAAGACACAAGATCCACTTAACTGATCGAAAAGGTCATTGATGCGAGGTAGCGGATACTTTTTTTTTAATTTTCATCTCGTTCAGAGCTTGATAATCCATGCACATCTGGTAGGTACCTTCCTTCTTCTTCACCAGGAGCACCGGAGATCCCCAACATGAAGTACCGGGATGGATCCAACCTTTCTTCAGGAGTTCGTCTAACTGAATGCGGATCCCCTTCAATCCTTCCGGACTTTATCGTTATGGAGATTTTATTACGGGTTGTGTGCCGAGTTGTAAATCGATACTGAATTGAAGAGCTCGATCAGGAGGCAAACCTGATATATCTTCAGGGAAAACATCCTCGAACTCTCGAACTACTTCTGGCTTCGATCCTTCTTCTTGCAACGCTGCAATCTCTGCCTTCTTCAATTTTGCATAGTAGATGTAAGGCTCCAAGGTTCGGTCTACACTTTTGAAGTAGAACAATGGGTGATCTCGTATTTCGAATACTGCCCTCCTTTGGCGATAGTCGATGGTAGCGAAGAAAGTTCCCAGCCAGTCCATTCCCAAGACTACTTCGAAGTTCGGTATGTCCAGCTCCTTGAAGTCCGCATAGAATTCTCGACTGCAGACGACCACTGGAAAAAGATCGTATCCCAAAGTTGCTTTTAAAATGCCATTCCCCGAACTAACGTTCCAGCTGGATACGAGAGGTTTAACTGGGATCGCATGAGTTCGGACGAATATTTGCAACATAAAGCAATGTGATGCCACAAAGTTGAAGAGCGCGGGTGCAGGTAGGGTGGCTACTAAGATTGTACCTAAGTCGCATGGGAAAGGTTTAGGTATAGCAAATATAAGGTGGCTATGAATTGAAAGGACTGGAAAGAGAATAGGGAAAAGATTTACCAGTGATAATCTGACCCGTAGCTTCAGCCTCTTCGACCAACATAGTGAATGCTTGGCGTCGCGGCACTTTCCTCTGTACCTGGTTAAACACTCGGCGTTGGGGTTGAGCAGGGTAGGAGGAGCTTGAATCGCTGGTCTAGCTAGAGGGTTGTTGAGTCCTCGGTTCTGGGGGCATGCTCCGATGGCATGAGTCGAAGACCCACAGATCAGGCACAAGTTGTTTTCCCTGTGACGGTTCTTTACAAAGTGCCCAGTTCTTTTGCAGTAGGTGCAAAAGTCTGGCCTGCTGTTGGAAAACGAACCTACTAGCCTCCGAGATGATTCGTTAAAAGCTGGCCTGAAAGAGGCCCCTCCTGTGATCTGGTGTACAGGGCATTTCTCACCGACTGTCTGAGGCCTGCCCTTTTTCTTTACAACTGCTTCATACCGTCGGGTAGCCTTCAAAGAAAGCTCGTGGGTTGGGAAATCCCCTGTAGCGAGTGCAGCTTGGATTTTAGGGTCCAACTTTTGCTGAAATCGTCGTGCCCGGATCTCAGCAGTGGGAATGAGGTGTGCAGCTAACCTGTTAGCAGTGTTGTAAGTGAGATAAAAAATTGAATTTGAGACTATAGTTTACCTGCTGAGCATGGTAAACTCAGCACCATATTCATCCACAGACTTGACCCACACCAAGCCTTGCTGTAAATGGATGAATTGCTGCTCCATATCAAAGCGGGCAGTCTCTGGGAAGTACTTGGTATCGAAGAGGTCTCGGAATGTTCTACGGTCTATCGGTTGTGCGAGACGGCTATCCTCATCCTTCCACCAAACTCCGGCATTATCGGTCAGTTGAAACTTAACAACTCTCACCCAAGCTATATCTGGCACTTGAGACGCCGCAAGATCATCCTCGATCGCTTGAGCCCATTATTTTACTTCAAGCAGGCTCTCCTTACTCGAGAAGTTCTTTGGGTGCAGTGTCCGAAACTGCTTAACTTCGGGTGCTTCGGTTTCGGGGCGGTGCATAAGGATAGAAGTCTGCTTCTTCTGACCCTCCGATAGGCTCTTGATAGCCTCCAGAAGTACCGTTTGCTCATTGATAGGAGTTGTAAAGGTATGTGGTGGTGGTGGTGTAGGCGGTGGAGTATTATCGTTGACGTTTATGCTGGTATTGTTCGGAGAGTCCATCACATTGATATAAAAGCTAGGTTATGATAGATTCAAGAAATTTGAAATGCAAGGAATGTAAATGTTTGTTGAATTCATTAATTCTTGTGGTATATTGTTTATGACTTCATGCAGAACTGACCTGCATAGGCCACCAACAAAACCTGTCACGCCCCGCTTCCCAGTAGACAGAAACAATGACGTGGCAAGCCCGCAGCATATTTATCCAGAGAAGATCATTCCCTAAATAAATATACTAAGTGTATAGAAATAATAATACAAAATTAAAGAATAAATGGAGACCGTAAAAATTTTCAACAAACATCTTTATTTACATTCAGTTTCCAACATTTACAAGTACACGAGTTTCAACTGGAAAGTAAATACAATAAGAAAAACGCCTAAACAAGTGGCATACCTAAGCTGAATAAAAGTGAAGCTAGGCTAATCCTATGGAGCAATCCTATTGTAGTTCTCCTCTGTAGCCTCCACTTCCTCCGTCTCGACCGTATCTGATGAACATTCCAAGAGAAAAAAGGGTGGAATTCCCGTCAGCGAACTAGCGCTCGGTAAATCCCAAGGATAAAGTAAGAGTGAAAGAATGACAAGTGCATAATATATATATATATGACAAGTAAAATTATATGATCATGGGAAAATATATACTATAAGTCTCTATATTGCCACTATGTTAACGTTAAGTTCCAAGTGTGAATGTCAACGCAGTCGTAGAAGTATTCACAAGCTCAAGAGTGGGGCCCCAGAAGCAAGGAAACACGGGCTCATTTCATGTGTTAGCATCGGGACTATAGGTTTTGGATGAGTCAACCCGACTGATGTTCGAGTAAAATAAAAAAGGGGTTAATACGGGACTCCTGAAGCTCCATTGGATTCACACAAGAAACTATCCCAAGCTCCGTTAGATTCATATGACAGCCTTAGCTGATTTGATTGGTTGACTATAACATGACTTGTCAAAACCATATATTGCAAAAGGTGAAATAATGAGGTCGACTGAGTTGAGTAAAGCGTGAGTCATGTCAATTGCAATCTTGGTTCGAGTCAAGTTTGTTCGAGTAGATTGGGTTTGAGTTCATATTCGAGTTTAGATTCGAGTTCAAGTTCAAGTTTAGATTCGAGTTTGGGGTTTGAATTAGAGTTTATATTTGAGTTCGGATTCGAGTTCAAGTCTTTTTCATATGGATTGGTTTAACTGTTGAAGATCTTATGCTCGGGAGAAATCAGACAACTGCTGCACATGGACGGCAGGATTTGTGTCTTTTTCCAAGACAATTGCCATTTGATTACTCCGTTAAGTTGTCTAACCTGAATAAGCAAGCACTCACTTTCTCCGACTTCCCGGGGCTGAAGAGAATTGATCCCGCTTAAACCTATATTAAACTAGAGTCCTTAAATATTGTTTGCATATCTCAAGGGGTTTTATGAAAAATATGTTAATATGGTTTAAAAAATAAACCTCGAGGGTGATTTATAATTTTTAGGGTTTTCATGAAACATGTATTTTAATTGTTATGGTATTTTAGTGATAAAACCTAGCCTTTAAAAGTTTATGGTATTTTTTATGAAAACTGGCATTTGGAAAATTGATGGTATTTTATTAAAATTTAATCTTTCATTTTAAAAAATAGTGTCATAATATGTTTTTATTGAAAATACGGATTCACAGTGTTATATAATTTCCAAAGTTTAGTTTTTATCTAAAAAATTGTATTTCTTAAAAACCGTATTTTTATTTCCTTTCGAGACCGAATACTCCGTGAAGAGTTCTGCATCTCGCTCTACTATCTCAAGATTGTGTGATAATCCATACCATCCATTAGCGGGTTCCCTAACGAGAGTTGTAGAGACGTAATTGCCAAGGATTACAAAAATACCGATTAAAAGAAACCCGTTTTGAAAAGGTATAGTATTTCAATGCAAAAAATATTCTTTAAAAGAACCGTATTTTTGGAATATCGTGCTATGAAACCATAGTGTGTGTGTAGGGTAGGACTTTACCCCGTGAAGTTTTCCAAAAGGTATTTTAACAATTATTGAATTAAGGGTCATACAAAAGTTCATAGTATTTTAATGAAAAGTTCGTTATATGATTGTTTCACATGAAAATTTTAGTTAAACTAAAAACTGATTAATTGTAAATAAAGTTATGAGTAGTGTAAGAAGTTAGTTTGGCCTATTTTGCTTTAAACAGGGAAGTACAAAAGTTAATATAAGATATATCGGAATTAACTCCACTTTACCGACATATTTTTAGAAAGAGATTTGAGATAAAAGATAAAGAGAGAAGAGAGACTTACTCGTTGTGTAGCGTTGGGAACAGGTTAAAGAAAAGAGAGAGGGTTCTGTGGCGTCGCGGAAGCTCCGAAAACGATTTCGAACTTCGACGCAAAGAGCTTGGTTGCTAACTCCACTTGACTCCACTTGCACTTAGGAACTTTTGCTAGAGATTTTCAGAATAGAAGGAAGGTAGGGCATGGGATGGTATTTATAGTGAGGAATTAGGGTTTGGGAATTAAAAATTTAGATTAAAAGAATTAAAATGGTGTTAAATGGTGAATTGAATAGTCTCTGTTTAATTGCACGAAAATCAAACAGTGCAGAAAAGTTGAGGGGAGTCGAAGGGGTGTGTGTACAAAGCACGGAGGCAATTGGGCACATAGGGACCGTCGACGTCGGTCAAATCAAGCAAACGGGCGGTCAGATCTTGACCAATCGGCTCGAGATTCATGCCACGTGGTTTAGTCAGGGTTTACTCCTTTTTGCGCATGTTTGATTTTTTTGAAACTTTTCGATTCTCCGTGAATTGCACATGCAACTCTTAGGCTTCCGAAAAATTAAAAAGAAAAATCGTAAAAATAATTGGGTCTGATGGGATTCGAACACACAGGCTATGTCGCAGCAGTGTAGAGGCTTTACCAGTGAATTATAAGTTATTTCTTACTTTTATTAAACAAATGTAACTTATATCTTTACAGCAAGCTGAAATATCCTTTCTATACAATAAACCAGTAATTTTTGTATAGGGATTTCAGAGTCATTGCAGGTTGGCCGAAGCCTTCAACAAAATCCTATGCAATCTCTTGAAGAAAAAAATAAACGAGACTGGGATCTGAAGCTCCGTGAGACGCTGCGGGCATCGTACCATGCACCACACTTCAACCCAATCTACCCCATTCTCACTACTGTTTAGGGTGGAGGCAATCCTCCCTCTCGAAGTCAAAATTCCAAGTTTAAGAATGGTCGTCTAGCACAGTCTGACAGAATAGGAAAATTCTCTCCTTCGGGTTCAACAACTCGACGCGCTCAAAGAAAAAAGACATTCAGTGCAACAAAATCTGGAGTTGCACCGAGCCCAAATGTCACGGGCCTATGAAAAAATAACACGCTTCCATGTTTTCAAGAAAGGAGAACTGGTATTGGTCTTCAGAAAACCAATCATTCCCAACCGACATGCAAAAAAAATTCGAGCCAAATTGAGATGGGCCATACGTCATTGAGAAAGTATTTGATGAGTGCTGAGGGAAATAGGCCATGCCACCCATCAAAGACCGATATCTCAAGAAATACTACGAATGAATACTCCAAATCGCGGATAAGCTAATCCCAGACAGCCCTGCAAAGATGCACCAAAAGTTCTAAGCAAGAAAATGAAGCCAATAGTTGACCCTGAGTCATAAAACTGGGAATAGTAGACCCCTAAGTCGTTAAACTGGGAATAAATGACCCCTAGGTCGTTAAACTAGGAACAACTAAAATCCTCCAAAGGTAAATGATGAGTCGCTCCTGGCATTATACTTCAGTTTTAGCGGTGCTGATACCAAAGCAAAACCAAAATTCCAAATCCCCAAAAGACAAATGATGCGCCATTCCTAGCATAATTGTCAAGCCCCGCTTCCCAAGATATGTAAACTAAGACACGTGACAGAGCCAACCATGCTACCTGTGGCTAGGAATCATCCCTCTACAGTTACATTACGGCTATCTATCGGATATCAAGAATAGTAAAATATATAATCTAGCTAACACATGTCTATATGCCACAGTAAATAAAATCAAGAAAATGCATAAAGCGGAAACGAATCAAGATCCAATAAACAATATCTGAATCATGTCCTAATATCGGCTCACATCAATAAAACAAAACTACAGAAATAAATAAACTAAACATCTCTAATAATACACGTTCAATTCCCCATTGCTCGGCTTGATTGCTAAAGTACTCTTGATCTGCCTGCGATAAAGATAGAGGGACTGGGCCATGCAAAACCCAGACGTCAATGCGTCATAATATCAAAATAACAGTAATGACTAGAATATAATGATATGATTAAAAATGAATATAAATAATAAACACCGATATAAACAGTGAGCTATATGTATGTATGGGTGTGTGATGTGTATCCTAAATCTATGCTTCTAAGTTATCTATTCTAAAGGTCTTTGAAATCAATTAATGTAATTCTCATCGTAACCCAACAGTATATATCCCGTTCATTCCCCACGGGACCACGGTAACAGTATTTATTCCGTAACGCCCGGAAACACGGCAAACAATGATTTATTCCATAATGCTCGGAAACACGGCAAACAATGATTTATTCTGTAACGCCCGGAAAAACGGCAAACAATGATTTATTTCGTAACGCTGGAAAAATGGCAAACAATAATAATATCCTCTTGAATTACATTTCGGTTACATTCTTGATTTCCCCTTTTCCCCCAGCTTTGTGCTCAAGTCAGGTATTAACGATATAAATATAATGCCAACACAGGATCAAGTAGGTACAATTCTTGTCTATGCAGACAACAAGTCACGTCCGTCAGGACAACAATCATGGTTGTTGGTATTAGCAATAAGATCCATGTAACAAGCTTGGTAGTGTCATGAACATGTCATGTGATGTATATTAACCAAATAGATACCCAATGTGAAATAGTAATCAATATCGGAACACGGAAAACACAACTGATGCCAGGATGCATATGTATCTATCTGTAATAACCATTATACATCCATTACCATGTATGATGCAAACTAGATAACATGTTGTACTGATGTAATAGTATATTGATATCATGATATTCTGGCATGCAACTAGATAAACGATTATCGGTACGGATACGAATGGATACTGTAAAACAGTAAATCTATAATATTTGCTGAATAATAAAACACATGGACTATTCTTATTCATATAGATATCGATATAATAACACAGCATGTTACAAGTTAAAACTTGCCTGATCGGATCTCATGTCGAGGTACGGATGCTACGTCCGACGTCGGAATAATGTCGCAATGCAAACTCACACGTGCAGGAATGGACCTGGCTAAGCAGTGAGGTGATGTGGTGACTAGGCTGGACGATGACGGTAACTGGGTCGTCTGGATCATCGGCGACGCACGCAACTCCGGCAAGACGATCGGAGAATTAAGAAACGATCGAGAAACGCTAGAAAGAACTGAAGAAGAGTGGGTGTTGTTGTGTTGGGTTCTGAGGTGGCGAGAACAGAGGCAAGATGACGGCGATGTTGGCCGACGGCAACGTAGCTACGTCGACAAGGTGGCAATGGGTTCTTAGGTTGGTGATTGGGGTCGGGGATTGTAGGGTGTGGTGCTGGTGGTGGTCTGGGGTGTCGGGGAGAGGAGAGGGAGGTGAGGAGGTGAAGGCGGGAGTGATGGTGCTGGCGACGGCGAGGTCTCCGACGAGGGTCGGGGTTTCTGGGTTGGTGTCGCGGGAGCTGCAGGGTTTGCTCGGGAATGAGAAGATGGGAAAGGAGAGGAAGAGAGAGAAAGGTTAAGGTATATAATATTAGGTTATATAATATATATATATATATAGAGAGAGAGAGAGAGAGAGAGAGAAGATGACGCGAGAGAGAGAGAGAGAATAGAGAGAGAGACGTTATAATTAATTTATATATTATATATTATATATAAACTGTTTAGTTTAAGAAAATATTATTATATATATTTTGGGATTATACAGCTAATATCAAATTACTCCGAATATTACCCGGGTTTCTTCTAAAAACCTGGTTTTTAAATATGGAGAAAATACATACAAGTTTATTCCATAATGCGATGTCCGGTCAATAAAAAATGCATACCCCCAAGTACGGATCTATGTAAATATACGTAACGATCCAAACGAGTCTGTTTTAGCACTTAAGACATGAACATGATGTATGGATACAACCACATGATATGGGGTACGATAACATGCCATGCTAGATATCAAAATATATTATTTGGTTTTTATTTGTATTATTAAAAGACTTGCGGATACAAAATATATTATGTGTGTATAGAATCTAGATGTGCATGGATCCTCTGTACTAGCAAATATTTGACGTAATCTTGAACCATGATGGGTTTCAAACATGCGGGTCTGGTCGAATACTAACCATAGTTACCGAATGCACTATCTGCACCCAAAAGCAATAATAATTAAGAAATATGTCACAAGATTTGAAATACCCAAAATAAGATATAATATAATAGTGCTAGGGTGTTACATTATACCCAACTACAAAAAAAATTCGTCCTCGAAATTCCCGGAACATGAAAATACAAAAAACACGGATCTAAGAAAAGATGTGTGGAAACTTCTGTCGAATCTCGTCTTCACGTTCCCAAGTTGATTCTCCGTGCGAACGATTCCCCCATGTACTAGAGGGATAACTTTGTTCTTGAGGACCTTGTCTCATCGATCCACAATCGTCATTGGTCTTTATTCATATGTTTAATTTTCTCTTACTGTCGGCTCCGAGTGATTTAGGACGTGCGTCTCATCTCGAACATACTTGCGGAGTTGAGATACATGAAACACGTCATGAACACCCGCCAAGGATAGTGGTAAAACCAATCGATAAGCTACCTCTCCAACACGCTCGATAATACCGAAAGTCCCCACGAATCGAGGACTAAGCTTGCCTCGACTACAAAAATGGATCACTCCTCTGGTCAGTGATATTTTTAAGAATACAAGATCACTAGCTGCGAACTCCAGAAGTCTTCGGCTTGTATCCGCCCAACTTTTCTACCGATTTTGTGCCGTCTTCATATGATTTCGGATCACGTTGACTTTCTCTACTGTTTGCACAATAAGATCTGGTACCAATAATCTTCTTTCTTCAATATCATCCCAACAGATAGGCGAGCGACACTTGCGACCGTAAAATGCTTCGAATGGATCCATCTGTATAGTCGCATGAAAACTGTTATTATAAGAAAACTCCACCAAGTGCAAAGGATCCTCCCATGAACCCTTGAAGTCTAACATGTATGCTCTCAACATATCTTTAAGAGTTTGGATCGTTCTTTCAGACTGGCCATCTGTTTGAAGATGATATGTTGTGCTAAATTTCTAGCGAGTTCCCAAACTTTCCTGTAGATTCCTCCAAAAGTGTGATAAAAATCGGGTATCACGATCGAAAATGATTCTCACAGGTACTCCATGCAATCTCACAATCTCTTGCATGTACCGTTCTGCTAAAACTTCCGTCGACTGACCAACTCGAAATGGTATAAAATGAGCTGCCTTGGTCAATCGATCAACAATCACCCAAACTGCATTATTGCCCTTTGGACTCCGTGGTAAAGCTGTCACGAAATCCATGGTTATATGTTCCCACTTCCATTGAGGAATCGGAAGTGGTTGAAACAAACCATCTACCCTTTGATGTTCAGCCTTGACCTGCTGACACACCAAGCACTTCGATACGTAGCAAGCAATCTCCCTTTTCATTCCTTCCCACCAGAAATGTTGTCGCAGATCTCTATACATCTTTGTACCTCCCGGATATACGGAATATGTGGAACTATGAGCCTCCTTCAGAACTTCTTCACGAATATCTCCTTTGGGCACACATAAACGGCTATCATATCGTAATGAACCATCTTCATGAATTAACAGACCCATTCGAAGTCCCGCTTCTACTTGTTCTCGAAACTTCTGCAATCTTGGATCGTGCGACTGCACTGCTTTAATGTTATCGATCAAGGATGACTGTACTTGTAACTGCATCAACTGTCCTAAATAATTCGGTAGTATGATCTCCAACTCGAACCTTTGAAGATCCGCTATAATCTCCTTTTATGCAGTCAACATCCGTATCGCTGGAAACCAAATTAAAGCATCCAGCACTGCATTAACTTTCCCCGGATGTTATTTTAGATCAAGATCACAGTCCGCCATCAGCTCCAACCATTTATGCTGCCTCATGTTGAGCTATTTCTATGTGAACACATACTTTAGGCTTTTGTGATCGGTAAATACTTCTACCTTTTTGCCCAATATGTAGTGTTTCCAAATCTTCAAAGCAAAAATCATTGCTGCTAGCTCCAAATCATGAGTTGGGTAGTTCTTCTCATGAGTCTTTAATTGTCTTAACGCATAGGCTATAACCTTCGCATTCTGCATTAGAACACATCCCAAACCTTTCCCAGATGCGTCGTTGTGAATAACCAACCCTCCGGAACCATCTGGCGCTGTCAAGATAAGAGAAGTGGTCAATCTTTACTTCAACGCTTCAAAAGCTGACACATGTTTCTCCGTCCATACGAACGGTACCTCCTTTCGTATTAGCTTGGTCAATGGTTCAGCTATTCGAGCGATGTTCTCCACAAATCTTCTATAATATCCGGCCAGCCCAAGAAAATTTCTGATCTCCTCTATATTCTTTGGAATTGGCCAATCATGAACAGCTATAATCTTTTCACGGTCAACAGCAATTACATCTATGGATACAACACGACCTAAGAACTTTACTTCTTCGAGCCAAAACTCGTACTTGCTCATCTTAGCATATAACCTTTCTTGCCTCAACGTTTACAGTGTGATCCTCAAGTGTTCTGAATGATCTTCGTTGCTCCTCGAATAGACCAGAATGTCATCAATAAACACCACTACGAACTAGTCCAGGTACGGTGAAAAGATTCGGTTCATTAAGTCCATGAATATCGCCGGTGTGTTAGTAACTCCAATGGCATCACTAAGTACTCATAATGCCCATATCGAGTTCGGAATGTTGTCTTGCAAATGTCTTCTGATTTCACGCAAACTTGATGATATCTGGATCGAAAATCCAGCTTCGAGAATACCCTCGTGCCACTGAGTTGATCGAATAATTCGCCCATGCGAAGGATTGGGTACTTGTTCTTAACAGTCACCCGGTTTAATTCTCGATAGTCGATGCACATCCTCTGCGTGCCACCCTTCTTCTTGACTAGAAGAACTGGAGCTCCCCAGGGTGAGTTGTTGTTGTGAATCCAACCCTTCTCTAGTAATTCGGCAATTTGTTTCTTTACTTCTTCCAATTCCACCGGCGCTATTGGGTAATAAGCCTTTGAAATCGGCGCTGCTCCAGGAATAAGGTCAATCGCGAACTCCACATCTCGTTTTGGCGATAAACCCGAGATGTCCTCGAACACATCCATAAACTCCCGAACCACTGCTAGTGCTTCCTCCTTGCTTACTTCCATCGACGAAAGAACGGCACTTGTCGGCCTAGCCCTAAATTCGACTAGCCCGACAGATCTGCTACCTCCCAAAAATATGAACTCCAGATGTCTGGGAATATGGAAAATCACTTTCTTTACCCTACAATTGATGTGAGCTTGGAAAGTGCCAAGAAAGTCCATTCCTAAGACAACATCATAGCTGCCAGTATCAATCACCAAGAAATCTATGAATAACTCTCGTCCACAAATAACAATTGAATAATCCTTGCACTCACTACTGGATACAATTTTCCCATTCCCAGTGTGTATGTCCCAGCAACTAGACAGGTCCGTATGTGGAATAGAGTGGGCACTAATAAACTTGGACGACATGAAGCAATGTGATGCACCTGAATCGAATAATACCAATGCGGGAAAATTATAAACGAGCAGGATACCTGAAACAACTTCGTCTGAAGCTTTGGCCTCCTCCGCCGTCAAAGTGAAGGCTCGTACTTGATTAGGCCCCTGAGTTATCTGCTTCTGCTGTGCTCTCAAAGCATCATCGTTCAACTGAACTCTCGATGGACAAGTATGTATTCGATGATCAGTAGCTCCGCAAATCAGACACTGCCTAAGCCTCATCTGGAACTCCCTCCGGAAATGACCCGGTCGTTGGCAGTGATCACAAAACACACTTCTTTTCTGATCGAATACAACGGGCTTCTTCATGGGTATAATGCTTCACTTGTTCACCATAATGCTTCTGCGTACAGGAGCTTTGTTTGGCGTAAACGCCGGCTTCCACATTACGACGGCTTGCTGTTGAGTACCCTTCGCTTTCACCGATAAACTCTGTTGCTCCCTGGCTGCCTTGAGAACTTGGGAGAAGATGGTTAATCCCAAAGATATGATGTGTCTCTGAATCTCCACATCCAAGTTACGCATAAACCTCCATACCCTATCTGCCTCGTTGGCAACCAAAGGCCCCGCAAATCGACTGAGCCGAGTCCACTCAGCCGCATGCACATCAACGGATCCGCCATTCTGCTTCAGGCTAATAAACTTTTCTTCCATTTCCTCTCAAGCAGATTGCGAAAATAACTTCTCCAAGAAACTCTGTGAAAACGTTGCCCAACTGATTTGCTTGGTCAGGCGGGTTTTCTCTACGAGCCACCACTCGCGAGCATAATCTACCAACTGGATGCGTACTACATCCATCCTTTTCTCATCTAGAATATGCACGGCGACGAGCAGGTTCTCTGTGTCAACTAGCCACTGCTCCGCTGGTAATGGCTCCTCCAATCCTATAAATGTGGACGGACCGAGCTTTCTGAATTCCGCCACGGTGCCCTTACGCTGTGCTGGCCTGGGTGCTACTACAACTACGGACTGCTGGACTGTCCACGGACCCTTCTGGAAAGCCTCGGCCTGCCACTAATTCAGATCAGTTTGCCGCATCTGGTTTTCAAGCATACCACGTATAACACCAAGCAATGCGGCGTTATCAACATGCCTCTCGTATGATCACAAGTCTCTATCCGCCATGATTCTGAAGCCAAGACATTGATCGGATTAGTAACGGTAAACCGGATTCAATAAACAGGATAGCTATAGATTCAAGACTGGCAAGATAGAAATGTGGCAGGACATGTTCCTAATTCCGGATTTTCTGGTTAGTATATTGGGTTTAATACCCAACTACAAAAAGAACCAAACCTGACTAACCCTAACTCCTAGGGCTATGATACGAAACAAACCCTATCACGCCCTGCTTCCGAAGATATGTAAACTACGGCACGTGACAGAGCCAACTATGCTACATGTGGTTAGGAATCATCTCTCCACAGTCTTATTATGGCTGTCTATCGGATAGCAAGAACAGTAAAATATATAATCTAGCTAACACATTTCCATCTGCCACAGTAAATAAAATCAAGAAAATACATAAAGCAGAAACAAATCAAAATCTAATAAACAATATCTGAATCATGTCCCAATATGGGCTCACATCAATAAAACAAAACTACGGAAATAAATAAACTAAACATCTCTAATAATACGCATTCAATTTCTCATTGCTCGGCTTGATTACAAAAGTACTCTTGATCTGCCAGCGATAAAGGTAGAGGACCTGGGCCATACAAAACCCAGACGTCAGTACGTCATAATATCAAAATAATAATAATGACCAGGATATAATGATATGATTAAACATGAATATAAATAATAAACACCGATATAAACAGTGAGCTATGTGTATGTATGGGTGTGTGATGTGTATCCTAAATCTGTGCTTCTAGGTTATCTATTCTAAAGGTCTTTGAAATTAGTTAAGATAATCCTCATCGTAACCCAACAGTATATATCCCGTTCATTCCCCATGGGACCACGGTAACAGTATTTATTCCATAACGCCCGAAAACACGGCAAACAATGATTTATTCTGTAACGCCCGGAAACACGGCAAACAATGATTTATTCCATAACGTCCGGAAAAACGGAAAACAATAATAATATTCTCTTGAGTTACATTTCAGTTACATTCTAGATTTCCCCCTTTTCCCCCAGGTTTGTGTTCAAGTCAGGTATTAACGATATAAATCTAATGCCAATACTGGATCAAGTAGCTACAGTTCTTGTCTATGCAAACAACAAGTCACATCCGTCAGGACAAAAATCAGGGTTGTTGACATTAGCAATAAGATCCATGTAACAAGTCTGGTAGTGTGTCGTGAACATATCATGTGATGCATATTAACCAAATAGACACCCAATATGAAACGGTAATCAATATCAGAACACGGTAAACACAACTGATGCCAGGATGTATATGTCTCTATCTGTAATAACCATTATACATCCATTACCATGTATGATGCAAACTAGATAACATGTTGTGCTGATGTAATAGTATAATGATATCATGATGTTCCGGCATGCAACTAGATAAACGGTTATCATTAAAACTGTAATATGTAATATTTGCTGAATAACAAAACACATGCACTATTCTTATTCATATAGATATCGATATAATAATATAGCATGTTGCAAGTAAAACTTTCCTGATCAGATCACACGTCGAGGTACGAATGCTATGTCCGACATTGGAATAACGTCGCGATGCAAACTCATGCGCACAGGACTGGACCAGGCTGAGCAGTGATGTGATGTGGTGACTAGGCTGTGTTGGGATTCCTTAGCACGACTACTAGGTTTTAGGAAGCATCGGGCTTGCAATTTTTAAAAAATTTAGTGTGGTAAGAAATCGCAAACCTAGAATCGAACTAGAGAATTAGGGTTTGGTAGCAAGTAATCAAACTTTACTCTTAAGTGAACAAGGAATACAACCTTTGTAGACCGGACCTTCACTTCAAAAGCTCTGTGTAGTAGTCCCTTCGCTCCAAGTAGTAGTCTCTCAGACTTTCGTTGGGCTCCACAAGGCGAAAGAAACAAGCTTGCTTGAAGAACTTCGAGGCCGAAGATGATCTACGTCGAGGAAACTCTAACTCAAGCTACCTCTTCATTAATTGATAATTAGTGAAGCAAATAACCTATACTAAATGGCTAGTCTAGTGTAGGTTGATGAAGTAGGAATTTTTCTCACTTTAGAATAATTTTTCTTACTCTTTTTCTTCACCTCAAGAAAACCTAGAGAGCTCTCTTGAGATGAAGAAGATGATGAAGTGATGAATAAAAATGAGAGTGAATGGCAATCATGGGAGAGATAATATCACATCTTACCCTTGTAGAGACTTAACCATGGCTAAATATAATGGTTGGGTTAATAAATATTTTAAGGTAAAACAAAATTAGTGGACTTAGTCAAGGTTTCTACAAGCTTCTATAAGCTACTAACCATGACAATTTTCCACCTAATTTTGTTTATCCCTAAATAAATAATTACCCTTAATTATCTATATTATGGTATGAGTCTCATACACCCATGTACAATATATCATCAAGCATGAGACAAAGAAATACATACAATAATATATATATCGCATATATATTAAAAGTATAAGTGAGAAAAAGAAATCCTTAAGTGAGCTAATATTAGTTAATGTATGTTAATATATCAAATATATATAATTATACATTAAATTATTAAATCAACACTTGATTTAATAATCCGGGTATATCACATATACGACTAATATCATTTATATTAACTTATCGAATCAACACTTGATTCGATAACCCGGCTATATCATATATAACCGACCGATATCACATATCGTGAGAGTAGAATACGGTATCACATACACGTATTAATCTCGGTCTCGCACATATCATATATGTGCCCTACTTCATTTCACCTGAGCCAGGAAACCTCTGTGTAGGACTCTAAAGGCTCGTCAATACGCCAGCAGTAGGTAATGATCATATCAGTTACCCACAAGCTGTCAGCAGTACTAGCTACACGTAACGGCTACCAGGGTATTGAGCGATCAGAAGATCAGCAAGCAAGCTGTTGGATATATGTATGCCCTAGAGGCCATTATATGATAGTGTATGTACCGGCATGTGTGTGTGTGTGTGTGTGTTCAGGGGGCATTCTTGCTTGACATGATAGTATGCTATCTGGTTGTACTTTATCTTGACATGTTCATTTGTTCATGCTTTCACTCATTTGGTACATATTGATAAAGCCCTTAGGATATTTGCTTGACTAGTGAGATTATGATGTGGATCATACTAGTGGGACATGTGTAGTTTATAAGCATATCCTTAAAATGTTCCTAGTCATGGCTGTATCGAGACGGGGCATCGATATTACCAGCGTAGACTAGCGTATACATTACTTGTCCTATATGATGGGCGATGGATGATCTCATATCCATTGGTGTGGTGACACCAAAGACCGTATATGGGTGCTCAGTGAGACTGGGTACACTGAACGGACTCGCCGAGAACTCCTATATGGTATTATATCTATCATCGGATAGCAGTTCTCAGGTGACACTGGTACAGGTTAGTCTGTAGACCCGAGATCGTCATAGAGTCTTGTATGCCTCCCACTGTACTTTGATCTCCACCCTACCACGGCTCTACTAAGTCGTGCAAACAAGTGGATTTTGGGTACATTCCCGAGGCACATGGAGCCAATGAGCGATAGGAGGGGTTTCATCTCTCCCGGTATTGGGGGTTGATGTTGCACTATATACGATTGGCTATAACAGAAAGTCCCTGGCCAGGGCTGCTGAGATTTACTGATAAGTGTTATCAGTAGTTTCTCGATCTGTTATGAGCCATATACCGGCATGACTTATTGAGTTAATAGGGTCGATGATACCATCCCTAGACTTGATATGCAGCATATCTGACAAAGAGACCGGACTGTACGGTAAGTGTTGCCAGTTGGCTCGACGGGAGTTTTAGCAGGTTTGCTTATGTTTCTTATAATCGCTCAATACCTGGGAGCCATTACGTACAGCTTGTGCCACTGACGGTTTGTAGGCATATGATGTGATCACTGCCTACTGCTAGCGTATTGACGAGTCTTAGAGTCCCACAAAGGGATCTCCTAGCTCATGCGAAACGATGTGGGGTGCATATGTGATATGCGCGGGAGCTCGATTAAATGCGTGTATTGGATACCGTATTTTAATCGAGCGTTTACTATTGGACGGGTCGTATGTGATATGACCGGGTTATTAAATCAAGTGTTGATTTAATATTTAGTCTATTAGATCATTTATTAAAACCTATTTCTTTATGATGCATGCATGATTGTATGTATATGTTGATATGGATGCACACATGCAAGTATACATGTGTCATGGTTGATGATACATTGGTGGTGGAAATGCAAGACTCACATGGTAACAAATATATGTATATTTTGATTATTTGAGAAAAGCAAATGGCAATAAAATCATGGTTGACTATTCAACTCTCCACTCTCTTGTGTTGACCAAAGTCAATACCATGGTTTCATTGCCCATGGTTGTAGCCCATGGTTTTACTTAAACTCAGGTCACAAAATATCTAGATATTTTGTAACCATAGTTAAGCATGGCATAATTTCATTCACTTGGGATTATTTTTTAGATTATCTTTTACTAGAGTCAAGTTTAGCCTCCATCTTCTTCCTCTCTCCTTCAAGCTCTCTAGGGTTTCAAAAGTGAGGGAAGAACTTAAAAAGAAAAGGTTTTTGAGTGAGATACAAACCCACATCACCAATCTATACTAGTCTAGCCCATTAGTGTAGGTTGTTTGCTCCATTTCTTCAAAGATCAAGTGGAGCTAGGAGCTTGAGCAAAGGGACTTCGTGGTGGATCATCGTGGACTTGGAAGGATTCAAGCCAACCGGTTCAAACCCTACTCGTGCCAAGGAGTCACTCAAGACGGTCTACAAAGATTGTATTTCTCCCCACTTAGTGTTAGACACTGGTTAGTATGTGATACTACATGTTGTTACTCTATTTTTCTAGTTTGATTCATGGTTGGAATTGTTTAGCACCGCCTAAATTTTTATTATAGCATGTGTGATGCAACCCTAACCCTAGGCATGGTGCTAAAGAATCCCTACACAAGCCTGCTCATACTCCCGTGAATCCAATAAGTAACACTAACGTACAGTCCGGTCTCTTCGTCTGATATATCGCATATCTAGACTTGGGGTGGTATACGTCAGACCCCAATAGCTTGATAAGTCTTGATGATATGAGGCTCATAACGGTTCGAGAAACTACTAATAACACTTACCGGTAAATCTCAGTAACCCTGGCCAGTGATTTCTTGTTATGGCTAATCGAGCACAGCGCAACATCAACCCCCAATACCGGGAGAGAAGAAACCCTCCTATGGCTCATTGCCTCCATGTGACTCGGGACTATACCCAAAAACCACATGTTTGCAAGACTCAGTAGAGCCATAGTAGGGTGGAAATCAAAGCACAGTGGGAGAAACACAAGACTCTATAACGATCTCGGGTCTACATACTAACGTGTACCAGTATCACCAGGGAACTACTATCCGACGTCAAGTATAATACCATCTAGGAGTTCTCAGCGAGTCATGTTCGGTATACCCAGTCTCCACTGAACACCCGTATACAATCTTTGATGTCAAACACCAATGGATATGGGAACATCCATCGCCCATCATATGGGTCAAGAAAGGTATATGCTAGTCTACTCTGGAATATCGATGCCCCGTCTCGATACACCCATGACTAGGAACAATTAAAGGATGTACTTATGGACTATCCTGGCCCCACTAGTATGATCTCCATCATAGTCCTGGTAGTCAAGTACACATCCTAATGGCTTTATCAACATGTAACAGAGAGACGGTACAAGTGTACATGTTAAGATAAAGAGTAACCAGATAGCATACTATCATGTCGAGCAAGAAAGTCATCCCTATATATGTCCCAGCATCCACTATAATATACAACCATATACAATAATGGCCTCTTGGGCATACATACAACTAACAGGCTGGACGATGACGGTGACTGGGTCGTCTGGATCGTCGGCAACGCACGCAACTCCGGCGAGACGATCGGAGAATCAAGAAATGATCGAGAAATGTAAGAAAGAACTGAAGAAGAGTGGGTGCTATTGTGTTCGGTTCTGGGGTAGCATGAACAAAGGCAAGATGACGGCGACGATGGCCGACGGCGACGTGGCTGCATCGGCGAGGTGGCAGTGGGTTCTTAGGTTATTGATTGGGGTTGGGAATCGTAGGGTGTGGTTCTGGTGATGGTCTAGGGTGTCGGGGAGAGGAGAGTGAGGTGAGGAGGTGAAGGCGGGGATGATGGTGCTGGCGACGGTGAGGTCTCCGGTTAGGGTCGGGGTTTCTGGGTTGGTGTCGCAGGAGTTGCAGGGTTTGCTCGGGAAGGAGAAGATGGGAGAGGAGAAGAAGAGAGAGAAAGGTTAAGGTATATAATATTAGGTTATAATATATATATAGAGAGAGAGAGAGAGGTTGACGAGAGAGAGAGAGAAGGGGGAGAGAGACGTTATAATTAGTTTATATATTATATATAAACTGTTTAGTTTAAGAAAATATTATTATATATATATATTGTGATTATACAGCTAATATTAAATTACTCCAAAAATTATCCGGGTCACTTCTAAAAATCTAGTTTTTAAATATGGAGAAAATACATACAAGTTTAAATCATAATGCGATGTCCACTCAATAAAAAATGCATACCCCCAAGTACGGATCTATGTAAATATACGTAGCAATCCAAACGAGTCTGTTTTAGCACTTAGGACATGAACATGATGTATGAATGCAACCACATGATATGGGGTACGATAACATGCCATGCTAGATATCAAAATATATTATTTGGTTTTTATTTGTATTATTAAAAGATATGCTGATACAAAATATATTATGTGTGTGTATAGAATCTAGATGTACATGGATCCTCTGTACTAGCAAATATTTGACGTAATCTTGAACCATGATGGGTTTCAAACATGCGGGTCGGGTCGAATACTAACCACAATTACCGAATGCACTATCCGCACCCAAAAGCAATAATAATAAAGAAATCTGTCGCATAATTTGAAATACCCCAAATAAGATATAGTATAACAATGCTAGGGTGTTACAACTATATTTCAATGTTAGCGGTGTTGATGTCAAACCAAAACCAAAATTTCAAATCCCCCAAAGGCAAATGATGATTCGCTCTTAGAACGCGTACTTCAGTGCTAGTAGTGCTGAAGCTAAACAAAAATTCAAATTCTAAGTCCCACTCGGCAGTGCTTCCAAGCTCAAAGTTCCCGCCGAATAAGGAAGGAATCAAACAAATCAAATTAAACTCTAACTCGGTTGTGCTTCCAAGTTTAAAAGTTCCGTTGGATAGATAGGAAACTTCCAAAACAAATCTAATCAACCGATTCAACCAACGACCTCTACTGTTTACCACCGGAGACTGAACTGAGACGCGGAGGCGTCTACCCTGAATACAGGAGCATATGCTATTTGGAATATATCCATCCACTTCTCCGAAGATTCCAAGTTGATTTATGGAACCGTATATCGGAGGTTTGGACATATACGACCGATATAGTGTGACTTATCAGATCCCCCCTCGTATGAGAGGTTTTTTTATTGTGGGGACGCTCTTCCTTACATGTGCAAGCCCCTACAGTTAATTATGTTATCGCCAAGCGATAACAACTTTCACCTTCTCCATAGATATCACTTCATGTCATGTTATGTTTGTTTATATGTGGTTGCTCTTGGATTGTGTACGGAGACTAATATATACCATCGCCCGTAGGGCCCGGATTAATCCAAATCTGTATATTAGATTTGTGGTTTTGAACTTATGACGCAGATCTCATATAAATGAGGTCCATCAGTTCATAAGATATATGAGTTTGATCTAAGGATCGTTAATCATATATGAGACTAAGATCGACTTAAGAACAATAAGCATATGGGCTCGACTAAACATTAGATCATATATGAATAGCCCATTGTAACACCTTAGAATATGTTTTGTGGCTAATTATATTTTAATATATGGTTTTTAATAAAAAGTTTACCAAATTGGGTTTTAATTATTTTATCCTATTTAATGAATATTTTATTATATTTTTCCTAGGCTTGCACACATTTGTGCATGATAACTAGGGTTGTTTTTGGGGTTTAACCATGATTAGCAACATGGTGAACTAACCATTCCCTAATCTAGTTTAATATTGTATTAGGTGCTTTTGGGTTTTTATTTGTTTATGGTTCTTTTCAAAAAAGAAAAATGAATTCTTTTGTTATTGGGTTGACTTGGTGAGAGAGAGAGAGAGAGGGTGCATTATGAGGCATGATGGCTTGCCCATGCCTTCAATTAATGAAAAGAGAGAGAGGAGGGGGTTGACTTGTTGGTGTTCTCTCATTCTCACTCATTTCTCTCATCCTCTCACTCTCAAACTCACACACACACACACACACACACACAACAGCACAGCAGCAGCAAAGACAACAACAACAACAACTGAAGCAGCAGCAGCAGAGAAGGAGCAGCAGCAGGCAGCATCTGTTAGTTATATGTATCCCCTAGAGGCCATTACTATACATAGGATGTATATTGTAGTGGATGCTGGGACATATATAGGGAGGACTTTCTTGCTCGACATGATAGTATGCTATCTGGTTGATCTTTACCTTAACGTGTACACTGATAGTCTCTCTGTTACATATTGGTAAAGCCCTTAGGATGTGTGCTTGACTACCTGGACTATGATGCAGATCATACTAGTGGGGACAGATAGTCTATAAGTACATCCTTCAAAGTCCCTAGTCATGGGTATATCGAGACAGGGAATCGATATACCAGAGTAGACTAGCATATACCTTCTCGACCCATACAGATGGGTGATGGATGATCCCATATCCATTGGTGTTTGACATCAGAGATGATATACGGGTGCTCAGTGGAGACTGGGTATACTGGACGGACTCGCCGAGAACTCCCAGATAGTATTATACCTTACGTCAGATGGCAGTTCTCTGGTGACACTGGTACAGAGTAGTCTGTTGACCCGAGATCGTCATAGAGTCTTGTGTGGTTCCCACTGTGCTTTGATTTCCATCTTACCACGTCCAAGAGGGCGTGCAAAACGGTGGTTTTTGGGTACAGTCCCGAGTCACATGGAGGCAATGAGCGATAGGAGGGGATTCGTCTCTCCCGGTATAGGGAGTTGATGTTGCACTGTGTTCGATTGGCTATAACAGGAAATCCCTGGCCAGGGTTGCTGAGATTTACTGGTAAGTGTTACCAGTAGTTTCTCGAATTGTTATAGACCTCATATCGACACGACTTATCGAGCTATTGGGGTCTGACGTTTACCACCCCTAGGCGAGATATGCGACATATCAGACGATCAGACCGGACTGTACGGTAGTGTTACTGGTTGGATTCACTGGAGTGTGAGCGGGCTTGCTCGTCGATCTTCTGATCGCTCAATACCCGGGAGGCCGTTACGTTTAGCAGACCGCTTGCGGCTTGTGGATGTTTGATATGATCATCATCTGCTGCCGGCGTATTGACGAGTCTTTAGAGTCCTACACAGAGGTTTCCTGGCTCAAGCGAAATGAAATAGGAGCGCATATGAGATATGTGCGGAACCGAGAATAATGCGTGTATGTGATACCATATTTCATTCTCGCGAACAATGTATCGAATGGTTATATGCGATATAACCTAGTTATCAAATCGAGGGTTAATTCGATAAGCCGTTACATTGGATACTAGTCGGTTATATGCGATATGACCGGATCGTTAAATCAAGTGTTGATTTAATGATTTAATGCATAATTATATATTTGATATATTACTTTGCATTAACAGGTATTGGTTCACTTTAAATGGATTTTCTCACTTGGTGTACAAGTTGTATATGTGATATACTTTTTGTGCAAATGATTGTATCATGTTTGATGATACATGTTAACTTGGATTTGTGTGAAGATTAAACCATGGTTGTGAGAGTGGTTAGGGTTTTGTTTATTCTCCCATTATTTATTTATTCATTTATTTGTTTATTCTTTTGGAAAAGATAAAGAGAAAAGAATGGTGGCTAATTTTGTTTCATGTTGAAGCTTCTTGAAGCTTTGATCAAGTCAACCATTCTTATCTCATCCTTAACCCTAACCATTCCCACTAACCCTAGTTTAATCTCTACACTTGACCATGGTTTAGATTATGATAAGTTTTCATTTTCTTTTCATTTTTAAATAACTTATCATAACACTAGCTTCTTCTTCTTCATCTTCTTCAAAGAAGAAAAGCTTTCTTCATCAATGGTGTTTGATGTATTTGAGTGAGAAATCCAATTCTAAATTGAACCCACTTCCTATTTCTTCATCCTCTACCTCTTTCCAAGTAGTAGAGTGTGTTTCCTTCACAAGTTTTCATGACTTGGTGAAGTTGGAGCTTGATCTAGCGATGCCTCGACGTAGATCATCTTCGGCATGGACATCGACGACCTAGCTTGCCCATTCTCCGACGAAGCCGACGCTAGAGCCCGGGAACTCATTTGGACAGCGAGGGAACTTCGTTGCGGAGCTATGGAGGTGGAGCAACGGATCTACAAAGGTTGTATTTCCGTATTCTTTATAGTTAAGTTGTTAACTAGTTTCTAGTTTCGCCTAAACTTTAGCCAACGATCCGTATTAGGGTTTCTCGGCACCTAGATTTTTTGAAATTGGCATGGTTGATACCTTGTGAGACCTCATTAGTGTGCCTAGGAACCCTACAGTGGTATCAGAGCCTAGCTAGAGCCTTAGGCGAAGTCTAGACGGAATTTGAAGTCCGAACGACCCGAAAACCCAAACCTAAACATGCTCTCTGTCCTTTTTCTAAAAACAGGGATTTTTGTTAATTAAAAATTGCCAAAAAATTCAGCAGGGAAACCTATGAGTTACTGTGAAGCACGTGGCTCTAAATCGATCAAAGAGCCGCGGAACCGCGGCCACACCCTTGGTTTAGCGGCGGTTCCGCGGCCATGTTGGTGATTTAGACCACATGTCTTGCACAGTAATTCTTATGTCATAGTGCTGAGTCTTCTGGAAATTTTTATATTTTATTCAAGAGTTGAATTTTCTGGGGTTGTTTTGGGGATTCGGTGTTTCGATCGGAGTATCAGATTTTGTCTATGTGGCTTTCCGGATAAATTTTAGAATATGTTAAAAAGTTCGACCGGATATAAATACCCAATTTTTCCCCTGTCGGGAAATTTCCAAGTGTTGGATTTTTCCGTAGTTTAACGACGTTCTAAGTAGTGCAAGTAACTCAATGGACCCTCTAGAAGACAACAAACCTTAACTCGATTATGTGACCGTCTTGAACTGCCCTTTGAACCTTAGGGTTTGGGGCAGTACGGCGTGCCACATGTGAGGCGTTGGCTTGACCCTTCTACGGCTGGACCGTTGGTACTGAGGCACGAACTGAATGTTGTTAGACTTATTTCATGTGTTGAGCTGTATCGGGAAAACTTGGGTGTTTGAATGTTCGATCGGAAAGTTTAACATTTTCTAATTATCTGGAATGGGATACAATAATTGGAATTCACAAGTAGTTATGAGATAACGGAATGAATGTTATAAACATAGCACTTTAGTCTCACTTGATCGGTTACCACGGAATTTTGATGTGATCAAAAGTCCGTCGCAATCACGTAGTGTACGCGGATACTCGCCGGGTAAACTTAATAGACAGCCTCACTCCATAGCCCCGACCAAGTGACTGTAGGAGAACCCCGTCGCCGAAAGCATCCGTTCGGGTGCTCGCGGTAGCGGTGTTCCGCCTTGGTGCACTTCGTCGACGGTATCGGGGGTGCAGCCGTCTACTGAAGTTTGCGACGAGCATTCGATCAAATTGTCGGGAATCCTGTTGAATTGCCCGACTTGGCATTGAAAAGAGTTTTCGATAATGAGACTAAAATGCGGGGTTTATAATTGTTAGGCATGCGATGTCTAAGTATTTCATTTGGTCAGGCATGCGATGTCTGAGGAGGTTGCGGATTCCAACTGTTGTAGTTTTACACTTTCTTTTCTGTGACCGTAAGTGTAATATGTGATGTCGCTGGTTTCGTTGCTATATGTCAACGACAATTGGGATGCGCATATTTACTTACGTTGATGACATGTGATGTTATGTGTTGCTGGATATGTTATATTGGATCGTCGTGTTTGAATAGCCGGGGGTTTTTTTGTGAGTTGAGTGTTTTTCATTTTCATTCATGTAAAAACTTGTATGTAATATTCTTTTATTGGGGCGCTTCCAGGTTGCGGAAGTTGTCACTCTTGTATATTATTTACTTTTCCGCACTAGGATAGACCCAAGGAGGAGGGCACAAGTAACCGGGTTCTGGAGTCCAGTGGGAGACCAACTCGAGGAGTCGAGTCCGGGTCTCCTAACTCCAGAATTGGTAGGGTTGCTTGCCGCTCTCGTAGGGGTCTAGGGGTGTGGGTTTGGCTATTCATCACGACCGTGGAATCCGTGTTTTATACTGGCCGTATTGAAAACACGGACGTCCTAGTATATCCAATATTTCATATGATTCTTCTGCTGCGATATCTGTGATGTGATCATGTGATGTTCTGTGATAGATACAGTACATAGTATATATGATATATTATATAGACGTTACTTATGTTTTACACCCGTGCTAGCCTTGCCCCGCTCTGCCGTTAGTTACCTAACCTAACGGTGCACGAGGGGACATCGAGGCGAATGCGGATGGCATAAGTGTACGTCGTATTTATCTGTGATGTTTAGGTATTTAAATGATGGGACTTCATTAATGTGATTAATGAAAGTAAAAGAAACCTAAAGATGTTGTAGAATCGAATTTCAAAATAAAACAGGTAGCTACAGTTCTTGCTTTGCACAGAGGCATATGTGATATATCCTGCACCTTATTCGATGAGGAAAGGACCGAGATCCCTTCACCGGGAGTGACTCCTTTAGCAATAACTGGCAGATGCTACACACTCGGTTTGTCTTTTGATTGCTTTTAAGAGTTTTTGCTTTGCACAGTGATATATATGATATATCCCGCACCTCATTCGACGAGGAAAGGACCGACGATCCCTTCACCGGGAGTGACTCCTTTAGCAAAACTAGAAAAGCCTCAAAAGCACTCCATTTTAAAAATCATTTGATTCTACAACGATATCAAGTTCATTACGAAATAGGTTTTCAGAAAAACCTGTCGTAGCCCTCCGTCATTTCAGATAAGTCCTATTTAGTATTCGTGCTACGTTTGTTGACCTCCGTCAAGGCGTAGTGTGCGGTAGCTAACTAGTATTTATCTGTTTATGCATATGATGCAGATTGAGTTAGGGTAGTCGTGCGGCCTTGTTGACCTCCGTCAAGGGTCGTGCGGGTGGGTTTAATTCGATCAAGAAATGACGGGTTGAACTTGACTAGTAGCCTATGGTTTGTTGACCTCCGTCAAGGTCATAGGGTGCTGGGGGCAAAATATTATCGGGAATTTCAAGTGTTGAAATTTGCAATGAGATTGCATACCTTCTATGAGATAGTTGGATCCCGATACCCGCTGCGAGTAATTGTTACTCCGGGAGAGTTTTACACATTACACTTAGCCGATCAAGTAGGTGTCTAGAAAGGTGTTAACGAGGTTACGCCTCTGGGAAAACGAGGTTTACATTAATTAGGTTCGTGCGAAAGCACGGGGGACCTCCCTCAAAGTACCGACACTGGCCTGGCTGAAAGATTGGCGAACTTGTAGTGTGTAATTAATCCCGGCTAGTCTTTCCTTTTAGGGTTTGAAAGAAGATTTGATAAAAAGCAGTGGGAGCCATCCTGATTAGATAAAATAATAACCAATCTATTCTTGCAAGAGCGCACGCTGAGTGTTTTCTTCTTTCTCTCTCCTGGTAGCGACCATATCACGCCTTAATCAAGATAATAATACGGAATATTGACCGAACCCACTTGTTATACTGATCTGGGGAACGTTGGTCTCGCTCCAACTTATAATTGTTATAAGACAGAGCAGGAAATTGGGGAATACCAGATTTCCCGTGCCGCCCAAACGAGGAGAGTGCATGATGATGCATCATCTTCGGGTGTGTTCATTATATAGAACTGTTTCTCAGTGTCCTTTACGTCCTGGGTATGTGATACCAGATCAGGATCCCAGATATGTAATCTGTTACATAGGGCTACAGAAAGGTAGAGAACTGAGAACGGGTGATAAGTTTCATGAGGCAGAAAACGGGGCAAGTGTTGCAGCCAAGTCTGTTGGTCACTGTCACCCTGTATTACCAATACATTGATTCTGAACGAATGTTATTAGATACCGAACCTGATATACAAAATCATATCAGTCTCTTTATTAGTAAAGAAAGGATATAATTTTGTATTGTTGGATAATGTTTTGAACATTTCCTATATCAAAAGTTGATCGGTTCAGGCACTTTATCTAAAAGCGTTGATGTTCTAAATCAAACTATAGTTCTTAGTATATGGAACACACATAAGATGAAGAGTTCAGAAATGAACGGATCCTTCTTAAGGTATTGTAGACTAGGTCAGATCAATGTGACCCGACTAGCTGAAGTTACATGTGGATGCATATTTAAATCAGTTTGAATCTACATCTTGTGAAACTTGCCAGTCATGTCACAAAGATAAAATGACCATAGCTCTGTTTATTGGAAACAGAGAAAGAGTTAGTGAACTCTTGGGATGATACATGTTGATGTATGCAGGTCCCCTGTCTACATATGCCAGGAATGGTTCTTTGTACTTCGTTACGTTCTCTGATGATCTCTCGAGATTCAAACATATGTTCCTGTTGAAACACAAGTCCGAACCTTTTAAGATATTCACAGAATATAAGTTAGAAGTAGAGAACCAAAATACGGGTAAAAGTATTATGTCCTTTGATGAGATCAAGGAGGAGAATACTTGAGCACGGAAATCCTGGACTATTCTAAAGGAGAATGAGATTCTCTCTCAGCATTACTCCTCCGTATACACCATTGCACGATGGTATATCGGGGTGGAGCAATCACACCCTATATGATAAGGTGTGCTCTATGATGAGTACTACTGAGTTACCTATTTCCTTTTGGGGAGTTATGCGCTTGAGAAGCTGCATACCTATTGAATAGGGTTTGAATCAAATCAGTTGCCTACCATTTCATATTTGATATGATAAGGGAAGAGCCCATCTCTCAAGTTAGTTGAGATTTGGGGTTGTCCAGCCTATGTCTGAAAAGCAAAATCCGGACAAGCTCGAGGCAAGATCTGTTATGTACAACTGGAAAGGTTCCAGCTATACAAACAACAGCAGATGATTTGGTAGAACCAAAGGATTTAGTAGATTCCAACGAACCTCAGCCTCTCCGCCGATCTAGTAGGGTTCCTCACCCACCTGAGAGATACTTCGGTTTCTCTATGACAGTGGGAGCGAGGATTGCATCATGAGATGATGACCCAATTAGTTTCGAGCTGGCCATCAGGAGTAAGACTCTGTAAGAATGGCTGGATGCTTAGCGATCTGAGATGGAATCCATGTACACCAACAAAGTATGGACTTTGGTTGCTATATCTGAAGGGTTAAATCCCCATCAGGAGCAAGTATATCTTGAGAAGATTACTTGGTGTAGATGGAAAAGTTGAGACTTTCAAAGCTAGACTTGTTAAAAGTTTGCATCATTGACCAGGTGTGGATAATGATGAAACCTTTTCAAGTAGCTATGCTTAAGTCCATCCAGATCCTACTTGTCACGGCTACATACCATGACTACGATATATGGTGGTTGGGTGTCATGACTGCTTTTCTAAATGATGTTTTAGAAGAGTGCGTCTATAAGTACACAGCCAGAGGGCTTCGTAGACAGTGGGAGCAGCGGAAACGTGTACAAGATGCTTTATATGATAAAGCAGGTATCGCGGAGTTGGAACATCTGTTTTGATGTAGTAGTTAAACAGTTTGACATCATCAAAATGGTGGATGAACCTTGTATATACAAAAAGGTAGTAGGGAGTATGGTGATGATCCTCGTAGAGTACGTGGATGACATACTCTTGATAGGGAAGAAGTTTCCTATGCTACGCTCGGTCAATCTCCGCTTATCACCAGAATTCTCCATAAAGGATCAAAGTGATACCTCCTAAATCCTGGGTTTTGGATCTATGAGATAGATCTAATTGGATGTTAGAATTCTCACTAGTTGTAGTGAGATGGTATCAATCGATCCTGGGGAGAATCACTGGAAGGGTTCCAGGGTGATAAGAATGACTGAAAGTCAGTCACAGGCATTGTCTTTACCCTCAGTAAAGGGACGGTATGTTGGAAGAGTTCCAAGCTAAATACCGTGACATACTAGACGATAAAGGCTGAATACATCGCTACTTAACATGCTACCATAGAGGCAGTCTGGGTGTATAATAGTTCATGAGATGAACTTCGTTCCTACCATTGTGAGACAATGGAGTTGTGGCTTATGCCAAGGAACACCCATCCCATCAGTGACCCAGGCGTATTCTGAGGCCGCATCACCTGATCATAGAGATAGTTGATCTCGAGGGTGATCGAGGTAAGGAGAGTAGATTCTGAGGACAACACAGCGGATCCACTCACAAAGGCCTGTTCCCAAAGAGAGATTTTTTTATGGGATGGTTGAGTATGAGATACTGCAACCACTGCTACAGATGGCCCTAGTGCAAGTGGGAGATTGTTAGTTATATGTATGCCCTAGAGGCCATTATTATACATAGGATGTATATTGTAGTGGATGCTGGGACATATATAGGGAGGACTTTCTTGCTCGACATGATAGTATGCTATCTGGTTGATCTTTACCTTAACGTGTACACTGATAGTCTCTCTGTTACATGTTGGTAAAGCCCTTAGGATGTGTGCTTGACTACCTGGACTATGATGCAGATCATACTAGTGGGGACAGATAGTCTATAAGTACATCCTTCAAAGTCCCTAGTCGTGGGTATATCGAGACAGGGCATCGATATACCAGAGTAGACTAGCGTATACCTTCTCGACCCATACAGATGGGCGATGGATGATCCCATATCCATTGGTGTTTGACATCAGAGATGATATACGGGTGCTCAGTGGAGACTGGGTACACTGGACGGACTCGCCGAGAACTCCCAGATGGTATTATACCTTACGTCAGATGGCAGTTCTCTGGTGACACTGGTACAGAGTAGTCTGTTGACCCGAGATCGTCATAGAGTCTTGTGTGGTTCCCACTGTGCTTTGATTTCCATCTTACCACGTCCAAGAGGGCGTGCAAAACGGTGGTTTTTGGGTACAGTCCCGAGTCACATGGAGGCAATGAGCGATAGGAGGGGATTCGTCTCTCCCGGTATAGGGAGTTGATGTTGCACTGTGTTCAATTGGCTATAACAGGAAATCCCTGGCCAGGGTTGCTGAGATTTACTGGTAAGTGTTACCAGTAGTTTCTCGAATTGTTATAGACCTCATATCGACACGACTTATCGAGCTATTGGGGTCTGACGTTTACCACCCCTAGGCGAGATATGCGACATATTAGACGATCAGACTGGACTGTACGGTAGTGTTACTGGTTGGATTCACTGGAGTGTGAGCGGGCTTGCTCGTCGATCTTCTGATCGCTCAATACCCGGGTGGCCGTTACGTTTAGCAGACCGCTTGCGGCTTGTGGATGTTTGATATGATCATCATCTGCTGCCGGCGTATTGACGAGTCTTTAGAGTCCTACACAGAGGTTTCCTGGCTCAAGCGAAACGAAATAGGAGCGCATATGAGATATGTGCGGGACCGAGAATAATGCGTGTATGTGATACCGTATTTCATTCTCGCGAACAATGTATCGAATGGTTATATGCGATATAACCTAGTTATCGAATCGAGGGTTGATTCGATAAGCCGATACATTGGATACTAGTCGGTTATATGCGATATGACCGGATCGTTAAATCAAGTGTTGATTTAATGATTTAATGCATAATTATATATTTGATATATTACTTTGCATTAACAGGTATTGGTTCACTTTAAATGGATTTTCTCACTTGGTGTACAAGTTGTATATGTGACATACTTTTTGTGCAAATGATTGTATCATGTTTGATGATACATGTTAACTTGGATTTGTGTGAAGATTAAACCATGGTTGTGAGAGTGGTTAGGATTTTGTTTATTCTCCCATTATTTATTTATTCATTTATTTGTTTATTCTTTTGGAAAAGATAAAGAGAAAAGAATGGTGGCTAATTTTGTTTCATGTTGAAGCTTCTTGAAGCTTTGATCAAGTCAACCATTCTTATCTCATCCTTAACCCTAACCATTCCCACTAACCCTAGTTTAATCTCTACACTTGACCATGGTTTAGATTATGATAAGTTTTCATTTTCTTTTCATTTTTAAATAACTTATCATAACACTAGCTTCTTCTTCTTCATCTTCTTCAAAGAAGAAAAGCTTTCTTCATCAATGGTGTTTGATGTATTTGAGTGAGAAATCCAATTCTAAATTGAACCCACTTCCTATTTCTTCATCCTCTACCTCTTGCCAAGTAGTAGAGTGTGTTTCCTTCACAAGTTTTCATGACTTGGTGAAGTTGGAGCTTGATCTAGCGATGCCTCGACGTAGATCATCTTCGGCATGGACATCGACGACCTAACTTGCCCATTCTCCGACGAAGCCGACGCTAGAGCCCGGGAACTCATTTGGACAGCGAGGGGACTTCGTTGCGGAGCTATGGAGGTGGAGCAACGGATCTACAAAGGTTGTATTTCCGTATTCTTTATAGTTAAGTTGTTAACTTGTTTCTAGTTTCGCCTAAACTTTAGCCAACGATCCGTATTAGGGTTTCTCGGCACCTAGATTTTTTGAAATTGGCATGGTTGATGCCTTGTGAGCCCTCATTAGTGTGCCTAGGAACCCTACAGCATCAGCTTCAGCTGTGGCATCAGCATCACCAGAAACTAGCAACAGCAGCAGCTCCATCAGCAACACACACACATCCACACCACCATCAGCTTCTCCAGCAACAGAAGAGAAGCAGCAGCAGAGGCTTCAGCAACAATACCAGAAGCAGCAGTAGCAGCAGAACATCAGCAGCAAGCAGCATCAGCCTAGCAGCAGCAGCACCTGGCAACAGCAACAGGGCCCCCAGCAGCAGTAGCAACCCTCATCTCCTCCATACACTTCTTCTCTTGCTTCCTTGGGTTCCTTAGGGTATAATTCTGAGCTCCTTTCCTAGTTTTCCTAGCTTGTGTGTTGATTTTCTTCGATTAGTCTTAATTAGCTTGTTTAGTGCTAATTATGGTGTTTTATGTGGAATTTTGGCTAGAAAGTGTTTTAGTTGGTTAACCTAGCTCATTCTAGTGTTGTTAGGTCACCTCAACTGAGATTCAACCCTGGATTTCACTAAAATACCATAGGGTTTGCTTTTGTTCTAAATTAGTGTTTTTAAAGCGATATTTTAGCATTCTGTGATCTGCTATTGACCCAGACACTTCAGGATAAAATTGAGAAGACTGGAGCATGTACACTAGGTATAGATACCACCACAAGAACACGAGCCACCCTCTCCCTACCCAGGCCGCCAATTAATTCAATCTGGCCGCAAATTGCGGCCAGGAAGGGGAGTGGGGTGCTGGGGTTTTGGGAATGGTTGTCTGCAGTGTATTGTAGTGTTTTGGCATGTCTAGTTTTATAAGATTTGACCTGTAGGAAAATCTGGGATCAAATACCGTTTTTCATGTCCGTTGTGTTTGCGCGATACGCGCGATGCGTGAGTGGGTTCTGTGATCCAGCGTATCGCGGCGTGTCACGATAGTTTTAGACGCGTATACACACGTTTTAGCGTATCGTGCACACACGCGTTTAGTTCGCGACGCGAGTTTCTCGTTTTGATTCGATATCGCGTTTTGCGAGATATTTGGCTTATATATGATTTTTGTGTCTAAATTGCAGGTTTGCAGGCGGGGACTACGGACACTACTACATGGGGAGCACATGGTAGGATTCACCTAGCGTGGAGCGTAGGTGAGTAGATTTAACATCTACAGGAGAATCGCCCGTATGGCGTTATGCGTCTGGGCTAGGATTCAATACTTGTCGCATATTCTACGTCATTATTAGAATTGCGCCTTTACTTTATTTCCTTAATATAGTTGTACTGGGACTACCAGCCGTAGGATACTGCACATATTATTGACGGTTCATGTTGCACGAGCACGGATTGTATGCTACACACACCGTCAATAATTGCCATGTCACACACAAACCATTATAGATATTGTATTGCTTAGTTAGGGACCTTGTGACATTGATTCGTACTGCTTACCACCTATGACATTACCATACCTGTATACCTATAGAGTATCGTATCATTAGTGATAGGTATACATACCCCTTACGATACACCTATAGGTATACCTTACTCATATTTTAATTATACCCAATAAGGTATACCATATCATTTGCTTACAGGTAGACATCTATACTTAGCTGTACCTTATTGATTTCGCATACATCTGGTTTCAGCTATATGTTCTCATTTATATGCTCGCATTCAGATATATCGCATATATTTATTCCTGGATTTGCGCATTGTTTATTTGGATTTTACATGATGTTTTCTGGATTTGGGAACCGTGGGAGTTCATGAAATTATGCATACATTGAAAAACCCGGTTTCCTTGATATGATATTTGCGCATCCACCATGTGTTTTATCGGTGCTGATATATATATACCCCTAAGAGGAGGCGTCGAGGCCGTAGAGGGTACATGGTGGGGCCCGGTATGGTTCCTCTCGACAAGAAGATCGATGGACTTTGCCGATTGAGCCTGGAGGCGGGCGAGTACCTACCGGTGACAGTACCCATGACTCGGCGGGGGATCACGGAGACACCGTTGGGAGTCATGTACGTATGCATACGTCGGAAAGCGAGGGTCAGAGCTAGGCACTCGTGCTTTCGGGATAGCGTATGATACGTGATCAGGATTTCTGTGTCGATGCTTGGCACATTGTTTTCATGATATTTCTTTTAATACCTTTGTATATATAACAGAGGATTTAGCCGTTGTTATATATACCCTTACACCAATATTAGTGGAATGGAACGCTAATATATGTGTATTGCCCCCATCATATTTATTTCTGTATATATATACCTTTAGGATGTTAGATTCTTACTTGAGATTTGACTTGGGATATTAGGTGATTCATTGAGATCGGATATTGGACATACCTATGTGATTACTGATTTGTACATTCGGGATACAGGAGATCTATTCGATATTGTACATTGAGGAGATGTGAGACTTATATGATGTGAGAGCTCAGTTTGGGGGCTGATTTGTGGAATTGTGGATTTGAGTGTCTTGATGGATTGTGATCCTACCACGATGTCAAGTTTCCGTGGAAATGACATATTCCACCCTATACCTTACACTTACCTATTTTATGCACAGTTTCATATATTGATTGTACCTGTTAGTGTACCCTTACGATTGCTGCATATCTACTTTCTCATATCCCTATTGCATAGTTATTGCATACTATTATCATGTCATCATTGCTTCACATATTGATTGTACATGTTAGTGTACTTTCCATTATTCTGCATTCACATGACATGTCATTACTGTAATCGCATATCTTAGATTCATGCTGTACGTACATTCCCGCGATTACCTGCATATGTTATCTACTATTCACGAGTTGGAAACTCACCCCCGTTGTGCCACAGGTGTTTCAGGTTGTTCCCCAGAGTAGTCGAGGCAGGCTATTCAGCTTTTCACCTATCATCTTTTGCTACAGATACCGCATCGGCTCACAGTATACTATTTTGCTTAGGTGGGTTGGATGATTATCTGTATTTTATATTGTACATTCGTTGTATCTTGTACTCTCCATCTACTAGTATGTTGTTGACTTAGAGACTTGGTGAGGACGATATTGTATATTATTTATGGATTTGTTGTCTTTTATATACAGCTTTCTCTTTATCTCTTATTTCTTCGCTACGGCGTCGTATATTTTTGATGTGATTGTTTTCCGCCTTTGGGCCAGTTTTTACAAAAAGGGGTGTTGCTAAAATTTTAAAGAAAGAAAGTAAGACTTTTAAAGAATTTGGGTTGCGATTTCAAATGTTTTCAAAAACTTATATTATCTTTTCCGTATTTTTATGGTTTAGATTTCTGGGTTTTGGCTTTCTTTTACTGCGTTACGTCTTTAGGCGTTGTGTAGTATTAGGGCCGTCACGTGCCAATTTTCGGGTCGTGACACCCATGGATAGTATACAGTAGTCAATATGGAGACAGTCCGTAGGGCAAAACATATTAGTTTAAGGACATCGCAGTCCATAGAAGACATAGATGGAATATGGCTTGTTTGTACCCGTGGATTGTATACAAGGGTCAATATAGAGACCAGCCATAGGGCCAAATATCTTAGTTTAAGAACATCGTAGTCTAATATTAGTTTAAAAACATTTCTGTCCGATATTAGTTTAGTGACATTTCCAACATTCCCGTGTTAGGGATGAAGTATTAGTTTAAGAACATCTCGATCCATTTTTCATCTTACACGCATGTGTATATATTACGTAGTGAAGTGAACGATGGTGATATGGGATGGGGTGTGTTCTAATTTGAAGGCATTTATATTTCCTTTAAAGATATACATATACATATATGTATAAAGTCGGAGCTCAATATGAGATGCGTATCTATATGGGATGCATGTCAATATGAGGTATGTACATCAATATGGAAGTACATAAATATGGGGTGTATCAATATGAGGATTAGGACATTCCCTATCTTGATGAAATTTCATATTTTTCATCAAGTTGGGATGAAGAGTTGTTGGTTGTTGGAACCCTCCACCTCTCTGAACATGTTGAGGAATTACAACGATGTATATCAAAGGTGTGAAAATATGTACCCTTGAACCAAATTCCGTATACAAGGAAAGAGAACATGGTGGATCTAAAAATCGTTAATCTTATATGAGACTAAGATTAACTTAGAAGATATAGGATGAAAATCATTAGTCGTATACGAGACTAAGATCAGTTTGGATATCATCAATGAAAGATCGTTAGTCGTATATGGGACTAAGATCAACTTGGATATCATGAGCATATGGGCTCAGTTGATTTAAAATCAAAGAAGAAACTTAAACTTCACAGACTTAGCCAATTTAGGGTTAAGATTGGATTTCTATACCACCCAGCAGTGCTAAGCACTCAGTCACGTAGCGCTCACGTGAATATCACATGAGGCACCGAGTCTCTGGCGTCTTTCAAGCACTCACGTGTATGGAACGTGAGGCGCCGAGTCCTTGCTTATGGGCACTCGCGTGTATGGAACGTAAGGCGCTGAGTCTCTAGCTTCTGTGCACTCACGTGGATATCATGTGAGATGCTATCATCTGCTTCTTTTGAGCGCTCACGTGGATATCACGTGAGGCATTGTCTTCATGGTTTCTTTTGAGCGCTTACGCGGATATCACGTGAGACGCTATGTCTTTAGAGATTTAATCTCTGTTCATGTTTTTTAGAGAAGTTAAATTTCTGTTAATGGTATTTTGATCATTAACGATCACCAAGATCACTATTTTGAGGATCTGAGATCAAGTTTTTTAAGAACTAAGTTCTTAATTATGAAGGAAATAAGTTCCTGGAGTATAAACTCCATCTTTTTCGTGTCATTTCTTCCATTGTTATTTTCAAGCTTGTTCTCCCCTAAATCTCTGATTCTCAAGAACAAGATCTTCCCGATGAGAATTAAATTCTTAACTTGTGCGAGACTTCACTTGTGGATCTCAGATCCAGAGAAAAAATTAAATTCTTTTAAAAGGTTAAACTCTTAGATATGATATGATAAGTAAAAAATAGATAATTTATCTCTGTGTGTTCTCTACCTAATATTTGAGAGGAGGAAGATCTTCTTCTTTATTGATAATTAAATTCTCTGTTTTTTTAAGCTTATAGGGGGTCTCCTTTTCCAGAGATGTAAGCTCTTTGCTCATATTTATTAGAGAAGGAAAATATCAATCTGTTTTGAGAAAATATCTCATTGAGAGATCATAATTGATTTCATAATCAATCAAATTGATCTTAAAAATCAACCGAAAATTTTTATTCACCGTTGGATATTTAATTCAAAGACTCTCTGTTTAACAGAGAAGATTTTTTGTTTGTTTTAACAAGATTAGAAAAATATTTTCCTAACATAGAATTTAATTCTATCATATGAATATCTTGTTAGGAAGATATTTTCCTAACTATAGAATTTAATTCTGTTTAACAGAGAAGCTCTTTCTTATTTTAGAAAGATCTGGGAAATATTTTCCATATAGAATTTAATTCTATCATATGAATATCTTGTTTGTTTAACAAAATTAGGAAAATATTTTCCTAACATAGAATTTAATTCTATCATATGTTTTAATTTGTGATATTTTATCACTATTGGATATCAAATTCAAAAATTCTCTGTTAGAGAAAAATCTTTCCATATTAGAAAGATCAGGGAAAATATTTTCCATATAGAATTTAATTCTATCACATAAAATTTAATTCTATCAGATAAGAGTGTTTTAAATTGGGACGCTCATGTGCCATCACGTGAGCGTTGCCATATACATATATGGCAGCGGCGCTCGCATGCTTTCCATATGACCACTGCCATAAGAATACGACAAGGGAACTCATGTGTTTAACATGTGGGTGCTCACGTGTTTAACGCATGAGGGCTATCATATGATTTAATCCTATCTAAATCCGGTACTCACATGCTTTGCATGTGAGTGCTCACGTGTTTAACACGTGGGCGCTGCTATAGGATTTAATCCTAACTGCAGCAGGTACTCACGTGGTTTACACGTAAGTGCTCATGTGCTTTGCACGTGGGGGAGCAGTCATAGGATTTAAATCTATCTGAAGCTGCTACTCGCATGTTTTGCATATGAGTGATCACGTGTTTAACATGTGCGAGCCGCCCTATATTTTTATAAAGGGAACAGCAAACTTTGAGCCAAATTTTTTAGCAGGAACATCTACATCGGTAAAATGGACAAAGAAAATCAACGACCTCCACATCGCCAAAAGGTAACCAACCAACGATCTCCACGTCGCCAAAAGGGAACCAAGAACCGACCTTCACATCCCTGAAAAGGGAAGCACTGACCTCCACGCCGCTAAAAAGGAATCAAGTCAAGCATCGACCCTCCACGTCGCTAAAAAGGAACCAAGTCAAGCATAGACCTCCACATAGTCAAAAGAGAACCAAATCTAAGTATCGACCGTCCACGTCGCAAAAATGACGGTATCGACCTTCACGTCGCTAAATGGAAACCAAATCAAGTATCGACCGTACACATTGTGAAAAAAGGTAGTATTGATCGTCCACGTCGCAAATATGGCAGTATCGACCTTCACGTCGGTAAAAAGGAACCAAATCAAGTATCGACCGTCCACGTCACAAATATGGCAGCATCGACCTCCACGTCGCTAAAAGGGAGCCAAATCAAGTATCAATCGTTCATGTCGTAAATATGGCAGCATCGACCTCCACGTCGCTAAAAAGGAACCAAATCAAGCATCGACATCCACGTCGTCAAAAGGGATCTAAATCTAAGCATCGACCGTCCACGTAGTAAAAATGGCATATCGACCTCCACGTCGCAAATATAACAATATTAACCGTCCATGTCGAAAAAAGGGCAGTGCTAACCTCCCAAAAGCGAAAACCAAATCAAGCCAACCTCTCCACGAAAAAACCCATCAATTACATGCGCATGACAAATAAATATCGTGTGCATTTATTGATGGGGGACACTTTGTTGGGGTCAAAATTTATACCCCACTGCCGAAATCAAAAAATAAAAATAAAATTCAAAAAGTCAAAGTTAAAGTCAATAAAAAATTCAAAGCCAACGTCCAAGTGGACCCGGGTCCGACCCTAAGCAACTGGGCCCACGTCCAAAACACCTCAAGCCCAAGCGAAGCCGACCGACCATCGAAGAAGAAAGAAAAAGAAATAAAAAGAAATTTGTAATAAATAGATTTTTATATGTAAGTGTTGGGACCTCACTCGCGCGCGCAAATACGTATGTTTTGAAAATGGAATCGTTTTAAGAAAATAATGCGCGCACGAGCTCGGTCTGGTTTTAAAATTTATAAACCACAAGTGCACGGCGCGTTGTAGCAAGCCGGCAAGTACGGGTCGATCCGCAGGGAATTGTGTATTAAGTTTTGTTGCTTAAGGTTCAAGAAATAATGAATTGGTTGGTTTGTCACAAAAATATAAAACAAGAAAACAAAGAAAACAAGTTATGAAAGAAATGGTCGTGGCTTTGGCATGGATGGTCAAATTGCGACGATTCCTTCGACGCTCCCTTGCTCATGAGTTGTTCGTCCTTGTGTCGATCCCGGCGTGAAGCATGACTTGTCAAGGCGGTTGCGAAGCACAAATCATCAAAATACCGATATCCGACGCAAAACACGAAATGAGTCCTTTTTGTTCACTTACCGTTTGTATGTCCAAGCTTGAGATATCAACACTAAACACAAGGGTTAGCAAGCATACAACAACATCAAAAACACAAATTAGCGAGTGAGAGCAAATGATTTTAGTGTTAGGTTTGCTAAGTGTTTATGATAGTATATAGTATATGAAACCAAGAGATTTGTCAAGTCACTTGATCACAAAATACCATATCTAAACCTATCAACCTTAACACTAAATTGATTCTAACCTTAAGCTTACAAGATGGGGTTTGTGGGGAGAATTTGGTATGTGATGAGGTTACAAAGTAACCATGGAATCAACATACCATATAAACACATCCAAGATGCAATACTAAGTTTAGATTCACATTTTACACATTAAACATTAACAAGAGGAGGATGAAGGCAAAGCACTTCATCTCACATCCTCACCATAACCACAACCAAAGAGGATTAGTTACACATAATAATAACAAAAGAAATCAAGTAAGAAAAAGAATAAAAGAAACAAAGCAAAAGCAATATTATTTAACACTTGATGAAATTGAGGTACATGATATTGGTAACTTGTTCAACCTCCATAATGAAACTCTCAAAAGAAAGCTTCAAGAGGGAAGAAGAAGAAGAAGAAGAAGAAACCAAGTTAAATCCCACACAACTCTCAAGTCTAAACCAAAAACTAAACAAAAACTATGGAAAATAGTGTATATATGCATCCCCCTTGCTCAATATCTGTTCTGGTATTTATAGGCTCAACTCCAGAATAAACAAACAATATAGATGGACTGATGTGACCAGAAGAAATGACTAGAAGAAAAATGGGTACATTTGGAGCAAATAGGACCGGTGAGGCCGGTTTTTTGGGAGCTTTCGCCGGTCCTAACTTAGGCTTTTGTGCTCGTGTTGGCATGGTGAACTCGAGTGCACTCAACAAGTCTACTGGTATTATTTGTTTTCTCTAAATAAACCTGGTTTGTACTCGGTAGAAATGGAGGGAAAATGAGCTATATATCACATCACAACTTTTAGCATTAACTCATGACACCAAACCATATGTGCCCACTTGCACAAGTCATAATGCCCACACGTGCCAAGGCAGCCCCACCATGGTCCAAGGATCAAAAGAGCTATGTGCACACTTGTATTGTGTTGGACCAAAATTTTGTACACATGTTTATTGCAAAAGAGCTCTTTGAATATCGGTCGGTTTTCTGTTCTGATTGCAGTGTCGGCTATCAAACGCTACATCCGTGATATTGAGCGTGTTTCCAGTATTTTATCACGAATACCTGTAATCTATAATTACTGAGCAGACACTGATTAATAGTACCGATATATAACAAAATTGATAATGAATGAGAGGTATTAAAATGCAGTTTTCTGTGATGAACAGTAAGTAAGTGTGAAATTGTTGATTAAGTGGGCAAAAAAGCCAAATTATGTAAAACCCATGGCTTATGTGCTAAAACAATGAGCACATGAGCATGGGAGAGGCAAAAGAGCAATTTTGTAAAGCCCAAGAGGAAAAGCGTAAAATGTTAAGCCTATATGTAACAACCCTAAACTTTATGTACGAAATTTTTTCAAAATACAGAAAAGAACACCTAAGCCTGAGCACGAGTTATAAGTTTTTTTTGCTTCTGAACAGCAAGAAAGAGCTTGTAGCTCATTGGTAAAGCCTTGCACTACTGAGACATAGCACCCGAGTTCAAATCCCATCAGCCACATTATCTTTTTATTAAAATTTCTTTTAATCTTTTAGAAGCCCAAGGGTTTACACGTGCACTACACATAAACTGGAGAGACACAGAATAATCAAACACATGAACTGGGGTATACCAACAGACCATGACACGTGGCGAGAATCCCAGCCCATTTCACCGGTTCAAGACTGGCGAGATCAAGCAAATGACCGGCACTGCCAGGTAGAACCGTAGGTAATGCCTTGAGATTTTTTCCCGAGCACCCTTTGGCCTACCCCCACTAACCCCATATTTTTTGTTTGCTCTGAATTTATCCAGAGAGCAATAAAACTCCCCTTTAGTCCAATTTTAATGCAAATTTTAATGCATTCTTCATCACCTCTAAATCGTAATTTTCTCTATAAATACCACACTCTATTTCACTCATCCTCACTCAGAATTTCCTTTCCAAAACTCTCAAAAACTTTCAAGTCCTAATTGTGTGCAAGTGGAGTTAGCGAAAGGCGAAGTTCCGGTGACGTTCCAAGAAGTTTCCGGCGACGAAACGACGCCCCGACACCTTCCGTAGTCTCATCTCCATCTTCTGTTGTTTTCAACCCAGTAAGTCCCTTCTCCCCCTCACATCTTCTATTCTAAAAACTTGAAATTCTAAAAACCGACAAAAGCGGAGTTAATCCGACTTCCGATTCGGTTTCCCTTTAAAACTCTATTTTTCTTAATCAATCAAATTCCATACTCTCATATATTGTTTAACAAACATAAACAAACCTATTAAAACAAGTTTCATCTCAAAATATTTTTTTATGCAATTTTTATTCTATTTTTACGGTAAAATACCACATACTTCATTTCCGACATAAAACAACATAAAACTTGTATTACCTTTAGATAACTCACGAGGTAATGACCTGGCTCCTCACAACACACATCTTTGACATAGCACGATGAAAGTTTGGGACATTAGTTATGAGATAACACGACTTTACAAATAAATACCATCAACTTATAAAACCATTTCTATAAAAAGATGTATTAAACAATTCCTTGCAATTGCGCCTCTACAACCCACTTTTGGGGATCCCGTTCGGGATGGTGTGGGTTATCGCACATCTTCGGGCCTAGTAGAGCGAGATGCAGACCTCCGAAAGGAGCATTCGATCTCGATGGAATTTTTATGCATTTTTCATTAGAAAATGAGATTTCTACAAGAAAATAAATAAAATTATTTTCATTATATATATATATATATATATATTATAAAAATATATACTTTAATTATATTATATAAATATTCCAAGTTTTTAAAAGGAATCACCTTTACATGAAAATACCATCAAAATACAAAACAATACTAATATTTCGATAAAATACCCTGTATTATGAAAACTGGGTTTTATTCACTAGAAATTTCACATTTATAAAATATACATCTATGAAAATCCTAAAGACGATAATTAAATGCTTGAGGTGTATTTTGAAAATTATATTAAACTATTTTTTACATAAAACCCCCTCAAGTTATACTAATTTACAATAAAGACCCTAGTAAATATAAGTTTAAGAGAGACCAGTCTCTTGAGCCTTAGGGAGCCGGAAAATATGGGTTCTTGCCTATTTAAGGTAAACAATCTAACAAACGGTGTTATCAACACGGTAATTGTCTTGGAAAAAGACACAAATCCTGCCGTCCATATGCAGCAGTTACCGATAACATCAAAACTAATTCAGGATTTCAAGTTCTTTTCAAGTGTCTGACTCAGACCGAGTCTCAATCTAATCAATCTGACTTAAATGTGATTCAAGTATAAACTACAATACAACATGAAGCCATGAATCCGTCTACTCAATCTATATTAAACTATATTGACCGAACCGAACCATGTGTCAGTTATATGTATGCCCTAGAGGCCATTACTGTACATACGATGTATATTGTAGTGGATGCTTGGACATATATAGGGAGGACTTTCTTGCTCGACATGATAGTATGCTATCTGGTTGTACTTTATCTTAACATGTACTCTGATTGTCTCTATGTTACATGTTGATAAAGCCCTTAGGATATGTACTCGACTACTAGAACTATGATGAGATCATACTAGTGGGGCCATGGTAGTCGACGAGTACATCCTATAACAGTTCCTAGTCGAGGGTGTATCGAGACAGGGCATCGATGCACCAGAGTAGACTAGCGTATACGCATCTTGAACCATATGATGGGCGATGGATGATCCCATATCCATCGGTGTTTGACATCAAGGATGGTGTACGGGTGCTCAGTAGAGACTGGGTACACTGGACGGACTCGCCGAGAACTCCCAGATGGTATTATACCTCACGTCAGATGGCAGTTCTCCGGTGACACTGGTACAGAGTAGTCTGTTGACCCGAGATCGTCATAGAGTCTTGTGTGATTCCCACTATGCTTTGATTTCCATCATACCACGTCTTTGAGGGCGTGCAAAAAGGTGGCTTTTGGATACAGTCCCAAATCACATGGAGGCAATGAGCGATAGGAGGGGATTCGTCTGTCCCGGTATAGGGAGTTGATGTTGTGCTGTGTTCGATTGGCTATAACCGGAAATCCCTGGCCAGGGTTGCTGAGATTTACTGGTAAGTGTTATCAGTAGCTTCTCGAACTGTTATAGACCCCATATCGACACGACTTATCGAGCTACTGGGGTCTGACGTTTACCACCCCTAGGCGAGATATGCGACATATCAGACGACGAGACCGGACTGTACGGGAGTGTTACTGATTGGATTCACAGGAGAATGTACAGGCTTGCTTGTTGATCTTCTGAGCGCTCAATACCTGGGTAGCTGTTACGTTTAGCTGACCGCTTGCAGCTTGTGGGTGTTTGATATGATCATCACCTACTGCTGGCGTATTGACGATTCTTTAGAGTCCTACACAGAAGTTTCTTGGCTCAGGCAAAACGGAGTAGGGGCACATATGTGATATGTGCAGGACCGAGGATAATACGATATGAGATACCGTATTCTATTCTCGCAATATATGATATCAGCCGGGTCATCGGATCAAGTGTTGATTCAATGAATCGGTAAATGATATATTAGTCGGTTATATGCGATATAGCCGGATTGTCGGATCAAGTGTTGATTCGATAATTTAATGTATAATAATATATATGATATATTAAATTACATTAACTAATATTAGCTCACTAAAAGATTCTTTTTCTCACTCGGGTAATACATTGATATATATGCGATATATGTTAAATGTATTATTTTATTTGGTTACAATAAATATTATATATGTGATATATAATATTGTAACATGATATGATAACTAATGCAACATGTTTAGTAGAGATTAAACAAGATTAGGGTTTGATTTGGGTTTATGCTTTCTAGATGATTCTAGAAGGTTTAGTTTTGTTTTGTGAAAGATATTTTGTTATGACTCATCTTTAACCTAACCCAAACCCTACACCCTTGGTTAATTCTCTACAAAGGTTTAGCAACCATGGTTGCATTATTCATCATTATCTTCTTTGCATTATTCATCACAAAAGGAATTCATATTATTCATCTTCTTCTTCCTTCTTCTTCTTTTGAGCAAAAGCTTTCTAGCTTTTTGCTTTGTGATGAAAATGAGTGAGAATATGAAAATAAAAGAGAGCAAAAATCCTACTTCATCATTCTCATCTATCCTTGCCATTTAGATGAGGGTGTTCACTTCATATTATGAGTGTTAGTTTGTGTTTACGAAACTTCAAGGAAGATCATCTTTGTATCGAAGATCGGAAGCAAGACTGCATCTTTCTCTTCGTGGAACCTCTCGAGAGTCCGGAACACGATGATCGCAGTGAAGGGACTTCAACACGGAGCTTTAAAAGTGAAGGACCGGATCTACAAAGGTTGTAATCCCTCTCACTTAGTGTTAAAGTGTTTAACATACTTGTTTTCGCCTAAACTCTGGTTTAAAGATCCCACTTCGGGTTGTTCGGCACGGCTAATTTTTAAATCGGACATGGTTAATGCCTCGTAGAACCTTGTATGCGTGCCTAGCAACCCTACAATGGTATCAGAGCCAAGCTAGAGCTTTAGGCGAAGTCTAGACGAAGTTTAAAGTCCGATCGAACCCGAAAACCCCGACACGAATCCTTCTCTGTACATTTTTCAAAAATGTGGTTTTTTATGAATTAAAAATCCTCATAAAAACATGCAAGAAAAACTAAGAATTACTATGAAGTACGGTCCACTAAGTCAATTATTTGACCGCGGAACCGCGGCCAAACCAAGGGTTCGGCGGCGGTTCCGCGGCCAAAATTTGGACTTAGTCTCTCATATTTCATATAATTATTCTTAGGTCCTTTCTTGTCATTTTTTCTGGGAATTTTTTAATTCCACTCAAGTGTTGAGTTTTCTAGGGTTGTATTGGGGACTCGTTGATTCGATCGGATAATTTAACTTCGTTTAGTTTGTCCGGATAATTTTTAGAAACTGTTAAAAAGTTCAAACGGATATCAATAACTCACTTTTTCCCCTGTCGGAAAATTTTCAAAAGTTGGATTTTTTTCTCGTTTTTGAAACTTTCGTAAAGTTATGCAAGTAACACGGTGGACCCTCTAGAAGACAACAAACTTTAACTCGATTATGTGACCGTCTTGAACTGCCTCTAAACCTTAGAGTTTGCGGCAGTACGGCGTGCCACATGTGAGGCGTTGGCTTGACCCTTCTACGGCTGGACCATCGGTACTGTAGCATGTGATGGATGTTTTTAAACTGATTTCAAGTGTTGAGATATATTAGGGAAATCTTGGGTGTTTGATTATTCAATCGGAAAGTTTAACATTGTCTATTTATCTGGAATATGATACAATATTTGGAATCCACATGTAGTTATGAGATAACTAATTTGAATGTTATAAATCTAGCCGTTTAGTCTCAATTGATCGATTGCCACGGGATTTTGATGTGATCAAAAGTCCATCGCAATCACGTAGCGTACGCGGATACTCACCGGGTAAACTTAATAGACAGCCACACCCCAAAGCCCCGACCAAGTGACTGTAGGAGAACCCCGTCGCCAAAAGTATCCGTTCGGGTGCTCGCGGCAGCGGTGTTCCGCCTTAGTGCACTTCGTCGACGGCATCCGGGGGTGCGGCCGTCTACTAAAGTTTGCGACGAGCATTCGATCAGAATGTCGGGAATCTTGTTGAATTGCCCGACTTGATATTGAAAAGAGTTTTCGATAATGAGAATAAAATGCGGGGTTTATAATTGTTAGGCATGCGATGTCTAAGGAATTTCATATATGTTCTTCTGCTGCAATGTTCTGTGATGAGATCATATTACTGCCTGAGACGAATGTTTATATTATATATATATGAGATATATGTTGTATTGCAGATTTCGTTTCAAATGTGATGCTTGTGAAGCATAATAAAATGGGACTTCATTAATGAGATTAATGAAAATAAAAGAAACCTAAGATGTTGTAGAAACTTGTTTAAAAACTGGTAGCTCTAGTTATTGCTTTGCATAGCGGTGTTCGTTGTAGAACATCCAGCACCTTATTCGATAAGGAAAGAGCCGAGATCCCTTCACCGGGAGTGACCTCTTTAGTGAAACTAGCAGATGCTACAAACTCGGTTTGTCTTTTGATTGCTTCTATAGTTCTTGCTTTGCATAGTGATATTTGTGAAATATCCTGCACCTTATTCGATGAGGAAAGAGCCGACGATCCCTTCACCGGGAGTGACCTCTTTAGCGAAACTAGAAAAGGCCTCAAAAACATTCCATTTAAAATCACTCGATTCTACAACAATATCAAGTTCATTACGCAAAGGGTTTTCATAAAAACCAGTCGTAGCCCTCCGTCATTTTAGGAAGTAGAGTACTTAGTATTCGTGATGCGTATGTCGACTTTAGTTGAGGTGTAGTGTACGGTAGCTAAGTGATGTCTTCCTACACAGCATATGATGCGATTAGTTAGGACATTCATGTGATTATGTCGACCATAGTTGAGGGTCATATAGGGTGGGTCTGATTAATCATGAAATGACGGGTAAAACTTGACTAGTGCTTATGATATGTTGACCTTAGTTAAGGTCATAAGTACTAGGGGTAATATATTATTGGGAATTTCAAGTGTTGAAATTTGCAATGAGATTGCACACCTTCTATGAGATAGTTGGATCCCGATACCCGCTGCGAGTAAGAGTTACTCCTGGGAGAGTTTTACACATTAAAATTAGCCGATCAAGTAGGTGTCTAGAAAGGTGTCAACGGGGTTACGCCCCTGGGAAAACGAGATTTACTTTAATTAGGTTCGTGCGAAAGCACGGGGGACCTCCCTCAAAGTACCGACATTAGCCTGGCTGAAAGATTAGCGAACTTGTAGCGTGTAATTAATCCCGGCTAGTCTTTCCTTTTAGGGTTTGAAGGATGATTTGACTAAAACAGTGAGAGACATCCTGATTAGATATATTAGATAACCAATCTAATCTTGCAAGAGCATACGCTGAGTGTTTTCTTCTCTCTCTCCAGGTAGCGACCATATCACGCCTTAATCAAGATAATAAAACGAATATATTGACCGAACCCGCTTGTTATACTGAGCTGGGGAACGTTGGTCCTGCTCCAACTTATAATTGTTATAAGACAGAGTAGGAAATAGGGGATTACCAGAATTCCCGTGCCGCCCAAACGAAGAAAGTGCATGCTGATGCATTTTCTTCGGGTGTGTTCATTACAGAAAACTGTTTCTCAGTATCCTTTACGTCCTGGGTATTTGATACCAGATCAGGATCCCACATATGTAAATTTTTACATAGGCTACAGATAGGTAGAGAACTGAGAACGGGTGATAAGTTTCATGAGATAGAAACGGTGCAAGTGTTGCAACCAAATCTGTTGGTCACTATCACCCTGTATTACCAGAATACATTGATTCTGAACGAATGTTATTAGATACCGAACCTGATATACAACATCATATCAGTCTCTTTATTAGTAAAGAAAGGATATAATTTTGTATTGTTGGATAATGTTTTGAACATTTCCTATATCAAGAGTTGATCGGTTCGGCACATTATCTAAAAGCATTGACGTTCTAAATCAAAACTACAGTTCTTAGTATACAGAACACACACGAGAGGAAGAGTTCAAAAATGAACGAATTCTTCTTGAGGCATTGTAGACTAGGTCATATCAATGCGACCCGACTAGCTGAAGTTACATTAAGATGCATATTTAAATTTGTTTGAATTTACATCTTGTGAAACTTGCCGGTCGTGTCACAAAGATAAGATGACCATAGCTCTGTTTATTGGAAACAGAGAAAGAGTTAGTGAACTCTTGGGATTGATACATGTTGATGTATGAAAGTCCATTGTCTACATATGCCAGGACCGGTTCTTTGTACTTCATTACATTCTCTGATGATCTCTCAAGATTCAGACATATGTTCCTGTTAAAACACAAGTCCGAAGCTTTTGAGATATTCACAGAATATAAGATAGAAGTAGAGAACCAAAAACGGGTATAAGTATTATGTCCTTTGATGAGATCAAGGAGGAGAATACTTGAGCACGGAATTCCTGGACTATTCTAAAAGAGAATGAGATTCTCTCTCAGCATTACTCATCCGAATACACCACAGCACCTCGGTGTATTGGGGAGGAGAAATTGCACCATATATGATATGGTGTGCTCTATGATGAGTACTACTGAGTTTCCTATTTCCTTTTGGGTGTTATGCGCTTGAGAAGCTGCATACCTATTGAATAGGGTTCAAATCAAATCAGTTGCCTACCACTTCATATGTGATATGGAAAGGGAAGAGCCCATATCTTAAGTTTGTTAAGATTTGGGGTTGTCTGGACTGTATCTAAAAGCAAAATTCGGACAAGCTCGAGGCAAGGTTTGTTATGTAGAACTGGAAAGGTTCCAGCTATACAAACTGCAGCTGATGATTTGGTAGAACCAAAGGATTCAATAGTTTCCAACGAACCTCAGCCTCTCCGCCGATCTAGTAGGGTTCCTCACCCACCTGAGAGATACTTCAGTTTCTCTATGACAGTGGGAGCGATGATTGCATCATGAGATGATGACCCAACTAGTTCCGAGCTGGCCATCAGGAGTGGGACTCTGTAAGAATGGCAGGATGCTTAGCAATCTGAGATGGAATCCTTATACACCAACAAAGTATGGACTTTGCTTGCTTTATCTGAAGGGTTAAATCCCCATCAGGAGCAAGTATATCTTGAGAAGATTACTAGGTGTACATGGAAAAGTTGAGACTTTCAAAACTATGCTTAAGTCCATCCAGATCCTACTTGCCACGGCTATATACCAGGACTACGATATCTGGCGGTTGGGTATCATGACTGCTTTTCTAAATGATGTTTTAGAAGAGAGCGTATATAAGTACACAGCCAGAGGACTTCGTAGACAGTGGGAGCAGCGGAAACGTGTGCAAGATGTTTTATGTGATAAAGCAGGCATCATGGAGTTGGAACGTCTGTTTTGATGTGGAAGTCAAAGAGTTTGACTTCATCAAAATGGTAGATGAACCTTGTATATACAATAGGGTAGTAGGGAGTATGGTGGTGATCCTCGTAGAGTACGTGGATGACATACTCTTGATAGGGAAGGAGTTTCCTATGCTACGCTCGGTCAATCTCCGCTTATCACAATGATTCTCCATATATGATCAAAATGATACCTCCTAAATCCTGGGTTTTGGATCTATAAGATAGTTCTAATTGGATGTTAGGATACTCACTAGTTGTAGTGAGGTGGTATCAATCGATCCTGGGGAGAATCACTGGAAAAGTTCCAGGGTGATAAGGACGACTGAATGTCAGTCGCAGGCATTGTCTTTACCCTCAGTGGAGGGATGGTATGTTGGAAGAGTTTCAAGCTAGATACCGTGACTTACTAGATGATTAAAGGCAAGATACATCGTTACCAAGGATGCTACTAAAGAGGCAGTCTGGATATTTATAAGTTCATGAGATGAACTTCGTTCCTACCATTGTGTGACAATGGAGTTGTGGCTTTTGCCAAGGAACCCCCCCGTCCCATCTGAAATCCAGATATAATTCTTAGGCAGTATCACCTGATCATGGAGATGGTTGATCTCCAGGGAGATCGAGGTTAGGAGAGTAGACACAGAGGACAACAGCGCGGATCCACTCACAAAGGCCTTTTTCCCAGTAGAGACTTTTATGGGATGGTTGAGTATGAGATACTTTAACCGCAGCTAATTGTTGGGTATGTGATACCAAAACAGATGGCCCTAGAGCAAGTGGGAGATTGTTAGTTATATGTATGCCCTAGAGGCCATTACTGTACATACGATGTATATTGTAGTGGATGCTTGGACATATATAGGGAGGACTTTCTTGCTCGACATGATAGTATGCTATCTGGTTGTACTTTATCTTAACATGTACTCTGATTGTCTCTATGTTACATGTTGATAAAGCCCTTAGGATATGTACTCGACTACTGGGACATTGAAGAAATCATACTAGTGGGGCCACGGTAGTCGATGAGTACATCCTATAACAGTTCCTAGTCGAGGGTATATCGAGACAGGGCATCGATGCACCAGAGTAGACTAGCGTATACGCATCTTGACCCATATGATGGGCGATGGATGATCCCATATCCATCGGTGTTTGACATCAAGGATGGTGTACGGGTGCTCGGTAGAGACTGGGTACACTGGACGGACTCGCCGAGAACTCCCAGATGGTATTATACCTCACGCCAGATGGCAGTTCTCCGGTGACACTGGTACAGAGTAGTCTGTTGACCCGAGATCGTCATAGAGTCTTGTGTGATTCCCACTATGCTTTGATTTCCATCATACCACGTCTTTGAGGGCGTGCAAAAAGGTGGCTTTTGGGTACAGTCCCGAATCACATGGAGGCAATGAGCGATAGGAGGGGATGCGTCTCTCCCGGTATAGGGAGTTGTTGTTGTGCAGTGTTCGATTGGCTATAACCGGAAATCCCTGGCCAGGGTTGCTGAGATTTACTGGTAAGTCTTATCAGTAGTTTCTCGAACTGTTATAGACCTCATACCGACACGACTTATCGAGCTACTGGGGTCTGACGTTTACCACCCCTAGGCGAGATATGCGACATATCAGACGACGAGACCGGACTGTACGGGAGTGTTACTGATTGGATTCACAGGAGAATGTATAGGCTTTCTTGTTGATCTTTTGAGCGCTCAATACCTGGGTAGCTGTTACGTTTAGCTGACCGCTTGCAGCTTGTGGGTGTTTGATATGATCATCACCTTCTGCCGGCGTATTGACGATTCTTTAGAGTCCTACACAGAAGTTTCTTGGCTCAGGCAAAACGGAGTAGGGGCACATATGTGATATGTGCAGGACCGAGGATAATGCGATATGAGATACCGTATTCTATTCTCGCGATATATGATATCAGCCAGGTCATCGGATCAAGTGTTGATTCGATGAATCGGTAAATGATATATTAGTCGGTTATATGCGATATAGCCAGATTGTCGGATCAAGTGTTGATTCGATAATTTAATGTATAATAATATATATGATATATTAAATTACATTAACTAATATTAGCTCACTAAAAGATTCTTTTTCTCACTCGGGTAATACATTGATATATATGCGATATATGTTAAATGTATTATTTTATTTGGTTACAATAAATATTATATATGTGATATATAATATTGTAACATGATATGATAACTAATGCAACATGTTTAGTAGAGATTAAACAAGATTAGGGTTTGATTTGGGTTTATGCTTTCTAGATGATTCTAGAAGGTTTAGTTTTGTTTTGTGAAAGATATTTTGTTATGACTCATCGTTAACCTAACCCAAACCCTACACCCTTGGTTAATTCTCTACAAAGGTTTAGCAACCATGGTTGCATTATTCATCATTATCTTCTTTGCATTATTCATCACAAAAGGAATTCATATTATTCATCTTCTTCTTCCTTCTTCTTCTTTTGAGCAAAAGCTTTCTAGCTTTTTGCTTTGTGATGAAAATGAGTGAGAATATGAAAATAAAAGAGAGAAAAAATCCTACTTCATCATCCTCATCTATCCTTGCCATTTAGATGAGGGTGTTCACTTCATATTATGAGTGTTAGCTTGTGTTAACGAAACTTCAAGGTAGATCATCTTTGTATCGAAGATCGGAAGCAAGACTGCATCTTTCTCTTCGTGGAACCTCTCGAGAGTCCGGAACACGATGATCGCAGCGAAGGGACTTCAACACGGAGCTTTAGAAGTGAAGGACCGGATCTACAAAGGTTGTAATCCCTCTCACTTAGTGTTAAAGTGTTTAACATACTTGTTTTCACCTAAACTCTAGTTTAAAGATCCGGCTTCGGGTTGTTCGGCACGGCTAATTTTTAGATCGAGCATGGTTGATTCCTCGTAGAACCTTGTATGCGTGCCTAGCAACCCTACACCTTGGATATACTCCGTCTACATGACTCTCCATTTATATCCATTCCTTTTACTGATATCATGGTTTCGGCAAGTCTCCAATTTATTACAAGACAATACGATACAATCAATCAGTACAAACACTACAATCAATACAATAAACATTACGAGGTTTATAAAGGGTAGACTGGTACAGAATATGTTAAAAGTGGCACGAGGTGGTCACTTAAGATGTAATTACATCCATGTCGTTGTTCCGTGGTATTTTCGATGGAGCCTTGTACTACGGGTTACCAAATTCCACGGTATAAGTTGGACTCCTCTGTATACACTGGCATGTTCTGTACTAAGCTAAAAACAACAGCGTTAACAAAATAATCAAACATTACAAGTTATACTCTTTCTGTCTATTCTATCTCTACTCACCTTTGGGACTTACCGAGCGATTGTTCGCTGGCGACATTCCTATTTCTCTTCTTTCTTTGGAATGTTGTCAGTACGACCCGACTCTGAAGAGTTCGAGACCAGCCAGGAGTACTTGGAGCAGTTCATAGAAGACCCCGAGCATTGATTTTACTTGTATACTTTTCATTTCAGTTATCCCATTGTTTAGGCATCGCTTTCCACCCATGTATTTACATTTCCAGTTGTACCTGTAAAAGAATGTTTAATAAATAAAGTTGTTGTTCATTTACATTCCTGTCTCTTGTGTACTTTCATTATATTACTTAGATACGCTTAGCATGTTTACTTCTGAGTAAATACGTAGCGAGCCTCGCCACGTCCCTTCCCCGTAAATTGGGAAGCGGGGCGTGACAGGTTTTGTTGGCGGCCCATACAGGTCAGCTCTGTATGAACATGCAGGTCAGTTCTGCATGGACATGCAAGTTAATTCTTCATGAAGTCCTAAATAATATAACATAAGAACCAGCAACTAAAAACATTCTTTTCATATTCCTTGAATCTTCCAATTTCATATATTTTTAATCTGTCTTAACCTAATTTTTTCTTTCAAGGTTATGGATTCCCCAAACAAAACAAGCACCAACTTCAACAACATTCCACCACCTCTACCACTTACACCTACCGTCGTTGTTCCAATCTATGAGCAGACGGTACAGCTTGAGGTGATCCACAGCCTCCTGGAGGGACAGTAGCAGCAGACTACTATGTTGATGAACCGCCCAGAAGCGGAAGCCCTTGGAGTAAAGAAATTCCGGTCTTTGCACCCTAAGCAATTCTCAGGAAAAGAAAGCCCTCTAGAAGCTGAAGAGTGGGCTCAAAGTATTGAAGATGATCTGGCAGCGGTACAAGTGCCAGAGATAGCTTGGGTTCAAGTTGCGAAATTGCAGCTCACTGACAATGCCCGGGTTTGGCGAAAGGCGGAAGAAAGCTGTCTTGACCAACATATCGAATGGAGGACGTTTCGCGACATGTTCGACGCGAAATACTTCCCTGAGACTGCCCGATTCGACATGGAGTAGCAATTTATTCATCTACAACAATGTTCTATATGGACCAAATCAGTAGATAAGCTGAGTTTACCATGCTCAGTAAGTAAGATATGTCTCAATATTCGATTTTCTAATATCACATACTACACAGCTAACACAAGACCGCAACAGATTCACGGCACATTTGATACCGACTGCTGAGATCAGATCCAGATGATCTCAGCAAGGGTTCGACTAGGAGATCCAAGCTGCTTTAGCTACAGGGGATTTCCCAACCCATGATTTCGCTTTGAAGGCTACCCGAAGATATGAGGCAGTAATGAAAAGGAAGGGCAAATCTCACTTTGCTAGAGTGAAGCGCCCTGCCACTCAGATGGCAGGAGGAGCCTCTTCAAGGCTAACTGTTGAACCCAGGAGACCGGAAGAAACCAATAACCAGCCAAGTCCAGATTTTTGCTTCTACTGCAAGAGGGGTGGACACCTGTGGAAGAACTGTAGGCGTGCAAAAAGCCTGTGCTTAGTTTGTGGCGCATCCAATCACAGAATTGGAACCTTTACTTATAAACGCAACTCAGTTCCCACACACACCAACTATCCGCATCGGCCATCTGTCCAGGCTCATGCACCTCGTCTTGCACTCCTAGCTCCACCTCCTGCACAGCCTAATCGCCAATATCATCAGGCACTGAGGAACATGCCTCGAGAGCAGAGGAACATGCCCCAAGGACAGAGGAATATGCCTCCAACTAGGAGGAATGTACCCCGGTGTCAGGCGTTCACATTAGCGGCCGTAGAAGCCGAGACTGTAGACCAAGGTAACACTGGTAATCCTATTCAATCTTTTCAAACCCTTGTATCATCTTGTTACTTTTCATGCAATACCAGTATTTCTTTCACAATCACGATCATCAAATTGTTTTGAATATGTTACACCTTCCTTTTACAAATTTCGAGGACAAAATTTTTATAAAAAGGGTGGAATGTAACAACCTTAAATTTTCTGTACGGAATTTTTCAAAATACAGAAAGGAACACCTAAGCCTGAGCACGAGTTATAAGTTTGTTTTGCTTTTGAACAGCAAGAAGGAGCTTGTAGCTCATTGGTTAAGTCTTGCACTGCTGAGACATAGCACCCGAGTTCAAATCCCATCAGCCACATTATCTTTTTATTAAAATTTCTTTTAATCTTTTATAAGCCCAAGGGTTTACACGTGCACTACACGTAAACTGAAGAGACACGGAATAATCAAACATGTGCACTGGGGTATACCAACAGACCATGACACGTGGCGAGAATCCTTGGCCCATTTCACCGGTTCAAGACCGGCGAGATCAAGCAAATGACCGGCACCGCCGGGTAGAACCGTAGGTAATGCCTTGAGATTTTTGCCCGAGCACGCCTTGGCCTACCCCACTAACCCCATATTGTTTGTTTAGTCTGAATTTATCCAGAGAGCAATAAAATACCCCTTTAATCCAATTTTAATGCATTCTTCATTACCACTAAACCCTAATTTTCCCTATGAATACCACACTCCATTTCACTCATCCTCACTCAGAATTTCCTTTCCAAAACTCTCAAAAACTTTCAAGTCCTAATTGGGTGCAAGTGGAGTTAGCGAAGGGCGATGTTCCGGCGACGTTCCAAGGAGTTTCCGGCGACGAAACGACGCCCCGACACCTTCCGTAGTCTCATCTCCATCTTCTGTTGTTTTCAAGCCAGTAAGTCCCTTCTCCCCCTCTCATCTTCTATTCTAAAAACTTGAAATTCTAAAAACCGACAGAAGCGGAGTTAATCCGACTTCCGATTCGGTTTCCCTTTAAAACTCTATTTTTCTTAATCAATCAAATTCCATACTCTCATATATTGTTTAACAAATATAAACAAATCTATTAAAACAAGTTTCATCTCAAAATATTCTTTTATGCAATTTTTATTATATTTTTACGGTAAAATACCACATACTTCATTTCCGACATAAAACAACATAAAACTTGTATTACCTTTAGATAACTCATGAGGTAATGACCTAGCTCCTCACAACACACATCTTTGACATAGCACGATGAAAGTTTAGGACATTAGTTATGGGATAACACGACTTTACAAATAAATACCATCAACTTATAAAACCATTTCTATAAAAAGATATATTAAACAATTCCTTGCAATTGCGCCTCTACAACCCACTTTTGGGGACCCCGTTCGGGATGGTGCGGGTTATCGCACATCCTCGGACCTAGTAGAGCGAGATACAGACCTCTGAAAGGAGCATTCGATCTCGATGGAATTTTTATGTATTTTTCTTTAGAAAATGAGATTTCTACAAGAAAATAAATAAAATTATTTTCATTAAATATATATATATATATATATTATCAAAATATCTACTTTAATTATATTATATAAATATTCCAAGTTTTCAAAAGGAATCACCTTTACATGAAAATACCATCAAAATACAAAACAATACCAATATTTTAATAAAATATCCTGTATTATAAAAACTAGGTTTTATTCACTAGAAATTTTACATTTATAAAATATACATCTATGAAAAAGCTAAATACGATAATTAAATGCTTGAGGTGTATTTTAAAAATTATATCAAACTATTTTTATATAAAACCCCCTCAAGTTATAATAATTTAAAATAAGGACCCTAATAAATATAGGTTTAAGAGGGACCGGTCTTTTGAGCCTCAGGGAGCCGGAGAATATGGGTGCTTACCTATTTAAGGTAAACAATCTAACAAACGGTGTTATCAACACGGTAATTGTCTTGGAAAAATACACAAATCATGTCGTCCATGTGCAACAGTTACCGATAACATCAAAACTAATTCATGATTTCAAGTTTTTTTCAAGTGTCTGACTCAGGCGGAGTATCAATCTAATCAATCTGACTTGAATGTGATTCAAGTATAAACTACAATACAACATGAATCCGTGAATCCGTCTACTCAATCTATATCAAACTATATTGACCGAACCGAACTATGGATATACTCCGTCTACATGACTCTCTATTTATATCCATTCCATTTACTGATATCATAGTTTCAGAAAGTCTCCAATTTATTACAAGACAATACAATACAATCAATCAGTACAAACACTACAATCAATACAATAAACATTACGGGGTTTATAAGGGGTAGACTGGTACGGAATATATTAAAGGTGGCACGAGATGGTCACTTAAGATGTAATTACATCCATACCGTTGTTCCGTGGTATTTTCGACGGAGCCTTGTACTACGGGTTACCAAAGTCCACGGTGTAAGTTAGACTCCTCTCATATACACTGGCATCTTCTGTACTAAACTAAAAACAACAGTGTTAACAAAATAATCAAACATTAAAAGTTATACTCTTTCTGTCTATTCTATCTCTACTCACCTTTGGGACTTACCGAGCGATTGTTCGCTGAAAACATTCCTATATCTCTTCTTTCTTTGGAATGTTTTCAGGAGAACCCGACTCTGAAGAGTTCGAGACCAGCCAGGAGCACTTGGAGCAGTTCATAGAAGACCCCGAGCATTGACTTTACTTGTATATACTTTTCATTTCAGTTATGCCATTGTTTAGGCATTGCTTTCCACCCATGTATTTACATTTCCAGTTGTACCTGTAAAAAAATGTTTAATAAATAAAGTTGTTGTTCATTTACATTCCTGTCTCTTGTGTACTTTCATTATATTGCTTAGATATGCTTAGCGAGTTTACTTCTGAGTATATACGTAGCGGGCCTCGCCATGTCCCTTCCCCGTATATTGGGAAGCGGGGTGTGTCACGTCCCGCTTCCCAAAAGAAGGAGAAGGATGACGTGGCATGGTCCGCAACCTAATTGTATTGAAGGTGGTCTATTCAATACAGTTACGTTAAGCGTATGAATATTTAACATGCAGGATGTATACCAAAACAAAAATAAGAAAAGCGAAAGGCATTTATTTCCATTAACCAAACGTTATTACATCCCAAAAGAAAGAGTAAAATAAACGAAGTAGTTTATTTACATCGAGGAGAAACAAAAGCCCTAAACATGTGGGCAACAACAAAAATTAAATCTAGCGAATTTTCCATAGTCCAGTCTGCATAATCTTCATAAGTTGGCTTCACACCTTGATCCTCGCCATAACACTCATTCTTATCTGATGGACATTCCAAAGATAGAGAAAGAAAAGGAAAGTCCGTCAGCGAGTTATACTCGGGTAAGATTGCCTCATAAGGAAGTAGGTATAGAAACAAACAGGTGTATATAAATATAATGAATATGATGTACATGGGTATAAAGGTATGAAGTTGTATGCAAATTAGATATGTTGATAGAGGTATATGTTTGGTAAAGGTTCAAGTCAAGTAAAACGAATATTCAGTCTAAGAGTTAGATCAGGTTAAACAAGGTGTGCATGGATGGAATTGACTGGTGAACATACTCGTATCCTTGAGGTATCCCATGACTAGCTGGAAGCAGTATGAGCTGGTGCTCGTGCCTGGAATGGCAATCAATGTGGTGGCGTGAACATCCCGGAAAGGTGTCCCATGACTACTATGGAGTTTTGTCTAGCATGAATATCATTCAAGTGCATAGGTATTTCCACCCTTCAGTTCCATAATAAACAACAAGTCTAAACTGGTAAAATATTCACATTTAAGATACTGAATAACTCGTGTCTCATAACGAAAGGTAGATAAGGTAACAGGTGGGTATAGCACATAATGTGAGTTTAGTGTTGAGTATCAATAGGTATTGTAAACGTTTTAGTTTGTCAAACAAGGGTCCGGATACTCACGATTATTCCGTTGTGGCCACGGAACAACAACTAAGGAAGTGAAATGTACCGTTTCACTTCCCGGGATCATGATCGAGTAGTAAGGGAATCCGAGTTCCCAATTTCCTTGATTAATCAAACTATCCATCCCCTGGTTCAGTATAGAGGTTTTGACGAATTAGAGTTAGTGCGTATACCTCTAGGCATGGAATTTCCACATTGTATGTCATCCACATTTTGGATCATTCGCCCTCAAATAGGATTAGTATTCGCCCGAATATCGTGTTAGTAGCCGTCCACACATTGGACTGGTCACCCTACCTGCAGGGATCTTCATATATAAGTATTCCATACCTAGGTCCGCGCATTCTAACCCTAACCGTATCATGTGTCATGTATGTCATAAACTTGTAATCAAGAAGTTGATCACATTTAATATGGCCTTCTACAACCGCTCGTTTTGTCTTGTTATCTTCTTAAGTTCGTAATGTATTTCGTATCATCTTATAAAATATTTAGTTAATAAAGGATAATAGTGTTTAATTATATTTAGTGTTTATAAGAAAACCATGATGTTTGGAATATTTATCGTTTTAAAAACTCATAATATTTTACTGAGAAAATATCCTTTTAATAAAAGGTTATGGTATTTGTTTGAAAATTATCTTTTAATAAAGTTTTAGATATCCTTTTGGAAAATATCATTTATAAGGGTTATGGTCTTTGTTGAAAATAACCTTTTAGTAAAGGTCAAGGTATTTAAATAAAATTATCTCTTTTTAGGATGGATTGAGGTATTTTATTGTAAATAATAATTTTATGAAATTATAGTGTTTTAAGTTTGAGGTAACGTTTTAGAAAATAAGCTCGTGTTGGCAACCGCTGCACATGGACGACAGGATTTGTGTCATTTTCAAGGACGATTGCCTATCAACCACGAGGTACCAGCATAAAACATTACCATATTATTATGGTAACTCATTAAACTTTAGTTAACATTCTAAGAAAAATTAATATAAAAATATCATTTCGAGTGAAAGGCGCTAAGTTGGAAAAACCATATGCCGTTATTTAAATTTAGTATTATCCCCTTTCAAAAGGTGAAGGGATTTAACAAAATTACAGTAATTGATGAAAAAGTGTAAGTAAAATATACATATGTTGTATCTAAAACATTTATTCCAAATATCTTATCTCATATGGATATTTTAAACAAATACAACATTTTAATAAAACGAGGGTTGTTCCCCTCCGAACGGCGGCCTGCGACATTAGGACGTCACGTGCCTGGGGTTCGGGGCAGATGCTATTTAGTTTTTATCCGTCCACCTCTCCGAAGATGCCAAGTTGATTTATGGCACCGTGTATCGAAGGTTTAGACGGATGCGGCCGATGTAGCAGACTTTGTCAGATTCCCCCTCAGGGTGAGGGGTTTTTGATTGTGGGGACGCTCTTCCCTGCAGGCGCAAGCCCCTGCAGTTAATTACGCTATCGCGTTGCGATAACAACTTTCTCCTTCTCCAGAATTTCACTTCGTGTTGTGTATGTTTATTTTATTTGTGGTTGCCCGTGGATTGTATACGGAGACTTAGTGATGTCGTCGCCCGTAGGACGTGGATTAGTCCAAATCCGTGTTTGCTTAGATTTGAGTTTGGTGTTTTTAGTTTAAGGATGCATTGGTCGCGTTGCGACTAAGATCAACTTAAACGTTCATCAAGGATACGCTAGTCCTGTTTTGGACTAAGATCGACCTGACGTAGTGATTGATTTAATTATCCGGCCGTCGGGACTCGTCACCTCTCTGACGTCATTGAGGAATTACAACGACATACGTATGAGGAGTTCCGAGATGTACCCTTGAACCAAAGTTGATTTGGGATTTCATTGTTTATTTAGATGTCTAAGGACACGTTAACCGTATTTGGGGTTAAGATCAACTTAGGCGGGACCGTTTAGATCCGACAAAAGAGCATTTGAAGGCTCTATTGCTCCAGTTTAGGGACGTGGTGGTCCATGTTCCAGTTTAGGGACGTGGTGGTCCATTATTAGTTTAAGGACGTTTCGGTCCAATTTTAGTTTAGGGACATTTCGGTCCGTCACCAGTTTAGGGACGTAGTGGTCCGTCATTAGTTTAAGGACGTCTCGGTCCAATATTAGTTTAGGGACGTTTCGGTCCGATTTTAGTTTAGGGACGTTTCGGTCCGTCGCCAGTTTAGGGACGTAGTGGTCCGTCATTAGTTTAGGGACGTTTCGGTCCGATTTTAGTTTAGGGACGTAGTGGTCCGTCATTAGTTTAGGGACGTTTCGGTCCGATATTAGTTTAGGGACGTTTCGGTCCGATTTTAGTTTAGGGACGTTTCGGTCCGTCGCCAGTTTAGGGACGTAGTGGTCCGTCATTAGTTTAGGGACGTTTCGGTCCGATATTAGTTTAAGGACGTTTCGGTCCGATTTTAGTTTAGGGACGTAGTGGTCCGTCATTAGTTTAGGGACGTTTCGGTCCGATATTAGTTTAGGGACGTTTCGGTCCGATATTAGTTTAAGAACGTTTCGGTCCGTTATTAGTTTAGGGACGTTTCGGTCCGATATTAGTTTAGGGACGTTTCGGTCCGATGTTAGTTTAAGGACGTTTCGGTCCGTTATTAGTTTAGGGACGTCTCGGTCCGATATTAGTTTAGGGACGTTTCGGTCCGATATTAGATGAGTGGTCGTTGGGACCCGTCACCTCTTTGACGTCGTTGAGGAATTACAACGACAGGTGTCAAAGGAGTTCGGAGATGTACCCTCGGACCGGTCGTGACTTGGTTTACAAGAGGCATTTAATTTAAGGACTTACAGCCAGGATTGGGTTAAGTCCAATTTTTATTTTAGGCTCTGCCCGATTAAAAGAATCAACCTAAACAGGGCTCTGCCCCTTCATTATTTTGCAATCTGATTTGGGCCAGGCCCTTTTAAATAATGAGTTGCAGAAACTCAATAATTTTCTTGAGTTGGGCCAGGCCCTTTTGCATGATGAGTTGCACTTGTGCAGAAATTCAAGAATTTTCTTGATTTGAGAACAAAAAGTGCTATGCACTTTTGATCTAAATTTAGATCAAAGGAAAAAACAAGTTCTTCTTGTTTTCCTTGATTTTACAGAACCAAGGGTTCATATCAAGTGCAAGGCACTATTTATTATTCTTTGATTTTTCAGAACCAGGGGTTCATATCAAGTGCAAGGCACTATTTATTATTCATTTTTTTTGTCTCTTGTTCTTCAGAGATTTTTCTCTTTTTTTTTTATTCTTCAAGAAGAAGATTTTACCTCTTTTTTGTTCTTGAATAATGTTCAAGAGTTCTTTCTCTTCTCCCTTTTTTTTCTCAGAAGTTTTTCCTTCTCTTGATGATGATTCCTCCTTTTAAAATGAGGTCTAGGGTCCTTTTTATAGTGCCCATAAATTAGTTAAAGTTTGTTAAAGAGATTATTCTCTAAGTGATTTGGGGAATTTTCCCCACCGTCGGATCTTTAATCCAAAGGTCTCTGTTTTACAGAAGAAATCTTATTGTTTTAACAAAAACAGAAAAGATTTTCTCAAATCTTTATTCTGTTTTTGCAATAAAGAATTTTATTTTATTTTTTAATTTTTATTTTAATTTTTTTATTATTTTTTTTTATTTTTTGCTTGCGCAACTGCGCGTTGACACGTGTCGCGCAGTTGCGCACTGCGCAGCTGCGTGACACGTGTCGCGCAGTTGCGCAGGTGCGCACTGCGCAGCTGCGTGACACGTGTCGCGCAGTTGCGCACTTGCGCAGTTGCGCAGCTGCGCGACACGTGTCGCGAAACTGCGCACTTGCGCAGTTGCGCACTGCGCAGCTGCGCGCCACGTGTCGCGCAACTGCGCACTTGCGCAGTTGCGCAGCTGCGTGCCACGTGTCGCGAAACTGCGCACTTGCGCACTGCGTGACACGTGTCGCGCAACTGCGCACTTGCGCACTTTTTTTTTTTTTTTTTTTTTTTAAGAGCTTTGCTCTGAAGCTTTTGTGGAGCATATTTTAACTTTAATTTTCTTTTTAATTTTCAAGACAGAGCTTTACTCTGATTGGAGAAAAACAGAAGTATTGCTTCTTTTCCCGTCTTGGAATTTAAACAGAGCCTTGCTCTGATTGAGGTAAACAAATGCCCCCCCACCGTTGCGCTTACGTGGCCTCTTAACGTGAGCGCAGCGGTGGCAGACTCCGAACCGTCGCGCCATCTCTTGGAAGCTGAAAGGGCACTTGATGCCTATAAATAGGACTTTTGGTCCCTTAGATGATTCTCATCTCTAAAATTTTACTTTCAGAGCTCAGAGCCCTGCTATCTTATTTAAACACTTTTAAAAGTTCAAATTTTTAGAGAATTTTAGGTAAAAATATTAATTTTAATTAAATTAAATCAATTTTAAGAGCATTGCTCTCAATAGATCCCAGATCTAAAGAGGACCCATTTAGGGTTTCACTTAGTAGAGCTTTGCTCTAAGGGGGTCTATAGAAGACTGAGGAGAGCCCTATTAGAGTTCCATTAATAGAGCTTTGCTCTATAAAAGATTTTTCTTATATCTTCTTAATTAATGGAGTTTTGCTCCTCCCAACTTATATGGCACTTGAGAATATTATTATTATTATATGATTTTTTTTTTTTCCAGAGCGGAGCTCTCAATATTTTCAGGGAATTTTCCTCAAATTCTCCTCATAACTGATTTTGACTGGTGTCGCTCCTGTCTGCAGAGCATTGCTCTCGAGGCGTTTAACTTTTAACTTTCTGTATTTTCTTGTTTGTTAATATCCCTGTATTGTTTTCTTCAGGTATTATGGCGGTGCGTCTATACAGCTTGCACGAGTTCATCACTTATGAGGATATCCGTGTACAGGGCCGTCAACAGAACCAGGAGTTTACGGACGCTCAATGTGCAGAGGTCATGGGTCGCCTGAATGCCAGCGGTGGCTGGCTGCTACCTCGTCGTTCGGCCCTTTTGAAAGTCGTGCTGGGGTCAATATGGAGAGCACTCCCAGGTCTTCACGAGGCCTTACCGTTCAATGCGCTAGATAATGCCGAAGACAAGGTGCATTCAGTGTACCTGACGGGGCTGATTTCGAAGAAACGGCGAAACAACCTCGTTGACATCCTACATCAAATCTTTCAGCAGACGACAATCGTTGCTGCTTATTGAAGGCCGGAAGGGCTTGCCGATGATATTGACACCGAGGAGCGCGAGAGGCTGCGCATAAGAATAATTAGAAAGGCCAAAAGAAGTTTGGACGGCCTTACTTTTGAATTCCTCAATCCCTGCCCCGGATCTGAAGTTATTCCATTGTAATAATGTTTTCCTTTTACCGCTTTTCAAAATTGTAAGAATTTTTGCCAATATGAATGGAAACTTTTTACTTCAGCTTCTCTTATCTCCCGTCCTGAGTTTTCTGTCCATGCATAAATGAATGCGTCACGCATGCCAGATCAAATGTAGACTGGATATTCTCTCTGTCATCTTCTTTCTTTTAAAGTCAGCAGGCTGTCTTAATAACCATGGTTGATGGATGTCTAAAATGAGTATTCTGACTTCCTTCGGAAATAGCGATGGCTTAGGCCGCAGGTTCAGGTCTAATGCCTAAGACTTTTCAATTCTATAAGCCGTGAGGGTCTCATAGAGGCTTTTCTCCCTACGGATCGAAAGGATCTCATAGGTGGATTTTCTCCTTAGGAATCGTGAGGATTCCTAAGTGTGGTTTTCTCTTATAAGTCGTAAGGATCTTATAAGAGAATTCTCCCTCTTACGAATCGAGAGGATTCGTAAGTGGTTGTTTCCCTCCTCGTCGAAATTCGACTTCGGAGAGTGAGACCCGTGAATAGTATGCAAGAGACCAGTTTGGATTGACTTGCAGGGCCCCATTGCTCAAAAAGCAAGCTTTTCAATCCTTGCTGTCTAAGACTTTATCTCACGAGTCGAGCCGCCTCGACAATTTTTCACAAGTCGAGACGAATCGAATGTTTCTCGCAAGAACATCTTAACGTCGCATTTAACCTCTGCTCTTTACGACAGAAGCCCGTTAAGGTCGGTGGTACTTAGAGTTTTGGCCATCGTACCGTCGCATAAGCTGATATAGTCCTCGATAGGCAATCGTGCTGTTCGAGTAGCCCTGCGACTGCCGTGTCTCTGATCCCTTCGGGGGCTGGACAAGACGTCTTCAAGCAATCCTCCTTGGCAGTTTGACCGTCAGAAGAGCAAGTGCTAGGAATTTGCCATGCCGCTTTTTACTTGAGGTTAGGCTCATTTTGGAGAGCCCCGATGAGTCATAACCACTCCGCGCTGGTGTGGGGATGATCTCCGATAGTCTTTCGGGCTTTATATGAGTTGCCGTTAAGACCCTGAAGCTAGGAATTTGGCCTTTGCTTCGTTTGCTGGCATTGCGTCTGCTGTATCGAGACGAATGTTGCGGTGGGAACTAGGGATTTTGCCGTGGCTCCGTTTGTTTGATGACGTTACGTCTGCTGTGTCGAGACGAACGTTGGGGTGACATCTCGTCTACTGTATCGAGACGGACGTCGAAGTGGTGACCACTCCACACTGGTGCGAGATGATCTCCGATTGTCTTTCCGGTTTTATATGACTTGCCGTTAAGACCCTGAAGCTAGGAATTTAGCCTTCGCTTTGTTTGCTGGCATTGCGTCCTCTGTATCGAGACGAATGTCGTGGTTGTCTCTAGGTTACTGGTGAACCGTCGAGGTTTGGAACTAGGGATTTTGCCGTGGCTCCATTTGTTTAATGACGTTGCGTCTGCTGTGTCGAGACGAACATTGGGGTGACATCTCGTCTATTGTATCGAGACGGACGTCGAAGTAGTGACCACTCTGTGCTGGTGCAAGATGATCTCCGGTTGTCTTTCCGGTTTTATATGAGTTACCGTCAAGACGTCGAAGCTAGGAATGTGGCCTTCGCTTCGTTTGCTTTGGTGTGTCCAAATCCTGTTGGAGGACGAACGCTGGGGTTAACATTTCGTCTACTGTATCGAGACGAACGTCAAGGTGGTGACCACTCTGTGCTGATGCGAGATGATCTCCGATTGTCCTTCCGGTTTTATGTGAGTTACCGTAAAGACATTGAAGCTAGGAATGTGGCCTTCGCTTCATTTGCCTTGTCATGTCTGAATCCCTGCTGGAGGAAGAACGCTGGGGTCGACATCTCGTCTGCTGTATCGAGACGGATGTCAAGGTGGTGACCACTCTGTGCTGGTGCGAGATGATCTCCGATTGTCTTTCCGGTTTTATGTGAGTTACCGTAAAGACGTTGAAGCTAGGAATTTGGCCTTCGCTTCGTTTGCTTACACTACGTCTGGTGTATTGAGATGAATTCTGAGGTGGAGCTAGGATTTTGCCATCACTCCACTTTGTTTCGACCATGGGGTCTTTTGTTAACTTTGCATGTACACCCCGCCGGGCTGTGAAGGAACGCCGTTGTTGACATTGCGTCTTTTGTAACGAGACGAATGCTAAGGTGGAGTTGGGATTTTGCCGTTACTCCGCTTGATGGTGTAACATCTGTGTCCTGTTGGAATGAGGAGGCACACCGTTTTTGGTCTCCAGGCTGTAGACGTGGCCATTGAGACCCTGAAGCTCGGGATCTTCCTTTTGCTTTGTCTGTTGACATTATGTCTGGGATATTGCGACAGATGTTGAGGTTGTCTTTGGGTTGTCTATGAACCGTCGAGATTTGGCTTCGCTTTCTGGCGGAGCTTGTTGGGAAGGTATGGTTCCCTCTTTGTTTGTGCCCCTGGATTGTATACAGGGATCGATGTGATCTCACCTGTAGGGCAAAAGTTTCATTCATTTTCATATTATTATTTTATTTCCGCGATGCTCTATCATTTCAGCTTTTATATCGCGAAGGTCGCGATTGCCCAATCATTTCGGCTATTTTTCGCGGTGCCCAATCATTTCGGCTGTTTATTTTATTTTTACTCGCTACTTTTTATTGCGAGTTGCCCAATCATTTCGGCTATTTTTCTTTTTACTCGTGCATACATTTTTACTTGCTGATTTTGTTTGCAAGTTGCCCCATCATTTCGGCTATTTCGTATGCATTTTTTTTTAGTAGGGGATTTGGGATCTGATACCAATCTTGGCATCAGCATCGCTGTGACTGGAATATTGTCAGGAGCGAATCATCATTTGCCGTGAAAGGACTTGGAATTTGATACCGGTTTAGGCATCAGCATCGCTGCAACCGGGATATTGCCAGGAGCGAATCGTCATCTGCCATTATCGATGTTGAACAAAGGTGGCTTAGTAAACAGGGTTAAGGGTCCTGTCGGCTAATGCTTTTGACTTCATGAGCCGTAAGGGTCTCACAAAGGTATTTCTCCCTACAAGTCGTGAGGATCTTGTAGGTGTGTTTTCTCCTTGGGAATCGTGAGGATTCCTAAGTGTATGTTCTCTTATAAGTCGTAAGGATCTTACAAGAGTGTTATCTCCTTATGAGTCGAGAGGACTCACAAGGGTTGTTCACCGTGTGGACATATCCCTAGTCACGGATGGGACTTGGTTAGGGAAATGTTTATTCGCGCCCGTGGATTGTATACAAGGGCCAATATCGGACCACTTGTAGGGCAATGTCGAAAGTTGTGGGGGTTGCTTAAGCACAGATTTAGGCCTCTGTAACTTAAGACTTTCAAATCTTATGAGCCGTAAGGGTCCCACAAGAGAGTTCTCCTTACGAGTCGTGAGGATCTCGCAAGTGTATTTTCTCCTTAGGAATCGTGGGGATCCCTAAGTGTGTTGTTCCTTTGTGAGTCGTAAGGATCTCACGCAGGTGGTTTCTCCTTACAGGGTCGAGAGGACCCTATAAGTGTTTCTCAACGAGGTTGCGCCCTTTCGGGTTTTCACAAACACTCGCCGGTAGTCCTGCTGTTTTTACTCACGGAGCCCCTTCGGGTTTTCATCCGTGCCCATTTTGCTTGTGGACATACCGTTTTTTTTTATTCTCTTTTTTTTTTTCTTTTCTTTTTTTTTTTCTTTTTTTTTTTTTTTTTAAACGAGGTCGCGCCCTTTCGGGTTTTCACGAACACTCGCCGGTAGCCCTGCTGTTTTTACTCACGGAGCCCCTTCGGGTTTTCATCCGTGCCCATTTTGCTTGTGGACATACCGTTATTATTATTTTTTATTTTTATTTTATTTTTTTTAACGTCAGCCTGAAGATGCTGCGGGTTGGGAGTAGTTTAACGACATTTTGGTCATTTGCAAGTTTTAGGACATTGCGGTCCGTCATTAGTTTAAGGACATCTCGGTCCGTTGTTAGTTTAAGGACGTTTCGGTCCGTTATCCAGTTTTAGGACGTAGTGGTCCGCTAGGCTTTCTCTATGAATGAGTATGATGCCCCCGGCATGTCCATATTTTTTGGAGCATGCGGTTGTGGCGGGTTCACCTTCCAAATTTCGGACAACGCGAACTTGCCCTGTTGGTATTGGTCTTCAACCCAGTTCTTGAAGACGTAGCAATCCTCGATCAGATGACCTACCGTTTGGTGGTAAGGGCAATAATTAGGATTATTAATATCGCCTGGCCACAACGGACGTTTTGGACTCGGCAGATTGATGAGTCTGTTGAACACTGCCAGCTCGAACAGTCCCTTTGTTTTATCTTGCGGAAACGAGTAAGGACGCTTCAACTTTTCTTGGAGGGATTGCTGCTTGTTGCTTTGGCGAGCAACCGGTCTAGGGTCACCTGATTGTTGGTGAGCGCTGGCGACGAGGGCCTTTTTTCCTTTTCTTTTATCCTTTTTGTTCGCTCCGTTGTTTGCAGGGCCAGGATTCTTTCCGAGTAGCATGCGACTGCATGGCTGAATGTTCTCGCAGCTTCTTAATTCCTTTATTTTTGAAATAGATTCCCCGAGGGAAGAGTTGGGGGTAGCTTCTTCGTCAGAGTCGCTTCCAAAGGTGATAATTTGTGATCCCTTGAAGTCGGCTATATGACGGTCGGCGGTGGCTCTTTTGCGCTCATCTATCGCATTTTTCCGATGTCCACAAGCTTCACACTTTGTCCTGTCGAAGTGTAGCTTTTGAGCGACATACCCTTGCCACCAACAGTTAAAGGATTCGCAGTCTTCGGTAGGATGTATGATCTTCTGATGATATAAACAGAAGTTAGGGTGCATCTCTACCTCAGAGAAAGGATTTTCTTCGGAGGGCGGTAGCTTCATTCCTACTGATAGAGCTTTGGCGAACCGTTTCCTCGTCTTGAATTTGTTTTTACCCGCAGTGTATGGCTTTTGATTTGACGGGAATACCTTGGTTTTTTCCAGTATGGCCATTTCATGCTCTTGATTGGCTTTTGTTTTCAGACGAATTTCATTTAGGAAGGCATCGATCAACTTGTCTGACGGCCGCGGAATTTCTGTTTCAGGATCCGCCGTTGATTTCTCAGCGCAAGGATCCTCCTCATCATCCGTCAGTGAATGAGAAATCACATGACAAGACGCTACATAGTCTTCGGATTCATCCGATAAGTTTTCTCCATCGTTTTCATCCTCGACGAAAGAACAAGTTGCCCCCGGCGTGTCCGTCTTCTTTGGAGAGTGCGGCTGTGGGGGGTTTACCTTCCAGCTTTCAGACAGCGCAAACTTGCCTTGCAGGTATTGATCCTCGATCCATCCCTTAAAGACGAAACAATCCTCAATCGGATGACTTACCGTTTGGTGGTAAGGGCAATAATTGGGATTATTAAGGTCGCCTGGCTGCAACGGACGTTTTGGATTCGGCAGATTAATGAGTCTGTTGCGCACTGCCAGCTCGAACAGTCTTCTCGTTTTATTCTGAGGAAACGAGTAATGACGTCCTAGCCTCTCTTCGAGGGATGGGCGTGGACGCACGTTGTTTTGGCGAGCGACCGGCTTTGAGTTGCTCGACTGTTGCTGAGCGTTGGCGACGATAATCGCTTTTCCTTTCTCATTTCGGGGATCGGGTCTTGGAGGAGACGGTCTATGGCCCATCTGGTCCATTTGGGCTAATTTGTCGATCAAGGCCTGGAAGGTGGTCGGCCTGAAGAACATCATGAATTGCGAGATGGTCGCCTGCGGATCGAGAGTGCCTACAAACATGCCTACCGCAGGTGCCTCTTCTATGCGTTGTTCGCATTTCGACCATAGGTTCCGCCATCGTGTTGCGTATTGGACCCACGTTTCGCTCGGCCTTATCCTGGCATTTATCAGTGCTGTAATCGGGGTGCGTTCACTAGCACTTGCGAATCTTTGTGTAAACAGCAGCTCCATCTCTGCAAATGTTTTGACAGAGTCGTTAGGTAGCTCCGAATACCATTCAAAGGCTATTTCTGCTAAGCTGCCGACAAATTGACGTAGCAACAATTTGTCATCGCCCCCAGTATTGCCGCATAAGGCCCTGAATTGAGCGACATGCTGATGCGGATTCCCTGTCCCTTTATATACGTGGAATTTAGGGATCGTATATCCTGGCGGGTAATTGATTTGGTCATACCAGCTCGGATACGGTCGTCCGGTTCTAACAATTTGCCCAGCCGCTTCATTCGCCTGATGAACCCGAATCTGCTGAGCTATATATTCATCTAGGTCGACTTTGGAGATTGCCTCCTCCTTGGCTGTTGATAGAGCCGGCGGAGGATTTGACGTTTCTCCCTTGTCGTCTTCAAGGACGATCGGAGGATCTTCAGCAGGAGGGTCCGGCTGTAACATCATCCCTACCATATCTTTGAAGAGGAGCGCCATCTGCTTTATGTTAGCCGCCTGCTCTGCAGCTTCTTTGTCCCTCTTTTCGAGGACTCTGCGTAAAAAGTCAGCGTCGGTTTCTTGTTCTTGACGCTCATCCGAAGACATTTCAGAGCTTTCTTTTGGCTCAGTGAGTGCAGCCATTGTAGTCATCATTTCCTGAAGCTTTTGTTGTTGCTCCTGGGCTTTCGTCACGGATCGGGTGAGCGGTCGGTGGCCCGTAGAAGTGCGGCTTTCCTCCTTTCCAGAAGCCATATAAACAGTATGCACCACCATGCCCCCAGACTTGGGGCGTTTGTGTTCGGTGTCTTTGCGATTTGCCGAAGACACAGGGGCTTCTTGCGGCCTCCTTTTTTGAGTGATTGGAGTTAAGGGAGCCGTTGTAGTGGGCACCCAAGTAGCTTTTGCTTTTTGTGCTTTGACAGAGTAATCCTTCCCCTGCCGAACCTTCATCTTTTTCTGTCGTCGGAGGCAGTCTTGATCGATCACCGACTCTTGAACTTGTCGCCAGACTTTGTAAATTTTAGAGGACAGCCGTTGAAGGGGCTGCTCTAGCTTCTTCTCTGGAATATTCTTCACAGATGAATGAGTTCGCTTTAGCACCGCAGTAGGAGAGTTTCTGCGCACCGAGTTCAGCAACTCAAAGCTGTTCTTGGTTGGAACAGCAGTATCGATCTCCACCATTAGAGTTGGAGGAGTAAGTCCAGAGGGGGAGTTGCCCCCAGCCTTCTTCACTCGGCGCCAGTAGCGACGTCGGGCATGTCGTGCTGATGGAGTTGTTTCAGCTATAGGGGTGACCTCCTCATGCCCCCTGTGTTGGTCAGAATATACCGGTACCAGCTTTTTAAAGATCGACGTCCGTTGAGCGGGGACGGCCAACTTGTCAGAAGCGGACTTCTGAACATGGGAAGCAACCTTGGTGATTTTGCCAGGAACAGGAGTTGGGATGGCTATCCGTTTCGGGATAACGCCTTCTGGTATGGCAGGCTTCTTCATGGGCCCGATGGAGCTCTGGCCTAATCCATTAAAACCTGAAGCAGTGGAGTTGGATGACTCGTTGAGAGGGGTCGCGGCAGTGGCAAGTCGGTCGAAGACCAACTTCTTTGGAGCTTCTTGCGATGTTATTGGGGCATTGAAGCTTATCAATGGGAGCATAGTCCCGAAGAACAATCCAGCGGTGGCCTGAGTTACTTGCTCCACTGGCATCTTGAAAAGGGAGGCCGCTTGGGGCCCATAAGTCACTCCTCCGGACGGGATGGAGCGAGAGATGCAGTTGCAGGTAGTGCAGTCTGAAGCCATTGATCTTCTGTTTCCTGCACGAAGCAAGATACCAAATCTTAGTACCTCGAATCCACAGGCAACCACAGCAAATCGCGATTCGTTCGCGAACACGACACACGAAGTGTGGAGTGGAAAGAGGAAAAGGTCCCACCGGGCGTGCCAGAATCTGTTCCCCTCCGAACGGTGGCCTGCGACATTAGGACGTCACGTGCCTGGGGTTCGGGGCAGATGCTATTTGGTTTTTATCCGTCCACCTCTCCGAAGATGCCAAGTTGATTTATGGCACCGTGTATCGAAGGTTTAGACGGATGCGGCCGATGTAGCAGACTTTGTCAGATTCCCCCTCAGGGTGAGGGGTTTTTGATTGTGGGGACGCTCTTCCCTGCAGGCGCAAGCCCCTGCAGTTAATTACGCTATCGCGTTGCGATAACAACTTTCTCCTTCTCCAGAATTTCACTTCGTGTCGTGTATGTTTATTTTATTTGTGGTTGCCCGTGGATTGTATACGGAGACTTAGTGATGTCGTCGCCCGTAGGACGTGGATTAGTCCAAATCCGTGTTTGCTTAGATTTGAGTTTGGTGTTTTTAGTTTAAGGATGCATTGGTCGCGTTGCGACTAAGATCAACTTAAACGTTCATCAAGGATACGCTAGTCCTGTTTTGGACTAAGATCGACCTGACGTAGTGATTGATTTAATTATCCGGCCGTCGGGACTCGTCACCTCTCTGACGTCATTGAGGAATTACAACGACATACGTCTGAGGAGTTCCGAGATGTACCCTTGAACCAAAGTTGATTTGGGATTTCATTGTTTATTTAGATGTCTAAGGACACGTTAACCGTATTTGGGGTTAAGATCAACTTAGGCGGGACCGTTTAGATCCGACAAAAGAGCATTTGAAGGCTCTATTGCTCCAGTTTAGGGACGTGGTGGTCCATGTTCCAGTTTAGGGACGTGGTGGTCCATTATTAGTTTAAGGACGTTTCGGTCCAATTTTAGTTTAGGGACATTTCGGTCCGTCACCAGTTTAGGGACGTAGTGGTCCGTCATTAGTTTAAGGACGTCTCGGTCCAATATTAGTTTAGGGACGTTTCGGTCCGATTTTAGTTTAGGGACGTTTCGGTCCGTCGCCAGTTTAGGGACGTAGTGGTCCGTCATTAGTTTAGGGACGTTTCGGTCCGATTTTAGTTTAGGGACGTAGTGGTCCGTCATTAGTTTAGGGACGTTTCGGTCCGATATTAGTTTAGGGACGTTTCGGTCCGATTTTAGTTTAGGGACGTTTCGGTCCGTCGCCAGTTTAGGGACGTAGTGGTCCGTCATTAGTTTAGGGACGTTTCGGTCCGATATTAGTTTAAGGACGTTTCGGTCCGATTTTAGTTTAGGGACGTAGTGGTCCGTCATTAGTTTAGGGACGTTTCGGTCCGATATTAGTTTAAGGACGTTTCGGTCCGTTATTAGTTTAGGGACGTCTCGGTCCGATATTAGTTTAGGGACGTTTCGGTCCGATATTAGTTTAGGGACGTTTCGGTCCGATGTTAGTTTAAGGACGTTTCGGTCCGTTATTAGTTTAGGGACGTCTCGGTCCGATATTAGTTTAGGGACGTTTCGGTCCGATATTAGATGAGTGGTCGTTGGGACCCGTCACCTCTTTGACGTCGTTGAGGAATTACAACGACAGGTGTCAAAGGAGTTCGGAGATGTACCCTCGGACCGGTCGTGACTTGGTTTACAAGAGGCATTTAATTTAAGGACTTACAGCCAGGATTGGGTTAAGTCCAATTTTTATTTTAGGCTCTGCCCGATTAAAAGAATCAACCTAAACAGGGCTCTGCCCCTTCATTATTTTGCAATCTGATTTGGGCCAGGCCCTTTTAAATAATGAGTTGCAGAAACTCAATAATTTTCTTGAGTTGGGCCAGGCCCTTTTGCATGATGAGTTGCACTTGTGCAGAAATTCAAGAATTTTCTTGATTTGAGAACAAAAAGTGCTATGCACTTTTGATCTAAATTTAGATCAAAGGAAAAAACAAGTTCTTCTTGTTTTCCTTGATTTTACAGAACCAAGGGTTCATATCAAGTGCAAGGCACTATTTATTATTCTTTGATTTTTCAGAACCAGGGGTTCATATCAAGTGCAAGGCACTATTTATTATTCATTTTTTTTTTGTCTCTTGTTCTTCAGAGATTTTTCTCTTTTTTTTTTATTCTTCAAGAAGAAGATTTTACCTCTTTTTTGTTCTTGAATAATGTTCAAGAGTTCTTTCTCTTCTCCCTTTTTTTTTTCTCAGAAGTTTTTCCTTCTCTTGATGATGATTCCTCCTTTTAAAATGAGGTCTAGGGTCCTTTTTATAGTGCCCATAAATTAGTTAAAGTTTGTTAAAGAGATTATTCTCTAAGTGATTTGGGGAATTTTCCCCACCGTCGGATCTTTAATCCAAAGGTCTCTGTTTTACAGAAGAAATCTTATTGTTTTAACAAAAACAGAAAAGATTTTCTCAAATCTTTATTCTGTTTTTGCAATAAAGAATTTTATTTTATTTTTTAATTTTTATTTTAATTTTTTTATTATTTTTTTTTATTTTTTGCTTGCGCAACTGCGCGTTGACACGTGTCGCGCAGTTGCGCAGTTGCGCACTGCGCAGCTGCGTGACACATGTCGCGCAGTTGCGCAGTTGCACAGCTGCGCGCCACGTGTCGCGAAACTGCGCACTTGCGCAGTTGCGCACTGCGCAGCTGCGCGCCACGTGTCGCGCAACTGCGCACTTGCGCAGTTGCGCAGCTGCGTGCCACGTGTCGCGAAACTGCGCACTTGCGCACTGCGTGACACGTGTCGCGCAACTGCGCAGTTGCGCACTTTTTTTTTTTTTTTTTTTTTTTTTTTTTTAAGAGCTTTGCTCTGAAGCTTTTGTGGAGCATATTTTAACTTTAATTTTCTTTTTAATTTTCAAGACAGAGCTTTACTCTGATTGGAGAAAAACAGAAGTATTGCTTCTTTTCCCGTCTTGGAATTTAAACAGAGCCTTGCTCTGATTGAGGTAAACAAGGGTATTTTGTGGAAATAGCCTATTTCGAGATCACAAAAGTAGCATGGGTGAGTATGGGTATGTAAGGGGTGAATTAATACACGTGGGTTATAACTTTAAGCCTGTCATATTCCATGTTGTATGAAGGTGCAATATTTTTTGACATATAGGAGTGATTAAGAAAACCATTTTAATCATGGGTTAAGATTATTATCATTAAGGGGTACAAAAGTATAGACATACTAGAATATTGTAACATCATTTTAATACGGGGTTGATGATTAGAAGTTAGAATTAAGGTTATTGAAAAAGAAGAAGGCGACAGATGAGGGGAGAAAGGCGGATCCTACCTTTTGTTTGAGTCGGATGCCGATGGGTTGAAAGCGTAGGCTTGTACAAAATTATCAATACCTCCGTGCTCAGATTTTTCATTGATGTTTGGGTGGAACCGTATAGTCGGCGTCGTCGATAGGAAGGCGTGGGTATTTTTTTCAGAATTTTTGGAGTTCTGAGGTGTGAGATATCAGTGTTTGAAGTGCTTATTTATAGGGGTTTTTTGTCAACCATAAAATCCAAAATATAAGTTAAAATTCACTAGAATCCGCGCCGCCCAATGATTGCGAATCATCAGTTAATGATTAGCCGCCACCGCATCTTCGCGTCAGCCGTTGGATCAAGATCCAACGTTCTGGGTCGCGCCGCCAAGTGGCCACATGCCCGCGTAGCTGGGGATCACGCGGTTTCGCGTAGTCCCCACCACATGGGCGCCGCCGCGCGTCCTGGGCCGTTGGATCTTCTATCCAACGGTCCAGATCAAGGGGATTTAAATATATTTTTAAAAAAATAATAATAAACTGTTTATTATTTTAAAATTTGAATTTGGTTTTTAAAAAAATTGTTAAAAATAGTTAAAAATACGGGAAAATTATGGAAAAAATTCAGAAAATATATTTTATTGTTATCTTTAGTATAAAAATAATTTTGGGCTAAAACTAAATAATATACCCTATATCTATGGTTTTAGCTAGTTATTATAATTATTTAAAAATTTAGTTTATCCTTAAAAATATTTTTATTCACGAATTATGATCCTAATTGATAATAAAATATTTAGAGTCTTTTAAGGCATTATAAAATTTTATTAAAACATTTTAAGCCTAGAAAAACAATAAATAGATTTTAGAAAATTTCTTTAATCATATTTCAATGCTTTGAAAATTATTACTTTAAAATTATTTTTCTATCAACGAAACACGTAAATAATTATTTGATAGTAGAAATTTAAATAAAATATATTTTATTAGGTATTAAAAAACACGGTCGTTACAGGGCGTGACAGATTTTGTTGGCGGCCCATGCAGGTCAGCTCTGTATGAACATGCAGGTCAGCTCTGTATGAACATGCAGGTCTGTTCTGCATGGACATGCAAATTAATTCTGCATGAAGTTATAAACAATATAACATAAGAACCAGCAACTAAAAACATTCTTTTCATATTTCTTGAATCTTCCTATTTCATATATTTTGAATCTGTCCTAACCCAAATTTTCTTTCAAGGTTATGGATTCCCCAAACAACACTAGAACCAACTTCAACAACACTCCACCACCTCTACCACTTTCACCTACCGTCGCTGCTCCAATCTATGAGCAGACTGTACTGCTTGAGGTGATCCGCAGCCTCGTGGAGGGACAGCAACAGCAGACTGCTATGTTGATGAACCGCCCAGAAGCAGAAGCCCCTAGAGTAATGCAATTCCGGGTTTTGCACCCCAAGCAATTCTCAGGAAAAGAAAGCCTTCTAGAAGCTGAAGAGTGGGCTCAAAGTATTGAAGATGATCTGGCAGCGGCACAAGTGCCAGAGATAGCTTGGGTTCGAGTTATGAAATTGCAGCTCACTGACAATGTCCGGGTTTGGTAGAAGGCGGAAGAAAGCCGTCTTGAAAAATCTATTGAATGGAGGACGTTTCGCGACATGTTCGACGCAAAATACTCCCCTGAGACTACCCGATTCGACATGGAGTAGCAATTTATTCATCTACAACAGGTTCTATGTGGACCAAATCAGTAGATGAGTATGATGCTGAGTTTACTCAGTAGGTAAGATATGTCTCAATATTCGATTTTCTAATATCACATACTATACAGCTAACACAAGACCGCAACAGATTTGCGGCACATTTGATACCGACTACTGAGATCAGATCCAGACGATTTCAGCAAGGGTTCGACCAGGAGATCCAAGCTGCCTTAGCTACAGGGGATTTCCCAACCCATGATTTGGCTTTGAAGGCTATCCGAAGATATGAGGCAGTAGTGAAAAGGAAGGGAAAATCTCACTCTGCCAGAGTGAAATGCCCTGCCACTCAGATGGCAGGAGAAGCCTCTTCAAGGCCAACTGTTGAACCCAGGAGACCGGAAGAAACCAATAACCAGCCAAGTCCAGATTTTTTCTTCAACTGCAAGAGGGATGGACATCTGTGGAAGAACTGTAGGCGTGCAAAAGGCCTGTGCTTAGTTTGTGGCGCATCCAATCACGGAATTGGAACCTGTCCTTATAGACGCAACTCAGTTCCCACACACACCAACTATCCGCAGCGGCCATCTGTCCAGTCTCCTGCACCTCGCCTTGCACTCCTAGGTCCACCTCTTGCACAGCCTACTCGCTAATTTCATCAGACACTGAGGAACATGCCTCGAGAGCAGAGGAACATGCCCCAAGGACAGAGGAATGTGCCTCCAACTAAGAGGAATGAACCCCAGCGTCAGGTGTTCACATTAGCGGCCGTAGAAGCCGAGACTGTAGACCAAGGTAACACTGGTAATCCTATTCAATCTTTTCAAACCCTTGTATCATCTTGTTACTTTTCATGCAATACCAGTATTTCTTTCACAATCACGATCATCAAATTGTTTTGAATATGTTACATTTTCCTTTTATAAATTTCGAGGACAAAATTTTTATAAGGAGGGTAGAATGTAACAACCCTAAACTTTCTTTACGAAATTTTTTCAAAATACAGAAAAGAACGCCTAAGCCTGAGCACAAGTTATAAGTTTGTTTTGCTTTTGAACAGCAAGAAAGAGCTTGTAGCTCATTGGTAAAGCCTTGCACTGCTGAGACATAAAACCCGAGTTCAAATCCCATCAGCCATATTATCTTTTTATTAAAATTTCTTTTAATCTTTTAGAAGCCTACGGGTTTACACATGAACTACACGAAAACTGAAGAGATATGGAATAATCAAACACGTGCACTGGGGTATACCAACAGACCATGACACGTGGCGAAAATCCCAGCCCATTTCACCGGTTCAAGACCGGCGAGATCAAGCAAATGACCGGCACCGCCTGGTAGAACCGTAGGTAATGCCTTGAGTTTTTTTCCGAGCACCCCTTGGCATACTCCACTAACCCCATATAGTTTGTTTACTCTGAATTTATCCAGAGAGCAATAAAATGCCCCTTTAATCAAATTTTAATGCAAATTTTAATGCATTCTTCATTGTTAGTGTATATACCCTAGAGGCCATTACTGTATCATACTAGTTTGTATATTACTTGATGGAAGCTTGGGATATTCACAGTTGTATATACAATCTTGCTCGAAATGGTAGTATGCTACTTGGTTTGTCTCTACTTCAATATGTGCATGTGTTTCTTTTAGCATATCGCTGATATACATATTAGTAGAGCCCTTAGGATCTTTGCTTGATTACCAGCGTTGTGATGGCGCTCGCACTCGTGGGAGCTGGGTAATCTATAAGCACATCCTTATACTGGTCCCTAGTCGTTGGACTATCGAGACAGGGCATCGATACTCCGGAGTAGACTAGCGTATGCGCTTCTCATCCCAGCGTGGGAGACGGTCTGTCCCACAGCCGTCAGTACGTCGTACTTGAGATAGTAGGCGGGTGCTCGTTACGTTACGAGTACACTGGACAGGACTCATCGGGAACTGTTGGTTGGTATTATACCTATCGTCAGTTATCAGTTCCCAGGTGACATGAGTACAGCTTAGTTCGTTGACTTGACACTGTCACTTCGCCTCGAGTGTGTTCCCACTGCACTTTGATTACTACCCTACCACGGCTCAAAGGAGTCGTGCAAACAGGTAGTTTTTGGGTGCAGTCCCGAAGCACTTGGAGGCAGTGACGGTTAGACAGGATTCGTCTCTCCCGGTATTGGGGGTTGACATCGCGCTGTGTCCAGGAGAGCCATTACACGAGTAGTCCCTGGCCAGGGCAAGCGAGATATACTGGTAGGTTTCCAGTGTTATCTCAGGGTGTTCTGGGCTACACTCCGACATGACTTGTACCGCTATTAGGGGACTGACGTTCACCGTCCCCCTAGGCCCGCCATGCGATGTATCAAACGAACAGACCGGACTGTACGGAGATTGTCATATACAGGCTCAGTAGGAGTTCAGATGGGGTTTACCTCGTCAGTCTTCTTAACGACATCTACCTGGGGACCGTTACGTACAGCTAGTGCCGCTTGCGGTCTATGGTTAAACCCACTGCCAGCGTAGTGTCGAGTCTTTAGAGTCCCACACAGAGAGCTATTCGCCTTTAGGCAAAATGAGTAGAGGTCGCATGGTTTTGCGACAGGGTTCGTTCACATCCGCGCACTTGTGCACGTTTGCTGTCCGGACAGTTTATACTAGCGGGCTTTGGTTTAAGCCGGATCCTAGTATATGATTTGGGATTGGTTTTTCTCATTGTATTCGTGTTCCTCGGATCACGAATGCGGGTGTGTATGCACTGTTGTTTGAGACAGAGGGAGAGGACCTTCATTAGGGTTAATGACTATTGTCATTTTATTAACCCTAATGCTTATGTGTGTATTATAGTTAATTGATAATTAGTTTAATAATTGTGCATGGTTATGGTTGTTGACCATTTGACCTCCTTGACTTGTTGACCTAGGTTGACACTTTGACCATCATCATTTCTTTTGGAAGATGCTTTTTGATCCTTGCAAATTGAAATGATAATGGTCATGTCATGATTAGCCATGACAATTATCTAGCTAATTATTCAATTAAAATAATATACACATATTAGTGAGAATGGCTCATTTTTTTTCTCATTCTATCATTTCATTTCTCTCTCTTGTTCTTCCTCTCCCTCAAGATCTCCCCTCTCATGTGTTGAGAAACACTTGAGCTTGACAAAAACCCTCTCTTGATCATCTCTACTCTCATCTAGGGTTGAAGGACTAGCACTTCTTGAACCCTAGTTACTTCTAGCTTGGAGTTGAAGCCAAAGGTTGAGGCTTTCGGGTGGATCTTTCTTTGACGGGAGAAGACGACAAGGTGACCTCCTTCCACTACTCCAAGGAGCAAGGAGAGAAGGACATAAAGACCAAAGGTATAACCTTTCTAGCATTTAGCTAGTTTCTAGTTAGCTTTAGCAAGATCTTTGTTTAGCAAAGATCCTTTAAAGTCTAGTCCATGTTGCCTAAGCTCATAAAAATCCGATTTTTATTCCGTTTTCCGCCTCCCCGCAAGTTCCGGGGTGGGCAACGTGGACTTACAGTGGTATCAGAGCCTAACTAAACATAAACTAGCTAGGTAGTGAAGTGTAACGAAGTTCGAAACCGAAAAATCCAAAAACCGAGTTTTCAAAAACCCTAGTTTCTGTTAAAAAAATTTCTGGTCAAAACAAAATTTGTTATACTCCAAAAATCATCTCAGGGTTTTGTGAAGAAAGCCACCAAAAACGATCCACTGATTCGACTAAAGGGTCGCGGTTCCGCGGCAATAGCAAGCTATTGCCGCGCAACCGCGGCCGTCTTGTCTCATCTCTGGTTCTAGTTTGGTGCAGTGTTTTTCTGGCTTGGTTTTGGGATTTTTAAGATGGTTTATATAGGCCCAGATTTTCCAGAATAGAAATTTATTTTTAGGGGCCTATAAATCCGTATTTTTTTCGGAACTTCATTACACTTTGACTATAACGGTTATATCTGTGATGTTTGTATGTATTGAACGTCGGCTAATCGTTATATGTCGATTAGTCGGGGTTATACATATCTGTGATCTGTGATTGATGATGGTATGTGTATATGAATGGGTTGGATTGTCGCGGGTGAATAGCCGGGGTGGATGTGAGATGAGTGTTGCTTTTTCTTTCATTCATTGTAATATGTAAATTGATGTAATATTATTATTTATATGGCCGCACAACCGGGTCGGGGTTGTAGCCGTCATTGTATAATTCTTTTTACTGTTTTTGCTCCTAGGATAGACCCATGGAGGGGGTGCACAAACTACCGGGTATCTCGAAGTGCCGAGTGGCCTACTCACGGTGTTGAGGGAGGTTGCTTCGCTTCGGGTACTTGGCGGGTAGTTTGCCGCACCCGTAGGGGTCTTGGGTGGGGTATTGGCTATTCACCGCGACCGTGTAATCCGCTTTTCGTTGCAGGCTCGAACGGATTGCGGATTCCTAGTATATCCAATGTATTCATCTGTGATCTGTAATGTCTATCATTGCTATATATTTATATATGATAACTATTTAGATGTTGCTTATGTTTTACAGCCGCGTTAGCCCAGCCCCCGCTCTGTTGTTAGTTAAGTAACCTAACGGGTGATGACGGGGCCCCGTAGCGAATGCGAATGGCATAAGCGTACGTCATATTTTGGTTGTTTTCTGCAATGGTAGGATTAAATGATGGGACGCATTAAAAGAACTAATGCAAGAAAATAAACCAAGTAAAAGTCGATTGGAACACTTTGAAAACCACTCGGTTCTTTTCAAAACTAAACTTTTAAACGCAGAGCTTGAACCACTCCTTTTAAAAGTTATCTCGTTCCATCGATTATATCAAGTTCACTACGTTCACGGTTTCGCCAAAACCATCCGTAGCCCTCCGTCGTTTCATATAAATATTCAACAGTATTCAAGCTGTGTTTGTTGGCCTTAGTCAAGGCACAGTGTTTGGTAGCTGCTGGGTATTCATATGTTGCATAGATAGAATGCGTTGGTTTGGGATAGTCGTATTGCTTTGTTGGCCATAGTCAAGGGTATATACGGGTGGGTTCAAATTAACCTGGATAACGACGGGTAGAACTTGACATGTGACTTATGATTTGTTGGCCTTAGTCAAGGTCATAAGAGCATGGGGCAAAAATCTACATCGGGAGTTTCAAAAGTACTGAAACTTGCTAGCGCTGCATACCATTTGGAGTGTGATGATTCTGGTAGGATTCCTTCGGTTTTATCACGCGATGATATTTGGATCCCGATCTTACTGTGAGTATATGCTACTCCTCGGGAAAACTCTCACTTAACGATCAATGCTATAAACCTAGTAGGTGTCTAGAAAGGTGTTAGCGGGGATACGCCCACAGGGAAAAGAGGTTACTTAATTAAGGAACTTCGCGAAAGCGTTGGAAAACCTCCCTCGAAGTACCGACACTGGCCTGGCTGAACGGTTAAGCAAGTATTGTACGTTGAGAAAGATCCCGACTAATTCTTCCTTTGTGGTTTGAGGAGGGATTCGAGAGACAGTGGGAGCCATCCTGTTTAGATAAATTAAAAACCAATCTAAACTTGCAAGAGCATCATGATAAGTGTTTTCTTCTCTCTCTCTTAATTGCAGCGACCCAGTGACCGCACCTAGGTTACATCTAGATAATAAAATGACTGAATCTGACTGTTATGACTGGCAAAGGTATGTCCAGATGTCCATTGCCCAGGACAAGCTGGGACACCTCTTGACTGATCCAACCCCTGCCGTCTCAGGTCCAGTTTCCCCTGTCACGGATATTGATATTCGTAGGACATCGGAAGAAGACTGTGCGAAAGCCAAGTGCCTCGTGTTAGCCTCAGTTGATGGTATATACCAGAGGCAGCACGAGAAGATGGACTCAGCTTCTATCTTACTCCATAACAAAGTTTTATATGGAGAATAATCTCGTATCGCAAGATATGAGACCTCGAACGAATTGCTTCCAGCGAGGTTGGCTATCGGGTCATCCGTAGGGGCAACGTCCTTACAGAGACCAGCTCTTTTGAGCTCTCGGACCTGAAGACCACGTTGAAGAACGGGTCAGTTGCTGACTCAGTTCAACAGTCTCTACCTACTACCCTAAAGGAAACTAGGGAAGTAAAAAGAAAGGGATGGGCAGAAGTTTCAGGAACCGATGTAGTAAAAGAAGGATGTTCCTATTGTTACGGGAATGAACATGGGCAGAAGGATTGCAGGGCTTGTAAAGCCAATAGCCAGAATTCGAAGCATGTTGTGGCTTCGGCTTCGGGTGTGTTTGTGATAGAGAACTGTATGTCAGTTAACCCTACTTCTTGGGTATTGGATACCGGATCAGGATCTCATATCTGTAATTCGTTACAGGTTTTGAGAAACCGTAGGGTTATCAGGAAAGGTGATATGGCTCTCAGGGTTGCTAACGGAATGAGCATGTATGCTGAATCCGTAGGGGAATATCATCTAGGACTGACAACTGGGCAGATATTGATTCTGCGTGACTGTTTTTATGTGCCAGGTGTGACTTGTAACATCATATCTGTATCCTTACTTTCTAAGGAAGGATATGATTTTACTTTTGTAAGCGATGTAGTAAACATCCACCTAAATCAAGTACTGATTGGGTCAGGTACATTGAAATACGGTATATACGTTTTGAATCAAGCTCAGGTCTTCAGTGTCCAGAACACACTTAAAAGAAAGTCTCCGGAATTAAATCAGGCTTTCTTATGGCATTGTAGACTGGGTCACATTAATGAGACACGGTTGACAAAGTTACATAAAGAAGGATACTTGGATCCGTTCGAGTACCAGTCTTATGCCACTTGTGAATCATGTCTCATGGGAAAGATGACAAAGACTCCGTTCACTCGACACGGAGAAAGAGCGAGCGAGCTCTTGGGACTCATACACAGTGATGTGTGTGGTCCAATGTCTACACATGCGCGAAGTGGTTATTCATACTTCATTACTTTCACAGATGATTTCTCTAGGTATGGGCATGTCTTCTTAATGAAGCATAAATCCGAGGCCTTTGAGAAATTTCAGGAATACAAGAATGAAGTTGAAAAACAAACAGGCAAAAGTATCAAGACACTGAGATCTGATCGAGGTGGCGAATACTTGAGTGCCGAGTTTCTGAGCTTCTTAAAAGAAAATAGAATTCTCTTTCAACTTACTCCTCCATACACACCACAACACAACGGTGTATCGGAAAGAAGGAATCGAACCCTATTGGATATGGTTCGTTCAATGATGAGTAAGGCTGAGTTGCCGCGATCCTTCTGGGGTTATGCACTAGAAACAGCTGCATATCTTTTGAACCAAGTTCCTACTAGGCCTGTGCCTACCACACCATATCAGATGTGGAGTGGGAAGAAACCCAGTCTTAAACACTTTAAGACATGGGGGTGTCCAGCTTTTATAAAAAAGCAGCATGCGGACAAGCTCGAGGCATGTTCGGTACAGTGTAAGTTTGTGGGATACCCAAAGAACTCCAAAGGGTATCTTTTCTATTACGCAGAAGAACAAAAGGTTTTTGTTTCTCGTCATGCCCGCTTCTTGGAAACTGAGTTTTTGGAAAATCAGATAAGTGGGAGCGCAATAGAACTGGAAGAAATTCCAGAACCACAAGCTATTACTGAAAGCTTGGTAGAACCAGAGGGTTCGAAAGAACAGGACATCCCAGCGCCACTCCGCAGGAGTAGTAGGCAGTCTCATCCGCCCGAGAGATACTACGGTTTTCTCATTGACGGGGATAGAGAGGATTGCACTATGGATTATGGTGAGCCTACAAGCTTCCAGCAAGCCATTCAGAGCGGTGACTCCGTAAAATGGCTGGATGCAATGCGGGCCGAGATGGAGTCTATGTACACCAACAAAGTTTGGACTTTGGACTTTGCTCCAGAAGGGGTAAAACCCGTAGGCTGCAAATGGATCTTCAGAAAGAAGATTGGTGTAGATGGGCAGGTTGAGACCTATAAAGCTAGACTTGTTGCAAAGGGTTTTCGTCAAAGACCTGGTTTGGACTATGACGAGACCTTTTCTCCAGTGGCTATGCTGAAATCCATTCGGATCCTTCTTGCCATTGCTGCCTTCCACGATTATGAAATCTGGCAGATGGACGTAAAGACGGCTTTCCTAAATGGAAATTTGGAAGAGTGCGTCTATATGGATCAGCCAGAGGGATTCAATCAGAGTGGGAGCAGCGGTAGAGTGTGCAAGTTGCTCAATTCCATTTATGGACTTAAGCAGGCATCGCGGAGTTGGAACATCTGCTTTGATGATACTGTCAAAGAATTCGACTTTATCAAAAATCCAGATGAATCATGCATTTACAGTAAGATTGTAGGGAGAACTGTGGTATTCCTCGTCTTGTACGTGGATGACATTCTCCTAATAGGAAATGATATTCCTATGCTACAGTCAGTCAAAGGATTCTTGTCGCAGAGGTTCTCCATGAAGGACCTGGGCGATGCCAACTACATTCTGGGGATCCAAATCTATCGTGATAGGTCTAAGAGGATGTTGGGACTTTCACAGTCAAGGTATATTGACACCATACTGAAAAGGTTCAGTATGGAAGATTCCAAGTGCGGTAATTTACCGGCTTGTCACGGGATCACCCTCTCCAAAGAGATGTCTCCCAAGACTGATTTGGAAAGGGATCGCATGTCTATCATACCCTACGCTTCTGCGGTAGGCTCTATAATGTATGCGATGTTGTGTACCAGACCAGATATAGCATACGCATTGAGCGTTGTAAGCCGGTATCAGTCGAACCCAGGGGAGAAACACTGGATAGCGGTAAAGAACATTCTCAAGTACCTGAGAAGGACTAAGGAGATGTTCTTGGTGTATGGCGGAAAAGACCTCCAGCTCGAGGCCTTTGCTGACTCCAGCTTCCAGAGTGACAAAGATGACTCCAAGTCCATGTCGGGTTATGTCTTTACCCTCAATGGAGGGGCGGTTTGCTGGAAGAGTTCCAAGCAGGAGACCGTTGCTGACTCAACTATGGAAGCGGAGTACATAGCTGCTTGTGATGCCGCAAAGGAAGCTGTCTGGATGAAGAAGTTCCTCACAGAGCTTCAGGCGGTTCCTACCGTTGTTGATCCAATACCGCTGTATTGCGACAACAACAGTGCTATAGCTTTAGCGAAGGAACCCAGGTCCCATCAGAAGTCCAGGCACATTTTGAGGCGGTACCACCTGATCAGGGAGATCATAGATCGCCAGGAGATCGAGGTGAAGAGAGTAAATACGGAAAACAACACTGCAGATCCACTCACGAAGGCCTTACACCAGACTCAGTTCGAGCGGCTGATCGAGATGATAGGTCTTCGATACGCCAGTACATGGCCTTAGTGCAAGTGGGAGATTGTTAGTGTATATGCCCTAGAGGCCATTACTGTATCATACTAGTTTGTATATTACTTGATGGAAGCTTGGGATATTCACAGTTGTATATACAATCTTGTTCGAAATGGTAGTATGCTACTTGGTTTGTCTCTACTTCAATATGTGCATGTGTTTCTTTTAGCATATCGCTGATATACATATTAGTAGAGCCCTTAGGATCTTTACTTGATTACCAGCGTTGCGATGGCGCTCGCACTCGTGGGAGCTGGGTAATCTATAAGCACATCCTTATACTGGTCCCTAGTCGTTGGACTATCGAGACAGGGCATCGATACTCCGGAGTAGACTAGCGTATGCGCTTCTCATCCCAGCGTGGGAGACGGTCTGTCCCACAGCCGTCAGTACGTCGTACTTGAGATAGTATGCGGGTGCTCGTTAGGTTACGAGTACACTGGACAGGACTCGTCGGGAACTGTTGGTTGGTATTATACCTATCGTCAGTTATCAGTTCCCAGGTGACATGAGTACAGCTTAGTCCGTTGACTTGACACTGTCACTTCGCCTCGAGTGTGTTCCCACTGCACTTTGATTACTACTCTACCACGGCTCAAAGGAGTCGTGCAAACAGGTAGTTTTTGGGTGCAGTCCCGAAGCACTTGGAGGCAGTGACGGTTAGACAGGATTCGTCTCTCCCGGTATTGGGGGTTGACATCGCGCTGTGTCCAGGAGAGCCATTACACGAGTAGTCCCTGGCCAGGGCAAGCGAGATATACTGGTAGGTTTCCAGTGTTATCTCAGGGTGTTCTGGGCTACACTCCGACACGACTTGTACCGCTATTAGGGGACTGACGTTCACCGCCCCCCTAGGTCCGCCATGCGATGTATCAGACGAACAGACCGGACTGTACGGAGATTGTCACATACAGGCTCAGTAGGAGTTCAGATGGGGTTCACCTCATCAGTCTTCTTATCGACATCTACCTGGGGACCGTTACGTACAGCTAGTGCCGCTTGCGGTCTGTGGTTAAACCCACTGCCAGCGTAGTGTCGAGTCTTTAGAGTCCCACACAGAGAGCTATTCGCCTTTAGGCAAAATGAGTAGAGGTCGCATGGTTTTGCGACAGGGTTCGTTCGCATCCGCGCACTTGTGCACATTTGCTGTCCGGACAGTTTATACTAGCGGGTTTTAGTTTAAGCCGGATCCTAGTATATGATTTGGGATTGGTTTTTCTCATTGTATTCGTGTTCCTCGGATCACGAATGCGGGTGTGTATGCACAGTTGTTTGAGACAGAGGGAGAGGACCTTCATTAGGGTTAATGACTATTGTCATTTTATTAACCGTAATGCTTATGTGTGTATTATAGTTAATTGATAATTAGTTTAATAATTGTGCATGGTTATGGTTGTTGACCATTTGACCTCCTTGACTTGTTGACCTAGGTTGACACTTTGACCATCATCATTTCTTTTGGAAGATGCTTTTTGATCCTTGCAAATTGAAATGATAATGGTCATGTCATGATTAGCCATGACAATTATCTAGCTAATTATTCAATTAAAATAATATACACATATTAGTGAGAATGGCTCATATTTTTTTCTCATTCTATCATTTCATTTCTCTCTCTTGTTCTTCCTCTCCCTCAAGCTCTCCCCTCTCATGTGTTGAGAAACACTTGAGCTTGAGAAAAACCCTCTCTTGATCATCTCTACTCTCATCTAGGGTTGAAGGACTAGCACTTCTTGAACCCTAGTTACTTCTAGCTTGGAGTTGAAGCCAAAGGTTGAGGCTTTCGGGTGGATCTTTCTTTGACGGTAGAAGACGACAAGGTGACCTCCTTCCACTACTCCAAGGAGCAAGGAGAGAAGGACATAAAGACCAAAGGTATAACCTTTCTAGCACTTAGCTAGTTTCTAGTTAGCTTTAGCAAGATCTTTGTTTAGCAAAGATCCTTTAAAGTCTAGTCCATGTTGCCTAAGCTCATAAAAATCCGATTTTTATTCCGTTTTCCGCCTCCCCGCAAGTTCCGGGGTGGGCAACGTGGACTTACATTCATCACCTCTAAACCCTAATTTTTCCTATAAATTCCACACTCCACTTCACTCATCCTCACTCAGAATTTCCTTGCCAAAACTCTCAAAAACTTTCAAGTCCTAATTGTGTGCAAGTGGAGTTAGCGAAGGGCGAAGTTCCGGCGACGTTCCAAGGAGTTTCCGGCGATGAAACGACCCCCCGACACCTTCCGTAGTTTCATATCCCGCTTCTCTTGTTTTCAATCCAGTAAGTACCTTCTCCCCCTCTCATCTTCTATTCTAAAAACTTGAAATTCTAAAACCCGACGGAAGCGGAGTTAATCCGACTTCCGATTCGGTTTCCCTTTAAAACTCTATTTTTCTTAATCAATCAAATTCCATACTCTCACATATTGTTTAACAAACATAAACAAACCTATTAAAACAAGTTTCATCTCAAAATATTCTTTTATGCAATTTTTATTGTATTTTTACGGTAAAATACCACATACTTCATTTCCGACATAAAACAACATAAAATTTGTATTACCTTTAGATAACTCACGAGGTAATGACCTATCTCCATACAACACATATCTTTGACATAGCACGATGAGAGTTTGGGACATTAGTTATGGGATAACACGACTTTACAAATAAATACCATCAACTTATAAAACCATTTCTATAAAAAGATGTATTAAACAATTCCTTACAATTGCGCCTTTACAACCCACTTTTAGGGACCCCGTTCGGGATGGTGCGGGTTATCGCACATTCTCAGGCCTAGTAGAGCGAGATGCAGACCTCCGAAAGGAGCATTCGATCTTGATGGAATTTTTATGCATTTTTCCATAGAAAATATGATTTCTACAAGAAAATAAATAAAATTATTTTCATTAAATATACATATATATCTATTAACAAAATATCTACTTTAATTATATTATATAAATATTCCAAGTTTTCAAAAGGAATCACCTTTACATGAAAATACCATCAAAATACAAAACAATGACAATATTTCAATAAAATACCCTGTATTATGAAAACTAGATTTTATTCACTAGAAATTTCACATTTATAAAATATACATCTATGAAAACCCTAAAGACGATAATTAAATGCTTGAGGTGTATTTTAAAAATTATATCAAACTATTTTTACATAAAACCCCCATGTTATACTAATTTACAATAAGGACCTTAGTAAATATAGGTTTAAGAGGAACCAGTCTCTTGAGCCTCAGGGAGCCGGAGAATATGGGTTCTTGGCTATTTAAGGTAGATAATCTAACTAACGGTGTTATCAACATGGTAATTGTCTTGGAAAAAGACACAAATTCTGTCGTCCATATGCAGCAGTTACCGATAACATCAAAATTAATTCAGGATTTCAAGTTCTTTTAAAGTGTCTGACTCAGACTGGGTCTCAATCTAATCAATCTGACTTGAATGTGATTCAAGTATAAACTACAATACAACATGAATCCATGAATCCGTCTACTCAATCTATATCAAACTATATTGACTCAACCGAATCATGGATATACTCCGTCTACATGACTCTCCATTTATATCCATTCCATTTACTGATATCATGGTTTCAGCAAGTCTCTCATTTATTACAAGACAATATAATACAATAAATCATACAAACTCTACAATCAATACAATAAATATTACGGGGTTTATAAGGGGTGGACTGGTACGGAATATGTTAAAGGTGGCATGATATGGTCACTTAAGATGTAATTACATCCATGCCGTTGTTTCATGATATTTTCGACGGAGCCTTGTACTACAGGTTACCAAAGTCCACTGTGTAAGTTGGACTCCTCTCGTATACACTGGCATCTTTTTTACTAAGCTAAAAACAACAGCGTTAATAAAATAATCAAACATTACAAGTTATACTCTTTCTGTCTATTCTATCTCTACTCACCTTTAGGACTTACCGAGCGATTGTTCGTTGACGACATTCCTATTTTTCTTCTTTCTTTGGAATGTTGTCAGGAGGAACCGACTCTGAAGAGTTCGAGACCATCCAGGAGCACTTGGGGCAGTTCATAGAAGACCCCGATCATTGACTTTACTTGTATATACTTTTCATTTCAGTTATCTCATTGTTTAGGCTTCGCTTTCCACCCATGTATTTACATTTCCAGTTGTACCTGTAAAAGAATGTTTAATAAATAAAGTTGATGTTCATTTACATTCATATCTCTTGTGTACTTTCATTATATTGCTTAGATACGCTTAGCGTGTTTGCTTCTGAGAAAATACGTAACGGGCCTCGCCACGTCCCTTCTCCATATATTGTGAAGCGGGACGTGACACTATATAAGACATATAAAGAAATCAATAACTTTCATTCTCCCGTATCATTCTAGGGTTTTGAGCCTCCTCACTCTCTCTCCCTCTTCAAGATTCTTCATTTTCTCTAAATTAATTTAGAGGAAAAACCTCTCTTTTTCTAAAACAAATGAGATAAACCCACTAATCCATTGAAAGAGAGCCTCTTTCTACTACCAAATCTCATGAGCTCTTGGGCTTTTTTCTTCTTCTTCTTCCTCCCTCTTGGCTCCTTGAAGAGGAAGAAGAAGGAGAACTCGTCTCCAAAAACCCCATTGTGGTAAGATCTAAAACTTAGAAAAGGGAAAAGTGGCCCCTTTTCGTTATTCAAGATTCAAATCCAAAATTTTGAAAATTTAATAGAGCATTTTTGACCAAATTGGAGAAAATTGAGGGTGAACCCATCAAAAGGAAAGCCTTTAGGCTTTTCCCTTGGGAAAACCCTCGGGAATACGGATTTCTCCGTTCACCTCTTTCATACAATAAATCAACCGGATCCGCAAGAAGTGATTTTCTGCTGCTTACTCTCCGTGAGTAACTCGCCAGCGGGGACCCCTCTTGGAGGAACCCACACGCGGGGACCCCTACTGGAGGCATCCGCTGGCGGAGACTCCCAATGGAGGCATCCGCAGCAGAGACTCCCAATGGAGGCATTCATTCGCAGTTCCATGACTTTTATTCTTCTCGGAGACCTTCGATATGACCAAAACACCCTCAAAATTGCATTCAAAACACAATACACACTTTTCATATTGAGTTCGTATGATTCGCGAGACCTATTAATCAAATGTTCTCTCGCCTCAAAACGATGGGTAATTAACGGCAGCTTTGTTCGCGGCTGCCGGAGATTAGAATCCCCACAATCAATAAACCCCCGCCTATCCTAGGTAGGGAGATCTGTACAATACATGGCAAGCGAGCGCATCCATCTAAAAATTGGTTACGAAAAACACCACGCAATCGTTTAACACGGTATCAGAGCGAGTCTTCTAAAGCCTAACCCTAATCCTTAAAAAAACTTGCCGATGCTTCCTCTCTCCCTCCTTGCCTTCAATCGACACCTCAACCTTGCCTCTCCATGCCTCACTCATCGCCTCTCCAAGTGTCGATAGACGCCTCGATCCAGATTTCCCTCGATCGACGCTCCAAACCTCGATCCAGATCGCCCTCGATCCAGATCGGCCTTGATCTAGATCTCCCTTGATCGACACCTTGTTGCCTCTCTTCATCCCTGCCTTCGACGAACGCTCCCTGCCTCATTCATCCTCGCATGTGCCTCCTTCTCCAGCTCCGATGGCCTCGCTAGCGCCGACGACCGCCTCTCTTCGGATCTGACCTTGTTCGCAGATCCAGTGCGATCCCTCCCGCGGATTTGAGATTCCCTGATGAATTGATCTTGAGGTGATATCTATACTTTATATTACTTGCTTTCTTTGCGTGCGACGTTCAATATGAAGGACAACAAGATTGATCCTCCTATTTTCGATTACAAAACGGAACTCCGTCTAACTACCTTGACTCTCTCTGGCTCTAATAATTTTTTAGAATGGGCGCACGCTATTGAACGAGACCACAAAAGCAGGGGCTTTCATTATCATATCTTTCAGGAAGCTCCATTAACCTCCAATGCGCAGTATTCATCTTGGTTTCAAAATAACAACAAAGTCTGCACTTGTCTTACAATCTCTATGGAGTGCAGCTGTTATCGGGCTATTATGTATCTACCTGCTACGAAGGAAATGTGGTTCCATCTCAAATCTTTTTACTCGTCAGAAGGTAGCCTTCATCTGCTCTATGATATCTTCAATGAACTCACAACCGCTACTCCAGATGATGATCTACATGCATTTGGGGCCCGGTTCCGAAGGCTTCTAGAAAAATGGAACATGTATCAACCCATCTCCTCTGATCCAGCCGTTACCAAGAGTAAGCGTGAGGCTCTTATTAGGACTCTTTATTTGTCTAAGATGAAGCCTCACTTGGATGGAGTTCGCTCCTTTCTTCTCTCTCAGAGTGGTACGCCTATCCTGAATAGTATTCTCACTGCTACTTATCGTGTCCCTCCACCAGGCGGTTCTACAGTGGAGGCTTCATCTTCTGCCCTTGTTGCTCGGGATTGTGGCCGAGGATTTCACCCTGGTCATGGACATGCTCCTATTGGTTCTCGATGTCATGGTGGACGGGGTTGTGACCATGGTCGTGGTTCCCTTTCTTACTCTCATTTTGGTCGTACCAACCATACATATTAATTTTGCTGGGAGAAATATGGCTATCCGGATCAGAATCCTACTACCCGACAGAGTATGGCTCCTCCATACACAGCGACCCAATCGCCAACATCATCATCCTCGCAGATCTTTCCTGAAGACTTGCATCACCTGCAACGTATTTTCTCTCATATCTCTACTACCAAATTAACTACATTAGGTATATCTTTACTATCTCAGTCAAACTTTTGGGTTCTTGACTCTGGGGCTTCCAACTTCATGACTCATACTGCTTCCAAATTTGTGTTTTCCACTTCACATTAATTCATTTCCATTACCAATGAAGTTGTCCTTCCTTTTCGTGGTTATACCAATATTGATGTGACATCTTCGTTACTGCTTAAAAATATTCTCACTGTTCCTTCACTTCATACAAATCTTTTATCTGTTCGTCGCCTTATCAATGATTTAAACTGTTCAATAACTTTCTCTTCTAATTACTTTGTGATCCAGGACAACCAGACGAAGGAGCAGATTGATGGAGGTAAAGTTAATGGCTTGCACTACTTGGATGTGATACCTTCTGCATTTTCTTTTGTTTCTACCATTTACTAGTATCGACGTCTTGGACATCCACCTCTTCCTATGCTACATACTATATTACCTGATTTTTCTTTATCTGATTTTTCATGCGAGTCATGTATTTTGAGTAAACATTTTCATTCCGCTTTTTCTTCGGTTAATTAACGTAGTTCTTCGATATTTGAGTTAGTACATTCTGACGTTTGGGGTTCTTACAAGCATACTAACATATTTGGCTACAAATATTTTGTCATTCTTATTGATGATCACTCTAGAATAACATGGTTGTTTCTTTTACGTGATCGATTTGAATTACCATATGTGTTTAAAACATTTATTAATGAAGTGGTTAATCAGTTTAATACGTCTATTAAAACTCTAAGAACTGATAATGTAAAAGAATACATGATTAGTATTTTTCAAACTCTTTGTCAATCCCGTAGGATTATTCATCAAACTTCCTGCTCATACATACCACAACAAAATGGTATCGCTGAAAGAAAAAACCGCCACTTGCTTAACGTTGCTCGTTCTATTATTCTTAACATGCATGTCCTAAAACGCGTTTGGAATTTTGCATTACTTACTGCATATTTTTTGATTAATCGTAAGCCTTCCACGATTCTTCAAAACCGAACACCGTTATCTATTTTATTTCCCGGCCAAGACCCTTTTCCCCTTCCTCATAAACTATTTGGGCGTGTTTGCTACGTTCATACTCATCAATTAAATCGCGATAAATTAGATCATAGGGCTGTCAAATATATATTTTTTGGTTATTTTAGGACTCAAAAGTGTTACGTTTGCCTGCTTCTTTCTACATCCACTGTCGTAGTCTCTCATGATGTCACCTTTCTTGAGAATCAACCCTTTTACCCCGTAGCGGAAAGTCCTTCTCATGTCCTACCACCACCACCACCACTTACAATCTTCTCGGGCATAGTTCGATAAATTCAGCATGGTCATAAAAAAGATAAATTTCATAAGAAGCTCGACATATCCATCTCTTTTTATATATAGACGGACAGAAGGAATGGTTATTCTCCATATTTATGTTGATGACATAATTATCACTAGAGATGATTTTGAAGGTATATCTAAGGTCAAAACTCATTTGGCCTAACATTTTCACACCAAAGATATTGGTCATCTACGGAACTTTCTTGGTATAGAAGTATCTCTAAATAAAAGATCATTTTTTCTCTCACAGCGGAAGTATACTCTTGATCTTCTTAAAGAAACATGATTTCTTAGCTGTCGCCCTGCTGATACTCCCATGGATACAATAGTAAATCTCTCTCGCATTAGCTCACCTGATGACTACCGACTTTTCGATCTAGGTCAGTATCGACAGTTAGTTGGAAAGCTGATCTTATTGGAGATAGTGCCCTCAGAGTCAATTATTGGATCACAGGCACGTGATTGCAATGATTGATGGAGGACCTATGCCGGTAGGTCAGTCTTACTCAAGATGATAGTATGCTATCTGGTTTATCTTTATCATCGTGTTAAGCTTCAGGTGACCTTACAGGTCACTATTGCGCGTTGATAGAGCCCCTAGGATTCTTGCTTGGCTGCCAGCAGTATAAAGGCGATCATATACGTGGGAGCTAGGGTCTATAAGCACATCCTTAAAAGGTCCCTAGTCGTGGGACTTTCGAGACAGGGCATCGATACTCCAGAGTAGACTAGTGTATACAGTCGAGACCCCGACGAGGGGTGGTGGCCGGTCTCACAATCCATTGGTGTCAGTTGGTTCACCTAAGATGCATACAGGTGCTCATTAGGTTATGAGTACACCGGACAGGACTCGTCGGGAACATGCTAGTTGGTCTTATACCTGACGTCAGATAGCAGTTCCCTGGTGACATGTGTACAGGTTAGTTCATCGGCCTGAGATTGTCATTTGTCTCGTGTGAGTTCCCACCGTACTTTAATTACTACCCTAACACGCTCAAAGGAGACGTGCAAACAGGTTTTAGTTGGGTACAGTCCCGAGCCACATGGAGGCAGTGAGCGGATCTGCAGGGGTTCGTCTCTCCCGGTATTAGGGGTGAGGTCGCGCTGTGTCTAGGAGAGCCATTACACGAAGTCCTTGGCCAAGGCAGGAGATTTACTGGTAGGTATTCCAGTAGTATCTCAGGGTGTTCTGGGCTACTCTCCGACACGACTTGTACCGCTTTTGGGGGTCTGACTTTTACCAACCCCCTAGGCCCACCATGCGATGCTCATAAACGAACGGACCGGATTGTACGGATATTGTCATTGACAGGATCAGTAGGGTGTTAGGATGAGTTCGCTCATCGACGTCCCTTTTGGTCAATACCTGGTAGCCCGTTACGTATGGCTAATACCTCTGACGTGCTAGTGGTTAAATCCACAACCAAAGTATTGATGAGTCTTTAGAGTCCCCCACAGATCGTTTTCTCAAGTTTCAGGCGAAACGCTGTAGAGGCCGTATGGAGATATGGCAGGGTTCGATCATGTACGTGCGGTATTGCACGGATCATGATCGGACGGTTAATACTAGCGGGCTTTGGTTTAAGCCGGATCCTAGTATTGTACAGTGTAGATTTTGTCTCGTTGCATTTGTATTCGGTCGGAATACAAATGCGGGTATGTATATACAGTAGCGGGGTTTTCCTGTAATTTATTACGGGATCGTTTTTCTGAAGTTGCCAGTTTGCTTTCCGTTTCGGCCATTTTCCTTTGTTTCTTTCCTTGGCTGAAAATTGGTGGAGGAGGGCTTATTTGCAATTGTGCAAATTAGCATTGTGGAGGGTGGTCTTTGTATATGGTTGCTTCATGATGGTCCATGCTTCCTTGGACTTCATTAGTCCATGATTGCTTGACTTTTGGAGTAATCATGGTTATTGATGATGGGGGTTGATTTGGAGTGAGAGTTTGTTGTGATCATTATATTTCATCATCATCATTTTTCTCTCTCTTGCATGATAGCTTCCCCCCTTGACTTTTCTCTCCCCCCTTGGGCAAAAGAGGGACCGGCCACACTTAGTGGAGGAGAGGGCATTTCATTTGGTAAGAAAAAATGTTCATCTCACATCTTTTTGCTTGCTACAAAAATCATTCATCTCCCAAGTTCATTCCTCCACCAAAACCATGGCAACTTCATACCCCAATGAGACATAGAGTTCCACACTATTCTACAGCAGTTCTTGGACACGTCGACTCGCTAACTTCGTGCCCGAGTTGCCTCGGTCCAGAGGTGGGAGCCCGTAAAAGAACCCGGCGATGTGGTGCCCTTCCGACGAGGAGATGAAGACCGGAGATTCCGCGGGGAGATCGGGACGACGACGAGAAGAACGAAGGACACGGATCGCTCGGTATATCTCTCTACCCCTTTTCTTGTTAGCTAGGATTAGGTTAATGGCCCGATCCGAGTTTTATAGTGCGCGGTGGTGCCGGTTTACAAGTTAAACAAAAGTATCGTTTCCGCATTTAGGCCTCGGATTGACGGCCGGGGCGCCGCCGTGCACTTGCACTGGTATCAGAGCCACGCCATTAATCTAGTCTAGCTTGCTCTAACGTGTTTACAAGTTCGATCGAACGGATTTTCCAAAAACCCGATTTCTAATGCACAGTTTCTGTCGAAATTTTATAGTTGTCAAAAAATTATTTGGTGCATTTCAAAAATACAGGCAGGGTTTTCTATGCAATCTGGGAAAATTTAGTGCAGTGTTGTTCTGTAAGTCCACGTTACCTCTCCCGGTGCTTACGTGCTTGTGGAAATGATGAAAAACGTTTTTCAAGAGGTGGTAACATGGACTCAAAATACGGATCTTTGTTAAACAACTATCTAACAAACCTAACATAAGTTTTACCTACTCGGTTAGGGGGTTATACCTTTCTTAAACTCCTTCGTCTTCAACTCTTTGCGGTGTACGGATTGGCCTCACCTCGTCGTCTCCTTGCGCCGAAGATGGATCCACCTGAAAGCTTCTGCCTTTGGCTTCTCTTCAAACTAGAAGAAACTAGAACACTTGGTTTGCTAAACCTTGTGAACTAGGATGAGTAGAGAAGTGATATGGGTTTTCTTTTATCTCTAAGGCAATGTTTCTCAACTCATGAGAGGGAGTTGCCTTGAGCTAGAGAGAGAGCAAGAGGAAGAGCAAGAGGGAGAGCTCAAGCAAGAGAGAGAAAGCAAATGAGAGAATGAGTAACTCTTTTGCCATCCAAGCTCTCATAATCCAAAATCATCATAACAAATAATAGTAATCAAGTATTATGTGATGGTTCAAATCAAAATGTCCATATCATTTCATGCACTCATTTTGCAAAAAGAAACAAGCAAGCAAAAGTCTTTGCCATGAAATGATAGCCATTGTAATGATGATGGCCAACTAGTCCAACCTAGTCAACCGGTCAACAAAGTCAACAAAGTCAACCCCTCAACAACCATGTCACTATAATACTTAATTAATATTATTGTTAATCATATTTCTTATTCTCATTAGGGTTTAGCAAAAAGTCAATAGTCAACAGTCAACAGTCAACAACCCCAATAAGAATCCTCTGCCTCTGTCTCTCTGTCAACTGTGCATACACACCCGCATCCGCGTTCCGATGAACACGAATACAACCGAGATAAAACCAATCCCAAAACGTACACTAGGATCTGGCTTAAACCAAAGCTCGCTAGTGTCAACTGTCCGGACATTAAACGTGCACAAGTGTACGAATGTGACCGAACCCTGTCGCAAAACCATGCGACCTGTCGCAAAACCATGCGACCTCTACTCTTTTGCCTAAAGGCGAATAGCTTTCTGTGTGGGACTCTAAAGACTCGACACTACACTGGCAGTGGGTTTAACCACAGACCGCAAGCGGCACTAGCTGTGCGTAACGGTCCCCAGGTAGATGCCGACAAGAAGACTGACGAGGTGAAACCCATCTGAACTCCTACTGAGCCTGAATGAGACAATCTCCATACAATCCGGTCTGTTCGTCTGAGAACATCGCATGACGGGCCTAGGGGGCGGTAAACGTCAGTCCCCTAATAGCGGTACAAGTCGTGTCGGAGTGTAGCCCAGAACACCCTGAGATAACACTGGAAACCTACCAGTATATCTCGCTTGCCCTGGCCAGGGACTTTGTGTAATGGCTCTCCTAGACACAGCGCGATATCAACCCCCAATATCGGGAGAGATGAATCCTGTCTAACCGTCACTGCCTCCAAGTGCTTCGGGACTGCACCCAACTACTACCTGTTTGCATGACTCCTTTGAGCTGTGGTAGGGTAGTAATCTAAGTACAGTGGGAACATACTCGAGGCGAAGTGACAGTGTCAAGTCAGCGAACTAAGCTGTACTCATGTCACCTGGGAACTGACAACTGACGATAAGTATACTACCAACCAACAGATCCCAACGAGTCCTGTCCAGTGTACTCGTAACCTAACGAGCACCCGCATATTATCTCAAGTACGACGTACTGACGGCTGTGGGACATACCGTCTCCCACACTGGGATGAGAATCGCATACGCTAGTCTACTCCGGAGTATCGATACCCTGTCTCGATAGTCCTACGACTAGGGACCTGCATAAGGATGTGCTTGTGGATTACCCAGCCCCCACTAGTGTGACTGTCATCACAACGCTGGTAATCAAGCAAAGATCCTAAGGGCTCCACTAATGTGTATAGGTGATATACTAAAATAAACACATGTACACATTAAAGCAGAAACAAACCAAGTAGCATACTACTATATTGAGCAAGATTGTCTATACAAGGTGAATATCCCAAGCTTCCATTAAGTAATATACAAACTAGTATGATACAGTAATGGCCTCTAGGGCATATACACTAACATGTTCCTGTTCAGCCGCGGAACTGCGGCCTTACCCCTGTTTTGGTCGCGGTTCCGCCGCAGTAAAGTGGGATCACTGCACCATATTTCTTCAGTTGGTTGCTGTGTTAGAAATGGGGTTTTTGGTATATTATTTTTGGGCCCAGATTTTCTTTGAGTGCTACAGTAGTGCTTGGGGCCCACTTCGGTAAATTTGATCGATCGAAAATTTTAAACATGTTAGTTCACAGTATTTATATTATATCTGCGACCGTGAATGTCATTTGATCGGTAAATCCTGTCTAACTGCTATAGCCCTTTTAGACGGATTTGCGAACGTGACATTCACGTTGATGTTCTGTGTTGTGCTGTGATGTTGCGGATTGGTCGTGGGGGATAGCCTGGGAGCAATGTTAGTACAGTTTGGTTGTTTATGTACATTTGATATTGCGGGGCGAGCGTCCGACATATGGATTGCCGTCACTTCCTGTTTGTATATTATTCTTTTGGGGCATGACCGGTCTGAGGTCGATGTACCCGTTATATGTATATTTTACTTTCTGTACTAGGATTACCCCAAGGTGGGGTGCACGGATAGCCGGGTTCTAGAAGGCAACGGGCCCGCATCTCATAGCGTTGAGACGGAGGGGGACTTCACTCTAGAATTGGCGGGCTATTCGCCGCACTCGTAGGGGGTACAGGTTGACCCAAGGAGGGGTGCTCAAGTTACCGGATTCCGTGAAGTGCTGGGTGGTCCATTCACGTTGTTGAAGGGGGTTGCCTCGCTTCAGGTTTTGGCGGGTAACTTGCCGCGCCCATAGGGGTCTAGGATTTCATTGCACAGGCTATCCACACGACCAGGGGAACGTCGGGTTTCAGTAGCGGCTCTATGAAACCCGGGGATCCCAGATATCTGTATTGTTCTGTGATGCTTATTACACTTCTGTGATATTGCATTTTATCACGGCTTGAGCGAATATTATATATTGATATATATATTAGTAGATGTTGTATATGTTTTGCATCAGCGCTAGTCCAGTCCCCGCTCTGTCGTTAGTTAAGTAACCTAACGGGTAATGACGTGACCCAGTGGCGAATGCGGATGGCATATACGTACATCATTATTTTTGTTCTTTATTGGTGTGATCAATTGATGGGACTGCATTGATTCGGATCAATGCAAGCTAAACAAACCTATTCTGATGTTGTTGGAACATTTTTCAAAAAGCTGTCATTGCAAGGGCGTTCTCTTTTATTTTGCACAGAGATATTCAGTTGGAATATCCTGCACCTCAGTCGACGAGGCAAGGGCCGAGATCCCTTCACCGGGAGTGACCCCTTAGACAGAAGTTTGCATCAGGGCAATAACTTCACTATAGTCGTTTACTTTTGCTTTGCATCGTGGTATTCAGTTGGAATATCCTGCACCTCATTCTATGTGGAAAGAGCCGAGATCCCTTCACCGGGAGTGACCTCTTTAGCAAAGGTTTTCGTTACTATATTTTTATAAAGCTATCCGGTTCCTTCAACGATATCAAGTTCATTACGTTAAAGGTTTTTCGCCAAAAACCATTCGTAGCCCTCCGTCGTTTCATATGGATAGTCAATAGTATTCAAGCTGTGTTTGTTGGCCAAAGTCAAGGCACAGTGTTTGGTAGTTATTGTGTATTCATATGCAGCATAGATATATGCGTTGGTTTGGGACAGTCATACTACCTTGTTGGCCAAAATCAAGGGTAGGTACTGGTGGGTTCAAATCAACCTGGAGAATGACGGGTAGAACTTGACATGTGACTTATGATTTGTTGGCCAAAGTCAAGGTCATAAGAGCATGGGGTAAAAATCACATTGGGAGTTTCTAAAGAAACTGAAACTTGCCAGATATGCGCATACCTTCTGGAGTGTGATAACGTGAGCGGATTCCGTCAAGTTATCATGCAATGATAGTTGGATCCCGATTCCTACTGATGAGTTGGTTTACTCCTCGGGTGATCCCGACTAATTCTTCTTTCAGGTTTGGAGGAGAATTTGACGGTACAGTGGGAGGTTTCCTGATTAGATAAAGTGATAACCATTCTGATCTAGGTTAGAGTGCACACTGAGTGTTTCTTTTCTCTCTCTTTTTGGCAGCGACCATGACCCGACCATTGACTATGACTCAGTGACCAAGTTGACCGAACCTTCTTAAACACTAGCTTTTGGATTGTCAGAGTTGCATACCTCATTGCCACTCCTACTTTTACCTTTTTCTCCAGGACACCCCGTATTACTACGAACGTCCACTTCCATTGGACAAAACCATCATATGGTTATATACGAACTCGAAGGAATTTATTCGAGGATGGTTTCCGGTTCTGGAGAAAACGAATAGGACTATTCAGCTGTCTTTTCCTTTAACTTCTCTCAGGTTGCGAGTGCCCCTACGATTAGGGGATAGTACACCTATTACGCAAATTGGATAGTTTTCTTCCAAACCATAGGCATGTGCCGAACGGTAGGGAATGAAGAAAACCAATTAGCCTAACGAAGGTGTGCAGAAGGTATTAAGTAAAGACAAATAAAGGGATTAGTAAGAGGGCAAAGTAAATTGCGACTGCTATTCACGACCAAATCAAGTATTTCATTACCACTCCTACTTCACCTTTGTATTTCTCCAGGACACTCCGTATCACTATGAAGATCCACAGTTTATTGGATACTCCATCGTATGGTTATATACGAACTCGAAAGGAACTTGTTCCAGTTCGGGGATGGATTCTGGTTCAGGAGAAATAGGAATAAGGTTTATTCGGTTGTCTTTTATCTTCACCTTCTCTCGCATCGCGAGTGCTCCTAGGATTAGGACAGTACACTCATTATGCTTATTGGATAGTTTTCTTCCAAACCATAGGCTGGTGCCGAACGGTAGGGAAGGAAGAAAACCATTTGGCCTAAAGGGGTGTACAGAAGGTAATGACTAAAGACATATGAAGGGAATTGGAGAGATGGCATAGAAATATACGGTTATAGTTGTGAATCTGGATAATGTAAGAGGCATTACTAGGAATACCAGGATACCCCTACGAAACATTTCAATGTTTCAGTTTCACTGTGTACTGTTAAAAGAAAACTGATTTCCCAATTAGACAGTTGCTCCAGGGTATGTATTTACCATGTATGAATCTCACATCTGTATGGTTTTACAGATGATGAGTAGGAGTAAGTTATTGGAAATTAGGTGATCATCCTCACTATATCGGAATTCGTTGTAATTGGTGATATTTGAGGAAGTCACCTGGTTTGCTTGCCGGACGGCAAATATATGGTTTTGAATATCCGCTATTATGCACCAATTTCAAATTGATACATCTGTACGTCTATTTTTATAGAGTGAGATATACCTTTTTGAAATTATGTCCATGACATTTACCTATATCAGTTGATGGTTAGGTAAGGAGCATTAAACGGCGGTGTAATTCTTCTTAACCATAAGTACAGTTTTCAACCTACGACGCACAGAGTTTGAGTTATTCAACTCAGGGGACTTATACAGAGTATTGTATGTTGTCCAGTGTCCATTAGGACATAGGGGTTAGTCCTCGTACTATATTCGGTTTACTTATGACTTCTCTAGTTCTTAGACAAGTGTTTCGAAGAAACACAAGGTCTGAGTTTTGAGAAGTTATAGGTATATGAATAAAGTAGAGAACCAGATGTTGCAAGTGTCGGGATTCTTCAAGGTGATCGAAGATGTAGATACTTGTGTATGGTATTCAGTTGATAGTAATGATTAAGAGAACTTGCTTCTCTTTCAGGTTACTCATAATTGGAAGTACTCCTAAGTTAAGTAACGTCGATCGACCTCCTTCCATTTAGTTAACATGCACTGGAGACAGCTGCATAATTTGAATCTGGTTCAATTAAATCAGTGCCTCTGGTTCTATATTGGATATAGAACAGTTCATATCTTAACGATGTTAAGGTACGGGGAGTTGTCCGGCTTATGCTTAAAACTAGACTCTGGATAACTCAAGGCACGTTTCTGTAATGGCTGTTTGTGGGTTGACCCAGACTATGACGAGGGTTGACTTTCTACCATCTGGAAGATCAATAGTGATATTGTTCTTGACTCTCCACAGTTTTAACAAAAATGGATTTTTTTCAGAAAACAGTAGTGGGAGTATGGTAGAACTGGAAGTGATTCCAGAACCGCAGACGATTACTGAAAATTTGATAAGAACCTAAACATTCAATTTGGTTTGACATTCCATTGGCCACTCCGCAGATACGGTGGGTAACCTCAGGCACCCGAGAGGTACTCCGGTAGCCTCAAGGACGGTGACAGAGAGGTTCTTGTTTACCCAGACTTGTCATTGCTGTCGTTCCAGACTAGGAGACCCAGAGGGAGGATGAGTATAGCGTCGTTCTGAACTGGCTTTAGAAGTGCAGGTGTATATGACTCTGCCAAAGGGTTGTCATAGTCAGTGGGAGCAGCGGAAGCATTGGTGGACAAGCGGCTTATGTCTATTTATTGACTAAAGCAGATATAACGGAGATAGATCATCTATTTCTGATATGACAGTCATAGGTTTGATTTCATCAGAATAAGGGATGGATCTGTTAAGGTAGTAGGGTGTGATGTCCTGGTATTTGGATGACATACACAGAGTAGGAAGTGATATTCCTATACTACGATCGGTTATACTTTGGTTGTCACACAGTGGTTTCTCTACATAGGAATTGGGTATTATATCAGACATTCTGATTACTAGATCTATGGTTTTAGATCTAGATTTGAGAAGTGTCCTAATCAGGGTACTTAGACAGCATTCTAAAGGTGTTTTAGAATGGACGGCTCCTGGCATGGTGGTGTACCTGCAGGTGGTGGAGTCACCCTCTCTAAAGGTGTCTTACAGACTAAAGGGGAGAGGGATGTGCATGATTGGCAGATCACTTGCTTAGGCAATTGAGTCAATCATGAGATGTCAAGCACCACACCAGATGTTTTTTTTGCAGTAGATGCAATATGTTGATATTGATCCAATCCTGGAGAAACGAATGGAAGCAGTTTTAGAACATAAGTGAATGTTCTAGGATGTGATAATAACATCCTCTTTTAGGAGACAGTTATCATTCCAGGCTTCCAAGGTGACATGGATGACAGAGAGGTTGTCAGAGTTATAGTTTTCCTTCTGACGAGGGGCGGTATATTGGACAGGTGGTCCAAGGGGATACTGAGGGAGGCATGACGCAGGATACTGATTAAGTTCAGTTGACGATACAGTCTAAGAAGTTTGGATTTGGAGTTCATTTATGAGCTAGGTCCCATCAGACATCCCGACACATTCTAAGACAGGTATTGCTCATTTCGGGAGCTGGCTTTCTCCGCGAACTTGAGATATAGAAAGACAAAGAAAGAAACATCAAGGCGGATCCACTCACTGAGGTTATTCCTCGAATGCAATAGTTTCGCAAACAGGTTTTATGAGACTGATTAGTAGAGGAATTGGGTGTTCGGTATCACACAGGCTGTGAGTATACGACATCGCAATAATTAGCCTTGAGTGCAAGTGGGAGATTGTTGGAGATAGTGCCCTCAGAGTCAATTATTGGATTGCAGGCACGTGATTGCAATGATTAATGGAGGACCTATGCCGGTAGGACAGTCTTATTCAAGATGATAGTATGCTATCTGGTTTATCTTTATCATGGTGTACTGCTCCAGGTGACCTTACAGGTCACTATTGCGCGTTGATAGAGCCCCTAGGATTCTTGCTTGACTGCCAGCAGTATGAGGGTGATCATATACGTGGGAGCTGGGGTCTATAAGCACATCCTTAAAAGGTCCATAGTCGTGGGAGTTTCGAGACAGGACATCAATACTCCAGAGTAGACTAGTGTATACAGTCGAGACCCCGACGAGGGGCGGTGGCCGGTCTCACAAGCCACTGGTGTCAGTTGGTTCACCTAAGATGTATACAGGTGCTCATTGGGTTATGAGTACACCGGACAGGACTCGCCGGGAACATGCTAGTTGGTTTTATACCTGACGTCAGATAGCAGTTCCCTGGTGACATGTGTACAGGTTAGTTCATCGACCTGAGATCGTCATTTATCTCGTGTGAGTTCCCACTGTACTTTGATTACCACCCTACCACGCTCAAAGGAGACGTGCAAACAGGTTTTAGTTGGGTACAGTCCCGAGCTATATGGAGGCAGTGAGCGGATCTGCAGGGGTTCGTCTCTCCCGGTATTGGGGGTGAGGTCGCGCTGTGTCTAGGAGAGCCATTACACGAAGTCCTTGGCCAAGGCAGGAGATTTACTGGTAGGTATTCTAGTAGTATCTCAGGGTGTTCTGGGCTACTCTCTGACACGACTTGTACCGCTTTGGGGGTCTGACTTTTAACAACCCCTAGGCCCGCCATGCGATGCTCATAGACGAACGGACCGGACTGTACGGATATTGTCACTGACAGGCTCAGTAGGGTATCAGGATGAGTTCGCTCATCGACGTCCCTTTTGGTCAATACCTAGTAGCCCGTTACGTATGGCTAATACCTCTGACGTGCTAGTGGTTAAATCCACAACCAAAGTATTGACGAGTCTTTAGAGTCCCTCACAGACCGTTTTCTCAAGTTTCGGGCGAAACGCTGTAGAGGCCGTATGGAGATATGGTAAGGTTCGATCATGAACATGCAGTATTGCACGGATCATGATCGGACGGTTAATACTAGCGGGCTTTGGTTTAAGCCGGATCCTAGTATTGTACAGTGTAGATTTTGTCTCGTTGCATTTGTATTCGGTCGGAATACAAATGCGGGTATGTATATACAGTAGCGGGGTTTTCCTGTAATTTATTATGGGATCGTTTTTCTGAAGTTGCCAGTTTGCTTTCCGTTTCGGCCATTTTCTTTTGTTTATTTCCTTGGCTGAAAATTGGTGGAGGAGGGCTTATTTGCAATTGTGCAAATTAGCATTGTGGAGGGTGGTCTTTGTATATGGTTGCTTCATGATGGTCCTTGCTTCCTTTGATTTCATTAGTCTATGATTGCTTGACTTTTGGAGTAATCATGGTTGTTGATGATGGGGGTTGATTTGGAGTGAGAGTTTGTTGTGATCATTATATTTCATCATCATCATTTTTCTCTCTCTTGCATGATAGCTTCCTCCCTTGACTTTTCTCTCCCCCCCTTAGGCAAAAGAGGGGCCGGCCACACTTAGTGGAGGAGAGGGCATTTCATTTGGTAAGAAAAAATGTTCATCTCACATCTTTTTGCTTGCTACAAAAATCATTCATCTCCCAAGTTCATTCCTCCACCAAAACCATGGCAACTTCATACCCCAATGAGACATAGAGTTCCACACTATTCTACAGCAGTTCTTGAACATGTCGACTCGCCAACTTCGTGCCCGAGTTGCCTCGGTTCAGAGGTGGGAGCCCGTAAAACAAACCGGCAATGTGGTGCCCTTCCGACGAGGAGATGAAGACCGGAGATTCCGCGGGGAGATCCGGACGACGACGAGAAGACCGAAGGACACGGATCGCTCGGTATATCTCTTTACCCCTTCTCTTGTTAGCTAGGATTAGGTTAATGGTCCGATCCGGATTTTATAGTGCGCGGTGGTGCCGGTTTACAGATCTATCTCACGATTACTCGCTCAGACATATTCTTTGTGTAGGGTTCCTAGGCACTCTCAAGAGGTCTCACAAGGCATCAACCATGCCAATTTCAAATTTTACGGGTGCCGAGAAACCCTAATACGGATCGTTAACTAGATATTTAGGCGAAAAAGAAGCTAGTTAACAACTTAACTAAATGGTAAACGGAAATACAAGCTTTGTAGATCCGGTGCTCCACCTCCATAGCTCCGTGATGATGTCTCCTCGCTATCCAAAATGGATCCCGGGCTCTAGCATCGGCTTCAACGGAGAAAAAGCAGGCTAGGTCATCGACGACGATGCCGAAGATGATCTACGTCGAGGCATCACTAGATCAAGCTCCACCTTCACCAAGCCATGAAAACTTGTGAAGGAAACACCCTATACTACTTGGCAAGAGGTAGAGGATGAAGAAATAGGAAGTGGGTTCACTTTAGAATTGGATTTCTCACTCATTTTCATCAATAACCATTGATGGGTAAGCTTTTTCTTCTTGTGAAGAAGAAGAAGAAGAAGATGATAATCTTATGATAAGTCAATTAAAAAGAATAATAAAATCATTCTTATCATAATACTAACCATAGTTATGTGTAGAGAATTGATCATGATTAGTGGGAATGGTTAGGGTTAAGCATGGAGACAAAATGGTCACTTGGTCAAAGCTTCATGAAGCTTCAACAAGAATACAAATCAAGCCACCATTTTCTTTTCATGCCTTATATTTTTTCCAAAAAAGAATAAATAGATAAATAAATGAGAAAAGGAAATGAAACCCTAACCACTTAAGTAACCATGGTTTAATTCTTTACACAAATCCAAACTTGCATGTATCATCAAACATGATACAATCTTGTGCACAAAAAATATATCATATATATAATGTGCACAAACAAGTGAGAAAATCCATTTAAAAGTGAACCGATACTAGTTAATGCAAAGTAATATAGAAAATATATAATTGTGCATTAAATCATTAAATCAACACTTGATTCAATGATCCGGTCATGTCGCACACAACCGACTAGTATACAATGTATCGGCTTATCGAATCAATCCTCGATTCGATAACTAGGTTATATCGCATACAACCATTCGATACAATCATCGCGAGAATAGAATACGGTATCACATACACGCATTATTCTCGGTCCCGCACATATCTCATATGCGCTCCTATTTCGTTTCGTTTGAGCCAGGAAACCTCTGTGTGGGACTCTAAAGACTCGTCAATACGCCGGCAGCAGGTGATGATCATATCAAACACCCACAAGCCGCAAGCGGTCTGCTAAACGTAACAGCCACCCGGGTATTGAGCGATCAGAAGATCGACGAGCAAGCCCGCTCACACTCCTGTGAATCCAACCAGTAACACTACCGTACAGTCCGGTCTGATCGTCTGATATGTCGCATATCTTGCCTAGGGGTGGTAAACGTCAGACCCCAATAGCTCGATAAGTCGTGTCGATATGAGGTCTATAACAGTTCGAGAAACTACTGGTAACACTTACCAGTAAATCTCAGCAATCCTGGCTAGGGATTTCCGGTTATAGCCAATCGAACACAGCGCAACATCAACTCCCTATACCGGGAGAGACGAATCCCCTCCTATCGCTCATTGCCTCCATGTGACTCGGGACTGTACCCAAAAACCACCATTTTGCACGCCCTCTTGGACGTGGTAAGATGGAAATCAAAGCACAGTGGGAACCACACAAGACTCTATGACGATCTCGGGTCAACAGACTACTCTGTACCAGTGTCACCAGAGAACTGCCATCTGACGTAAGGTATAATACCATCTGGGAGTTCTCGGCGAGTCCGTCCAGTGTACCCAGTCTCCACTGAGCACCCGTATATCATCTCTAATGCCAAACACCAATGGATATGGGATCATCCATCGCCCATCTATATGGGTCGAGAAGGTATACGCTAGTCTACACTGGTATATCGATGCCCCGTCTCGATACACCCACGACTAGGGACTTTGAAGGATGTACTTATGGACTACCATGTCCCTACTAGTATGATCCGCATCATAGTCCAGATAGTCAAGTACACATCCTAAGGGCTTTACCAACATGTAATAGAGAGACAAGTAGTGTACACGTTAAGGTAAAGAGTAACCAGATAGCATACTATCATGTCGAGCAAGAAAGTCCTCCCTATATATATCCCAGCATCCACTACAATATACATCCTATGTATAGCAATGGCCTCTAGGGCATACATTTGATCTTTATACAAAAACCTTAGCAAACATGTATCATCAAACATGATACAATCATCCCATAAAGCACTAGGGCCATCTGATAGCAGTGGTTGTAGTATCTCATACTCAACCATCCCATAAAAATCTCTCTCTGGGAACAGGCCTTTGTGAGTGGATCCGCTGTGTTGTCCTCTAAGTCTACTCTCCAAACCTCGATCACCCTGGAGATCAACTATCTCCATGATCAGGTGATACTGCCTTAGAATGTGTCTGGATCACTGATGAGACGAACGTTCCTTGGCATAATCCACAACTCCATTGTCACACAATGGGAGGAACTAAGTTCATCTCATGAACAATTATACATCCAGACTGTCTGTTTGGTAGCATCTTAAGTAGCGATGTATCGAGCCTTTATCGTCTAGGATGCCACGGTATCTAGCTTGGAACTCTTCCAACATACCGTCCCTTTACTGAAGGTAAAGACAATGCCTACGACTGACTTTCAGTCGTCCTTATCACCCTGGAACCCTTCCAGTGATTCTCCCCAGGATCGGTTGATACCATCTCACTACAACTAGTGAGAATCCTGACATCCAATTAGATCTATCTCATAGATCCAAAACCCAGGATTTAGGAAGTATCACTTTGATCCTGTATGGAGAATCATTTTGATAAGTGGAGATTGACCGAGCGTAGCATAGGAAACTTCTTCCCTATCGAGAGCATGTCATCCACGTACTCTACGAGGATCGTCACTTTACTCCCTACTACCTTTTTGTTTATACAAGGTTCATCTACCATTTTGATGATGTCAAACTCTTTGACTAACACATCAAAACAGATGTTCCAACTCCGCGATACCTGCTTTATCCTATAAAGCATCTTGTACACGTTTCCGCTGCTCCCACTGTCTACGAAGCCCTCTGGCTGTGTACTTATAGACGTTCTCTTCTAAAACATCATTTAGAATAACAGTCATGACACCCAACCGCCAGATATCGTAGTCATGGTATGTAGCCGTAGTAAGTAGGATCTGGATGGACTTAAGCATAGATCCTTAGAAAAAGTTTCATCATGATCCACACCTGGTCAATGATGCAAACCTTTAACAAGTCTAGCTTTGAAAGTCTCAACTTTTCCATCTACACCAAGTAATCTTCTTAAGATATACTTGCTCCTGATGGGAATTTAACCCTTCAGATATAGCAACCAAAGTCCATACTTTGTTGGTGTACATGGATTCCATCTCAGATCGCTAAGCATCCAGCCATTCTTACAGAGTCTCACTCCTGATGGCCTGCTCGAAAATAGTTGGGTCATCATCTCATGATGCAATCCTCGCTCCCACTGTCATAGAGAAACTGAAGTATCTCTCAGGTGGGTGAGGAACCCTACTAGATCGGCGGAGAGGCTGAGGTTCGTTGGTAACTATTGAATCCTTTGGTTCTTTCAAATCATCAGCCGTAGTTTGTATAGCTGGAATATTTCCAGTTCTACATCACAGACCTTGCCTCGAGCTTGTCCGGATTTTGCTTTTAGACATAGCCCGGACAACCCCAAATCTTAACCAACTTAAGATATGGGCTCTTCCCTTTCCATATCACATATGAAGCGGTAGGCAACTGATTTGATTTGAACCCTATTCAATAGGTATGCATCTTCTCAAGTGCATAACTCCCAAAAAGGAAATAGGTAACTCAGTAGTACTCATCATAGAGCACACCTAATCACATAGGGTGTTATCGCTCCGCCCCGATATACCATCGTGTTATGGTGTATACGGAGGAGTAATGCTGAGAGAGAATCTCATTCTCCTTTAGAATAGTCCAGGAATTCCGTGCTCAAGTATTCTCCTCCTTGATCACATCAAAGGACATAATACTTATACCCTTATTTTGGTTTTCTACTTCTTGCTTATATTCTGTGAATATCTCAAAAGGTTCGGACTTGTGTTTCAACAGGAACATAGGTCTGAATCTCGAAAGATCATCAGAGAATATAACGAAGTACAAAGAACCGGTCTTGGCAAATGTAGACAGGGGACCTACATACATCAACATGTATCATCCCAAGAGTTCACTAACTCTTTCTCTGTTTCCAGTAAACAGAGCTATGGTCATATTATCTCTGTGACATGACTGGCAAGTTTCACAAGATGTAAATTCAAACTGATTTAAATATGCATCTACATGTAACTTCAGCTAGTCGGGTCGCATTGATATGACCTAGTCTACAATGCCTCAAGTAGGATTCGTTCATTCCTGAACTCTTCCTCTTGTGTGTGTTTTGTATACTAAGAACTGTAGTTTGATTTAGAACATTAATGCTTTTAGATAACGTGCCTGAACCGATCAACTTTTGATATAGGAAATGTTCAAAACATTATCCAATAATACAAAATTATATCATTTCTCTACTAATAAAGAGATAGATATGATTTTGTATATCAGGTTCGGTATCTAATAACATTTGTTCAGAATCAATGTATATGGAATACAGGGTGACAGTGACCAACAGACTTGGCTGCAACACTTGCCCCGTTTTCTGCCTCATGAAACTTATCACCCGTTCTCAGTTCTTTACCTTTCTGTAGCCCTATGTAACATATTACATATTTGGGATCCTGATCTGGTATCACATACCCTGGACGTAAAGGATACTGAGAAACAGTTCTCTGTAATGAACACACCCGAAGATGATGCATCAGCATGCACTCTCTTCGTTTGGGCGGTACGGGAAATCTGGTAATCCCCAATTTCCTGCTCTGTCTTATAACAATTATAAGTTGGAGCGGGACCAACGTTCCCAAGCTCAGTATGACAAGCGGGTTCGGTCAATATTCCGTATTATTATCTTGATTAAGGCATGATATGGTCGCTACCTGGAGAGAGAGAGAAGAAAACACTCAGCGTGCGCTCTTGCAAGAATAGATTGGTTATTGTTTTATCTAATCAGGATGGCTCCCACTGGTTTTTATCAAATCTTCCTTCAAACCCTAAAAGGATAGACTAGCCGGGATTAATTACACGCTACAAGTTCGCCAATCTTTCAGCCAGGCCAGTGGCGGTACTTTGAGGGAGGTCCCCCGTGCTTTCGCACGAACCTAATTAATGTAAACCTCGTTTTCCCAGAGGCGTAACCCCGTTGACACCTTTCTAGACACCTACTTGATCGGCTAATTGTAATGCGTAAAATTCTCCCAGGAGTACTTTTACTCGCAGCGGGTATCGGGATCCAACTATCTCATAGAAGGTATGCAATCTCATTGCAAATTTCAACACTTGAAATTCCCGATAATTTTGCCCCAAACGATCTATGACCTTGACAAGGTCAACAAACCATAGACTGCAAGTCAAGTTCAACCCGTCATTTCTTGATTGAATCAAACCCACCCGCACGACCCTTGACAAGGTCAACAAGGTCGTACGACTACCCTAACCCAATCTGCATCATATGCATAAGCAGATAAATACTGGTTAGCTACCGCACACTGCGCCTTGACAAGGTCAACAAACGCAGCACGAATACTAAACAGGACTTACCTGAAATGACGGAGGGCTACGACAGGTTTTTCTGAAAACCTATTGCGTAATGAACTTGATATCGTTGTAGAATCAAATAATTTTAAAATGGAGTGTTTTTGAGGCTTTTCTAGTTTTGCTAAAGGAGTCACTCCCGGTGAAGGGATCGTCGGTCCTTTCCTCGTCGAATGAGATGCGGGATATATCATATATATCACTGTGCAAAGCAAAAACTCTTAAAAGCAATCAAAAGACAAACCGAGTGTGTAGCATCTGCCAGTTATTGCTAAAGGAGTCACTCCCGGTGAAGGGATCTCGGTCCTTTCCTCATCGAATAAGGTGCAGGATATATCACATATACCGCTGTGCAAAGCAAGAACTGTAGCTACCTGTTTTATTTTGAAATAAGATTCTACAACATCTTAGGTTTCTTTTATTTCATTAATCACATTAATGAAGTCCCATCATTTAAGTACCTAAACATCACAGATAAATACGACGTACACTTATGCCATCCGCATTCGCCTCGATGTCCCCTCGTGCACCGTTAGGTTAGGTGACTAACGGCAGAGCGGGGCAGGGCTAGCGCGGGTGTAAAACATAAGTAACATCTATATAATATATCATATATACTATATACTGTATCCATCATAGAACATATCACATGATCACATCACAGATATCGCAGCAGAAGAAACATATGAAATATTGGATATATTAGGACGTCCATGTTTTCAATACGAGCCAGTATAAAACACAGATTCCACGGTCGTGATGAATAGCCAAACCCACACCCCTCGACCCCTACGAGAGCGGCAAGCAACCCTACCAATTCTGGAGTTAGGAGACCCGGACTCGACTCCTCGAGTTGGTCTCCCACTGGACTCCAGAACCCGGTTACTCGTGCTCCCTTCCTTGGGTCTATCCTAGTGCGGAAAAGTAAATAATATACAAACGGTGACATCTTCCGCAACCTGGAAGTGCCCCAATAAAAGAATATTACATACAAGTTTTTTACATGAATGAAAATGAAAAACACTCATCTCACATAAAAAACCCCGGCTATTCAAACACGACGATCCAATATAACATATCCAGCAACACATAACATCACATGTCATCAACGTAAGTAAATATGCGCATCCCAATTGTCGTTGATATATAGCAACGAAACCGGCGATATCACATATTACACTTACGGTCACAGAAAAGAAAGTGTAAAACTACAACAGTTGGAATCCGCAATCTGCATAGACATCGCATGCCTAATCAAATGAATTCCTTAGACATCGCATGCCTAACAATTATAAACCCCGCATTTTAGTCTCAAAATCGAAAACACTTTTCAATATCAAGTCGGGTAATTCAACAAGATTCCCGACATCCTGATCGAATACTCGTCGCAAACTTTAGTAGACGGCCGCACCCCCGATACCGTCGACAAAGTGCACCAAGGCGGAACACCGCTGCCGCAAGCACCCGAACGGACGCTTTCGGCGACGGGGTTCTCCTACAGTCACTTGGTCGGGGCTATGGAGTGAGGCTGTCTATTAAGTTTACCCGGCGAGTATCCGCGTACGCTACGTGATTGCGACGGACTTTTGATCACATCAAAATTCCGTGGCAACCGATCAAGTGAGACTAAACTGCTATGTTTATAACATTCATTCAGTTATCGCATAACTACTTGTGAATTCCAATTATTGTATCCCATTCCAGATAATTAGAAAATGTTAAACTTTCCGATCGAACATTCAAACACCCAAGTTTTTCCGAAACAGCTCAACACATGAAATAAGTTCAAAGACATTCACTTCATGCCTCAGTACCAACGGTCCAGCCGTAGAAGGGTCAAGCCAACGCCTCACATGTGGCACGCCGTACTGCCCCAAACCCGAAGGTTCAAAGGGCAGTTCAAGACGGTCACATAATCGAGTTAAGGTTTGTTGTCTTCTAGAGGGACCATCGCGTTACTTGCACTACTTAGAATGTCTTTAAACCTCGGAAAAATCCAACACTTGGAAATTTTCCGGCAGGGAAAAATTGGGTATTTATATCCGGTCGAACCTTTTTAACATATTTTAAAATTATCCGGAAAAACACATAGACAAAGTTTGACAATCCGATCGAATGTACGAACTCCCAATACAACCCAAAATACTCAACTCTTGATTTCAGATTAAAAATTCCCAGGAAAACCAGCACTGCCAAATAGGAATTACTGTGCAAAATTTAATGGGAGAAGAGACAAAGGGCCGCGGAAGCGCCGCATTAGCACGCTAATGCCGTGGTTCCGCCGCACTTTTATGGAATTAGGTCATCGAACTTCACAGTAATTCTTATAAATTCCTGCTGGTTTTTCTGCATATTTTTAATTCTGAAAAAACCCCGAATTTCAAAAATGTCCAGAGAGCATTTTGGATGTAGGTTTTCGGTTCGATCGGACTTCAAACTCCGTCTACGCATCGCTTAAGGCTCTAACCTGGCTCTGATACCACTGTAGGGTTTCTAGGCACTCTCAAAAGGTCTCACAAAGCATCAACCATGCCAATTTCAAATTTTACGGGTGCCGAGAAACCCTAATACGGATCGTTAACTAGATATTTAGGCGAAAAAGAAGCTAGTTAACAACTTAACTAAATGGTAAACGGAAATACAACCTTTGTAGATCCGGTGCTCCACCTCCATAGCTCCGTGATGATGTGTCCTCGCTGTCCAAAACGGATCCCGGGCTCTAGCATCGGCTTCAACAGAGAAAAAGCAGGCTAGGTCATCGACGACGATGCCGAAGATGATCTACGTCGAGGCATCACTAGATCAAGCTCCACCTTCACCAAGCCATGAAAACTTGTGAAGGAAACACCCTATACTACTTGGCAAGAGGTAGAGGATGAAGAAATAGGAAGTGGGTTCACTTTAGAATTGGATTTCTCACTCATTTTCATCAATCACCATTGATGGGTAAGCTTTTTCTTCTTGTGAAGAAGAAAAAGAAGAAGATGATAATCTTATGATAAGTCAATTAAAAAGAATAATAAAATCATTCTTATCATAATACTAACCATAGTTATGTGTAGAGAATTGATCATGGTTAGTGGGAATGGTTAGGGTTAAGCATGGAGACAAAATGGTCACTTGGTCAAAGCTTCATGAAGCTTCAACAAGAATACAAATCAAGCCACCATTTTCTTTTCATGCCTTATATTTTTTCCAAAAAAGAATAAATAGATAAATAAATGAGAAAAGGAAATGAAACCCTAACCACTTAAGTAACCATGGTTTAATTCTTTACACAAACCCAAACTTGCATGTATCATCAAACATGATACAATCTTGTGCACAAAAAATATATCATATATATAATGTGCACAAACAAGTGAGAAAATCCATTTAAAAGTGAACCGATACTAGTTAATGCAAAGTAATATAGAAAATATATAATTGTGCATTAAATCATTAAATCAACACTTGATTCAATGATCCGGTCATGTCGCACACAACCGACTAGTATACAATGTATCGGCTTATCGAATCAATCCTCGATTCGATAACTAGGTTATATCGCATACAACCATTCGATACAATCATCGCGAGAATAGAATACGGTATCATATACACGCATTATTCTCGGTCCCGCACATATCTCATATGCGCTCCTATTTCGTTTCGCTTGAGCCAGGAAACCTCTGTGTAGGACTCTAAAGACTCGTCAATACGCCGGCAGCAGGTGATGATCATATCAAACACCCACAAGCCGCAAGCGGTCTGCTAAACGTAACGGCCACCCGGGTATTGAGCGATCAGAAGATCGACGAGCAAGCCCGCTCACACTCCTGTGAATCCAACCAGCAACACTACCGTACAGTCCGGTCTGATCGTCTGATATGTCGCATATCTTGCCTAGGGGTGGTAAACGTCAGACTCCAATAGCTCGATAAGTCGTGTCGATATGAGGTCTATAACAGTTCGAGAAACTACTGGTAACACTTACCAGTAAATCTCAGCAACCCTGGCCAGGGATTTCCGGTTATAGCCAATCGAACACAGCGCAACATCAACTCCCTATACCGGGAGAGACGAATCCCCTCCTATCGCTCATTGCCTCCATGTGACTGGGGACTGTACCCAAAAACCACCGTTTTGCACGCCCTCTTGGACGTGGTAAGATGGAAATCAAAGCACAGTGGGAACCACACAAGACTCTATGACGATCTCGGGTCAACAGACTACTCTGTACCAGTGTCACCAGAGAACTGCCATCTGACGTAAGGTATAATACCATCTGGGAGTTCTCGGCGGGTCCGTCCAGTGTACCCAGTCTCCACTGAGCACCCGTATATCATCTCTGATGTCAAACACCAATGGATATGGGATCATCCATCGCCTATCTATATGGGTCGAGAAGGTATATGCTAGTCTACACTGGTATATCGATGCCCCGTCTCGATACACCCACGACTAAGGACTTTGAAGGATGTACTTATGGACTACCATGTCCCCACTAGTATGATCCGCATCATAGTCCAGATAGTCAAGTACACATCCTAAGGGCTTTACCAACATGTAATAGAGAGACAAGTAGTGTACACGTTAAGGTAAAGAGTAACCAGATAGCATACTATCATGTCGAGCAAGAAAGTCCTCCCTATATATGTCCCAGCATCCACTACAATATACATCCTATGTATAGCAATGGCCTCTAGGGCATACATTTGATCTTTACACAAAAACCCTAGCAAACATGTATCATCAAACATGATACAATCAAGTGCACAAAAGTATATCACATATACAATGTGTACATCCGAGTGAGAAATCTAATTCTAAAGTGAACCCACTTCCTATTTCTTCATCCTCTATCTCTTGCCGAGTAGTATAGGGTGTTATCTTCACAAGTTTCATGACTTGGTGAAGTGGGAGCTTGATCTTGTGATGCCTCGACGTAGATCATCTTCGGCATCGACATCGACGACCTAGCCCGCTCATTTCTCCGATGAAGCCGACGCTAGAGCCCGGGTTTCCATTTGGACAGCGAGGAGACTTCATTGCGGAGCTATGGAGGTGGAGGACCGGATCTACAAAGGTTGTATTTCCGTATACTCATAGTTAAGTTGTTAACTAGTTTTGTTTTCGCCTAAATATCTAGTTAACGATCCGTATTAGGGTTTCTCGGCAGCCGTAATTTTTGAAATTGGCATGGATGATGCCTTGTGAGACCTCCTTAGTGTGCCTAGGAATCCTAGCAATGGCCTCTAGGGCATACGTATAACTAACACTTTGCAGTCAGCACAATGAGCCGGTTTATGCTGGCGCCCTTAATTTCCCATTTTCAGGTAGTTGAGCGCATTCTCCGCTATTTGAAGTGTGCATCTGGGCAAGGTCTTCTCTATAAACCATATTCTAATCTGTCTCTTATAGCCTATGTTAATGTCGATTTTGTCGGATCTGTGGATGACTGTCGCTCAACAAGTGGATTTTGTGTTTTCTTTGCGGGGAACCTAGTTACCTGGCGCAGCAAGAAGCAACATGTTGTTGCACGCTCATCAACCGAAGCTGAATTTAGGGCTATGGCTAATGTCGTCTCGGAATTGACATGGCTATCCACATTGTTTCGAGATCTCGATATTAGTTCTACAACACCAACATCATTATTCTGTGAAAATAAAGCTGCAATTCATATTTTAGAGCATCCAGTGTTTCATGAACGGACAAAACACATTGAAGTAGACTGTCACTTTATCCGGGAAAAATTTGTTGAAAATGAAGTCAATCTCCATCATGTTTCTACTCATGCACAGATTGCAGATATTTTGACGAAGTCTCTTCCAAGACCCGCATTGTTCTTCTATTGTCCAAGCTACGCATAACTGATATCTATGCTCCAGCTTGAGGGAAAGTATTGGAATAGTTTAGAATATATTGTTATTAGGGTACACTGTGCCATGATACTTGGAAATCAAGTAATTGCAATATCTATATAAAGAGACTATTGGTCACATAATAAAGTATCTAATATTTTCTCTTTTATCGTTTAATAGTTGGTAAAGTATTTCTAAAGGAAGATAGGTTCACGGAGACATGGACTAAACTCCATGAGACATGTCAAGGTCTCAACACTCCAGTAATGAAAGAAAATACACTATCATCATCTGCAACATATAATGCCGGGATCCACTCAACTTCTTAACCGATAGAATACAAATCATTACTCAGAACATATACATGCCGCAGGTGTATGTCTCCGTAGTATGGGGTATTAATATAGGTGATCCACTGAGTCGATCTATCTAGTATAGGCTAGCCTACATCGAGGCCAACCCTCCTCATTGTTCCAAGCAATGAGCTGTAGGGTTTGGAATAAGACATTTTCCGACTAATACATTTGTTACAATTTCTCTCTTACGTTTATAGATTGTGGGTTGAAACAACTGTCATCCGAAAATCCCTAAATAACCATTACAGCTAGCTGTCGTTCGAGATTTAAGCAAATATTCCTTAATTACTATCTTGACCAAAATGATAGAACTACCCATAAATAGGGATGATGTATATCACCATGTAAACCCTAACCCGGTGTAATTATTGTGATTTTCATATACCGATTAAAAACTTTTCAAAACCCATTTCCTTTTAATTTAAACCAAAATAGGTTTTGATTTTTTTCCTTAATGATGACTAATTTGGTATGGATTGTTATTAATTTGTATTAATTATTATTAATTAATTTTCATTAATTTGTATTAAGTGTGATTCAAATGGGATTATTTCTTATTTTTTAAACCAATTAAAAAAACCCTACCCTAATCCCATATTTTAAACAACTCTCTCTCTCCCGATCTTACAACTCTCTCTCTCTCCCGATCTTTCTTTTTCCCTCTCTCCTCATACAACCCTAGAAACCCATGCCACCATGGCCGAACCAACTCCCCACCACCTCCAACCTAACCGCAGCTCCTTTTTCTTCCTCTTCTTCAGCTCCTCCACCATCACCATCCTCTACCTCCTCACCCCCTAATCTCACCTCTTGCATCGATTCCCTTCACCGCGACCCCTTTACCGTCGCATCTCCTTCTGCGATCCACGGCCGACGCCTTCCTCGCCTTCGTTTCCTCGTCGGCTCCTTCCTTCTCCCCTTGCTCCACCGGACCCCTTCTTCTCTGACCACGAGAACGCCTCCTCGGCTTCCTCCTCAAACCGAGCCTCCAAGCATGAAGTCTACGCCCCTCTTCTCCTTCGTCTTCCTCTGCGAAAACCCATCAAGCTGAGAACGCCCTTTGGCCGAGCACCACTTGGATCAAGCCAAGCCCAAGCCCCCCCGGCCGCTGCTTCAATTCGACGGTGATTTGACGACGCGCGCCGAATGATGGACGAAATGCGCCAAAGAAGATTGCCGTCATTTCTTGTTCTTGCCGCATTCCGCACACCCGTGGGTACCCGAGGCAAGTGTCTATCACTTGCTTGCCTAAGTCTGAGGACTTGGCACAATTTAATTTCTTGTTACCGCGTTTATTTGGTTTCTTATCATTTCCTTAGAATATATTAGTATTCACAGTGCATATATTAGTTTTCATGGGCATATACTAATATTCATGTTTACCGACAGTTGTTTTGGATCATTATCATAGATTCACATATTTTTTCTTGCATAAGTTAGATTATCCATCAATATATGCATCTGATTACTTTTGATGATGCGCATCGGCATTGGGCATATTCTTAGGGCAAGTAGAAAAGTTTCAGCCTTTTAGTTTCTCAGAGAAGTTTGTATGCAATGTTCTATTCATATATCTGAAAATTGCTAATTATCATTTCCACATCTCATTTGTGTGCTTAACTACATTTCATATGTGAATTGTATCAACTATTTTGATTAGATTATTTCAGAACCAGGTGGAAACATTGGAATATGGAACCAAAGCCAATATGCAAAATTTGTGTCTTTTCCTATGGATATCAAACAGTAGCAACCAAGTAAATGACACAATTAAATTCAAGATGTTGGCTGTTATCGCCCGTGTGGGGTTTCGTTATATTTTATATTCGTTTTCAATATTTTTACTGTATCCCAATTTGGGAGTTTTCGAAAATACAGAGGAGGTGAATTTTCCATAACTATCTATTCTTTAAAACCGCGGTGCCACCATTCTTCTAGAAGTCATGTTTTCGTATAAATACCATGAACTTTTATGTGTTTAGTGGTATCTCATCTTTTGAGCCTCGGGAGCCGAAAATAATGCATCATTAAAATACCACGGTTTTTCCTAAAATAATATTTATACTAAAATACCATGAGTTTCTTCAAATTACATTTACGATAAAATACCATGAACATCCCTAAATCATATTTGCACATGCCATGAATGTTTATGATAATCCAGTCACATGAATATTGCCCTCTCTCTTGACACACCACCTGGCATGCCATCTAGTACGGTTAGGGTTAGACGTGCGAACCTAGGTATGGAATAATTTGAAAATCCCGATATTACGGGTGAGCAATCTGATATACGGACGACCATTATTATTGAAGATTCCGATATACGGATGGCCATATAACTGATGAAATTTCATGCCTAGATGAACTACGCGCTAACACTAATCCGTAATCCTATAATCCTGAAGAAGACTGGGGTAGGATAGTTTGGCTTAAGTAAGGCAGTATTAAGGGTTTCAGATTCCCTTTTTAGACTTCATGATGGATCTGGGGGTGAATGGAAAGTTATATACTTATATGAATGCATACATATACGTATATATCTTCAATATGCGGTTGTCCGTGGCCCAACGGATAATCTCGAGAACCCTGTATCATTACCTAACCAAACTAGTACATGCACAACATTAGTCAATACCTAATAATCATTACCACTACACACATATGACATCATTTATACTGTACACTTTAGTCGCGTTTTCACATTACTTTACATACATGATTTCCCGTACTTTTGGTTTACCTGTTTTCACTTGTTACCATAATTTAAGTTTATTACTTGCATCACATTATCCTGTCTATTTGTTTATGCTTGTGGGTGTTCTGACATCCTGGAAATTGTGTTCCTAGTTGGATAGCTTGATGTGCAGGACCAGTCTCAGTCATCGCAGTGCACAGTGGAACCATGATGGACTTAAGACTCGTAGAGTTTTTATTTCGGTATCTTTCAGGTTGTACCCATACTGTATTCTTTTATATCATTGGTAATAAATATTGGTTAATGAATAAAGTTGTTTATTTTATCTTTCTTTTATATACTCCTGCAAAATATTATGCTTAGCGTAACTGTTTCGAGAAGAGTTTACTTCTCGGTATAGTTACGTTGAGGGCCTCGTCGCTTCTCCACTCCTATATTTTGGGAAGTGGGGCGTGACAGGTTTTAGTGGCGGTCCATACAGGTCAGTTCTGCATGAACCATGCAGATCAGGAGTTCTCCGGTATCCTAAGGCAAGACATTAACCACTCTTTGTTAAAACCCCTTGAATCCAAAAATCCTTTGAATTCCATTTCTTGAAATCCATCTTGAACCCCTCTTTGTCCTTTCGAAGAACACGTCTTGATGCTACATGAATTCTCCATCGTCTCTTTAAATGTTTCAGTCAGCTAAAATTTTGCTTGCATTCCTTCCATAGATCTTTTTGTAAATCTTTGTTCAACTTGCTTGTGTAATCTTCTTAAAACCATTCTTTGAATCCTAATTTGGCTCTTCCGTGCTTTCTTTTGAAGATCAATGGCAAGAAGGAACGACGACGACAATGGTGATCTTTCTTGATTCCTTAGTTTTGACTAGTTGTCTTTATGCTTATGTCTCTCGAGTAATTCCTCCATATACCCATTATACCTTTCCTATTAGCTTAGAGATCCTTAGAGCCTTAATTCGATTTTCGAGTTTTTCCTATCCGGAAACATCTCTTGACTTTACGCATTCGCGATTTTTTATGTTGCAACCTTTCCTAGACTCTTTTCCTTCCGTCAACGATACACTAGTACTCGGGAGAGACACCTGGAGTGTAGAGAGGATTCCCGACAGCGTTACCGATTACCATATCCAGCAGCGGCTTTCTCCTTTGAAAATTTCAAGTATGAAATTATTCTAAGGAGCGTAGGTCGTAACGATCACACCCATTGTCATCCCTCATAGATCCGAAAGTTTAACATCCATTACGATACTTCAGGGAGGGGACTTGGTGGTGTGTTGTATCAGCTCAGTAAGATAGTTGCGAATGTATCAAGACGACCGCAACAATACTACCCACGACCTAGAACTGGCAGCTGTGATCTTCATCTTGAAAATGTGGAGACACTATCTTGAGGAGAATGTGTGGAGATTCGTACTGATCATAAATGGTTGAAGTGCATATTCGTCCAAAATGACCTCAACATGAGGTAGAGAAAATGGTTTGGAGCTGATGATAGACTATGATATCGACCTACAGTACTATCCGAGAAAGAATGCAGTCCCCGACGTTTTGGGACACCGGCCGATTATTATGAGCCTCACTAACTAATAAAGGATTCAATAAGGCTTCAATGAGTTAAGAGACTGAGGTAATCATGCCAAGGGTACTTGCAATATTGATGAGCCTGCAGATTCAGCCCGTTTTGGTTGACAGAATCAAGGAAGTGCAGATTTGTGACGTCGGGATAAAGAAGATCGGGGGACAAGTGATAGCAGGACTATGAGCGGTTTTTGTCATTCATGAAGATGGGACTCTTAAACGTGAGAGCAGGATTTATTAGCCTACGGGAGTAATCAGAGAAGAGATCCTGAAGGAGGCCCACAACTTCCCATACCTAGTTCATCTCGGGGAAACTAAGATGCACAAAGACCCTGACAGAATTAATAGTGGTACAGTGTGAAGAGAGAAGTTTCTACGGGTGTGGCTATGTGGTTAGTATCCCAACAGGAAAGTTGAGTATCATAGAGCCGTGTGACTACTTCAACCCTTGCATGTCCCAGAATGGAAGTAGAAGAACATAATGAGAGATACATGATTGCGCTTCCTCACGGCACGGAAGGCAACGATACAGTATGAGTAATCATGGACTGGCTTTTCAAGTCCGGGCATTTCATTCCGTTCCGCTTGGCCAGTCCATAGAGAGTTTAGCTAAGAAGTACATGGAGGAGATTGTCAGGCTGCTTGGAGTACCGTTAAATAAGGTGTCCGATCGAGACACCGGATTTCGGTCTCAATTCTGGCAAAGTCTGCAGGAGAGCATTGGTATTAGTCGGAGCTTCAGTACTACCTATCGCCCTCAGACTAATAGCCAATCCGAGAAGGTCATTTTGAATCTCGAGGATATGCTTCGAGCTTGTATATTGGTTTTCAAGAGTTCATGAGATGACCACTTGCACATAGTGGAGTTCGTTTATAACAACAGCTACCAGGCAAGTATCGGCATGCCACTGTTTGAAGCTTTATATGGAAGGAAGTGGCGATCTTCATTGAGTTGGGTCGATATTGGAGATTGAGAACTTTCGGGACCTAATGTGATTGTAGAAACAGTGGAGGTCATGAGAACAATCAGGGAACAACCGCGGTTAGCCTAAGACCGATAGAAAAATTGAGCAGATACGAAGAGAAGACAACTGGAGTTCCAACAGGGTGATCACATATTTCTGAAGATTTTCTTGAATTGAGGAGTAATACGTTTCGGGAAGTGCGGAAAGCTCAGCCCCCGATTCATCAGTCTGATCGATATTCTGGATGAGTGGGTAAGGTTACATATCGCTTGGCCGTACCGTTATCATTAGAAGGCGTACACAACGTTTTTCATATCTCACGGCTAAAAAAGTATGACGGCGACCCAAGTCACGTGGTGGGTCATTCAGAAAACAATGTAGGGGCCGATCTAACTCAGGAGCAGCAGTCGGTTGAGATCCTAAACCGGAAAGAGAAGACCCGACGAACAAGGCCATTCAGCTCGTTAAGATTTTGTGGAGGAAAAACTCCAGGCAAGTCCACTTGGGAGTCGAGAAGATGAAACATGACTGCCTTATCCTTATCTTTTCTTTTCCTTGTTCCGATATCCTTCTTTTGAAAATTTTAAGGACGAAATTTTTAAGGAGGGTTGATCGTAATGATCTTGAATTTCATATAGTAAATAAAAGCTATTTTATTTTTGGAACAGAATATTTTGGTGTTTTAATAGTTTCAATTAAAAGAGATTTTAAAGTTTATATTGAAGTAAATGAATAGTCAAAGGTTTTCTTATTTTTTTGAAATATTTAACATAATTTCTGTAAAGAGAAAAAGATTGATAATTGATTTTATTTGGAGGGAAAGAAGTTTTTGGTACCAAGGAAAAGATTTTTGGAAATATTATTCTAAGGAAGTATATAACTTTTTCCTAAATGAGTTTCTTATTTAAAAATATTTTTTTAGAAAAGAAAGTTAGATTTCATTTATTTGAGGAATTTTTTTTTTTTATGAAAGTTTATTTTATTCAAGTTTTATACTATCATTATTGTTTATCATGTGTTTCAAATACATTTATGTGTTTGAATTAATCATGTTGTTTATTTTATATTATTCATATATTTTGTATATAGTGTGTTATTATTTGCTTACAATCATTGTCAATATTATTTAATTTCATTATTTTTGTTTACGGTATATGGTTTTTGTGTTAGATTTATTGTATTGTTATTTATTATATCTTTATAGTTCATATTTCGGTGTTAAGGTTATTTTGTGATTTTATAAGACTTTAGAAAAATAGAATTTTATTGAATTCATTTATGTTTGCTTGGTTTCATAAAAAATAGGATTGTTTTAGAGAATTTGTTTTGAGTCAATACTACCATTATATATATTTTCATTTTAAACCAGTCCTCACAACCCCTTTCTAATTTCGAGTGCGAAATTGTTTTAAGGAGGGTAGAGTGTAACGACTGTGATTTTCATATGCCGATTAAAAACTTTTCATAATTATTTGAAGTCATTAAATTTTTCCTAAGCTGTTTTGTTTCATTTTTTATTAAACATATTTTTCTAGTTAATCCCTCCATCTATTTTTCCTATTGTTTTCCTAAGCCCGACTTCTTTTCTTATGCCTAAATATTTACTTTCTCATTCTCATTTTCTTCTATCTTTTTTTTTGGGCCCAAACCAAAAACCCATTTCCTTTTATTTTAAACCAAAAAAGTTTTTGATTTTTTTTCCTTAATGATGATTAATTTGGTATGGATTGTTATTAATTATTATTAATTATTATTAATTAATTGTCATTAATTTTTATCAACTTTGATTTAAATTGGGTTATTTCTTTTTTTAAAACCAATTTAAAAGCGCCAACTATAATCCTATATTTTAAACAACTCTCTCTCTCTCTTTCCCTCTCTCCTTATACAACCCGAGATCTCCATGCTACCATGGCCGAACCAACTCCCCACCACCTCCAATCTAACCGCAGCTCCTTTTTCTTCCTCTTCTTCAGCTTCTCCACCATCACCATCCCCTACCTTCTCAACCGCTAATCTCACCTCCTGCATCGATTTCCGTCACCGCGACCCCTTCACCGTCGCATCTCCCTCAGTCGTCCACCGCCGACGCCTTTTTCACCGTCGTTCCCTCTTTGGCTCCTTCCTTCTCCCCTTGCTCCACCGGGCCCCTCCTTCTCTGACCACGAGAACGCCTCCTCGGCTTCCTCCTCAAACCGAGCCTCCAAGCATGAAGTCTAGGCCCCTCTTCTCCTTCGTCTTCCTCTGCGACAACCCATCAAGCCGAGAACCCCTTTGGCCGAGCACCACTTGCATCAAGCCAAGCCCAAGCCCGTGATCGAACCCCCCCCCCCCCCCCCCGGCTTCAATTCGACGGTGATTCGACGACGCGTGCCGAATGATCGACGAAATGCCCCAAAGAAGATTGCTTTCATTTCTTGGGTTCTTGCCGCGTTCCGCGCACCCGTGGGTGCCCGAGGCAAGTGTCTATCACTTGCTTGCCTAAGTCTGAGGACTTGGCACAATTTAATTTCTTGTTACCGCATTAATTTGGTTTCATATCATTTTGTTAGAATATATTAGTATATAAGTATTCACAGTGCATATATTAGTATATATTAGTATATATTAGTATTCATGAGCATGTACTAATATTCATGTTTACTAACAGTTGTTTTGGATCAGTATCATAGATTCACATATTTTTTCTTGCATAGGTTAGATTATCCATCAATATACGCATCTGATTACTTTTTATGATGCACGTCGGCATTGGGCATATTCTTAGGGCAACTAGAAAAGTTTCAGCCTTTTAGTTTCTCAGAGAAGTTTGTATGCAATGCTCTATTCATATATCTGAAAATTGCGGATTATCATTTCCACATCTCATTTGTGTGCTTAACTACATTTCATATGTGAATTGTATCAACTATTTTGATTAGATTATTTCAGAACCAGGTGGAAACATTGGAATATGGAACCAAAGCCAATATGCAAAATTTGTGACTTTTCCTATGGATATCAAACAGTAGCAACCAAGTAAATGACACAATTAAATTCAAGATGTTGGCTGTTATCGCCCGTGTGGGGTTTCGTTATATTTTATATTTGTTTTCAGTATTTTTATTGTATCCCAATTTGGGAGTTTTAGAAAATACAGAGAAGGTGTTGCCGGAATTTCCCGTAACTATCTATTCTTTAAAACCGCGACGCCTCCATTCTTCTGAAAGTCATATTTTCGTATAAATACCATGAACTTTTATGTGTTTAGGGGTATCTCATCTCTCGAGTCTCGGGAAGCCGGAGATAAGGCATCATTAAAGTACCACGGTTTTTCCTAAAATAATATTTATACTAAAATACCATAAGTTTCCTCAAATTACATTTATGAAAAAATACCATGAACATCCCTAAATCATATTTGCACTAAAATTCCATGAATGTTTATGATAATCTAATCGCATGAATATTGCCTTCTATTGAACACAACTCTTGACACACCACCTGGCATGCCATCTAGTACGATTAGGGTTAGATGTGCAAACCTAGATATGGAATACTTTGAAAATCCCGATATTATGGATGACCAGTCCGATGTACGGACGTCCATTATTATTGAAGATTCCAATATACGGATGACCATATAACTGTTGAAATTTCGTTTAGACGAACTACGTGCTAACATTAATCTGTGATCCTATAATACTGAACAAGACCGGAATGGGATAGTTTGTCTTAAGTATGGATGTATTAAGGGTGTCAAATTCCTCTTCTAGACTTCACGATGAATCGGGGGTGAGTGGGAAGTTATATACATTGTTGAATGCATGCATATACATATATATCTTCAACATGCTGTTATCTGCGGCCCAACGGATAATCTCGAGAACCCGGTACCCTTACCTAACCAAACTAGTACATACACAACGTTAGTCAATACCTGATAATCATTACCACTATACACATATGACATCATTTATACCGTACATTTTAGTCACGTTTTCACACTACTTTACATACTTGATTTCCCGTACCTTTGGTTTACCTGTTTTCACTTGTTACCATAATTTACGTGTATTACTTGCATCGCATTATCCCGTGTATTTGTGTATGCTTTTGGGTGCTCTGACACCCTGGGAATTGTGTACCCAGTTGGATAGTTTGATGTGTAAGACCAGTCTCAGTCAACGGAGTGCGCAGCGGAACCGTGATGGTGTCCAGAGTCGTAGAGTTTCCATTTCGGTATCTTTCGGATTGTATCCACACTGTATTCTCTTATATCATTGGTAATAAATGTTGCTTAATGGATAAAGTCGTTTATTTTATCTTGCTTTTGTATACTCCTACAATATATTATGCTTAGCGTAACTGTTTCGGGGAGAGTCTACTTTTCGGCACATTTACGTTGCAGGCTTCGTCGTGTCTCCGCTCCTGTATTTTGGGAAGCATGGCGTGACATCCGGCAAACAATTTTTAGTACTCAAAACCCAACTCTCCCTTTCTTTCAGATGCCGCCCACTTGAAGATGCGAAAGATGTTCCCAGCGAATGAGGCAGAAGTAGAGGATGAGGTAACGGACTCACCCGATGACACACAGGACGGTGACGACGATACTATGAGCACTGGATAGGGCGGGCTGAAGCTGGGAGGTTGGGTCGACTGAGAGGGCAGAGAAACATTTTGGGTGTTGCTCAAGTTATGTATTTTGGTGTTTGGATGTATGAACTTATAACATATTTGTATTAAGCACTTGTAGTGCAGATATTTATAGCCGAACTCGGGTGTGATCGGGTGTAATCGTTAAGATATTTTTAATGATTTGGGTGGCTTAAATATCCACCTCTTTCATTCAAAAACTCTCCCTCATGCTTTTAGTGATTTAACCTTCGGAGGAGGTATGCCGAAGAATCCAACCCAGGATGATTTTGTTTGGTGTATGTATCTCGATTCTTAAAGGTTCATGAGTTGTGTGCTACCTACCACCTTGTTCCAAGCCCGCTCAACAAGTCCTACCGGTACCTCCCAGATATCGATTACCTATCTAGCAACAATTTGCGCCTTCTTTGTAGCATCAGCTGCCAATCCTGGTATATAAATCCATATAAATCCTCCACCGACGGATGAAATTTTAGGCATTAAACTGTTATGTAGTAGCTAAATAAAGATACTTGGATGTCATCGCTGAGGTCATATTGGTGAGTTGTAACCAAATTTTCAGGATTAATGTATAAGCTAATCACAAGCACCATCTAAATGACTTTATCTTACCTAACTAAAAGAGTAAATCGTTTATATAATGGTATGATACTATAATCATCAATATTTGGTCATTGACCCAGCTTCATTATTTGAAGGGAACATTAATTGAAGCACCTAAAACTCTCCTTCGGACCTTAGCTACTAAGCAATTAGCCATTGATTACATTATATATATCTCGACAGGAAAGTTGGTTAGCAGAGTAGCAGAGCAAGTAAATCAAGTAAAATGGCAGATGAGATGAAGGTGTTGGGAGCATGGTTTAGCCCCTTTAGCCGTCTAGTTGAACTTGCTCTCAAGCTCAAGGGAATCCCCTATGATTACATCAAGGAGGATCTTTCCAAAAAGAGCGCTATGCTTCTTGAGCCTAATCCTGTGAACAAGAAGATTCCTGTGCTCATCCATGGAGGAAAGCTCGTTCTCGAGTCTCTCATCATCCTCGAATACGTCGACGATGCGTGGAGCGGTTATAGGTTGATGCCTGAGAATCCAGTTGAAAGAGCTCAGGAACGATTTTGGGCAAAGTTCCTTGATGACAAGGTACATTGACGATAATTTAGTAACATTTAACTACAAGAAAAACACACTTATTTCGTCGGCTATTATCTGACGAAATAAACCCCTACGAAACCAAATATGCCACCGATTGTCCTTAAAAATTGTGTTGGTTTATTCTGTCGGCTACTACCCGACGGAATAATCCAATTAAATATAAAGGCTCGGCTTTGAGATCAGATCACCTTTTTCCCAAACAAAAAAACCCTAAATCCCAAAACCCCTCGTCCTTCGATCCCCATAGCTCCAACCTCCTCCTCCTGCTCCCCCCATCACCGGATGATCGGGCCTTTGAATATATGCACATCCTCCTCGAAGAATACCCCCTCCTCTTCCTCCAAGCGCAGTCCCCGCCCCGTCCTCCCTCCAAGCCGCCGACCCCCTCCTCGCCGACCCCTTTCTTGCCCTCCTCCTCTTCCTCCAAGCCGCTGACATTCTCCTCACCGACCCCCTCCTCTTCCTCCAAGCCAACGATCGTGGTAAGCCCCCCCTCTCTCAGTCTCTCTCTCACTCATTGTCTCTCTCTCTTTGGCAGCTGTGGTTGTCAACGTAGTGTCGTCGACCTCCATAATCGCCACCGCCATCAACCTCCTCTGCTCGTGGTAAGCCTCTCTCTCTTTCTCTCAGTGTGAAAAAAATTGATTGTTAAGTTTATGGAATTTATGATTATATTGAAAAAATTTGTTGATTATGTGGAAAAAATTGAATGTTAGGTTTATGGAATTTTTGATTATGTTGAAAAAATTGTTGATCATGTGGTAAAAATTGTTGATGTAATATTTCATGATAGAGATGAAATGGGAGAACCTTAATTTGACACCAACATCCAAAAACTTAAATTTCAAACTCCAAAATTTAACCCTAAAAATTCTTGAAATTGAACGAGTAAAAAACTTTAAATTATTGAAAATTCTAAAAAAATCCAAAACCTTGAATTAAAAACTGTCAAAAACCTTGAAATTGAATCTTAAGCCCCAAAATAATACAAAAATCTTATACTAAGTGTACGAAAATCGATGATAACATGAAATTTACATGTTATCATCGAGGATCTCACATTCACAAAACAAAACGCGTCTTAGACCCCGTCTATCAGTTATATACACAGTGGTGTCCATCGTGACATAAAACTACGTAATGGTTATCAAAACTAAGCGTTTAATTATTTGTTTCTGACAACCGTCAAGTAGTTTATATGACGAGAAAACTGGTCGTACTATAACCGATAAATTTGTCCAGTGTGGACAAGTTAAGAATTTATAACGCAGACACACTCTGCATTTGTGATTTTATTCGTTTCGAGATTAGTTTCGTCGGCACATTTTGGCTGTTTCTCTGTGTATAAATATAGAGGGGATGATTATTTCAGTGTTGATATTTAGCATTCAAATAATTATTATCCCTTCTATTGCAGTGTACTCGGAGAACAACGAAGAAATGCTGCCGAAATTTTCTCAAAACGAATGAAAACATAAATGCAGGGGTGCATGCATTATAAATTCTTAATGAGATAGAAACCTCACCCCGACAACCGATGTGATGTATTGATAGATCAAATTGAAACATTAAACCTTAATTACAAGTTATAAACTAAATGTCAAAATGATATGCTAATTGTATAATACATGATGTCAGAAATCAGAGAGTAATGAATAGAAATTGGATGAAACCATCAAATTTAGTGATGATTACAAGGTCGGCGTCGAAGTGTTTCTGGAATTTGCATTGAGATACCAATCCCCTAAAGAGTTGATTTCGTGTCCGTGTAAAGAGTACATGAACGGTTTCGACATTCATCGAGATATAGTGTATGACCATCTACTAAAGAACAAAATTTCTCCTAGGCATACAAAATGGAATTACCAAGGAGAAGTTGCACCGAGAGTCGATATTTTTACGAGTTGTTGGATTAGAAAAAATGATCCCCCTCGTACATGTTTTAGGGACATGGGTTTAAAAAATATGTTGGACGAGTTCCGAACTGGCATGCATCCTGATCCTGATATTATTCCCGGACCTAATGTCGGAGAGGAGGATATCTGTAGTCTCCCTGATGCAGAATCGACGAAATATATGAAGTATATGGATAATGCGAATGTACCCCTTTTTGAAGGCGCAAACATCTCTAAGTTGGGTTGGATTGTCAAAATGTTACATATCAAATACCAGAATAATTGGACTAACAAGTCTTTTGATCAGTTTCTTGAGATGCAAAGGGAGACTTACCCTAAAGCAATATTGCCAGAAAATTTCACAGACACGAAGAAAATCTTGAAGGAGATAGGTTTTGGTTATGAGAAAATCGACAAGTGTCTGAACGATTGCATGTTATACTGGACAGAAGAGGATAAGAAGTTAAAGAAATATAAAACTTGCAACTTATCTAGGTGGATCGTCTTTCGAAGGGATAACGATGAAAATGAATCTACACTCAATACTTCTAGAAGGATTATGGTAAAGGTTTTGCGATATTTTCATCAGGTAAAGATTTCGGCGATTATTTCTATCATCAAAAACTGCTGAAAGCATGACATTGCATGAAAATGGTCACACTAAGTATGGAGCCTTGCGGCATTCGGCCGATGGTAAAGAGTGGAAACGCTTTGATACCCTGTATGAAGGTTTTGCTGCGGATGCCCGTAATGTAAGGCTTGGTTTATCTGCAGATGGCATGGAATCGTTCAACCGAAGTGTAAATCACAGTATATGGCCAGTTTCTCTTGTTGTTTATAACCTTCCTCCATGGATGAATATGAAGTATTCTTACACACAAATCTTGTTGATCCCTAGAAGTACCTCTCCATCAAATAACATTGATGTATAATTGAGACCGTTGATTGAGGAGCTGGAGGAGTTGTGGGAGCTAAGTATACAGGTTTACGAAGCCCACAAGAAGGAGACATTTACACTTCGTGCGATACTCTTGTGGACAATCAACGATTTTTCAGTATATACTATATTGTCTGGATGGAGCACTAAAGGTTACAAAGTTTGCCCGATATGTTTAGAGGAAACCGTATGTGATCCTATAGTAGGCGCGCGGAAGATCAAGTGTTACATAGGTCACTGTCGATGGTGAGATAAAAACCATCTATATCCTTATAACTGCAGCAAGTTCAATGGTAAAAAAGAGCATAGTCGTGCCCCACCTAAGCCGACGGGTTTGAAATTGTAGGAGGCCATACAAGCTTTCAATATTGTTATTGTTATTAGTTATATGTATGCCCTAGAGGCCATTATTGTACATGTGATGTATATTATAGTGGATGCTTGGACATATATATATATATATAGAGGACTTTCTTACTCGACATGATAGTATGCTATCTGGTTACTCTTTATCTTAACATGTTGACTGGTATTTTTTACTGTCTTGCTCTCACATTGATAAAGCCCTTAGGATATATACTTGATTACCAGGATTATAATGAGATCATACTAGTGGGGCCAGGGTAGTCCACAAGTACATCCTTTAATCAGTTCCTAGTCGTGGGAATATCGAGACCAGGGCATCGATATTCCAGTATAGACTATTGTGTACGTTTCTTGTCCTATTGAGGGCGATGGTTGATCCCACAACCATTGGTGTGTGACATCAAAGATTGTACACGGGTGCTCATTGGAGAATGGATACACCGAACATGACTCGCCGAAGACTCCTATGTGGTAGTATACATATCGTTAAATAGCAGTCCTCAGGTGACACTGGTACAGATTAGTCTGTAGACCCGAGATCGTCATAGAGTCTTGTGTGGCTCCCACTGTGCTTTGATTTCCTCCCTACTACGGCTCAAAGGAGTCGTGCAAACAGATGGATTTTGGGTATAGTACCGAGTCACATGGAGGCAAATGAGCGATAGGAGGGGTTTTGTCTCTCCCGGTATTGGGGGTTGATGTTACGCTATGCTCGATTGGCTATAACTGGAAGTCCCTGGCCAGGGATGCTGTTGAGATTTACTGATAAGAGTTATCAGTAGTTTCTCAAACCGTTATAGGCCAAACATCGGCATGACTTATCACATTACTGGGGCCTGACGTTTACCATCCCTAGACATGATATGCGACATATCAGATGAAAAGACCGGACTGTACGGTAGTGTTACTGATAGGCTTCATGGATGTTAGTTATATGTATGCCCTAGAGGCCATTACTATACATAGGATGTATATTGTAGTGGATGCTTGGACATATATAGAGAGGACTTTCTTGCTCGACATGATAGTATGCTATCTGGTTGCTCTTTACCTTAACGTGTACATTGATTGTCTCTCTGTTACATGTTGGTAAAGCCCTTAGGATGTGTACTTGACTATCTGGACTATGATGCGGATCATACTAGTGGGGACATGGTAGTCCATAAGTACATCCTTCAAAGTCCCTAGTCGTGGGTGTATCGAGACGGGGCATCGATATACCAGAGTAGACTAGCGTGTACCTTCTCGACCCATATAGATAGGCGATGGATGATCCCATATCCATTGGTGTTTGACATCAGAGATGATATACGGGTGCTCAGTGGAGACTGGGTACACTGGACGGACTCGCCGAGAACTCCCAGATGGTATTATACCTTACGTCAGATGGCAGTTCTCTGGTGACACTGGTACAGAGTAGTCTGTTGACCCGAGATCGTCATAGAGTCTTGTGTGGTTCCCACTGTGCTTTGATTTCCACCTTACCACGTCCAAGAGGGCGTGCAAAACGGTGGTTTTTGGGTACAGTCCCGAATCACATGGAGGCAATGAGCGATAGGAGGGGATTCGTCTCTCCCGGTATAGGGAGTTGATGTTGCGCTGTGTTCGATTGGCTATAACCGGAAATCCCTGGCCAGGGTTGCTGAGATTTACTGGTAAGTGTTATCAGTAGTTTCTCGAACTGTTATAGACCTCATATCGACACGACTTATCGAGCTATTGGGGTCTGACGTTTACCACCCCTAGGCAAGATATGCGACATATCAGACGACGAGACCGGACTGTACGGTAAGTGTTACTGGTTGGATTCACAGGAGTGTGAGCGGGCTTGCTCGTCGATCTTCTGATCGCTCAATACCCGGGTGGCCGTTAAGTTTAGCAGACCGCTTGCGGCTTGTGGGTGCTTGATATGATCATCATCTGCTACCGGCGTATTGACGAGTCTTTAGAGTCCTACACAGAGGTTTCCTGGCTCAAGCGAAACGAAATAGGATCGCATATGAGATATGTGCGGGACCGAGAATAATGCGTGTATGTGATACCGCATTCTATTCTCGCGATGAATGTGTCGAATGGTTGTATGCGATATAACCTAGTTATCGAATCAAGGATTGATTCGATAAATCGATACATTGTATACTAGTCGGTTGTGTGCGACATGACCGGATCATTGAATCAAGTGTTGATTTAATGATTTAATACATAATTATATATTTGATATATTACTTTGCATTAACTAGTATTGGTTCACTTTAAATCGATTTTCTCACTTGAAGTTCACAAGTTGTATATGTGATATACTTTTGTGCACTTGATTGTATCATGTTTGATGATACATGCTTACTTGAGTTTGTGTAAAGATTAAACCATGGTTATTTAAATGGTTAGGGTTTTGTTTTTCATATCTATTTATTCATTTATTTATTTATTTCTTTTTGGCAAAAGAAAAGAAAAATGGTGGCTTTCTTTGGATGCATGTTGAAGCTTCATGAAGCTTTGACTAAGTCACCATTTTTTCCTTCATGCTTAACCCTAACCATTGACCTAACCCTAGTTTATTCTCTACACTTGACCATTGTTATATTATGATAAGGATTATTATTCTTTTCTATTCAACTTAACTCATCATAATATTATCATCATCTTCTTCTTCTTCTACACATGAAGAAAAGCTTACTTCATCAATGGTGATTTGATGAAATCGAGTGAGAAATCCAATTCTAAAGTGAACCCACTTCCTATTTCTTCATCCTCTACCTCTTGCCAAGTAGTATAGGGTGTTTTCTTCACAAGTTTCATGACTTGGTGAAGTGGGAGCTTGATCTAGTGATGCCTCGACGTAGATCATCTTCGGCATCGAAGCCGATGACCAAGCCTGCCCATTTTTCCGATGAAGCCGATGCCAGAGTCCGGGATCCGATTTGGACAGCGGAGGGACATCATCGCGGAGCTATGGAGGTGGAGAACCGGATCTACAAAGGTTGTATTTCCGTTCTTATAGTTAAGTTGTTAACTAGTTTCACTTTTCGCCTAGACATCTAGTTAACGATCCGTATTAGGGTTTCTCGGCACTTGTAAAATTTTGAAATTGGCATGGTTGATGCCTTGTGAGACCTCATTAGTGTGCCTAGGAACCCTACAGTGGTATCAGAGCCTAGCTAGAGGCTTAGGCGATGCGTAGACGATGTTTGAAACCCGATCGAACCCGAAACCCTAACCCGAAAATGCTCTCTGGACTTTTTTCAATGGAGAGTATGGATGAGCTTGCTTATTGATCTTCAAATCGCTCAATACCTGGGTAGCCGTTACATCCAGCTAGTACCACTGACGGTTTGTAGGTGATTGATGTGATCATCACCTACTGCTGGCGTTTTGACGAGTCTTTAGAGTCCCACACAGAAGTTTCCTGGTTCGAGCGAAATGAAGTAGGGCACATATGTTGATATGTGCGTGGACCTGATTAAATATGAGTATGTGATACCGTATTATAATCTGGCAGTTATCTGTTATAGGTTCGGTTATATGTGATATAACCAGATTGTCGAATCAAGTGTTAATTTGATAATGTGATATACAGATGAATGATATTAATCGGTCATATGTGATATAATCGGACTATTAAATTAAGTGTTGATTTAATAATGTGATATATATTATATGTGATATAATTATATCTTAACTAATATCATTAGCTCACTAATTATTCTTCATAATATATATATTAATATATATATATATATATATATATATATATATATATATATATATATATATATAATGAAGCATGGCATGATTTCTATTTTTGAGAAAAATAGAAAAAGAGGTGGAAAATGAGAGCATGGTTGCAAGCATGGGTTTTATTCATAGTTTATTCATCTTGACTCACTATTCAAGCATGGTTACAATTTTATATTGCAAAATTCCATGCTTGAATGAGTGGGGGTCAAGAGTAGCCATTCATTTTTTTCTCATTCTCAACACTTAGCCATTTTTTCTTGAGTTGCTACCATGGTTGCTCTCTAGCTTCATCATCTTCCTCAATTGCCATGTTCAAGCTTCAACCCTCACATGAGATGTGAATCATGAAGCTTGAACACAAACTTGTGAGCTTTTAACATCCCCTACTTCACCATCCCACACCAAACTAGCAATTTGGTGTGGTATGTTTGTTATACTAAAGGAGTTTAGTGTAGAGTTAGCTTGGGCTAGAGGAACTTCAGGTGGATCGTCTTTGGCGCGAAGATCACGAAGGAGGTTCGTTCAACTCGAAGAGGAGCCTAGTAGAGTCGCGTGGACTTCAACCCGGAGCTATAGAAGAGAAGGACTAGAACTACAAAGGTTGTATGCTCTTTTCTTCTCTTTAGTTCATCACATCAAAAAAGCAAACCCTAATAATCTAGTAAAGATCTTGTTAGTCACCTTAGCACTACTAAAAATTTAAAATTTGGAATGCTTGATGCCTCTAGAACCTCATGGTGGTGCTAAGGTAGACTTTCATGGTATCAAAGCTAAGCTAGAGTATTAGACGATATTTGTAGAATTACGAAACCGAAATAACTACGAAACATCGAAACACAAAACCTAGTTTCTGTCGATTTTTAAAAGTCTTCGAAATTTTTTTAAGCAACTACAGAATGTTACATGAGATGTAATATGAAACCTAACGAATACGAACCCCAACTGCTGGATTTAACCCGGCGACAAGCCCAATAAAACCGGCCTGGCCGGTTTTCCCTTCTCTTTCTGGGTTCGTTTTAGTTTGGTGGAAAGGTCTCTGGGTTTCGGTGTTTCAGGTGTTGCTTGTTTTAACTGAAATTGCATGTGATATTATTTTTCTGTAAAGGCAATTCGGAGTGTTTCTTAGTCGTAATTTTAACATCGTTTCGGATAATTAGACGGCGTTAAAAAGTTCGAACGAATATCAAATACCCAATTGTCTCTCTCGCAGAAAATTTTCCAAAAGTTGGATTTTTCTAAGTTAAAAAACATTCAAAAATCATGCAAGTAATTCTATGGACTTTCTAGAAGAATTGAAACCCTAACTCGATTCTATGACCGCCGGAACCGCCGCTAAACCCTAGGGTTTGCGGTAGTTCCGCGGCGCCATAGGTGAGGCAAGGGTTGTTCCTTCTACGGTTGGTCCATAAGTACTGTGACATGTTCTGAGTATTTCTTAACTGTGCTCAAGTGTTGAGATCTTTAGGATATTTTGGGTGTTTGTTAATTCGATCGAAATGTTTAACATCGTCTAGCTTTCTATGGAATGTGATACAATATTTGGAATTCATTTGGTTAGGTATGTAATCTGAAGTATGTGATATTTCGGGTTTATGATGTCTAAGGAGGTTGCGGATTCCAATTGTTGCAGTTTTCATTTTCTTTTTTGCGACTGTAAGTGTAATATGTGGTGTATCGCCGGTTTCGTTGCTATATGTCAACGACAATTGGGATACGCATATTTACTTACGTTGATGACATGTGATGTTATGTGTTGCTGGGATATGTTATATTGGATCGTCGTGTTTTGAATAGCCGGGTTTTTTTTTATGTGAGATAAGAGTTTTTTCATTTTCATTCATGTAAAAACTTGTATGTAATATTCTTTTATTGAGGCACTTCCGGGTTGAGGATGATGTCACCATTGTTTTATATTATTTACTTTTCTGCATTAGAATAGACCCAAGGTGGGGATCACAAGTAACCGGGTTCTAGAGTCCAGTGGGAGACCATCTCGAGGAGTCAAGTCCGGGTCTCCTAACTCTAGAATTGGAAGGGTTTCTTGCCGCTCTCGTAGGGGTCTAGAGATGCGGGATTGGCTATTCATCGCGACCATGAAATTCGTGTTTTTTACTGGCTTAATATAAAACACGGAAATCGTAATATATCCAATATTTCATATGTTGACTTCTGCTGCTGATATTCTGTGATGTGATCACTTTATATGCGTAAAACGAATGCTTTATTATTATATATATGATATATAATAAACGTTGCTTATCTTTTGCACCCGCGCTAGTCCCGCCCCGCTATGCCGTTAGTTAAGTAACCTAACGGTGCATAACGCGACACTGTGGCGAATGCGGATGGTATAAGCGTACGTTGTATTTTCGTTTCTTCCGTGGTGCTTAGGAAGCATAACTGATGGGACTTCATTAATGAGATTAATGAAAAAGAAAGAAACCTAAAGATGTTGTAGAATCAAATTTTCAAAAAGGGTAGCTCTAGTTTTTGCTTTGCATAGCGGTATTCCTTGTAGAATATCCAGCACCTCATTCGATAAGGAAAGAGTCGAGATCCCTTCACCGGGAGTGACCACTTTAGCGAAACTAGCAGATGCTACAACCTACTCGGTTTTGTTTTTTGATTGCTTTTTTAGTTCTTTCTTTGCATAGAGGTATTCCTTGTAGAATATCCTGCACCTCATTCGATGAGGAAAGAGCCGAGATCCCTTCACCGGGAGTGACCTCTTTAGCAACACTAGTAAAAGCCTAAAAAACACTCATTTTCAAAATCACTCGATTCTACAAACGATATGAAGTTCATTACGCAAAAGGTTTTCTTAAAAACTTTTCGTAGCCCTCCGTTATTTCAGATAAGTACTATTTAGTATTCGTGCTGTGTTTGTTGACCTCTGTCAAGGCGTAGTGTGCGGTAGCTGATTAGTGCTTATCTGCAAAGTATGTAATGCGATTGGATTAGGGTAGTCGTATGACCTTGTTGACCTCTGTCAAGGATCGTGCGGGTGGGTTTAATTCAATCATGAAATGGCGGGTTGAACTTGACTAGCGCACTATGGTTTGTTGACCTCTGTCAAGGTTGTAGGACGCTAGGGGCAAAATATTATCGAGAATTTCAAGTGTTGAAATTTGCAATAAGATTGCATACCTTCTATGAGATAGTTGGATCCCGATACCCACTGCGAGTAAGAGTTACTCCTGGGAGAGTTTTACACATCACAATTAGCCAATCAAGTAGGTGTCTAGAAAAGTGTTAACGGGGTTACACCCCTGGGAAAACGAGGTTTATTTTAATTAGGTCCGTGCGAAAGCACAGGGAACCTCCCTCAAAATACTGACACTGGCCTGGCTGAAAGATTGGAGAATTTGTAGGTTGTAATTAATCCCGGCTAGTCTTACCTTTTAGGGTTTGAAGGAAGATTTGATAAAAAATAATGGGAGTCATCCTGATTAGATAAGATAATAACTAATCTAATTTTGCAAGGGCATACACTAAGTGTTTTCTTCTCTCTTTCTCCAGGTAATGACCATGTCAGGCCTTCATTAAGATAATAATATGGATGTATTGACCGAACCCGCTTGTTGTACTGAGCAGGGGAACGTTGGTTCCACTCTTTCTTATAATTGTTATAAGTCCGAGCAGAAAATAGGGGAATACCAGGATTCTCGTGCCACCCAAACGAAGAATGAGCATGTTGATGCATCTTCTTCGGATGTGTTCGTTATCGAGAACTGTTTCTCAGTACACTCTACGTCCTGGGTATTAGATACCGGATCGGGATCCCACATATGTAATATGTTACATATGCTAAAGAAATGTAGAGAACTGGAAAAAGATGATCATTCTCTAAAAGTAGGGAATGGTGCAAATGTTGCTGCCAAAGCAGTTGGTGAATATCACCTTGTATTACCAAATGGAAATACATTGATCTTGAACGACCGTTATTACGTACCCTCTATGATATGCAATTTAATATCAATTTCTTTATTAGATAAATAAGGATATAATTTTGTAGTAGAGAATAATATTATGAACATTTATCTAAATCAAGCGTTGATTGGCTTTGGTACGTTATGTAACGGTTGATATGTCCTGAATCAAAATAACGTACACAACACACACAAGAGAAAGAGTTCAGAAATGAACGAATCCTTCTCGTGGTATTGTAGACCAAGTCATATCAATGCGACACGACTAGGTAAGTTACATAAGGATGGATATTTGAATTCGTTCGAATTTTCATCTTATGAAACTTGCCAGTCATGTCTCAAAGACAAGATGTCCAAAACTCCGTTTACTGGATACGGAGAAAGAGTTACAGAACTCTTAGGACTGATACATAGTGATGTATGCGGTCCCATGTCTACACATGCCAGGGATGGTTCCTCGTACTTCATTACATTCACTGACGATCTCTCAAGATTCAGTCATGTGTTCCTGTTGAAACACAAGTCTGGAGCTTTTGAGAAATTCAAAAAATATAAGCATGAAGTTGAGAACCAGACGAGTAAAAGTATTAAAATCCTACGATCTGATCGGGGAGGAGAATACTTGATCATGGAATTCCGTGACTATCTAAAAGAGAATATGATTCTCTCTTAGTTTACTCCTCCGTACACACCACAACACAACTGTGTATCGGAGTGAAGGAACCGCACCTTATTAGATATGGTGCGCTCTATGATGAGCACTGCTGAGTTGCCTATTTTCTTTTGGGGTTATGCGCTTGAGAAAGTAGCATACCTATTGAATCAAGTTCCATCTAAATCTGTACCTACCACACTATATGAGATATGGAGTGGGAGGAGATCATGTCTTAAACGAGTTAAGATATGGTGTTGTTCGGCCTATGTCAAAAGGAAAAATCCGGACAAACTCGAGACACGATCAGTTCTTTGTAAGTTTGTTGGATATCCTAAACATTCAAATGGATATCTCTTCTACCATACTGAGGAACAAAAAGTGTTTGTTGCTCAACATGCCACTTTTTTGGAAAAGAAATTTCTTATGAAAGAAATTAGTGGTAATGAGGTAGAACTAGAAAAAGTTCCATGAGTACAAACCACAACCGACGATTTGGTGGAACTATAGGATCCAATAGTACTCAACGAACCCCAGCCACTTCGCAGATCTAATAGGGTTCCTCATCCACCTGAGAGATACTATGGTTTTCTCGTAAACGGTGGGAGAAAGGATTGCATCATGGAAGATGATGACCCGACTGGTTTCGAGCAGGCTATCACGAGTGGGGACTCTGTGAAATGGCTGGATGCTATGAGATCCGAGATGGAATTCATGTACACCAACAAAGTATGGACTTTGGAAGTTTCTCCTGAAGGGGTAAAACCCATTGGGAGCAAGTGGATCTTCAAAAAGAAGATATGTGTAGATGGAAAAGTTAAGACTTTCAAAGCTAGACTTGTAGCAAAAGATTTTCGTCAATGACCTGGCGTCGACTATGATGAAACCTTTTCTCCAGTGGCTATGCTTAAGTCCATTTGGATCCTACTTGCCATCGCTGCATACCATGACTACGAAATCTGAAAAATGGATGTTAAGACCACCTTTCTAAATGGTGATTTAGAAGAGAGCGCGTACATGACTCAGCCAGAGAGCTTCGTAGACAGTAGGAGCAGCGGAAAGGTGTGCAAGCTGCTTAAATTCATCTACGGATTAAAGCAGGCATCGCGGAGTTGGAACAATCTGTTTTGATGAAGCTATCAAAGAGTTTGACTTCATCAAAAATATAAATGAACCTTGTATATATAAGAAGGCTGTAGAGAGTAAGGTGTTCTTCCTCGTATTGTACGTGGATGACATACTCTTGATAGGAAATGATGTTCCTATGCTACACTTGGTCAAGCTCTTCTTATCACTCAAGTTCTCCATGAAAGATCTTGGTGATGCCTCTTATATTCTGGGGATAAAAATCTATAGAGATAGATCTAAACGGATTTTGGGATTGTCCCAATCTAGGTACATTGACACCATACTAAAGAGGTTTAGTATGGAAGATTCCAAGCGTGGTAATGTACCCGCTTGTTCAGGAATCACTCTCTCCAAAGAGATGTCTCCCAAGACTGATTTGGAGAGGGCTCGCATGCAAGGGATACCCTATACTTCGGCAGTAGGCTCTATCATGTATGCGATGTTATGCACCAGACCGGATATAGCTTACTCACTAGGTGTAGTGAGCATGTATCAATCAGATCCTGGGGAAAACCACTGGACAGCTGTGAAGAACATTCTTAAGTACTTGAGAAGGACTAAAGAAATGTTCTTGGTGTATGGTAACGGTGAACTCCAGGTGGAGTCCTTTACCGATTCGAGCTTTCAGAGTGATAAGGACGACAGTAAGTCGGTCTCGGGTTTTGTCTTTATCCTCAACGGAGGGGCGGTGTGTTGGAAGAGTTCCAAGCAAGACACCGTAGCAGACTTGACGATGGAGGCTGAATACATCGCTGCCAACGATACTGCCAAAGAAGCTGTCTGGATGAAGAAGTTCATTACTGAGCTTGGTGTGGTTCCATTCATTGAGCATCCAATACTTGTATATTGTAATAACAATGGAGCTGTGGCTTTGGCCAAGGAACCCAGGTCCCATCAGAGATCCAGACATATTCTGAGGCGGTATCACCTGATCAGGGAGATAGTAGATCACCGGGAGATCGAGGTCAGCAGAGTTGATACGAAGGACAACGTAGCGGATCCACTCACAAAGGCCCTACCCCAGATACAATTTGAGAGACTTTTTAGGATGTTGGGTATGAGATACTACAACACATGGCCTTAGTGCAAGTGGGAGATTGTTAGTTATATGTGTGCCCCAGAGGCCATTATTGTACATGTGATGTATATTATAGTGGATGCTTGGACACACACACACACACACACATATAGGACTTTCTTGCTCGACATGATAGTATGCTATCTGGTTACTCTTTATCTTAACATGTTGACTTGTATTCTTTACTGTCTTGCTCTCACATATTGATAAATCCCTTAGGATATGTACTTGACTACCAGGATTATAATGAGATCATACTAGTGGGGCCAGGGTAATCCACAAGTACATCCTTTAATTAGTTCCTAGTCATAGGAATATCGAGACCGGGGCATCAATATTCCAGTGTAGACTAGTGTGTATGTTTCTTGTCCCCCAGAGGGCGATGGTTAATCCTATAACCATTGGTGTATGACATCAAAGATTGTACACATGTGCTTATTAGAGAATGGGTACACCGAACAGGACTCGCCGAGGACTCCTATGTGGTAGTATACCTATCGTCAGATAGCAGTCCTCAGGTGACACTGGTACATGTTAGTCTGTAGACCTGAGATCGTCATAGAGTCTTGTGTGGCTCCCACTGTGCTTTGATTTCCTCCCTACCACGACTCAAAAGAGTCATGCAAACAGGTGATTTTGGGTACAGTCCCGAGTCACATAGAGGCAATGAGCGATAGGAGGGGTTTCGTCTCTCCCGGTATTGGGGGTTGATGTTGCGCTATGCTCGATTGGCTATAACTGGAAGTCCCTAGCCAGTGCTGCTGTTGAGATTTACTGATAAGAGTTATCAGTAGTTTCTCAAACCGTTATAGGCCAAATATCAGCATGACTTATCACGTTACTGGGGCCTGATGTTTAACACCCCTAGACATGATATGCGACATATAAGACGAAGAGACCAGACTATACGGTAGTGTTATTGATAGGCTTCATGGAGAGTATGGATGAGCTTGCTTGTTGATCTTCATATCGCTCAATACCCGGGTTGCCGTTACGTCCAGCTAGTACCGCTGACGGCTTGTAAGTGATTGATGTGATCATCACCTACTGCTGGCGTATTGACGAGTCTTTAGAGTCCCACACAGAAGTTTCCTGGTCCGAGCGAAACGAAGTAGGGCACATATGTTGATATGTGTGTGGGCCTGATTAAATATGAGTATATGATACCGTATTGTAATATGGAAGTTATCTGTTATCGGTTCGGTTATACGTGATATAACCTGATTGTCGAATCAAGTGTTGATTTGATAATGTGATATACAGATGAATGATATTAGTCGATCATATGTGATATAACCAGATTATTATATCAAGTGTTGATTTAATAATGTGATATTTATTATATGTGATATAATTATATCTTAACTAATATCATTAGCTCACTAATTATTCTTCATAATATATATATATATATATATAATGAAGCATGGCATGATTTCTATTTTTGAGAAAAATAGAAAAAGAGGTGGAAAATGAGAGCATGGTTGTAAGCATGGGCTTTATTCATAGTTTATTCATCTTGACTCACTATTCAAGCATGGTTGCAACTTTATATTGCAAAAATTCCATGCTTGAATGAGTGGGGGTCAAGAGTTGCCATTCATTCTTTGCCCATTCTCAACACTTAGCCATTTTTTCTTGAGTTGCTCCCATGGTTGCTCTCTAGCTTCATCATTTTCCTCAATTGCCATGTTCAAGCTTCAACCCTCACATGGGATGTAAATCATGAAGCTTGAATACAAACTTGTGAGTTTTTAACATCCCCTATTTCACCATCCTACACCAAACTAGCAATTTGGTGTGGTGTGTTTGCTACACTAAAGGAGTTTAGTGTAGAGTTAGCTTGGGCTAGAGGAAATTCGGATGGATCGTCTTTGGCGCGAAGATCACGAAGGAGATTCGTTCAACTCGAAGATGAGCCTAGTAGAGCCGCGTGGACTTCAACTCGGAGCTATAGAAGAGAAGGACTAGAACTACAAAGGTTGTATGCTCTTTTCTTCTCTTTAGTTCATCACATTAAAAAGGCAAACCATAATAATCTAGTAAAGATCTTGTTAGTCTAACTTAGCACTACTAAAAATTTAAAATTTGGCATGCTTGATGTCTTTAGAATCTCATGATGGTGTTAAGGTAGACTTTCAGTTGTCAGGAGGACAAAAGAGAATACAATTTCATGCGTTGATGGTAGTCACTAGAGGAAAGAATCACATTTTCAACGAGCTAGAATATTAGCGCGATCTCAATCTGCGTAATAACTTAGATTTCATGCACATCGAGAAGAAAGTACGCGAGCTGCTCCTTAACAACTTATTGAATGTGAAATCCAAATCTAAGAATACATTTGCAGTGCGACAGCGATTCTTACAAGATAGGTTGTGTCCTAAATTGCATTCACGAGAAGCGTGGAATGGTAGATGGTCAATCCAACCACGGGACATCTTGACTACTGCGGTGTGCTATAAGATATAATACAGGTACGTTATCGTGCACACAGGGTTTTCCTATTCAAGTGCCTGTGGTATGATCTCAAGACAGAACGATGAGAATACAAAGTAGAAAAAAGGCTACTCCTACTAAATTCATCAAAACTCGTGTTCATGAGGGATCCTTGCATATTAGCGAGTCAAGAAAGTTAATGTTTTTATGTCTCAGACCATAGTGATGTTGTATGACATGTTGCTATCAGCATAAATCCGTGAGACTATTATAACATAGGAAATCCTGATGAAAATCTTGAAATTAGCTGCCCAAACACGCCAGTCACACTATTACAAGACCTGAGTATGAATATCAACGACGTTCGCCTTTCAAGGGCTAACATCGATCGAGAGATTGTTATAGAGTACGGATCATCAAGATCCGCTGCCCGTAGAAGAAAACGAACAACACGTGAATCTGACAAATTCATTGATGACTCCAAGCAAAATTTAGCGAGTGAGAGTAGTGTTACAAAGGATGATGATTACAAAATTTTACATGTCTGTACTATTCGTAATCTTGTAGACAATTAAACACTTCAGTTTATCGCAGTTTTCTTTTTCATGTCTTTTATATAAATGCGACTTTTAGATATGTTGAATTTAAATTATGTATTGAATATCTTAACTATGATAAATTTAATTTCATCTACAACTATGTAATTTTGCTTAACCGTTTCTTTAAATTATTATTGTATATGTATATTGCATTAGATATTTTTCAGGATATGAGTTTGCGACGTGAACGTGGACGTAGATGAACTGAGGAGGACGTGGCTTCCAGTTCGTCCATTCGGGGTCCTAGGAAAAGGGGCCTTACACAGGCTCATGATATATTGGATCATGGGGCAGACGAGTTAAATATCAAGGTGCATATGTCAGCGACTAGGAATTTTGTTGAGCCTAGGGCAAAACAGCTAAAAAATTCCGTGCCTCGATCTACAACAATGAGAAACGAATGCCGCATTGTGTGAATATCGGTACCAGTTATGTACCGGTGGATTGGTCGGTTAAAGCAATGAAGGCCAAGAGCAAACGGTCTTAGATGAGATTTTGGTAAGGTTATTTAATTAAGCATTCGTTTATTAATGTTGCATATATATGTTTGATGTTAATACCTTTTAATTGATTCTTTGTAGGTGCGTTTTTCTGTTGTCTGGTGGATTGAAAGCTCAGCTATACCTCTGCACGTCGTCCGAGTGAGATTATTTATTTACATGTCCGGGAGTTGGTGTGATCATAAACACCAGGTCTACAGGAAATGGAGGGACGCTGCCACCGATGAGGCGAAATAGGCGGCGAAGCCCGTGACTTGGACAGACGAGTACTGGGCCGTCATGATTCAACACTTCAGTCCGAAAGAATTTAGAGTACGTATATTTCTTAAACTGTAAAAGAATTAGATATTAATCTGTCAAATAGTATGAGATGTTATATGATATCTAAATGGCAGGTGAGGATCGAACGGGGATTAATGGCGTAGAGTGCAAACACTGATCATTGGTTGAGCGGAGAGATGAACTCCTCCCAATATGGAGTTGTTCATGTAAGAGCAAATCAAATATTTTGAATTTTTCTATTTCATAAACTAGATCTAAATCGATTTTTTGTCTAAATGGCAGTCAAGACAAACGGAAGAAATGCCCAGCCGTCTGGACATTTATGGTATGGGGTTTGCACATCACTTCAGTTTTCCCAGCTCACAGGAGGCGACTGAGCATTACGTAAGTATGATCCTATACAGGTTTCTTTTATTTATTTAAATTACTTAATTTCATTTTCAATAATTGATTTAACTTGGTTCATACTGTAAATCTATGTAGTAAGAGATGAACGGAAAGATTGATGAGCTGATGGAGGATTTTATCGAGGAGCATGGCTGAGATCCTACTCCCGTTGAGCTTCATGGGATTAACGAGGATGTTATTCAGCGACACAATCCGGATCGCCATTGGGGAGTTTATTTGGACGGCCAGGGCATTTCACATACGGTATATCACACCAATCAAGGTCCAAACTTGCATCCTCCTCAAGTACGTGCAGGGATATTCGTTCAGGAGCCCGCACTCATGCTCCCTGCGGCCCCATATGCATCTCTGTCCACTCCGGTATTCCATGGAGAAGGCTCGTCTCCTCAAACCCCCGCGGGTTCTTATGCACGCGACTTCTCGTCTCCTCATGCATCTGGACCCTCGTCGGCTTCGGGTTCAAGAAGGAGGATGTCAGAACAAGAAGTCTACGACGTTGTTGAGGCGAGGATAGAGATCATCCGAAGCTTGAGGTCTCAAGAGAAGAAAGTACCGGATTTAAGTTTGATAATCTTTGGTTTTAATACAATTTTCATATAATTATCAAGAATATTGTATACAAATACTTCTCTATTGATAGCATTGTAGTACCTACTCGATTTCCATGACTTTGCGGACGACGACAGCACCGGGTGAGCTCAAAATGGAGTGGAAAAGGGAAAAATGTGTGCGCATCGACGAATCACTCCATTTTGTATGTTTTTACGTTTTAAGGTTTTGTAAAATACGATTATATGAATGAATTTGTAATTGAATTGAATTGAGTTGTGGTTGTTTTTATATTAGTAATTGAATTGAATTTGTATCGAATGCTAAAAAACCATACAAAACCTGCTCCTTTTTATTTTCTCTGTACGCAGTTTATTTCGTCGGGCTTCGGAAAAGACCCGACGAAATAAGTTGCGTACAGGAAAATTTTCCAATTTTGCCCAGTTTTTCCCAACTTATCTCGTCGGATAAATTCCGACGAGATAAAATACCCGGCGAAATAAATTATGCACCCGTCGAAGTAAGTTTATTTTATCGTAATTTATTCCGTCGAAGATCAACCGACGAAATAAGTTTATTTCATCGGGTGTCCATTTATTTCGTTAGGTGATGCTCTATGAAATAAAGGGGTGATTGTAGATTGTTTCCTATCATGTTAAATATACGCACATACAAACATTGTTTATTCACAATTCACTATTTGAGCAGGTTTCAAGAGTTTAATTAGCTTGATATACATTATTTGCTCACATTGCAATAGCGCAAGCTTTTGAACAAAGTAATTATCTGATATATCCACATTTGGAGCCTGGTGACTTATAATGCACAGAAATACTTGAGCTCAACAGAATGATCTCTTCCAAATTTACAATTCATCCAATGTTCAAATAGTTCTTAATAATTTTTAATTTAAAGATACCATATAATCTCCAACAGTATTATCTTATTAATGATGGTGCAAAACAACCCAATCTCAGGATCTACGCGAGAATACGATGAATAATAATGCAGAATAATAACATGCACACAAGCCACAAGAAAATAACACCAAGATTTAACATGGTTCGCCCCGATTGGATCTAATCCATAACAATGCGCGAGAGAGAGAGAGAGAGAGAGAGAGAGAGAGCTTTTTCAACTATATCAATGAAAAAGAAGGGGTATAATACACTCAACAAAAGCACAACAATTATGGGATCACTCATATAATAAGAAAAAAAATACAAGATTACCTCATTAGCTCCAAACCCACAAACCCACTTGAAGTCAACTACTATCAAACATATAGAAGGCAACAAATTCTTCGATGTGGTGTGAAATGTTTATTCTTCAATCTAAATGTGCTCTTGTGAGAAACCCCTTTGCTTCCTCTCTTTCTCTTCTCCTCTCAAAACCTAACCTTTAGAATGGATGATAGAATAAAGAGATCAAATGAGAGAGAAACTCTCTTGCTTTTTAATTTGAGTTTTAACCCATATCAAATGGGTCCAAACCAAATGACTCAAGTTTGGTCTCTAACACCAATCAACAAAGAGACCCAAATTGGTTGGATCCACTCATGGGTATTGTAATGGTCGAGATTTTTAATAAAATAACTTTCATTTTGAATTCCTAGAATCGAGTGGTTATTTACATATTTTTTTTTTGAGTAAAGGAATGTTTTTAATAATTTTTTCTGAACATTGAATAGGATTAAAAGAATTTTCTAATTCTACTTATTCTTTTTATAGGCATAAAATGTTTTAATAAAATTTTATAATACCTTAAAATAATCTACATATTTTTATTATCAATTAAAGTAATTAAGTCGTAATTAAAAATATTTTAAAGATAAACTAGATATTATATAATTATTATAACTAGCTAACAATTTAGAAATGGATGTATTATTTGTTTTTAGCCCAAAATTATTTTTATAGTAAATATAATAATAAAATATATTTTCTGGAATTTTTCCATAATTTTCCCGTATTTTTAACTATTTTTAACAATTTTTGGAAGCCAAATCCAATTTTTAAAATAATAAACAGAAATATTATTTTTATATAAAAAAATAATAATAAAATAAGCCCCTTTAACCTGGACCGTTGGATCTCAAGATCCAACGGCCCAGAACCCGCTGACGGCGCCCACGTGGTGGGGACCACGCGAAAGCGCGTGATCCCCACACGCGCGGGCGCGTGGCGACGCGTGGCATGGCGGCGGGGGCTGGCGGTGCGATCTGGGCCGTTGGATGCAGATCCAACGGCCACGAAACGTGACGGCGGGCGCAATCATTAACAGAATGATTCGCAATGATTGGCCGGCGTGATTTCCCGTGCGATTTAACTACTTTTTTGGATTTTATTGTTACCATTTGAACCCTATAAATAGACACTTTAAACCTAAATTTCTCATACCACCGAACTCCAAAAATTCTGAAAAAAATATCGGTGCCTTCGTATCGACGACGCGGACGCTACGGCTATATCCAATCGCCAAGGAAAAATCGGGACGCGGAGCTTTTGCGGAATTTTGTACCAGCCTACGTCTTCCACCGTCTACGTCCAAACTCTAAACAAAGGTAGGATTCGCCTCACTCCTTTCCCTGTCACCTTCTAATATCTCAATAACCTAGTTCCAATCTATAATCATCAACCCCTATTTAAAAAGTTGTTATAATAATTGTGCATACCTTTTTCTTTGTACCCTCAATAATAATAATGTTAACCCCATTTAAAACGGTGTTAAATTTCCTTTGTACATAGAAGTATATTGCATACCCAAAACACCTTGAATCTAAGATTTTGCAGAGATGGCATCGGAGGATTAATTAGTTTTCTTGTTGCCCACTTGTTTAGGGCTTTGTTTCCTTTGATGTAATTAAACCAATTAGTTTGCTTTGCTTTTTCTTTGGAATGTAATAAAGTTGGTTAATGGAAATAAATGCTTTTCGTTTTATTGTTTTATTTTTGTACACAACCATGCATACTATGATTCATTCTTACGCTTAACGTAACTGTATTGAATAGAATACTTTCAATACAGTTAGGTTGCGGATCGTGCCACGCCACTCTTCACCTTCTTTGGGAAGTGGGGCGTGACAGGTTTTTGTGGTGGCCCATGCAGGTCAGTCTTGTGTACTAAAATGAAACTGTTAACCGACTTATTATATTTGTGAATCCTATCCGTTTGTATCAATTTCATAAAGTTTTCCCATTCCTCGTCCTTTCCTTGACATCTCTGTATCTTGACCATGACTGTCCTTCTCAGGCCATGGCACATCTTCCGGATGAGGACAGTACGTCAGTCATCACCTTTGAAGCTACGCTTGGGTTTTCGGACGACGAAGTAATAGGTCCCCAAATAAATATCCCCAAGGACGATATGGAAGAGGACGAAGAGGAAGATCCCATGGAGGAAGACGAAAAGGAAGATCCCATGGAGGAAGACGAAGAGGAAGAGGAAGAGGAAGAGGAAGAGGAAGATCCCGTTGAGGAAGAAGAAGTTGAGGAAGAGGAAGAGGAAGATCCCGTTGAGGAAGAGGAGGAGCCCGAAGTGGAGGCTCCCGCCGAGGAAGAAGTCCCAGTAGAAGAAGAAGAACCAAGAGAATACGGGCCACACATGTGGTTCATTGGGAAGACCCTCTATATTCGGGGGCACGCTTATTGATGTGCTCGTCGTACCCCTCCGCAACTCTACCGCCGGGATGTATCAGGCTCTCCTTTCTTTTACAGTTTTGCAAGAAAGATCAACAAGCACCGAGCCAATAACGCGCAGTTTCCGCCTCCAAATTGATGGACGAATGGCATCTGTTTAGCTCTTAGTTTTTAGTGAACAGAATAAAATGTGTATAGAAGTAGGGTCCTATTTAAATAATTCCTTGTAGTCCCGTTGGCATTTTTAATAAAATCTTGATTTTGACAATTGCACTCTCGTGTCTCTCATTTTTATTATTCCTTACTAGTTTCCCTCTGGCATGAATCGTTACTCCTCCTGCAAGTTACTATTCTATGTCTTTCACCTACGGTTTTAGCCTAACCCCTTCTGATTCAGATACCCATGGCTGGACGACACCATCACCGCAACCGAAGGGGAAACGGAGATATTGAACCCACTGCTCAAAACGCAGCGATGCTACAAATGCTGCAAGGACTACTGGAGTAACAGCAGCAGCAGACAGCTGCCCTGCATCAAGAGCTGCGCGAGAGTAGGCAGCAACAAGCAGAAGTTTTAAAGCAGGCACTGGTCCCAGTTCCTCAAGGAGCGGCGGGAGTGAAACAGTTCAGATCACTCCACCTTAAGGCTTTTTCAGGAAAGGAAACTCCTTTAGAAGCTGAAGAATGGCTCAAGGGAACAATCAATGACCTCAGTGCCGCCCAAATCCCGAAAGACGCGTGGGTGAACATTGCCAAACTACAACTCACTGATAATGCCCGAATATGGTGGGAGGCCGAGGAAAGCAGGTTGAAGGAGCCCATCGACTGGGAAACATTCAAACGACGGTTCGATACTCAATACTTTCCCGCCGTAGCACACCTAAAAATGGAACGGGAGTTTGTACAGTTCCAACAGGGGAGTATGTGGGATAAATCGGTGGACGAGTACGCTTCGGAGTTCGCGAGATTAAGTCGGTTTGCGCATCATCTAGTGGCAACTCCGGAATTGTATGCCAAAAGATTCCGGCAGGGGTTGGATCTGAAGACACAGTCCTCCATGTCTTCTGCCACCTTAACAACTTATGATGAAATCCTAGAGGCGGCACGAAACTTCGAAGACCTTCAGAGACGCATAAGGAAGGATGATCGATTGACTGGCATTAAGCGACCATCCCAGCAAGTTCTTAGAGGAGCCTCTTCCAGATTTCACGCAAGGCAACAACCTAAGAGACCAGTAGGACCAGCTACTTTCAGGAAACCAGCAGTCACATGCAACCATTGCGGCAAAGTCGGACACTTCATGAAGGATTGCCGCTATTTGAACAAGCTCTGTATAATCTGTGGGTCTCCGGAACATGCCATAGGGGATAGTCCACAGAGAAGACGGCCATTACTCCCGGACAGCAGACCAGCCAATCTTGGAGCGCCTCAACAGGAAGCCCGGCCACCACCCGCTAATAAACCGAATGGGCAAGGAACAGCAGCTGGAGGACCACCCTTACCCCAACAGAAGCGAGTTTTTCAGCAAGCTCAGCGCAACGGACCGAAGCGTCAGGCCTTTACTATGACCGTAGAAGAGGCTGAAGCAACTGGTGAAGTAATTACAGGTATCGCTGTTTTGAATAGCATATTTCCAAGTTCACTCCCATCTTGCATACATATCTTGTTAGGCTCTTTCCTGATCTTCTTTCACCTATAACTTAGGTATCCTCCAAGTAGCCTCTTTACCTGCACTCACACTTTTTGACTCTGGTGTGTCGCATTGCTTTATGGCACAAAAGTTTGTGACCACCAACTCCATCCCCGTAACACCTTTCATCACCGAGTGGAACGTCAACATGGGAAACGGTGTGATCAAATCCACTTCAGGATACGATCTGTGCCCCGTGGTAGTCTGCGGGCGAGGTTTCTATGCCAACTTTATGGTAATAGATATGCCCAATTTCGACGTGGTTTTCGGTATGGACTGGTTGAGTACTTTCTACGCTACTATCGACTGTCATCAAAGGAGGGTAGTGTTTGAAATCCCTGACCACCCGCTGTTCATATTTGAGAGTGGAGGTAAGTCCTTGGACCCAGCAACCTACCGAGCTGTATCGACAAAGGAAGAGACTTTGTACGTCGTACAAAGGGAGGAAAGGATGCCGATGGTCGTACGAGAGTTTGAAGACGTATTTGCAGAAGTGTCGGGTTTACCGCCGGATCGGGCGTTTGAGTTCACCATAGACTTGGTACCAGGAACTCAACCCATATTGAAGGCACCGTATCGCATGGGGCCAGCAGAATTGAAGGAGCTTCGAGCGCAAGTGGAGGACCATCTCAATAAAGGGTTCATTCGGCCCAGCTCGTCACCTTGGGGTGCCCCAGTTCTTTTAGTACCTAAGAAGGATGGAACTAAGCGGATGTGCATCGACTATCGGGAATTAAATAAAGTAACAATCAAGAACAAATATCCCTTGCCACGGATAGATGACCTGTTCGATCAGCTGGAGGGAGCTCGAGTGTTCTCCAAGTTGGATTTACGAACAGGCTACCATCAACTCAAGGTGAAAGCGTCTGACATACCCAAGACGGCTTTCAGGACTAGGTATGGACATTATGAATTCCTAGTGATGCCCTTTGGAGTAACCAATTCCCCCGCAGTCTTTATGAACTTGATGAATCAAGTGTTTTACGGGCAATTAGACAAGTTTGTGGTTGTCTTCATCGACGATATTCTAGTGTATTCTAAGAATCAAGAAGAACACGCAGAACACTTGCGTGCGGTGCTCGAAACCTTGCTACAACACCAACTTTATGCAAAGCTCAGCAAATGCGAGTTTTGGTTAGAGCAGGTGGCATTCCTGGGACACGTGGTGTCAGGCGAAGGGATTTCAGTGGATCCAGCCAAGATTGTCGCAGTACAGGCATGGCCGATACCAAGAACTGTTACCGAGATCAGGAGCTTTTTGGGACTTGCTGGGTATTACCGTCGTTTCATCAAGAACTTCTCTAAAATTGCGGAACCACTGACGACTTTGACTCGGAAAGATGTACCGTATGTATGGTCCGAGTGTTGCGAGGAAGCATTCGCAGATTTGAAGACCCGTTTAACCTCTGCACCCATTCTTACGATTCCCGACAGGACTGGAGGATTCGACGTACATTGCGACGCCTCGGGAAAAGGCTTGGGATGTGTTTTGCACCAATATGGTAGGGTAGTGGCCTATGTGTCCAGACAATTAAAGGTACATGAGCGAAACTACCCAACGCACGATTTAGAACTTGCCGCAGTTGTTTTCGCACTAAAGATTTGGAGGCACTATTTGTTGGGTGAGAGGGTAGATATTTACACCGACCACAAGAGCTTGAAGTATATCTTCACCCAGAAGGAACTCAATATGAGGCAGAGGAGATGGCTGGAATTAATGGCAGATTTCGACGTAAATTTGCAATACCATCCGGGAAAGGTGAATGTAGTCCCGGATGCTTTGAGTCGTCAACCCATGATTTCGAGTCTGACTACTCATTGGAGGAATCGCCAAGATCTTAATGAACTAGAAACCGAGTTATTAATGCCCGGAATGTGTACATCCTTCATGAATTTGCAAATTCACTCAATATTAGTCGAACGGATCAAGACCGCTCAAATGGAGGACCCGAAGTTGCGAAGGATCAAAGAATAAGTGGACGCCAATCTGCGGACGGATTTCATCATACACGAAGATGGTTCTTTGAGATATGGAAGCAGAGTCTGTGTACCTAAGGGGGAGATGAGGGAGGAATTATTAAAAGAGGCACATAGTTCTCCCTACTCTGTTCATCCGGGAGGAACAAAGATGTACAAGGACCTCAGGCAAAACTATTGGTGGCATGAGATGAAGCGGGAGATAGCCAAGAGTATATCCAAATGTCTCGTTTGCCAACAAGTAAAAGCCGAACACCACAGGACGGCGGGTCTATTACAGCCGTTACCAATACCCGAATGGAAATGGCAAAACATTACTATGGATTTTGTGACCGCACTCCCTCGCAGCTCTAAGGGAAACGACGCTGTATGGGTGATTGTGGACCGACTCACAAAGTCGGCGCATTTCATTCCTTTTCGAGTGGGTCAATCAACCGAAAGCCTTACAAAAAGGTATATGGAGGAGATTGTCAGATTGCACGGCGTACCGATTTGCATCGTGTCCGACCGGGATACGCGTTTCAGATCTAAGTTTTGGCAAAGCCTACAAGAGAGTCTGGGCACGAATATGAGTTTCAGTACCGCCTACCATCCTCAGACCGATGGCCAATCAGAAAGGGTTATTCAAATTCTCGAAGACATGCTCCGGGCCTGTATGCTGGATTTTAAAGGATCTTGGGAAATCACCTGCACTTGGTAGAGTTTGCTTACAACAATAGCTACCGGTCTAGTATCGGCATGGTGCCTTTCGCCGCTTTGTATGGACGAAAGTGTAGGTCACCGTTAAGTTGGGACGATATTGGGGATTGAGAACTACTAGGCCCCGAGATGATTGTCGAGACAGTGGAGGTGATAAGAACCATCAAAGAACAATTACGCATAGCACAAGATCGGCAGAAACATTGGGCGGATACAAAGAGAAGGCCACTAGATTTCCAACCAGGAGAACACGTGTTTCTGAAGATTTCTCCTAACCGGGGAGTGATACGTTTTGGGAAACGCGGAAAACTCAGCCCACGGTTTATAGGTCCCTTCGATATTCTCGAACGAGTTGAGGAGGTTGCGTATCGTTTAGCCTTGCCCCCTTCTCTGAAGGGCGTACACAACGTTTTTCATATCTCTCAATTGAGGAGATATGTCAGCGATTCCGGTCACGTTTTGGATCATTCTGAAATCACCGTGGGAACTGACTTAACCTATGAACAACAGCCGGTGGAGATCCTTGATCGGAAGGAAAAGATCTTGAGAGACAAGACGATCAGATTGGTTAGGGTCATGTGGAGGAAGGACTCTCCCGGAGAATCCATGTGGGAAAGAGAAGACGAGATGAGAGAACGACATCCTCACTTATTTGAAGTTTCCTTTATGTAATTTTTTCCTTCTCTCCCTCCTTTTGACCTACCTTCTGAATTTCGGGGACGAAATTATTCTAAGGAGGGTAGATTGTAATGGTCGAGATTTCTAATAAAATAACTTTCATTTTGAATTCCTAGAGTCGAGTGGTTATTTACATTTTTTTTTGAGTAAAGGAATGTTTTTAATAATTTTTTCTGAACATTGAATAGGATTAAAAGAATTTTCTAATTCTACTTATTCTTTTTATAGGCTTAAAATATTTTAATAAAATTTTATAATACCTTAAAATAATCTACATATTTTTATTATCAATTAAAGTAATTAAGTCGTAATTAAAAATATTTTAAAGATAAACTAGATATTATATAATTATTATAACTAGCTAACAATTTAGAAATGGATGTATTATTTGTTTTTAGCCCAAAATTATTTTTATAGTAAATATAATAATAAAATATATTTTCTGGAATTTTTCCATAATTTTCCCGTATTTTTAACTATTTTTAACAATTTTTGGAAGCCAAATCCAATTTTTAAAACAATAAACAGAAATATTATTTTTATATAAAATAATAATAATAATAAAATAAGCCCCTTTAACCTGGACCGTTGGATCTCAAGATCCAACGGCCCAGAACCCGCTGACGGCGCCCACGTGGTGGGGACCACGCGAAAGCGCGTGATCCCCAAACGCGCGGGCGCGTGGCGACGCGTGGCATGGCGGCGGGGGCTGGCGGTGCGATCTGGGCCGTTGGATGCAGATCCAACGGCCACGAAACGTGGCGGCGGGCGCAATCATTAACAGAATGATTCGCAATGATTGGCCGGCGTGATTTCCCGTGCGATTTAACTACTTTTTTAGATTTTATTGTTACCATTTGAACCCTATAAATAGGCACTTTAAACCTAAATTTCTCACACCACCGAACTCCAAAAATTCTGAAAAAAATACCGGTGCCTTCGTATCGACGACGCGGACACTACGGCTACATCCAATAGCCAAGGAAAAATCGGGACGCGGAGCTTTTGCGGAATTTTGTACCAGCCTACGTCTTCCACCGTCTACGTCCAAACTCTAAACAAAGGTAGGATTCGCCTCACTCCTTTCCCTGTCACCTTCTAATATCTCAATAACCTAGTTCCAATCTATAATCATCAACCCCTATTTAAAAAGTTGTTATAATAATTGTGCATACCTTTTTCTTTGTACCCTCAATAATAATAATGTTAACCCCATTTAAAACGGTGTTAAATTTCCTTTGTACATAGAAGTATATTGCATACCCAAAACACCTTGAAACTAATATGCTTAATGTCATGAATTGTCATTCTACCTCTGACATACCCACACTATAAAAATGATCTCGTAATAGGTTACTTCCACAAGATACTCTCGTTTAATTTAAATATTATATTTGTTTAAATAGCTATAAGAACTAAAAGATATATGAAATAAATATTTTAGATACAGTATACGTATATTCTACTTACAAATAGTTCTAAAACCCCTCAACTTTTTAAGAAAGAAAATATTAAATTTAAATAACGATATCTTTTTTAAAAAGGGAATAGTTAGTATCTTTTAAAAAGGTAATTTCAAAATAACACCAATCTAGAATAAAGGAACGGTTGTAGGCATCGATCGTTTATCTAAATCAGACTTTGTGCTGTCTAGGCAAGTGTGTCTAAGGCTAGTGGTTATTAATTAGGCCCACTACTTACGTAGTGGAGTACCTTCCCACTTACCTGGCACTTACCTAGCCACAATTGGCGGTGAAAATGCGATTTGAGGACCTCATAACTTATCCTTTTGGAATATTAGAAGCAGTCTAGATTTTCAAATAAAAACCTTTTACAAAAGATTTTCAAATAAACACTACAACCTTTTATCAAAAAGATATTTTCTGTAAAACCTTATTCTTTTCCAACATAATAGATATCCCAAATATCATGGTTTTCTTAGAAGTAATAAAAGTTATTTAAACCTTATTATTTTTAACTAAGTTTTCTCTAAAGGACACGAAGTACTTTACAAATTCTAGAATATAAAACAAGTGGTTGTGGAAGGCCATATTAAACGAGATCAAATACTCTTTTTAAATTTCCAGTTTATGACAACATGACATGCACAAAACATGATACGGTTAGGGTTAGAATGCGCGGACCTAGGTATGGAATATACTTACGAAGATCCCGATTATTTCGGGTGAACAGTCCAAAATGTGGACGACTATACAAATATGAAGATCCCGATATTTCAGGTGAACAGTCCAAAATGTGGACGACTATACAAATATGAAGATCCCGATATTTCGGGTGAACAGTCCAAATGTGGGCGACTATACAATGTGGAAATTCCATGCCTAGAAGTATACGCACTAACTCTAATCCGTCCAAATCTTTATACTGAAAAACGAGGATGGGTAGTTTGATTAGGCAAGGATAATTCGGAACTCGGATTCCTCTACTACTCGATCATGATCCCGGGAAGTGAAACGGTACATTTCACTTCCCCAGTTGTTGTTCCGTGGCCACAACGGAATAATCTCGAGTATCTGGATACTTGTTTAACAAACTAATACAAACTATTACCTTCATCTACACATAACTTACAACATATGAAACCTACTCATATTCACATATCCAATTTGTACTTAACCTCATACCTTTCTACTCATGTACATCATATTCATTATACACATTTGTTCGTTTCTATACCTTTACTATCTTATGAGGTAATCTTACCCGAGTATAACTCGCTGACGGACTTTCTCTCTTTTACCCTTTTGGAATGTCCGTTAGATGGGAATGAGTTTTATGAAGAAGATCTAGGCGAGGAACCAACTAACGAAGATTTTGCAGAGATGGCATCGGAGGATTAATTAGTTTTCTTGTTGCCCACTTGTTTAGGGCTTTATTTCTTTTGATGTAATTAAACCAATTAGTTTGCTTTGCTCTTTCTTTGGAATGTAATAAAGTTGGTTAATGGAAATAAATGCTTTTCGCTTTATTGTTTTATTTTTGTACACAACCCTGCATACTATGATTCATTCTTACGCTTAACGTAACTGTATTGAATAGAACACTTTCAATACAGTTAGGTTGCGGATCGTGCCACGCCACTCTTCACCTTCTTTGGGAAGTGGGGCGTGACAGGTATGGACCCAAACCCAACAATCTCCCTCTCTAAACCCAAGAAGGGAGACCATCATAGCTATTCAAATAGAACCCATGCCGGACGCTTTCCGGTAAAACACTTTCTTCTCCTTCGTTAAGCCCTTTATCAGCATCTCGGCTCCATTCTTATCGATGTGGATGTTCATAAGTTTCAAAAACTTGTTCTCAAGCACGTCTCGTATCCAATGATACATAATATCAATATGCTTGGACTTCGAGTGGAAACTCGGGTTTTTGCTTAAGTGGATTGCACTTTGACTATCGCAATACACAACATAATTTTTTTGCGACAAACCCAATTCTTTAAAGAAATGCTTCATCCACAACATTTCTTTGCAAGATTCGGTAACGGCTATGTACTCTCGGTAGTGAATAATGCAACACAATTTTGCAACTTTGATCGCCACGATACGGCTCCCCCGGCAAAAGTTACCAAATATCCCGATTTGGATTTTCTAGAATCAATATCATCAGTCATATCGGCGTCGGAGTAAACAACCAACTCCGGATTATCACCTCCGAAACATCCGCACTCCTTCGAGGTGCCTCGAAGATATCAGAAAATCCACATTACCAAGACACAAAATTCTCTACCCGAATTAGAAATTAATCGGCTAATAACACAAACGACATGCGCAATATTGGGACACATACACACCATCCCATGCTTCAAATGGAAAACCCATTTGTTTTTCAACACCTTTTTTCCATACGGAAGCTTCACCAAGTCATTAGTGGAACTTTTGCACCCTTGCATACAATTTTAAAACTGTCTAATTGGGTTTTCAAAAATCAAGAAAGCAATAACTTCCAAATATAGAATTTTAGCTAAAAAATTGATCTTGCAACAAATCCATAGGAGTTTCTCCATATAATGTAGAGAGCATACTTCATATGCTCCATTGTTGTATTGAACTCCATCTATGCTTCTAGGATGAGGGTACAAATTTGGTGAAGACCTTTGTTTGTCATAGTTGGATCCATCTTGAGAGCTCCAATCTTTGGTTTTAATCTTCTCACTTGAAACTAATTTAGATCTAATAGTTGCTAACTAAAAAAATTAAGGGATGGAGTTTCCTTCACTATAGTATTTTTCTTTTTGAGTTTTCTTTTTCTCTTGGAAAAATGAGGAGAAAGAAAAGAGTTTGAAGCTTGAGATGAGAAAGAAAGCATACTAAGTTATGAAACATAACTAAAATGGTTGGTATTAATTTATCATAAGGAAATATAAATACGACCATTAGACTTCCATCTCATCCCAAATGTCCACCATCTTCTCTCCTATCCACTTGTCCACCATATGAGAGTGAGCAAGTTTGTGCTAATACCATGGCAGAATGAAAAAAACTACTCTAGAAGGGTTTGCATGGTGCAAGCCACTCTAGAGCCATTGGATGGGCTCCCCTTACAAGTTACAAGTGGGGGGAGCCCATCCAAGGGTTTGCACCATGCAAGCCCTTGCATAATAGTTTTTTCCTGACAGAACATAACCAAAAGAGAACCAAAGAAAAGAAATAAATAATTACAATACACACACACTTGTAATTATTTTCCCTTTTTCTTTGAAGGAACAGTATAAGATATTAATCGCACGGATGTGAAGGAATAAACTTTTTGGGAGGATCCCATTTGGACACAAGGCCACATTATTCAAACAACCACCCTCCCTTGTCCAAGATGAACATCAAATAAATGTAAGTAAGCATGAGCTCTTAGAGCTTTTGATTTAGGAGCTTCATTTCTTGGCTTGTACTTCCTAATAAGAGCCTCCTGTGTCAACGATACCAGAAGCTCTCCTCTGCGGTTAACCATGCGGCCATGATCGAATCCTCGGCCCCCATATGTGATAGGGCTCTCTATCACATATAGCAGCCACTTATCGGCTCTGACAGGCCTATGGAACCACATCGAGTGATCCAGACTAAGTGAACTTGTCTTCTTACCCTTCTTGCCGTGAGGATCTAGGCTATCGCCGCCAAAATTAAGATCTGAAGCATATGCTATATATAACACATCTATGCAAAGCTGGGTCATTTGAAAGCTTTCCTCTTGCTTTAAACCAGTAATTCAAGCGTGGCGGTGGAGGACTCGACGGACTGAGTTCACAAAAGTTTATCTCTATGGGATAGGGAACAAATCTTCTTCTAGCAACTGTATTCCGATAAGATATCGGAAGGCGAGGATCAGTGAGACGTGCGTCTCTCTCGTAGCTTGTAACATCCTAATACAGTTATACGAAATTAATTGGTATTTTAACACTTACTTTATATTTCTTCTATTTTGTCTATTGGGTCGCGAATGATTCGAATACTAGTAGTCGTTATCCGACCCGACCCACAAATTTAGAACCCAATATAGTGTAAGATTGTATCTGAGATTTACCAATAAAGAGTATCTATGTGAATCTAGTATGATACCTAAATTATATTTTTAGATTTTTATATATCATATATCTAGATCATCATATATCTTTTAATAGCTACAAATTAAGAATATGTTATATTTTGTTAACTGTCATCATATGCTTGCCATCCCATATCTTATTTTGCTTTTATTTTTTACGTTTAAATCTCAAAATATCTAATATCAAATATTTACTAAATCTAGATATATTTTTAGAATTATTTTAAATTTTAAATTAGAGATATGAGTTATTTAAAATATATTCTTACATTATGATTGAGAAGTTCACATATATGAATTATTTTCTAAAATATATTTTTGATAAGATTTTGGTGGAGATTGGTTGTAGTTTGATATTATCTATATATGTTAAAATTAATATATATTTATAATCTAATTTAAACTATACTTTATATATTTATATTAAACACAAAACTTCTTTCTCTCCACATAACATATCTCTCTCTTATCAATTTATATATTCTCCTTCTTCGTTTTTCAAGCTCACGCCCATTATCGCCGACGCAACTCCAGCCGCATCCTAGAATCTTAATCGGGCTATCAAAACTTGGTGTTGATTTGTATAGCGTCATGTTGCTTTCCGTTCATCGCGTTTGTTTTGAGCCAAGTTTAAAACTTGCTACATGCTATGCTTTATGTAATTTACTTATATGTTGTCGTACTATTATTATTATTATAATCATACAGCTATATCTATATAATTTATACACTGTAGTTATTTAACGTTAATCAGTTTTATAATATACAATATATGCAAGTTTACAACTTGCAATATGCTATAATTATATCTATAAATATATATAGTCGTAATTTATCAGAGCTATATAGTCATAATTTATGTAATTTACTTATATAATTTATACGCCGTACTTATTTAACGTTAATCAGTTTTATAATATACAATGTATGCAAGTTTACAACCCGCGACATGCTATAATTATTGTTTGGTATCAGAGCCATATGGTTTAGAATTAGTCGGTTTTGGTTCTTTTGTAGTTGGGTATTAAACCCAATACACTAACCAGAAAATCCATAATTTTAGGAACATGTCCTGCCACATTATTCTCTTGTCATTCGAGTTCTTGAATCTTATCATTTTCTTAAACTCTTTTATCTCAACGATTTAGAAATGACTTTGAATCTTGGCTTGGAATCCTTTTGGTTCCTTATTGTTTCTCCCTTCTTATTCTTTCGATTCTGATAGTAGGATTCGGGCGACTTGAATAGAGTTATATAATTGTAACTATGTACCGCGACATGATTACAACACGGTACTCTATTTAGGTAACTTAGAGTCCTATTTCGATTCATTTTCTTGAATTATGGTCGTTGTATTATCTTGTTTCCTCTCGGCGTCATTGCTTACAAGTTTATGTCTTATCGCGAGTTTGAATCCAGCAACCACGATATATCTTTCCTCTTGTCCCGTAAGAACCAATCCGTTTGCGTTTCGAAGAATAAGGAGAAACACATGAGAAGTTTTTGTTGATTGCGGTAGTTCGAGATTAACCCCAGCGGGAGCTGGTACAAACTGCTTCAAGGCCGATCAGATGTAAGATGTTTGATTAAAAAAGTTTTGACCGACCCGCCTCAAATTTATTAGAATAGCGCAGCGGAGAGTGGTGAGCTAATAACCTACAAGTCTTAGAACAAACTTGCAAATTCATGATGAAGGGAACCGTTTACTAAAAGGTGAAGTTCATAAACAAGTTGCGGATAAAGCGCTGATAGCGGTTCAGGATTTTATGGATATATTCAAGAAAATCTCGGGTGCATCGTCTAAACGGGATGTGGAGTTTGCGATTGATCTTATTCCTGTAGCCGTGCCAATTTCGAAGGCTTCTTATCCAATGGCACCGGTGGAACTAGAAGAGATAAAGAGACAAGTTTCCAAATTACTAGAGAAGGGTTGGATTCGCAGCAATGGTTCACCGTGGGGAGCTCTAGTTTTTTAGTCAAGAAGAAAGATGGCACGTGGAGGATGTGCATTAACTATCGAGATTTAAATCGAGTGACTATTGAGAATAAGTACCCAATCCCTCGCATTAACGAACTATTCGATCAACTCAATGGCATGAGAGTATTGTCGTGTGATCAGGGTATCATCAAGTTCGGGTGAAAGAAGAAGACATTTACAAGACAACGTTCCGAACTCGATATGGGCATTGCGAGTACTTAGTGATGCCATTTGAAGTTACTAACACACCGACGATATTTATAGACTTTATGAACCAGATCTTTTCACCATTTCTAGATCAGTTTGTGGTGGTATTCATTGATGATATTCTAGTCTATTCAAGGAGCAAAGAAGAGCATGTAGAACACTTGAGAATCGCACTGCAGACGATGAGGCTAGAAAAGTTATAGGCTCAAAAAAGTGATGTTCTTGGGTCATGTGGTATCCGGAGATAAATTGTAGTTGACCCCGAAAAGACTGCAGCTATTCACGATTGGCTGATTCCAAAGAGTGGGAAGATCAGAAGTTTCCTTGGGCTTGCTGGATATTATAGAAGGTTTGTGGAGAACTTCTCTTGAATAGCAGAACTATTGACCAAGCTAACACGGAAAAAGGTACCGTTAGTGTGGACTGAGAAATGTGCGTTAGCTTTTGAAGCGTTGAAGCAAAGATTGACCACCTATCCTATTCTGATAATGCCAGATGGTTCCGGAGGGTTAGTTATTCACAGTGACGCATCTAGGAAAAGCTTGGGATGTGTTCTAATATAGCATGAGAAGGTCATAGCTTATGCGTCGAGACAATTGAAGACTCATGAGAAAAACTACCCAACTCATGATCTGGAGTTAGCAGTAGTAATTTTCGCTTTGAAGATTTGGAGACACTACTTATTGGGCGAAAGGGTAGAAGTATTTACCGATCACAAAAGCCTAAAATACGTGTTCACACAGAAAGAGCTCAACATGAGACAGCGTAGATAGTTGGAGCTGATGGCTGACTATGATCTTGATCTAAAATACCATCCGGGGAAAGTTAACGTAATTCCGGATGCTCTAAGTCGGTTGCTAGCAACACGGATGTTGACTGCACAAAAGGAGATTATAACTGATCTTCAAAGCTTTGAGTTGGAGATTGTACTACCGAATTCTTCGGGATAATTGATATAGTTGCAAGTACAGTCACCCTTGATCGATAACATTAAAGCAGCGCAGTCGCATGATCCAAGATTGCAGAAGTTTCGAGAATAGGTAGAACTGGGATTTCGAACGGATCTGTTAATTCATGAAGATGGTTCGTTATGATATGGGAGTCGTTTATGTGTGCTTAAAGGAGATATTCGTGAAGAAGTCATGAAGGAGGCTCATAGTTCCGCATAATCGGTACATCCGGGAGGTATAAAGATGTACAGAGATCTGCGACAACATTTATGGTGGGAAGATATGCAAAGAGAGATTGCTCGCTACGTATCGAAGTGCTTGGTGTGTCAGCAAGTCAAGGCTGAATATCAAACGGTAGCTGGTTTGTTGCAACCACTTCCGATTTCTCAATGGAAGTGGGAACATATAACCATGGATTTCGTGACTGCTTTACCACAAAGTCCAAAGGGCAATAATGTAGTTTGGGTCATTGTCGATCGATTGACCAAGACAGCTTATTTTATACTGTTTCGAGTTGATCAGCCGACAGAGGTTTTGCCAGAGTGGTACATGCAGGAGATTGCGAGATTGCATGGGGTACCCATGAGCATCGTTTCGGATCGTGATACTCGATTTCTATCACACTTTTGGAGGAGTCTACAGGAAAGTCTGGGAACTCGCTTGAAATTTAGCACAGCCTATCATCCTCAGACAAATGGCCAGCCTGAAAGAATGATCCAAACTCTTGAAGATATGTTGAGGACATACATGTTAGACTTCAAGGGTTCATGGGAGGATCATTTACATTTAGTGAAGTTTTCATACAACAACAGTTTTCAGGCAATTATACAGATGGCTCCCTTCGAAGCATTGTACGGTCGTAAGTTTCGCTCTCCTGTTTGTTGGGACTATATTGGAGAAAGAAGATTGTTGGGACCGGAACTCATTGTGCAAACTGTGGAGAAAATTAACTTGATCCGTAATTATATGAAGGTGGCATAGGATCGACAGAAAAGTTAGGCTGATACTGGAAGAATACCTTTGGAGTTCGCTGTTCGTAATCTTGTGTTCTTGAAAATATCACCGACTAGAGAAGTAATCCGATTTGGTAGTCGAGACAAGCTTAGTCCTCGATTCATGGGGCCTTTCGATATCATTGAGCGTATTGGAGAGGTAGCTTATCGATTGGATTTACCACCATCCTTAGCGGGTGTTCATGACGTATTTCATGTATCTCAACTCCGAAAGTATGTTTGAGATGAGACGCACGTCTTAGATCACTCGGAATTAACAGTGAGAGAAGATTTGACTTATAAAGAGCAACCGATGACGATTGTGGATTGACGAGAAAAGCTTCTCAAGAATAGGATGATCTTTCTAGTGCTTATTTTGTGGGGAAATTGTTCGCATGGAGAATCTACTTGGGAACGTGAAGACGAGATCGATAAAAGTTTCCTCATCTTTTTCTTTAGATCCGTATCTTCTTATCTTTTCCTGTTTCGTGAATTTCGAGGAAGAAATTCTTTTGTAGTTGGGTATAATGTAATACCCTAGTACGATTATAGACATTAATTGGTATTTTAACACTTATTTTATATTTCTTCTATTTGTCTATTGGGTCGCAAATGATTCGAATACTAGTAGTCGTTATCCGACCCGACCCGCAAGTTTAGAACCCAATATGGTGCAAAATTGTATCTGAGATTTACAAGTAAAGTGTATCTATGTGAATCTGGTATAATACCTACATTATATTTTTAGATCTTTATATATCATAAATCTAGATCATCATATATCTTTTAATAGCCACAAATTAAGAAGAAGTTATATTTTGTTAACTGTCATCATATGGTCGCTATCACATATCTTATTTTGCTTTTATCTTTTACGTTTAAATCTCAAGATATCTAATATCAAATATTTACTAAATCTAGATATATTTTTAAAATCCTTTTAAATTTTACATTAGGGGTATGATTTATTTAAAATATATTCTTGCATTATGGTTGAGAAGTTTACATATATGAATTATTTTCGAAAAAATATTTTTATTGGGATTTTGGTGGAGATTGGTTATAGTTTGATATTATCTATATACATTAAAATTAATATATGTTTATAACCTAATTTAAACTATACTATATATATTTATATTAAACACAAAACCTCTCTCTCTCTCTCTCCCCATATAACATATCTCTCCCTCATCAATTTATATATTCTCCTTCTTCGTTCTTCAAGCCCACACCCATTCTCGCCTACACAACTCCAGCCGTATCCTAGAACCTTAACCGAGCCATCAAAACTTGGTGTTGATTTGTATAGCGTCATGTTGCTTCCGTTAATCGCGTTTGTTTCGAGAAAAGTTTACAACATGCTACATTCTATACTTTATGTAATTTACTTATATGTTGTCATACTATTATTATTATTATCATACAGCTATATCTATATAATTTATACACCGTAGTTATTTAACGTTAATCAGTTTTATAATATACAATGTATGTAAGTTTACAACTTGCGACATACTATAATTATATCTATAAATATATATATAGTCGTAATATTTTTTATTATTATCATTAATTAGTTTATAATTTGCATTTTATAACGTTATACAAAATATAGTTTGAAAATAGTATAGTTTATACATGAAACGTCGTCGCAAAGCGGATACGACAAATCTGAAATTTACTGTACACCTTACCTTATAAAATTTATTATAAATCATAGAAAAATTATTAGCATACATTCTTTAGTTCTTTACGAAACTAACTCAGAATACTATAACCCTGTGAAATATTTACTTGCAAAATAAATTATTTAAATAATGTAAACTATAAATGAAAGTAGCTCTGAACTGCTGTCCAGGGAAATTCCAGCAGCAAACATTCAATTTCGAACGTTCATAATTTTTTGTAGGAACAAACCTGAGATACTTTAACTTATAAAAATGAAATTTTTATTGAATTAGCTTTGTTTTGGTATATAACACGTCCCTTTTGGAGGAAGTTTGTTATTTTAAAGATATTTTACAAATTACGGTGACGCTGAATTTCTGAACGGAACTTTCTTATGCATGGTTAATCAATACCACTTTTATAGTTATTAATCGGATTGAATAAGTTATCCATATTAATATTATTATATCAATATCTATTTAATAAATAATAGTGCATGTGTTTTATTATTCAGCAAATATTACCGATTTACAGTTTTATAGTATCCGTCTGTATCCGTACCGACAATAGCATATCTAGTTGCATGCCAGAACATCATGATATCATTATACTATATATTAGTACAACGTGTTATCTAGATTGCATCATATGTAGTCATGGACATATAAAAGGTTATTACATACATATGCATCCTGGTATCCGTCGTACTTACCGTGTTCAGATATTCGTTACAGTTTCATATTTGGTATATATTTGATACATATGCATCACATGACATGTTCACGATACCCTAATTGAATCATTACTTAGATCTTGTTACTAATGCCAATAATCTTGACATGCTGTCCTGACGGACGTAACTTGTTGTCTGCATAGACGAGAACTGTACCAGATTGATCCTGTGTTGGCATTAGATCTATATTAGCAATACCTGACTTGAACACAAACCTGAGAGTAAAGGGGAAATCATGAATGTAACGAAAACGTAACTCAAAAGGCTATTATTACATGTTTGCCGTTTTTTCGGGCGTTACGGAATAATCCTGTTTGCCGTTTTTCCGGACGTTACGGAATAATTACATATTTGCCGTTTTTCCGGGTGTTACGGAATAATTACCTGTTTGCCGTTTTTCCGGGCGTTACGGAATAAATCATGTTACCGTGATCCCGTGGGGAATGAACGGGATATATTCTGTTGGGTTGCGATGAGGATTACATTACTTGATTTCGAAGACTTTTAGAATAGATAACCTAGAAGCACAGTTTTAGGTTACACATCACACATCACATACACACACATATCTTACTATTTTATATCTGTGTTATCAATTTATACTCATGTTTACTTATATCGTCACATCCTGGTTATCACTGTTTTTTTTTGATATTATGACACACTGATGTCTGGGTTTTGCATGGCCTAGTTCTTCTACTTTTATCGCAGGCTGAACATGAGTACTTTAGCCATCAAGCCGAGCAGTGAGGAATTGAACATGTGTTATTTAGAGTTGTTTAGTTTAGTTTATTTCCTCAGTTTTATTTCCTTGATGTGAGCCCATATTGGGACGAATTTCAGATGTTGTTTATTGGATTTAATTCGTTTCCGCTTATGCATTTTCTTGACTCTATTTATTATGGCAATTGGACATGTACTAACTAGTTTATATTTTTACGCTTCTTGATATCCTATAGACAGCCGTAATGTGACTGTGGAGGGATGTTTTCTAGCTACAGGTAGCATATTGGCTCTGTCACGTGCCGTAGTTTGCACACTCTGGGAAGCGGGGCGTGACATAGCTCCTCAATTGACGGTAGTGTCTCTAGATCAGGGCACAAAACTTTCCAATGTATTTAAAATACATAAAAGAGACATATATTAATAGTGAAAAAATACCAGTAACTACATATATCCAATACATGTATTAATATATTAAATCTAAACTGGATTTAACATCCGTCTTTCCAAAAGAGCGGCTAGTATTTCGACCATCTAATTACCGTCAGTCTATCCAATACACTAGTTTTAATCGGACTCCTGCACATACCCAGTTCTTCTACTACATCGTTTCTCCAAAACCAGAAACCCTCTGTGTGGGACTCTAAAGACTCGACAATACGCTGGCAGTGAGCTATTGGATAATATCCCCAGCTCACAAGCACATCAGTGGCACTAGCTGTACATAACGGCTACCCAGATATCTGTCGAAAGGAAGATCAACAAGCTAGACCGTCCGAACCCCTACTGAGCCAATAAGTGACAGTCACCATACAGTCCGGTCAGTTCGTCTAAGAGTATCGCATACTGGGTCTTGGGGGTGGACTAAGTCAGACCCTTAATAACCCGATAAGTTGTGCTGATATCAATCCCAATACCAATCGAGAAACTACCGACCTCATGTCAGTAAATCCCATCTTCCCTGACCAAAGAGTTATGGTATTAGCCAACCGCACACAGCGCAACATCGACTCCCTATACCGAGAGAGATGCATCCCTTCGATCCGCTCACTGCCTCCATATGGCTCGGGACTGTACCCAACTAAAACCTGCTTGCACAACTCAGTAGAGTCGTGGTAGGGTAGTAATCAAAGTATAGTGAGAACTCATACAAGATAAATGACAATCTTAGGTCAATTTACTACCATGTACTCATGTCACTAGAGAACAGCCATTTGACTATGGGTATAATACCATCTAGCTATTCTTGGCAAGTCCGTCCAGTATAACTCATATCCTAATGAGCACATGTATACAATCTTTGGTGCTGTACACAAATGGTTACGAAACCGTCCACCTTCCCTCTCGGGAATAAGAAACGTATACACTAGTCTACTCCGGAGTATCGATATCCATTTTTGATAATCCAACGACTAGGGACATTTAAGGATGTGCTCAGGCCTCACTAGTATGATCGCCATCATAACCCTGGCAGTCAAGCTAGAATCCTATGGGCTCTATCAACATGTAATAGCGATCCGTAATACCACATAAGACATGTACATGATGATAAAGACAAACCAGATAGCACACTATCATCTTGAGTAAGACTGTTCTACCCGTATAGATCCTTCCTTAATTATCATCATCTCCTGCGTGCAATTACAATAATTGCCTTGAGAGCACTATATACAACAACCTTCTATTTGCACTTAAAGCCAATTATTACGGTATCGTATACCCACAGCTCGTGTGCTACCGAATACCCAACTTCTCTACTAATCAGCTTCGCAAACAGAGTTTGAGAAACAACCGTGTTCGAGAAATAACCTCAGTGAGTGGATCCGCTGCGCCGTTTCTATTTTTATCTCTCTATATCTCTACTTCACGGAGAACAACTATCTCCCGAAATGAGTGATACCTGTTTTAGAACTTGTCTGGATAGCTGATGGGATCAAGTTCATAAATGAACATCTATATCCAACAAACTTCTTAGGCTGTATCCTTGGCTGATCGTAATCAGCACCCAGCGCCATGTCCACCTTAGTATCTTGTGTGGAATCCCTTCTAATATACTACACCTTAGAAGAGGGTAAATTTTTAACTCTGACAGTCACTCTGTCACCCAGGTCACCTTAGAAGCCCGAACCAGTAACCGTCTCGTAGGAGGCTGCCATTACCATATTCCAAGAACAGCCTCTTATGTTCTTCACTGCTTCCCTTTGTTTCTCTAGGATTGGATTATATTTGCTTATTACATCCAATGCCCAAGCATCATTATCCATATCCTGTGTGGAGAAACTCCCGTGACATCCAAATTTTCACCGATTGCAGTATAGGAATATCATTTCCTATCCAGAGTATGTCATCCAGATGCCAGGAATCTACTCCCTACCATCTTCTTACCAGATTCATTTGTTGTTTTGATGAAATCAAACACTATGACAGTTACATCAAAACAGATGATCTATCTCCCCTATGCCTACTTTAGCCAATAAATAGACATAACTATCTTGCCCACCACATTTCCGCTGCTCCCACCGACTACAACAGCCCTCTGGCAGAGTTATATATACGTGCACTTTTAAATCCAATTTAGAATGGCGTTTAGTCATTCACCTGCCAGATCTCATATTCAAGGACAGTAATAATGGCAAGCTAGGATCATCATTTTCGTGATGCAAACTTCCCTATCACCATCTATGAGAAAACCGAAATACTCGGCTGAGGTTACCTACTAATTCTGTAGAGTGGCTAATGGATTGTCGAATCCAATTGAATTTTTAGGTTCTACTAAACTTTCAGTAACCGTTTGTGGTTCTGGAATTGCTTCCGGTTATATCAAACTCCCACTAATGATTTTGAAAAGAAGTTCTTTTATAAAAAGGTGGCGAGTCAAGAACAAAAAAACGTTTGATCTTGTAAATGGTAGAAAATTAAACCCTTCTGAATGCTTAGAATAACCCACAAACTTCCATTACTGAAACGTGCCTTGAGTATATCCGGATTCTGTTATCAACGAACCGGATTACTCCATATACCTTAATAACATTAAGATATGAATCCCTTCTATATCCAATATAGAAACATAGTCGCTAATAAATAGAACCAGATTCAAATGTTATGCAGCTGTTTCCAGTGCATATCCTAAGTAGAAAAAGGCCATACAGTATTACTCATTAAGGAGCGCACCCACAGATTAGTAACCTGAGAGAGAATACAATCACGGAATACCTAGCATAAGTATCCTCATCTTCGATCACTTTGAAGAGTCTTGAATACTTCTAACGTCTAGCTCTCTATTTTATTCTTATACCATATGAACTTCTCATAATCATTTGGCTTTGCATTTTAACAAAAATGCGTGTCTAAAACAAGAGAAATTATAAGCAAACGAAATATAGTACGAGTACCAACCCCTTGTCAGTAAGGACACCGGAAAATATGCATTATTTTATATAAGTCCTCTGAGTTTACTGACTCAAACTATGTGTGTCGTAAGTTTAAAATTGTATTTTGGTTAAGAAGAATTACACCGTTATTCAATACACCTTACCGAATTATCAACTGATAAAGGTAAATGTTCTAAACATAATTTCAAAATTTATATCTCACTTTATAAAATAAAGGTATATATATTTCAATTTAAAATTGCTGTATAATAACGGATATTCAAAACCGAATTTTGCCAATAGGCAAAGCCAGGTGATTCCCCCAATATCACCAATTACTATGAATTCCGACATTGAGGATTAAATCACATAATTCCCAATACTCTAATCCTTCTCAATATTTGTAACACCATACAGGTGTGAGATCCTAAACCGCTATATACATACCTCGGAGTCAGAATAAATTGAGAAACAGTTTTCAATTACAACTGCACAGGAAAAACTGAAAATTGAAAATGTTTTGAGGGGGGCCGGATATTCCTAGTAACGCCTCTTTCAATACCAAACTCATGACAGTAGTTGCAATTTCCTTTGTGCTCACTTCAACCCCTTTATATGTCTCCACAACTTACCTTCTGTACACCATACTTAGAATAGTTGGTTTTCTTCCTTCCTTACCTTTAAGCACCTATCTCAAGGTTTGGAAGAAAACTATCCAACAAGCGTAACTGGTGTACTTTCTTAATAAAAGGAGCTCTCGCAACCTGAGAGAAGCTGAAGGAGGGGAGACATCAAAATTATACATCTCAGTTTCTTCAGAACTGGTGGCCATCCTCGAACCGAAACAACTTTGTTCGAGTTCATATATAACTATACGAGATGGTTTTATCCAAATAAAATATATCTTCAAAGTGATACGATATGTTCTAGGAAAATGCAAAGAGAAAGTAGGAGCGACAGGGATATATGCGACTTTGTCGTAAATCATGACAATCCAAAGCCGGGGGTAAAAATTTCGGTTAACTTGGTTATATGATTTTTAGTTTAAGGCGGGTCATGGTCGCTACCAAATAGAAAAGAAATACTCAACGTACACTTTAACCAAGATCAGATTGGTTTATTAATACATCTAATCAGGATGGCTCCCACTGTTTCCTCGAATTCTCCTTCAAAACCTAAAAAAAGAATAAGTCGGGATCATCTACACCTCACAATTTCGCTAATCGTTCAGCCATGCTAGTGTTGGTACTCCGAGGGAGGTCCCCTGTTCTTTCGCACGGAACCAATTTAATAACCTTATTTTCGCAGAGGCATAACCTCGTTAACACTTTCTAGACACCTAATAGGTTAGCAATTGTGAAGTGAAAATCTCCTGAGGAGTAATACCTTCTGATCAGTGGGAATCAGGACCCAACTATCATCATGTAATAATCTTGATGGAATCCGACCAAAATTACCACACTCCAGAAAGTATGAGCAAACCTGGAAAGTTTTCCTTATATTTGAAACTCCCGATATGGTTTTTGCCCCAACGGCCTATGACCTTAACAAGGTCAAAATATTATAAGCCGCTAATCAAGTTCAACCCATCATTATCCTGGATTAATCTAAACCCACCCGCACAAACCCTTAACAAGGTCAAAATGACCGTGTGATTATCCTAGATAATCGTATCACTGTATAACAGAAAAGTATTATATAGCTACCAAACACTACGCCTTAACAAGATCAAAATACATAGCACTAATACTATACTAATCTGAAATGACGGGGGGCTATGACTGGTTTTTTCCGAAAAGCCTTTAACGTAATGAACTTAATATCGTTGAAGGAACCGAGTAGTTTTGAAAAAGAGTGGTTTAGGCTCCACTTTTTAAAATGAGCGGTTTTGAAGAAAACCGAGTAGTTTATAGTCACATAAACTTTTGCTTAAAAGCGATTTCCTCGTGAAGGGAACAAGGCTCTTCTCTCATCGAATGAGGTAATGGATATTCCTGACCGAATACCTCTATGCAAAGCAAAAAAAATACGCCTATAATTTCTTTCGAAAATTTGGTTCCTACAACATTTATTTGGGTTTATTTTCATGCATTAATCCAATTAACATAGTCCCATCATTTAATCTATCACACCAGAAGAAATGAAAATACAACGCACATATATGTCATCCGCATTCGCCACATAGTCCCGGGTCTTCACCGTAAGGTTACTTAACTTACGGCATAGCGAGGACATGACTAGCGCAAATGCAATACATATATAGTGTCTAATATATATATATATATTGTTGGATATAGTGCCCCCAAGGAAATTATTGTGATCGCAAGTAGACGATGATGATAATTGAGGGAGGATCTATACAAGTATAATAGTCTTACTCGAGATGATAGTATGCTATCTGGTTTGTCTTCATCATTGATGAAGCCCATAGGATTGAAAACCAGCATTATGATAGCGATTATATATGTGAGAGCCGGGTTGTCCATAAGCACATCTTTAAATGTCCCTAGTCGTAGGAGGATCGAGACCGAGCATCGATATTCCGGAGTAGACTAGTGTATACGCTTCTAGACCCCGAAGAGGGATGGTGGCCGGTCTCATAAGCCATTGGTGTTGTGTTACCTAAGATAGTATACAGGTGCTCACTGGAGGTGAGTACACTGGACAGACTTGCCGAGAACTTCTAGATGGTATTATATTTATCATCAGATGGAAGTTCTCATGTGGCATAAGTACATGTTAGTCATTTGAGCTGAAGTCGTCATTTATCTCGTGTGACTTCTCACTGTACTTTGATTACTACCCTATCACAGCTCAAAGGAGTCGTGCAAACAGGTTTTAGTTGGGTATAGTCCCAAGCCACATGGAGGCAGTGGTCGACTGTCGGGGATTCGTCTCTCATGGTATTAAGAGTCGATGTCGCGCTGTGTTCAGTTGGCTATCACCAGAAATCCGTAGCCACGGTGGATGAGATTTACTGATAGTTGATCAGCAGTATCTCTATTGGTGATGAGCTTGACTCAGACACGACTTATCGGGTTAGTAGGGGTTTGACGTTATCCACCCCCTAGATCCGATATGCGATACTCTTTGACGAAGAGACCAGACTGTACGAAAATTGTCACATTTAGGCTCAGTAGGGTTTGGACACACTTGATTGTCGACCTCCCTTTTGACAAGTATCTGTGTAATCGTTACGTACAGCTAGTGCCACTGACATGCTTGTTGTAAGTCGATGTACAATGCCCCACGACTTGCGGGGAGGCGGAAAAATGAAAAACGATCTTGTTCTTTACGTAAACATCGACTAACCGAGAATCTTTGCTAAACTATAACTAACAAGAAACATAGAAGTTGTTAACTACTATGATAAGTGATTATACCTAATGAACCGTGTCCTTCTCCTTTTCGTTATCCACCTCCTTCTCGGCCTCCTCCACGTAATAGATGATCCACCCGAGAGCTATACACCAAGCTTCACCTCTAACTTGAGGTAACTAGGTTTCTTAAAGTGCTAATCTAAGCAACCTAGGTGATATAGAGTTGGATTATGGATGTATTCTAACCCTTGATCTCAACATATGAGAAGTTAGCGTTAGGGTTTGAAGAGAGAGAGCTTGAGGAGAGAGAAGGTGAGAATGATAATGAATTGAAATTGTTTCTCACTTCTAATATATCATGAAGCATAAAGAATATCAAATAAAAATAAATCAAATGATTTATCATCATGCTTCATTTAATATGTGCAATGAATCATCAAGTGAGTCATCAAGCAATAAATGCTTCATTAACTCACTTGAATGATTCATCTCATGAGTCACAAAATCAATTAATGCTAATGCCACCTAAACCCTCAAGTCATCATCCTTCTAGAAGCTTCCCGCGAAATTACGAGAACGCCCCTCCTATCCGTGAAAATATGGAAAAACTTTAGACTGTATAAATCCAATAACCTGATACTAGAAACTGGTTTAAACCAAAGCCGGCTAGTAAAAACTGTCCGAATGTCATACGTGCGTAAACACACGTATGCGTCCGAACCCTTATCGTAAAACCATACGACCTTTATATCGTTTCGCCTGGAGCAGGGAAACTCTCTGTGGGGGACTCTAAAGACTCGACTACTACGCTGGCGGTGGGTTTAACCACAAACCGCAAGCGGCATTAGCTGTACGTAACGGTCCCCAGGTAGATGTCGATAAGAAGGCCGATGAGGAAACCTATCCGAACTCCTACTGAGCCTGATGTGACAATCTCCGTACAGTCCGGTCTGTTCGTCTAAGACTATCGCATATCGGGCCTAGGGGGGAGGCAAGCATCAGTCCCCTAATAGCGGTATAAGTCGTGTCGGAGCGTAGCCTGTAGGGTTCCTAGGCACGCTAGTGAGGTCTCCTAAGCCATCAACCATGGCAATTTCAAAAATTATGGTGCCTACAAACCCTAAACTACGGATCGATAACTAGATGTCTAGGCGAACATTGAACTAGTTAACACTTAACTAATGAGAAAACGGAAATACAACCTTTGTAGATCCGGTGCTCCACCTCCATAGCTCCACAACGAAGTCCTCTCCGCTGTCCAAGTCAAATCCGGGCTCTAGGATCGGCTTCGTCGGAGAATCGGCAAGCTAGGTCGTCGATGTCCATGCCGAAGATGATCTACGTCGAGGCATCGCTAAATCAAGCCCCGACTTCACCAAGTCAAGAAACTTGTGAAGTAAACACACTCTACTACTTGGCAAGAGGTAGAGGATGAAGAAATAGGAAGTGGGTTAACTTTAGAATTGTGTTTCTCACTCTAATTCATCAATCACCATTGATGAGGTAAGCTTTCTTCTTCAAGTTCAAGGAAGAAGAAGAAGGAAAATGATAAGATAAGATAAAAGAATAAGAAAAGAAAATGAATTCTTATCATAATTTTAACTAGAGTCAAGTGTAGAGAATGAATCATGGTTAGTGGGAATGGTTAGGGTTAAGGATGAGATAAGAATGGTTGACTTGAACAAAGCTTCATGAAACTTCAACTACAATCCAAAACAAGCCACCATTCTTCTCATTTCATTTTCCAAAAAGAAAATAAATAAATAAATAAATAAATAGATATGAAAAACAAAACCCTAACCATTTGAATAACCATGGTTTAATCTTTACACAAACTCAAGTTAGCATGCATCATCAAACATGATACATACAAGTGCACAAAAACATATCGCATATGCAATGCGCACGAACCAAGTGAGAAAATCCGTCTAAAGTGAACCGATACTAGTTAATGCAAAGTAATATATCAAATATATAATTATACATTAAATCATTAAATCAACACTTGATTCAATGATCCGGTCATGCGCACATAACCGACTGGTATCATTAGTAACATCTTATCGAATCAACACTTGATCCGATAACCCGGCTATATCGCATATAACCGATCAATGTCACATCGCGAGAATCGAATACAGTATCACATACTCGTATTATTCTCGGTCCCGCACATATCTCATATGCGCTCCTATTTCGTTTCGCTTGAGCCAGGAAACCTCTGTGTAGGACTCTAAAGACTCGTCAATACGCCGGCAGCAGATGATGATCATATCAAACACCCACAAGCCGCAAGCGGTCTGCTAAACGTAACGGCCACCCGGGTATTGAGCGATCTGAAGATCGACGAGCAAGCCCGCTCACACTCCAGTGAATCCGACCAGTAACACTACCGTACAGTCCGGTCTGATCGTCTGATATGTCGCATATCTCGCCTAGGGGTGGTAGACGTCAGACCCCAATAGCTCAATAAGTCGTGTCGATATGAGGTCTATAACTGTTCGAGAAACTACTGGTAACACTTACCAGTAAATCTCAGCAACCCTAGCCAGGGATTTCCTGTTATAGCCAATCGAACACAGCGCAACATCAACCCCCTATACCGGGAGAGACGAATCCCCTCCTATCGCTCATTGCCTTCATGTGACTCGGGACTGTACCCAAAAACCACCGTTTTGCACGCCCTCTTGGACGTGGTAAGATGGAAATCAAAGCACAGTGGGAACCACACAAGACTCTATGACGATCTCGGGTCAACAGACTACTCTGTACCAGTGTCACCAGAGAACTGCCATCTGACGTGAGGTATAATACCATCTGGGAGTTCTCGGCGAGTCCGTCCAGTATACCCAGTCTCTACTGAGCACCCGTATATCATCTCTGATGTCAAACACCAATGGATATGGGATCATCCATCGCCCATCTGTATGGGTCGAGAAGGTATACGCTAGTCTACTCTGGTATATCGATGCCCCGTCTCGATACACCGTCGACTAGGGACTTTGAAGGATGTACTTATGGACTACCATGTCCCCACTAGTATGATCCGCATCATAGTCCAGGTAGTCAAGTACAGATCCTAAGGGCTTTACCAACATGTAACAGAGAGACAATCAGTATACACGTTAAGGTAAAGTTCAACCAGATAGCATACTATCATGTCGAGCAAGAAAGTCCTCCCTATATATGTCCCAGCATCCACTACAATATACATCCTATGTATAGTAATGGCCTCTAGGGCATACATATAACTAACAATCTCCCACTTGCACTAGGGCCATCTGTAGCAGTGGTTGCAGCATCTCATACTCAACCATCCCATAAAAGTCTCTCTCTGGGAACAGGCCTTTGTGAGTGGATCCGCTGTGTTTGTCCTCCGAGTCTACTCTCCTAACCTCGATCCCTTGGAGATCAACCATCTCCATGATCAAGTGATACTGCCTTAGAATATGTCTGGATTACTGATGGGACGGGCGTTCCTTGGCATAAGACACAACTCCATTGTCACACAATGGTAGGAACGTAGTTCATCTTATGAACCAATATACACCCAAACAGCCTCTTTGGTAGCATCTTAAGTAGCGATGTATCGAGCCTTTATCGTCTAGTATGTCACGGTATCCTGCTTGGAACTCTTCCAACATACCGTCCCTTCACTGAGGGTAAAGACAATGCCTGCGACTGACACTCAGTCGTCTTTATCACCCTGGAACCCTTCCAGTGATTCTCCCCAGGGTCGATTGATACCGTCTCACTACATCTAGTGAGAATTCTAACATCCATTTAGTCTATCTCATAGATCCAAAATCCAGGATTTAGTAGGTATCACTTTGATCCTAAGTGGAGAATCATTGTGATAAGCGGAGATTGATCGAGCGTAGCATAGGAAACTCCTTCCCTATCAAGAGTATGTCATCCACGTACTCTACGAGGATCGTCACCATACTCCCTACTACCTTCTTGTTTATACAAGGTTCATCTACCATTTTGATAATGTCAACTTCTTTGACTAACACATCAAAACAGACGTTCCAACTCCGCGATGCCTGCTTTATCCTATAAAGCATCTTGCACACGTTTCCGCTGCTCCCACTGTCTACGAAGCCCTCTGGCTGTGTACTTATAGACGCACTCTTCTAAAACATCATTTAGAAAAGCTGTCATGACACCCAACCACCAGATATCGTATTCATGGTATGTAGCCGTGACAAGTAGGATCCGAATGGACTTAAGCATAGCTACTTGAAAAGGTTTCATCATTATCCACGCCTGGTCAATGACGAAAACCTTTAACAAGTCTAGCTTTGAAAGTCTCAACTTTTCCATGTGCACCAAGTAATCTTCTCAAGATATACTTGCTCCTGATGGGGATTTAACCCTTCAGATATAGCAACTAAAGTCCATACTTTGTTGGTGTATAAGGATTCCATCTCAGATCACTAAGCATCCAGCCATTCTTACAGAGTCTTACTCTTGATGGCCAGCTCGAAACTAGTTGGGTCATCATCTCATGATGCATTCCTCGCTCCCACTGTCATAGAGAAACCGAAGTATCTCTCAGGTGGGTGAGGAACCCTACTAGATCGGCGGAGAGGCTGAGGTTCGTTGGTAACTATCGAATCCTTTGGTTCTATCAAATCATCTGCTGTATTTCGTATAGCTGGAACATTTCCAGTTCTACATAACTGACATTGCCTCGAGCTTGTCCGGATTTTTCTTTTAGACATAGGCCGGACAACCCCAAATCTTAACTGACTTAAGACATGGGCTCTTCCCATACCATATCATATATGAAGTGGTAGGCAACTGATTTGATTCGAACCCTATTCAATAGGTATGCAGCTTCTCAAGTGCATAACTCCTAAAAGGAAATAGGTAACTCAGTAGTACTCATCATAGAGCACACCTTATCACATAGGGTGTAATTGCTCCACCCCGATATACCATCGTGCCATGGTGTATACAGAGGAGTAATGCTGAGAGAGAATCTCATTCTCTTTTAGAAAAGTCCAGGAATTCCGTGCTCAAGTATTCTCCTCCTTGATCTCATCAAAGGACATAATACTTATACCCGTATTTTGGTTCTCTACTTCTAACTTATATTCTGTGAATATCTCAAAAGGTTCGGACTTGTGTTTTAACAAGAACATATGTCTGAATCTAAAGAGATCATCAGAGAACGTAATGAAGTATAAAGAACCAATCCTGGCATGTGTAGACAGGGGACCTAACATACATCAACATGTATCATCCCAAGAGTTCACTAACTCTTTCTCTGTTTCTTAGTAAACAGGGCTATGGTCATCTTATCTTTGTGACATGATTGGCGAGTTGCACAAGATGTAAATTCAAACTGATTTAAATATGCATCTATATGTAACTCTAGCTAGTCGGGTCACATTGATATGACCTAGTCTACAATACCTCAAGAAGAATTCGTTCATTTCTGAACTCTTCCTCTTGTGTGTGTTCCGTATACTAAGAACTGTAGTTTGATTTAGAACATTAATGCTTTTAGATAACGTGCCTGAACCGATCAACTTTTGATATAGGAAATGTTCAAAACATATCCAACTATACAAAATTCTATCATTTCTTTACCAATAAAGAGACTGATATGATTTTGTATATCAGGTTCGGTATCTAACAACATTCGTTCAGAATCAATGTATCGGTAATACAGGGTGACAGTGACCAACAGACTTGGCTGCAACATTTGCCCCGTTTTCTGCCTCATGAAACTTATCACCCGTTCTCAGTTCTCTACCTTTCTGTAGCCCTATGTAACAGATTACATATCTGGGATCCTGATCTGGTATCACATACGCAGGACGTAAAGGATACTGAGAAACAGTTCTGTATAATGAACATACCCGAAGATGATGCATCAACATGCACTCTCTTCGTTTGGGCGGCACGGGAAATCTGGTATTCCCCAATTTCCTGCTCTGTCTTATAACAATTATAAGTTGGAGCGGGACCAACGTTCCCCAGCTCAGTATAACAAGCGGGTTCGGTCAATAATCCGTATTATTATCTTGATTAAGGCGTGATATGGTCGCTACCTGGAGAGAGAGAGAAGAAAACACTCAGCGTGCGCTCTGTCAAGAATAGATTGGTTATTATTTTATCTAATCAGGATGGCTCCCACTGCTTTTTATCAAATCTTCCTTCAAACCCTAAAAGGAAAGACTAGCCGGGATTAATTACACACTACAAGTTCGCCAATCTTTCAGCCAGGCCAGTGTCGGTACTTTGAGGGAGGTCCCCCGTGCTTTCGCACGAACCTAATTAATGTAAACCTCGTTTTCCCAGAGGCGTAACCCCGTTGACACCTTTCTAGACACCTACTTGATCGGCTAATTGTAATATATAAAACTCTCCCAGGAGTAACTCTTACTCGCAGCGGGTATCGGGATCCAACTATCTCATAGAAGGTATGCAATCTCATTGCAAATTTCAACACTTGAAATTCCCGATAATGTTTTGCCCCAAACGATCTATGACCTTGACAAGGTCAACAAACCATAGACCGCAAGTCAAGTTCAACCCGTCATTTCTTGATTGAATCAAACCCACCCGCACGACCCTTGACAAGGTCAACAAGGCCGCACGACTACCCTAACCCAATCTGCATCATATGCATAAGCAGATAAATACTGGTTAGCTACCGCACACTGCGCCTTGACAAGGTCAACAAACGCAGCATGAATACTAAACAGGATTTATCTGAAATGACGGAGGGCTACGACAGGTTTTTCTGAAAACCAATTGCGTAATGAACTTGATATCGTTGTAGGATCGAATGGTTTTAAAATGGAGTGCTTTTGAGGCTTTTCTAGTTTTGCTAAAGGAGTCACTCCCGGTGAAGGGATCGTCGGTCCTTTCCTCGTCGAATGAGGTGCGGGATATATCATATATATCACTGTGCAAAGCAAAAACACTTAAAAGCAATCAAAAGACAAACCGAGTGTGTAGCATCTGCCAGTTATTGCTAAAGGAGTCACTCCCGGTGAAGGGATCTCGGTCCTTTCCTCATCGAATAAGGTGCAGGATATATCTCATATACCGCTATGCAAAGCAAGAACTGTAGCTACCTGTTTTTATTTTGAAATTCGATTCTACAACATCTTAGGTTTCTTTTATTTCATTAATCACATTAATGAAGTCCCATCATTTAAGTACCTAAACATCACAGATAAATACGACGTACACTTATGCCATCCACATTCGCCTCGATGTCCCCTCGTGCACCGTTAGGTTAGGTAACTAACGGCAGAGCAGGGCAGGGCTAGCGCGGGTGTAAAACATAAGTAACGCCTATATAATATATCGTATATACTATATAATGTATCTATCACAGAACATCACATGATCACATCACAGATATCGCAGCAGAAGAATCATATGAAATATTGGATATACTAGGACGTCCGTGTTTTCAATACGAGCCAGTATAAAACACGGATTCCACGGTCGTGATGAATAGCCAAACCCACACCCCTAGACCCCTACGAGAGCGGCAAGCAACCCTACCAATTCTAGAGTTAGGAGACCCGGACTCGACTCCTCGAGTTGGTCTCCTACTGGACTCCAGAACCCGGTTACTTGTGCCCTCCTCCTTGGGTCTATCCTAGTGCGGAAAAGTAAATAATATACAACAGGTGACAACTTCCGCAACCTGGAAGCGCCCCAATAAAAGAATATTACATACAAGTTTTTACATGAATGAAAATGAAAAACACTCATCTCACATAAAAACCCCCGGCTATTCAAACACGACGATCCAATATAACATATCCAGCAACACATAACATCACATGTCATCAACGTAAGTAAATATGCGCATCCCAATTGTCGTTGACATATAGCAACGAAACCGGCGATATCACATATTACACTTACGGTCACAGAAAAGAAAGTGTAAAACTACAACAGTTGGAATCCGCAACCTCTTCAGACATCGCATGCCTGACCAAATGAATTCTTTAGACATCGCATGCCTAACAATTATAAACCCCGCATTTTAGTCTCAAAATCGAAAACTCTTTTCAATATCAAGTCGGGCAATTCAACAAGATTCCCGACATCCTGATCGAATGCTCGTCGCAAACTTTAGTAGACGGCCGCACCCCTGATACCATCGACGAAGTGCACCAAGGCGGAACACCGCTACCGCGAGCACCCGGACGGATGCTTTCGGCGACGGGGTTCTCCTACAGTCACTTGGTCGGGGCTATGGAGTGAAGCTGTCTATTAAGTTTACCCGGCGAGTATCCGCGTACGCTACGTGATTGCGACGGACTTTTGATCGCATTAAAATTCCGTGGCAACCGATCAAGTGAGACTAAATTGCTACATTTATAACATTCATTTAGTTATCATATAACTTATTGTGAATTCCAATTATTGTATCCCATTCCAGATAAGTAGAAAATGTTAAACTTTCCGATCGAACATTCTAACACCCAAGTTTTCCCGATACTGATCAACACATGAAACTAGTCTAACAACATTCAGTTTGTACCTCAGTACCAACGGTCCAGCCGTAGAAGGGTCAAGCCAACGCCTCACATGTGGCACGCCGTACTGCCCCAAACCCGAAGGTTCAAAGGGCAGTTCAAGACGGTCACATAATCGAGTTAAGGTTTGTGTCTTCTAGAGGGACCATCGCGTTACTTGCACTACTTAGAACGTCGTTAAACTACGGAAAAATCCAACACTTGGAAATTTCCCGACAGGGGAAAAATTGGGTATTTAAATCCGGTCGAACTTTTTAACATATTCTAAAATTTATCCGGAAAGCCACATAGACAAAATTTGATACCCCGATCGAAACACCGAATCCCCAAAACAACACAGAAAATTCAACTCTGTAATAAATATTAAAAATTCCCAGAAAATCCAGCTCTAGAAAATAGGAATTACTGTGCAAAGAAAAGTCAACAAATGTACAGTCTCGCCGCGGAAGCGCCGCGCCACGTGGCCTTAGGCCGCGGTTCCGCGCCGTGATGACGGCGTTACAGCTCCGTTTTGCACAGTATTTCACAGTGAACCCTGCTTGATATTCTGGATATTTTTAATGTGGAAAAAGACCAGATTTTAAAAAATGGACAGAGAGCATGTTTGAATCGGGGTTTCGGGTTCGTTCGGACTTCAATTTCCATCTAGACTTCGCCTAAGGCTCTAGCTAGGCTCTGATACCACTGTAGGGTTCCTAGGCACGCTAGTGAGGTCTCCTAAGCCATCAACCATGGCAATTTCAAAAATTATGGTGCCTACAAACCCTAAACTACGGATCGATAACTAGATGTCTAGGCGAACATTGAACTAGTTAACACTTAACTAATGAGAAAACGGAAATACAACCTTTGTAGATCCGGTGCTCCACCTCCATAGCTCCGCAACGAAGTCCTCTCCGCTGTCCAAGTCAAATCCGGGCTCTAGGATCGGCTTCGTCGGAGAATGGGCAAGCTAGGTCGTCGATGTCCATGCCGAAGATGATCTATGTCGAGGCATCGCTAAATCAAGCTCCGACTTCACCAAGTCAAGAAACTTGTGAAGTAAACACACTCTACTACTTGGCAAGAGGTAGAGGATGAAGAAATAGGAAGTGGGTTAACTTTAGAATTGTGTTTCTCACTCTAATTCATCAATCACCATTGATGAGGTAAGCTTTCTTCTTCAAGTTCAAGGAAGAAGAAGAAGGAAAATGATAAGATAAGATAAAAGAATAAGAAAAGAAAATGAATTCTTATCATAATTTTAACTAGAGTCAAGTGTAGAGAATGAATCATGGTTAGTGGGAATGGTTAGGGTTAAGGATGAGATAAGAATGGTTGACTTGAACAAAGCTTCATGAAACTTCAACTACAATCCAAAACAAGCCACCATTCTTCTCATTTCATTTTCCAAAAAGAAAATAAATAAATAAATAAATAAATAGATATGAAAAACAAAACCCTAACCATTTGAATAACCATGGTTTAATCTTTACACAAACTCAAGTTAGCATGCATCATCAAACATGATACATACAAGTGCACAAAAACATATCGCATATGCAATGCGCACGAACCAAGTGAGAAAATCCGTCTAAAGTGAACCGATACTAGTTAATGCAAAGTAATATATCAAATATATAATTATACATTAAATCATTAAATCAACACTTGATTCAATGATCCGGTCATGCGCACATAACCGACTGGTATCATTAGTAACATCTTATCGAATCAACACTTGATCCGATAACCCGGCTATATCGCATATAACCGATCAATGTCACATCGCGAGAATCGAATACAGTATCACATACTCGTATTATTCTCGGTCCCGCACATATCTCATATGCGCTCCTATTTCGTTTCGCTTGAGCCAGGAAACCTCTGTGTAGGACTCTAAAGACTCGTCAATACGCCGGCAGCAGATGATGATCATATCAAACACCCACAAGCCGCAAGCGGTCTGCTAAACGTAACGGCCACCCGGGTATTGAGCGATCTGAAGATCGACGAGCAAGCCCGCTCACACTCCAGTGAATCCGACCAGTAACACTACCGTACAGTCCGGTCTGATCGTCTGATATGTCGCATATCTCGCCTAGGGGTGGTAGACGTCAGACCCCAATAGCTCAATAAGTCGTGTCGATATGAGGTCTATAACTGTTCGAGAAACTACTGGTAACACTTACCAGTAAATCTCAGCAACCCTGGCCAGGGATTTCCTGTTATAGCCAATCGAACACAGCGCAACATCAACCCCCTATACCGGGAGAGACGAATCCCCTCCTATCGCTCATTGCCTTCATGTGACTCGGGACTGTACCCAAAAACCACCGTTTTGCACGCCCTCTTGGACGTGGTAAGATGGAAATCAAAGCACAGTGGGAACCACACAAGACTCTATGACGATCTCGGGTCAACAGACTACTCTGTACCAGTGTCACCAGAGAACTGCCATCTGACGTGAGGTATAATACCATCTGGGAGTTCTCGGCGAGTCCGTCCAGTGTACCCAGTCTCTACTGAGCACCCGTATATCATCTCTGATGTCAAACACCAATGGATATGGGATCATCCATCGCCCATCTGTATGGGTCGAGAAGGTATACGCTAGTCTACTCTGGTATATCGATGCCCCGTCTCGATACACCGTCGACTAGGGACTTTGAAGGATGTACTTATGGACTACCATGTCCCCACTAGTATGATCCGCATCATAGTCCAGGTAGTCAAGTACAGATCCTAAGGGCTTTACCAACATGTAACAGAGAGACAATCAGTATACACGTTAAGGTAAAGTTCAACCAGATAGCATACTATCATGTCGAGCAAGAAAGTCCTCCCTATATATGTCCCAGCATCCACTACAATATACATCCTATGTATAGTAATGGCCTCTAGGGCATATATATAACTAACATAGCCCATTACACCCTGAGAAACAACTGGAACCTACCAGTAAATCTCGCTTGCCCTGGCCAGGGACTTTGCGTAATGGCTCTCTGACACAGCGCGATATCAACTCCCAATACCGGGAGAGACGAATCCTGTCTAACCGCCACTACCTCTAAGTGCTCGGGGCTGCACCCAACTGCTACCTGTTTGCATGACTTCTTTGAGCCGTGGTAGGGTAGCAATCTAAGAACAGTGGGACACACTCGAGGCGAAGTAGCAGTGTCAAGTCTGCGGACTATGCTGTACTCATGTCATCTGGGAAATGTTAACTGACGACGGGTATAATACCAACCAACAGTTCCCCGCGAGTCCTGTCCGGTGTACCCGTAACCCAACGAGCACCTGTATACTATCTCCAGTACGACGTACTGACGGCTGTAGGACAGACCATCCCAACTGGGATGAGACGCGTACACACTAGTCTACTCCGTGGTATCGATGCCCTGTCTCGATAATCCTACGACTAGGGACCTAAAAAAGGATGTGCTTGTAGACTACCCAGCCCCCACTAGAGTGACTGTCATCACAACGCTGGTAGTCAAGCAAGATCCTAAGAGCTCTATCAATACGTATACTCACATATTAAGATAGATAAAACCAAGTAGCATACTACCATGTTTAGCAAGACTGTTATATAACTGTGAATATCCCAAGCTTCCATTAAGTAATATACAAGCTAGTATGATACAATAATGGCCCCTAGGGCATATACACTAACAATCTCCCACTTGCACTAGGGCCATGTACTGGCATATCGATGACCGATGATCTCGAGTAGCCTCTTGAACTGAATCTGAGGTAGGGCCTTTGTGAATGGATCAGCAATGTTCTCTTCAGTAGCAACTCTCCGGACCTCGATCTCCCGGCGATCTATGATCTCCCTGATCAGGTGATACCGCCTTAAGATGTGTCTGGACTTCTGATGGGACCTTGGTTCCTTCGCTAAAGCTATAGCTCCGTTGTTATCGCAATACAGAGGTATTGGATCAACAATGGTAGGAACCACCTGAAGTTCTGTTAGGAACTTCTTCATCCAGACCACTTCTTTTGCGGCATCACAAGCAGCAATATACTCCGCTTCCATCGTCGAGTCAGCAACGGTGTCCTGCTTGGAACTCTTCCAGCACACCGCCCCTCCATTGAGGGTAAAGACATAACCTGACATGGACTTGGAATTGTCCTTATCACTCTGGAAGCTGGAATTAGCAAAGGCCTCCATCATGAGGTCTTTTTCGCTGTAAACCAAGAACATCTCCTTAGTCCTTCTTAGGTACTTGAGAATGTTCTTTACTGCTATCCAGTGCTTCTGCCCTGGGTCTGACTGATACCGGCTTACCACGCTCAGTGCGTAAGCTACATCTGGTCTGGTACACAACATCTTATACATTATAGAGCCTACCGCAGAAGCGTAGGGTATAATCGACACGCAATCCCTTTCCAAATTAGTCTTGGGAGACATCTCTTTGGATAGGGTGATTCCGTGACAAGCCGGTAGATTACCGCGCTTAGAGTCTTCCATACTGAATCTTTTCAGTATAGTGTTGATATACCTGGACTGCGAAAGTCCCAACACCCTCTTGTATCACGATAGATCCGGATCCCCAGAATGTAAGAGGCATCACCCAGGTCTTTCATGGAGAACCTGTGTGACAAGAATCCTTTGACAGATTGTAGCATAGGAATGTCATTTCCTATCAATAGAATGTCATCCATGTACAAGACGAGGAATACGACAGTTCGTGCTACAATTTTACTATATATACATGGTTCATCTAGATTTTTGATAAAGTCATATTCTTTGACTGTTTCATCAAAACAGATGTTCCAACTCCGCGATGCCTGCTTTAGTCCATAAATGGACTTAAGCAACTTGCATACTTTCCCGCTGCTCCCACTCTGATAGAAACCTTCTGGCTGATCCATATAGACGCACCCTTCTAAATTGCCATTCAGAAAAGCCGTCTTTACGTCCATCTGCCAGATTTCATAATCATGGAAGGCAGCAATAGCAAGAAGGACCCGGATGGATTTGAGCATAGCCACTGGAGAAAAAGTTTCGTCATAGTCCAAACCAGGTCTTTGACGAAAACCCTTTGCAACAAGTCTAGCCTTATAGGTTTCCACCTGTCTATCTACACCAATCTTTTCTTGAAGATCCATTTGCATCCTATGGGTTTTACCCCATCTGGAGCAAAGTCCAAAGTCCATACTTTGTTGGCGCACATGGACTCCATTTCGGTCCGCATTGCATCTAGCCATCGTACCGAGTCGCCGCTCTGGATGGCCTGTTGGAAGCTAGTAGATTCATTATCATCTATGACGCAATCCTCTCTATCCCTATCTATGAGAAAACCGTAGTATCTCTTAGGCGGATGAGACGGCCTAATACTCCTGCGGAGGGGTGCGGAAATGTCCTGTTCTTCTTGAACTACTGGTTCTACCAAACTTTCAGTAGTAGTTTGTGGTTCTGGAATTTCTTCCAGTTCTATTTCGCTCCCATTTATTTCCTTTTCTAAAAACTGATATTCTAGAAAATGGGCATTACGAGAAACAAAAACATTTTGTTCCTCTGCGTAATAGAATAGATACCCCTTGGAGTTCTTTGGATATCCCACAAACTTACACTGTACTGATCGTGCCTCGAGCTTGTCCGCATGCTACTTTTTAACAAAAGCTGGACATCCCCATATCTTCAAATACTGAAGATTGGGTTTCTTCCCACTCCACATCTGATATGGCGTGGTAGGTACAGTCTTGGTAGGAACCATGTTCAAAAGATATGCCGCTGATTCTAGCGCAAAACCCCAGAAAGATCGTGGTAACTCAGCATTACTCATCATGGAACGTACCATATCCAATAGGGTTCCATTCCGTCTCTCTGATACACTGTTATGCTGTGGAGTGTATGGAGGAGTAAGCTGAGAGAGAATTCCTTTCTCTTTTAGGTAACCTAGGAACTTGGCACTTAAGTATTCACCATCTCGATCAGATCTTAGTGTCTTGATACTTTTGCCGGTTTGGTTTTCTACTTCATTCTTATACTCTTGGAATTTTTCAAAAGCCTCGGATTTATGTTTCATCAGATAAATGAATCCGTACTTTGAGTAATCATCCATAAAAGTAATGAAATAGGAAAAACCACCTCTTGCATGTGTAGACATTGGACCACATACATCGCTGTGTATGAGTCCTAAGAGCTCGCTCGCTCTTACTCCATGTCCAGTGAATGGAGTTTTTGTCATCTTTCCTTTGAGACTTGATTGACAAGTGGCATAAGTTTGATATTCGAACGAGTCCAAATATCTTTCTCTATGTAACTTAGTCAACCTTGTCTCATTGATGTGATCTAGTCTACAATACCATAAGAAAGCCTTATTTAAATCTGGAGACTTTCTTTTTAGTGTGTTCTGGACATTGAAAATCTGGAGTTGGTTTAAGACATATATACCGTTATCCAGTGTACCGGACCCAATCAAACTATGATTAAGGTGGATGTTAACAACATCACTTACATACGTGAAATCATAACCTTTATTTGATAACAAGGAAACTGATATGATATTACACGTTAAGCTAGGTACACAAAAACAGTTATGTAAAACCAAAATGTGTCCACTCGTCAATCCCAAGTGATAATCCCCTACGGACACAGCTCCCACGCTAGCTCCGTTAGCAACCATCAGGGTCATATCACCATCCTTCAGCACTCTACGGTTTCTCAGTGCCTGCAATGAATTGTATATATGAGATCCTGATCCGGTATCTAATACCCAGGAAGTAGAGTTGATTGACAGTCAATTCTCAATTACAAACACACCTGAAGTCGAAGCCACAGCTTGCTTCGGTTCCTGGTTCTTGGCGTTCCACGCCTTGCAGTCTTTCTTCTAGTGCCCTTTCCTATGACAATGGAAGCACTCATCCTGGGCCACTACGGGTACCGCAAACTTTTTCTTTCCCTTCTCTCTCACCTTACTAACACCTCCTCTAGGTTTGGCGGCGGCCGTCTTCTTCCTTCCTTTGGCCCTAGCCTTGGACCCGGAAGAAGAAGTACCGCTAACAAATATAGCGAGTGTTTCCCTTGCCTTCTGCAAGGTGCCCTCTGCACTCCTCAACATGTTAAGGAGTTCTGGAAGTTCAACTTCTTTTCTTTGAATGTTGAAATTCAGAATAAACTGGGCGTAGGTGGAAGGAAGGGACTGGAGAATCAGGTCGGTATAGAGCTCATTATCCAAAGTTGTCCCAAGGTCTGCGAGCTTTTCTATATAGCCAATCATATTTAGGACATGTTCTCCTACCGATGATCCGATGACCAACCTCGCTCGAAACAAGTTCTTTGAGGTCTCGTATCTTGCTATACGAGATTGCTCTCCATAAAGTTCCTTTGTATGGAGAAATATGGCATCAAGATCCATATCCTCGTGCCTCCTCTGATGTTCATTGTTCATCGAGGCAAGCACGATGCATTTGGCCTTCGCTCAATCATACTCCCAGGTTTTGCGGATTTCCTTATCCGCATTACTGGATTTGGGACCTGGGACTGCAGGTGCCTTAGCGGTGAGGACATACCCCAATTTGTTATAGGTCAAAGCTATTTTGACATTCCGCAGCCAATCTTTATAGTTTGGCCCTGTCAGTATATTTTTCTCTAAAAGTAACTTAAGTCCAGTCATTTTCAGGGTCGCTGCAAGTAGGAGAGGGAGAAGAAACACTTTAGCATGATACTCTTGCAAGTTTAGAGTGGTTTTTAATTTATCTAAACTGGATGGCTCCCACTGTTTCTCGAATCCTTCCTCAAACCATAAAAGAAGAATTAGCCAGGACTATTCTCACCGTACAATACTTGCTTAACCGTTCAGCCAGGTTGGTGTCGGTATTTTGAGGGAGGTTTTCCAACGCTTTCGCGAAGTTCCTTAATTAAATAACCTCTTTTCTCTGGGGGCGTAGCCCCGCTGACACCTTTCTCGACACCTACTTGGTTTATAGCATTGATCGTTAAGTGACGAATCTCCTGATGAGTAGCATATACTCACAGTAGGATCGGGATCCAAATATCATCGTATGATAATGTTGAAGGAATCCTACCAACATTCATCAAACTCCAAATGGTATGCATCTCTTTGCAAATTTCAGTTTCTTTAGAAATTCCCGATATAAATTTTTTCCCCATGCTCTTATGACCTTGGCGTTGGTCAAAATGTCATAAGTCACATGTCAAGTTCTACCCATCATTATCTTGTTAATTTGAACCCATCCGTACATATCCTTGACGTTGGCCAAAATGATAATACGACTGTCCCAAACTAACTCATCTATCTATGCAACAAATGAATACCCAGCAGTTACCAAACACCATGCCTTGGCGTTGGTCAAAATACATAGCTTGAATACTACTGAATACCCAAATGAAATGACGGAGGGCTACGAATGGTTTTGGCGAAACCGTGAACGTAGTAAACTTGATATGACCGAAGGAACCTGATAGCTTTTAAAAGGAGTGGTTAAAGCTCCGCAATTAAAAATATCTTCTGTTTTAAAAATAACCGAGTGGTTTCTTTTAAACTGTTCCAACGATTCAACTTTGGTTTATTTTCTTTGCATTAATAATAATGCGTCTCATCATTAACCTATCATTTCAGAAAACAAAAAAAATACAACGTCTTCTTATGCCATCCGCATTTGCCACTGGGTCCCGTCATCACCCGTTAGGTTACTTAACTAACGGCAGAGCGGGGGCTGGGCTAGTGCGGGTGTAAAACATAAGTGACGTCTAAATAGCTATCATATATAGATATTGTACATTCGTCAGACGCAATAATAGGCATTCCAGATCACAGATGAACATTATTGGATATGCAAGGAATCCGCGTTTCTTTTGAGCCTGCAACGAAAGACGGATTACACAGTTGTGATGAATAGCCATTACCCCACTCTAGACCCCTACGGGTATGGCAAACTACCCGCCAAGTACCCGAAGTGAAGCGGTCTCCCTCAACAACGTGAGTAGGCCACTAAACACTTCAAAATACCTGGTAGTTTGTGCACGCCACCTTGGGTCTATCCTAGGAGCAAAAACAGTAAAATGAAATAATACAACGGTGGCTACAACAGCAACCTGGATGTGCCCCGCAAAATAATATTACAAAATATTACAATTACAACGAATGAATGAATATAACAACCCATCACAAACCCCGGCTAACCATCACAACAATGCAATACAGTTCATAACCACAAACAGTAAAATCCATTACAGAAATGTGCAACCCCCTGCCAACCGACATACTAGTAGTTAGGGGAGGTTTACGAACATATTATACAGTTCACAGATATAGTCAAATTAGCAAACATCGTATAATTTCGATCGAGCAAACATATCAGATTCTACTCCAAAACTTCTCTATGCACCTGAGACTTGAGCAGAAAATAAACATTCCAGAAAAAACAAAAACATCACAGAAGAGCCACTGGAAAAACTTGGGCTGAATCGGCTCCAACTCGGCCGCGGATCCACGGCGGATCGGTGGGATCGGCCACAGTTCCGCGGCTGTTTGGCCGACTCATGAACCTAATTTTTTTCAGTGTTCTTATATTTCTCTGTAGGTTATTCTGCAGGTCCCTGAAAAATTTTTAGAGCCTGTTTTAAATTCGACAGAAATTTAATGAAATCGATGTATTTTTCGGTTCGTTTTGCGTTCGAAATTCATACGACTTTTCTAATGAGTTAATTATTATTTAGCGAGGCTCTAATACCACTGTAAGTCGATGTACAACACCCCACGACTTGCGGGGAGGAGGAAAAATGAATACGATCTTGTTCTTTGCGTAAACATCGACTAACCGAGAATCTTTGCTAAACTATAACTAACAAGAAACATAGAAGTTGTTAACTACTATGATAAGTGATTATACCTAATGAACCGTGTCCTTCTCCTTTTCATTATCCACCTCTTTCTCGGCCTCCTCCACGTAATAGATGATCCACCCGAGAGCTATACTCCAAGCTTCACCTCTAACTTGAGGTAACTAGGTTTCTTAAAGTGCTAATCTAAGAAACCTAGGTGATATAGAGTTGGATTATGGATGTATTAGTCTAGCTAACCCTTGATCTCAACACATGAGAGGTTAGGGTTAGGGTTTGAAGAGAGAGAGCTTGAGGAGAGAGAAGGTGAGAATGATAATGAATTGAAATTGTTTCTCACTTCTAATATATCATGAAGCATAAAGAATATCAAAGAAAAATAAATCAAATGATTTATCATCATGCTTCATTTAATATGTACAATGAATCATCAAGTGAGTCATCAAGCAATAAATGCTTCATTAACTCACTTGAATGATTCATCTTATGAGTCACAAAATCAATTAATGCTAATGCCACCTAAACCCTCAAGTCACCATCCTTTTAGAAGCTTCCCGCGAAATTACGAGAACGCCCCTCCTATCCGTGAAAACACGGAAAAACTTTAGACTGTATAAATCCAATAACCTGATACTAGAAACTGGCTTAAACCAAAGCCGGCTAGTAAAAACTGTCCGAATGTCGTACGTGCGTAAACACACGTATGCGTCCGAACCCTTGTCGTAAAACCATACGACCTCTATATCGTTTCGCCTGGAGCAGGGAAACTCTCTGTGTGGGACTCTAAAGACTCGACTACTACGCTGGCAGTGGGTTTAACCACAGACCGCAAGCGGCACTAGCTGTACGTAACGGTCCCCAGGTAGATGTCGATAAGAAGGCCGATGAGGAAACCCATCCGAACTCCTACTGAGCCTGATGTGACAATCTCCGTACAGTCCGGTCTGTTCGTCTAAGACTATCGCATATCGGGCCTAGGGGGCGGCAAGCGTCAGTCCCCTAATAGCGGTATAAGTCGTGTCGGAGCGTAGCCCATTACACCCTGAGAAACAACTGGAACCTACCAGTAAATCTCGCTTGCCCTGGCCAGGGACTTTGCGTAATGGCTCTCTGACACAGCGCGATATCAACTCCCAATACCGGGAGAGACGAATCCTGTCTAACCGCCACTGCCTCCAAGTGCTCGGGACTGCACCCAACTGCTACCTGTTTGCACGACTTCTTTGAGCCGTGGTAGGGTAGCAATCTAAGAACAGTAGGACACACTCGAGGCGAAGTAACAGTGTCAAGTCTGCGGACTATGCTGTACTCATGTCACCTGGGAACTGTTAACTGACGACGGGTATAATACCAACCAACAGTTTCCCACGAGTCCTGTCCGGTGTACCCGTAACCCAACGAGCACCTGTATACTATCTCCAGTACGACGTACTGATGGCTGTAGGACAGACCATCTCCCCTACTGGGATGAGAAGCGTACACACTAGTCTACTCCGTAGTATCGATGCCCTGTCTCGATAATCCTACAACTAAGGACCAGAAAAAGGATGTGCTTGTAGACTACCCAGCCCCCACTAGTGTGACTGCCATCACAACGCTGGTAGTCAAGCAAGATCCTAAGAGCTCTATCAATACGTATACTCACATATTAAGATAGATAAAACCAAGTAGCATACTACCATATTTAGCAAGACTGTTATATAACTGTGAATATCCCAAGCTTCCGTTATGTAATATACAAGCTAGTATGATACAATAATGGCCCCTAGGGCATATACACTAACACTTGTGGTTAAACCCACTGCCAGCATATTGTCGAGTGTTTAGAGTTCCACATAGAGGGTTTTCCCGGTTCAGGCGACGGATGTAGGAGCCGTACGATGGTACGTGTAGAGGTCCGATTAAATACGTGTACGCGATACATGGACTTTAATCGGACGGTTGATAATACTAGCCGGCTTAGGATTAAGCCGGATTATTAAATCAGGTTTGGATTTAATAATTTATATATGTATTTTTGATACATATATTTTAGTATTATTGTTCACTATTCATTTTCTTTATTTGGCGCTATCTGTATTTTTATACGGATACGCGTATGTATAGCGATATATATACCGGGTGAAGTATTCCATATTTATACGGGAATGTTTCTAGAAGAAGGACATTTCATATTTATTTTTCTATTTAGAAAAATAAAAGGGGAATGAGGTGGAAATGAGGAGTTATGAAGCATGGTGCAAACAATGTAGAGAGGTATGACTTTGCTTTTAAAATGATTAAATCATTTGGATGCACTATTGATGCATTGTTGTAAAAGGAAGAAGCCATTCACTTTTCTGCACTTGATCACTTGATGATTTTCTTCATCTCCTCCAAGCATGCTTCATGCTCTCCTCTAGCTCTTATCCTTCTTCTTCTTGCTCTCCATTTTTTAGCATGGTTCAAGAAAGAAAAATTTAGTGAAGTATTCCAATATCACCGACCATCCAAATCTAGCAAGTTTGGATCGTCGGTTAGAGCCTTCTCCTATTCTCTCGGGTGGATCGTTTTCAGTAAGGGTAGTCAATTCTCAAGTGCAATCCCAGCAGCTACAAGCTTGGAAGGGTCTTCCACAATTGGGTGGACACACGGCAAAGGTTGTAATTTCTCAATCTCAAGCACTTGTAGATTAGATATTTTAGGTATATGGTTTGAATCCTGGGTTTTACGGGAGTCCGGTGTTCGCTGGAATTTTTATTTTTCGCTTCCGCCTCGGCCGTGGCTTCCACGGCACGAGCACCGGATCCCAACATGGCATCAAAGCCACTCCATAAACCTTTACTAACTAGTTTGCACAAGTTTAAAGTCTCGATCGACAAAATTTTCCGAATCACATTTCCGATTACATGCCCGCTGTCCGAATTTGAAAGTTGTTCAAAAAATCGTTCTGGTTGCTTTAAAATTACGTGCAGGCATTTTAAAAGGCCCTAGAGAAATTTGGGCACATGAGCCCAACATATAGCCGCAGAACCACCACCTTACATGCCTATTGGCCGCGGTTCCGCGATCGAAGTGTGGCCGTTGTGCTCCAAATTTCTTCTGGCACTCTGGAATATGGAAATGTGATTTTCGGCATGTATGGTTTTGGCCCAGATTTGTTTGAGTACTGGTTTGTACTTGAGGCCTATGCGGAAAGTTTTAATCGATCAAAATTTTGAATTTGTGTTTTCTAGCGCATATGTTATTTTCTGTGACCGTGAATATCATTGCGCGGTACAATCCGACTGGTTGCTATATGTACAACCAGACGAGTTTACGAACATGATATTCACGTTGATGTTCTGTGTTGCACTGTTGGTATGGATGGATTGTCATGATGGATAGCCTTGTGTGCAATATTAGATGTACAGTTCAGATTCATTTGTATATTGATTATTGCGGGGCGAGCGTCCGACATGTGGATTGCCGTTTCTGCCAGTTTTTATATTCTTTTATTGGGGCACGACCGAGTTGAGGGCGATGTCGCCGTTGTATATATATTTTCTTTTCTGTACTAGAATTACCCCGTGGAGGAGTGCTCGAATAGCCGGATTCTAGAGGGTAATGGGCCCGCATCTCATGGCGTTGAGACCGGGGGGCCTTACTCTAGAATTGGCGGGCTATTCGCTGCATTCATAGGGGGTATAGATTGACCTACGGAGGGGTGTTTAAGTTACCGGACTCCGCGAAGTGCTGGATGGCCCATTCATTTTGTTGATTGGGGTTGCCTCACTTCGGGGATTGGCGGGTAACTTTCCGCAGTCGTAGGGGTCTAGGATCTTCATTACACTGGCTATCCACACGACCGGGGAACGTCGCTTCTCATTTACGGCTCTAATAAAATACGGAGCTCCTAGATTATCCGCTATTCCATATTATTGTTCACATGCTTGTGATGATTTTTATCTGCCTGTGATGACTATTATTTGCCTGCGATGTTGATATATATATATATATATATATATATATATATATATATATATATATAGTAGATACTTCTATATGTTTTGCATCCGCGCTAGTCCTGCCCCCGCTCTGCCGTTAGCTAAGTAACCTAACGGTGCATGACGGGGCCTCGTAGCGAATGTGGATGGCATATGAAAAGCATGTTATTTTGGTTGTTTCTTTTGTGGCTTGGAACATAAAATGATGGGAACACATTATCTGAATAATGCAAGGAAAAATAAACCTAAATGATATTGTCGGAACCAATTTTAAAACTACTCGGTTTTCTTTAAAACTCATAATCATATTCTTTTGCTTTGCACAGAGTTATTCGGTTAGGAATATCCCGTACCTCATTCTATGAGGGAAAAGACTTGATCCCATCATTAGGAGTTTGCTCTTAAGAAAAAGTTTATGTTACTAGTTTTAAAAAGCGGAGTTTAAGCCATTCCATTTCAAAGCCACTCGAGTTCCTTCAACGATATTAAGTTCATTACGTTAAAGGTTTTTCGCCAAAAACCAGCCGTAGCCCTTCGTCATTTCAGATCAGTATTGCTTAGTATTCATGCTACGTATTTCGATCTTTAGTCGAGGCGTAGTGTTCGGTAGCTGTGTAATGCTTTTATGTTGCATGGTAATGCGATTGGTTAGGACAGTCGTGTGATAGTTTTGATCTTTAGTCAGGTGTCATGCGAGTGGGTCTAATGCGATCAAGATAATGATGGGTAGAACTTGACTAGGACCTTTTAGCATTTTGATCTTTAGTCAAGGTCACTTGGGTCCTAAGGGCAAAAACCATATCGGGAGTTTCAAACATATGGGAAACTTGCCAAGCATGTGCATACCTTTTGGAGTATGGTAATTTTGGTCGACTTCCGTTAAAGTTACACACAATGATAGTTGGGTCCCGATTCCCATCGATGAGTATGTATTACTCCTCGGGAGATTTCTTCACTTCACAATTAGCTAACCTATTAGGTGTCTAGAAAGTGTTAACGAGATTATGCCTATGCGAAAACAGGGTTATTAATTTGGTCTGTGTGAAAACATGGGGGACCTCCCTCGGAGTACCAGCACTGGCCTAGCTAAACGGTTAGCAAACTTGTAAAAGTGTAAATGACCCTGATTAGTTCTCCTTTTAGGGTTTGAAGGAGGATTCGAGGATACAGTGGGAGCCATCCTGATCAGATAAAGTGATAACCAATCTAATTTTGATAGAGTGCACACTGAGTGTTTCTTTTCTCTCTCTGGTACAGCGACACATGACTTACCTTAAAAACTCATGAACTAATTTGACCGAACCTTTTTACACCCTTGGCTTTGGCATGTCTTGATTCACGAAAAAGCCGCATATATCCCTGCCTCTCCTACTCTACCCTTTGCATTTCTTCAGAACACATAGTATCACTACGATGATCCATATTGCTTGGAACGACCATCGTATAGTTACATAAGAACTCGAAGAAGTTATTTCAGTCGAGGATGGCCACAGGTTCTAAAGAAATTGAATAGGATTATTCGGTTGTCTCTTTCCTTTACCTTCTCTAAGGATGCGAGAGCTCCTTGCATTAGGAGAGTACACCCATTATGCTTATTGGATAATCTTCTTCCAAACCTCAGGCTGGTGCCGAAAGGTAGGTGATCTGTCGAAAATATTACATTTTTAACACATCAATTTCCCTACTCTTTCTAATCATATAAGGGTGTTTGGTATAAATATAGCACATATTAGCAATTCTTCTGCAAAATATCAAATAACATGTGTTATAGATTATAACCGGCATTCTAGAGGGAATTGAGTGTTTATTACTACACGAATGATTTTGTATATCTCAACACTGTTTATAAAGATTGTGTGCAGAACTCCTTCAGGCCAAAGAGCCGGAATCACAAAAGTGCAAATAAAACGCATCAAGTCAAAGACTTGAGATCTAGCAGAAAACAAGAAAGAATAATGAGACTACATACATCAGAAGATTCCTTAAAAGCCAAAACCAAGCAATTCAGAGAGAATGAGCTATCAAGGACACTAAATGGCCGCGGATCCGCGGCCGAGTTGGCTAATCCGCCGCGGATCCGCGGTTAAGTTGACACGTCATCAGCCAAAATTCTCCAGAAGTCTTCATCGTAATGGCCTTGCTTCCAGAAGACTCTCTGAAAACACGTGGCTTCTTCCAGAAGGCTCTGCATAACAAACTCACTCTAGAATCTTCCTTGTAACAAGCTCATTCTAGAATATTCCCTCTAACAAACTCATTCTCGAAGGCTTTCTCTAACAACCTAGTTTTGGAGGGAAGATTCAAATGAGGTGCTTATAAAAAGAGATCTAGATCTAGGGTTTTAGGGTTACACAATTAATTATGGTTGAATATTGAGCCACAATTCAAATTCAAGTTGAGTGACACAACTTGATTCAAAAAGCCTAACCCAAATCCAAATCCAAAGCCAAATCAAGATCATTTTGAGAAGCAAATCAAGCAAGCAACCATCGATCCTTTATTTGCGAAGCCAATCTTCATCAAGAGCGCGAGATCCACGACGATCCAAGTCTCATGGAGATCGAGCGGAGCGAACTTCGACGGATCTAGTTACCTCTTCAAAAGGAGCGATCGAGAGCAACATCTTGTAACCTCGAATTGAGGAAATGTGTAATTAGTCGTCGATTTAATAAAGGTGATAATTGAAATTCTTGCTTTCTTTACATTCTTGCGTTATGAAACTTCTTGATCTTTGATTCATTAATTTTCATGATGTTTGAGTGAAATCTCCGCTTGTAGCGGAATCGAAAGAATAGGTAGATGATGTTGATGAAATTCTTGAACGATTCTTAAGTCTTATGAGTTTTGTAAACTTTAGGAAATTGAATCATCGAAAACCTAATTTGAGCAAGATCGCTTTCTTCGCTCCAAATTAGAGATCAACGATCGGTAATTCAATTTGCTAGAGGCTAGAATTTGAATGATAATTAATGAAAGGATAAGGGATGATGATGGAGAAATCCTAGTTTCTTCAATAGATCCCTTATCCTCATTGATCGTCATCGATCTAGCAACAAATCTTCAATAGATAAGAATTAGTAATCATTAGTATTCATCATCACTATCAATTGGATCGATTCCTACAAGCTACTTTACAAATCTTGATAATTCAAACAATTGGGACATTTCTTGATTCTTGATTCTAGATCTTTATTTTCTTCATGTTTCTTGAAATGAAAACTCATAAATCTTGAATCAATTTTCTTGCAATTTCTTTTATCTTTTCATTTCGACTCATCTAAAACAAGATCGATCAAAACACACATCTCAGTGGACGATCCGTATTCATTAACGCGCTACACCGACACCGTTAATTGATTGCGGTATAAATTTACACACGAAGATGATCAATCAAATGGCGCCGTTGCCGGGGATGTGTTCTATTTTGTTCGTTTTTGTTATTTGAGTTGAAAAATTATTATTCCAGCAGAATTTTTAGATCAAATTCGTTTCAAGTACTTAACGATTAGTTGTGAATTTTTTGCGAGGGAATCTGGAATCATTGTAGCAGTGCGATCAAGATTCAGAGAAGTTCTGCAAATTCCAGAGGAGTACAAGAAGATACAGAAAATTTTTGAAACCCTAATTCTTCCTTACCACCGCGGAACCGCAGCTATAGGAGTCTTTTTGCGGCGGAACCGCCGCCATCTAGGGTGTTCACTATGCCAAATTTCTCAGGTTTGCTCTCTGTACTCTCCTCTCCTCTATGATCTTGTCCAATATCAATTTTGTGCAGGGTTCTTTGCAAAATTCGCAGCGCCGCAAAAAGAAAAATTGTTGCGTGTTCGATCTTGGTTGTTTGCATATTTTAATATGGAAATTACGGGGTAAAGACCAAATTCAGATTAGGTGGGGAGTTCATTACCCTTCCTAAGCCCCAAAAATCATAAAACTTGCATTCGTATCACCCTCATTAACTGAAAAATATCTATACAAGACTCTAAAGACCGTCGCGCTCAATTAGGACAGAAGGAGATCATGGGTAATCTATTGCATATCCGCGTTTCTTTTGTGGTATCTAAGGCAAGTGTGTCTAAGACAAGTGGTTACTTAATTAGGCCCACTACTTACGTAGTGGAGAACCTCCCACTTACCTGGTCACAGAAAGGATAAAGAGGCAGTAGGGGATTTATCCTGCGATTTGTCTTCTGGAAGTCTAGGAGCGGTCTAGAGACTTGACCTAGGTGACCATTAGGTCTAGGGTTGTGTGTGCATTTTTTATGATTTGATTTTTTTTAAACCGTATTTTTCAAAACAAACACCAAACCATCTTTCCCCTAATTATCACAACGCTGCCACTTGTGCTAAACCCTTTAGTGCAAGCTCGGCTGGACACGGGATTCTAGTGCCCGTCTTGTCCGCGTTTCCCCCATCTGTTAGTTATATGTATGCCCTAGAGGCCATTACTGTACATAGGATGTATATTGTAGTGGATGCTGGGACATATATAGGGAGGACTTTCTTGCTCGATATGATAGTATGCTATCTGGTTGCTCTTTATCTTAACGTGTACACTGATTGTCTCTCTGTTACATGTTGGTAAAGCCCTTAGGATGTGTACTTGACTACCTGGACTATGATGCGGATCATACTAGTGGGGACATGGTAGTCCATAAGTACATCCTTCAAGGTCCCTAGTCATGGGTATATCGAGACGGGGCATCGATATACCAGAGTAGACTAGCGTATACCTTCTCGACCCATACAGATGGGCGATGGATGATCCCATATCCATTGGTGTTTGACATCAGAGATGATATACGGGTGCTCAGTGGAGACTGGGTACACTGGACGGACTCGCCGAGAACTCCCAGATGGTATTATACCTTACGTCAGATGGCAGTTCTTTGGTGACACTGGTATAGGTTAGTCTGTAGACCCGAGATCGTCATAGAGTCTTGTGTGATTCCTGTAGGGTTCCTAGGCACACTCAAGAGGTCTCACAAGGCATCAACCATGCCAAATTCAAAATTTTCCAGTGCCGAGAAACCCTAGACTAGATCGTTAACTAGAGATTAGGCGAAAGAAAACCTAGCAAACTACTTTGCTACAAAGTGAAAGGGGGCTACAACCTTTGTAGATCCGGTCCTCCACTTCCTTAGCTCTGTGATGATGTCCCTCTGCTGCGATCATCGGATCTCGGAATCTAGCGATGGTTTCGTCGAAGAAATGATCGGGCTAGGTCGTCGACATCGTTGCCGAAGATGATCTACGTCGAGGCAACACAAGATCAAGCTCCAACTTCACCAAGTCATGAAACTTGTAAAGAAAACACCCTATACTACTTGGCAAGTGGTAGAGGATGAAGAAATAGGAAGTGGGTTCACTTTGGATTTGGATTTCTCACTCTTTTCCTCATAGCACCATTAAAGCTAGTAAGGTTTCTTCTTCTTGAAGAAGAAGAAGAAGAAGAAAAAGAATATGATAAGAATAATAAAATCAAATGATAAATCAAGTGAAGTTATCAAAATGCAACCATGGTTGAGTGTAGAGAATAAACCATGGTTAAAGTAAATGGTTAGGGTTAAGGAAAAAAACAAAAATGGTCAAAGCTTTTCAAAGCTTCAAGATAAATCCAAAGAAAGCCACCATTTCATTTCTTGCCAAAAAGAATAAATAAATAAATGAATAAGTAAATGAAACCCTAACCATTAACCTAATCATAGTTTAAAGCATACACACACCCAAGTTTGCATGTATCATTAAACATGATACAAACATGTGCACAAAACTATATCACATATATATAATGTGCACATCAAGTGAGAAAATCCATCTTAAGTGAACCAATACTAGTTAATGCAAAGTAATATATCAAATATATAATTATGCATTAAATCATTAAATCAATGCTTGATTTAATGATCCGGTCATACTGCATATAACCGACTAATATTTAGTGTATCAATGTATCGAATCAACACTTGATTCGGTAACCCGGCTATATCTCATATAACCGTCCAATGATACAAATCGCGAGAATAGAATACAGTATCACATACTGGTATTATTCTCGGTCCCGCACATATCTCATATGTGCTCCTATTTCGTTTCACTTGAGCCAGGAAACCTCTGTGTAGGACTCTAAAGACTCGTCAATACGCCGGCAGCAGATGATGATCATATCAAGCACCTACAAGCCGCAAGCGGTCTGCTAAACGTAACGGCCACCCGGGTATTGAGCGATCAGAAGATCAACGAGCAAGCCCTCTCACACTCCTGTGAATCCAACCAGTAACACTTACCGTACAGTCCGGTCTGATCGTCTGATATGTCGCATATCTCGCCTAGGGGTGGTAAACGTCAGACCCCAGTAGCTCGATAAGTCGTGTCGATATGAGGTCTATAATAGTTCGAGAAACTACTGGTAACACTTACCAGTAAATCTCAGCAACCCTGGCCAGGGATTTCCGGTCATAGCCAATCGAACACAGTGCAACATCAACTCCCTATACCGGGAGAGACGAATCCCCTCCTATCGCTCATTGCCTTCATGTGATTCGGGACTGTACCCAAAAAACACCATTTTACATGCCCTCTTGGACGTGTTAAGATGGAAATCAAAGCACAGTGGGAATCACACAAGACTCTATGACGATCTCGGGTCTACAGACTAACATGTACCAGTGTCACCAGAGAACTGCCATCTGACGTGAGGTATAATACCAACTGGGAGTTCTCGGCGAGTCCGTCCAGTGTACCCAGTCTCCACTGAGCACCCATATATCATCTCTGATGTCAAACACCAATGGATATGGGATCATCCATCGCCCATCTGTATGGGTCGAGAAGGTATACGCTAGTCTACTCTGGTATATCGATGCCCCGTCTCGATATACCCACGACTAGGGACCTTGAAGGATGTACTTATGGACTACCATGTCCGCACTAGTATGATCCGCATCATAGTCCAGGTAGTCAAGTACACATCCTAAGGGCTTTACCAATATGTAACAGAGAGACAATCAGTGTACACGTTAAGATAAAGAGCAACCAGATAGCATACTATCATGTCGAGCAAGAAAGTCCTCCCTATATATGTCCAAGCATCCACTACAATATACATCCTATGTATAGTAATGGCCTCTAGGGCATACATATAACTAACAATCTCCCACTTGCACTAGGGCCATCTGATAGCAGTGGTTGTAGTATCTCATACTCAACCATTCCATAAAAGTCTCTCTCTGGGAAAATTCCTTTGTGAGTGGATCCGCCGTGTTGTTCTCTGAGTCTGCTCTCCTAATCTCAATCTCCTTGAAGATCAACCATCTCCATGATCAGGTGATACTGCCTTAGAATATGTCTGGATCACTGATAGGACGGACGTTCCTTGGCATAAGCCACAACTCCATTGTCACACAATGGGAGGAACGAAGTTCATCTCATGTACTAATATACATCCAGACTGCTTCTTTGGTAGCATCTTAAGTAGCGATGTATCCAGCCTTTATCGTCTAGTATGCCACGGTATCTAGCTTGGAACTCTTTCAACATACCGTCCCTCCACTGAGGGTAAAGACAATGCCTGTGACCGACATTCAGTCGTCCTTATCACCCTGGAACCTTTCCAGTGATTTTCCCCAGGATCGATTGATACCATCTTACTACTACTAGTGAGAATCCTAGCATCCAATTACCTCTATCTCATAGATGAAAACTCAGGGATTAAGAGGTATCATTTTCATCCTATATGGAGTATCCTTATGATAAGCAGAGATTGATCGAGCATAGCATAGGAAACTCTTTCCCCATCAAGAGTATGCCATCCATGTACTCTACGAGAATCATCACCATACTCCCTACTATCTTTTTGTATATACAAGGTTCATCTACCATTTTGATGATGTCAAACTGTTTGACTAACTCATCAAAACAGATGTTCCAACTCCGCGATGCCTGCTTCATCACATAAAACATCTTGCACACGTTTCCGCTACTCCCACTGTCTACGAAGCCTTCTGACTGTGTACTTATAGACTTTCTCTTCTAAAACATCATTTAGAAAAGCAGTCATGACACCCAACCGCCAGATATTGTAGTCATGGTATGTTGCCGTGGCAAGTAGGATCTGGATGGACTTAAGCATAGCTCTTTAAAAAAAGTTTCATCATGATCCATACCTGGTCAATGATATAAACCTTTAACAAGTCTAGTTTTGAAAGTCTCAACTTTTCTATGTATACCAAGTAATCTTCTCAAGATATACTTGCTCCTGATGGGGATTTAACCCTTCAGCTAAAGCAACCAAAGTCCATACCTTGTTGATGTATAAGGATTCCATCTCAGACCGCTAAGCATCCAGCCATTCTTACAGAGTCCCCACTCTCGATGGCCTGCTCGAAACTAGTTGGGTCATCATCTCATGATGCAATCCTCGCTCCCACTGTCATCGAGAAACCGAAGTATCTCTCAGGTGGGTGAGGAATCCTGCTAGATCGGCGGAGAGGCTGAGGTTCGTTGGTTACTATTGAATCCTTCGGTTCTACCAAATCATCTGCTGTAGTTTGTATAGCTGGAACCTTTCCAGTTCTACATAACAGACCTTGCCTCGAGCTTGTCCGGATTTTGCTTTTAGACATAGTCCGGACAACCCCAAATCTTAACCAACTTAAGATATGGGCTCTTCCCTTTCCATATCACATTTGAAGTGGTTGGAAACTGATTTGATTTGAACCCTATTCAATAGGTATGCAGCTTCTCAAGTGCATAACTCCCAAAAGGAAAATAGGAAACTCAGTAGTACTCATCATAGAGCACACCATATCACATAGGGTGCTATTGCTCCGCCCCGATATACCATCGTGCTATGGTGTATACGGAGGAGTAATGCTGAGAGAGAATCTCATTCTCATTTAGAATAGTCCAGGAATTCTATGCACAAGAATTCTCCTCCTTGATCTTATCAAAGGACATAATACTTATACCCGTATTGGTTCTCTACTTCTAACTTATATTCTGTGAATATCTCAAAAGGTTCGGACTTGTGTTTCAACAGAAACATATGACTGAATCTTGAGAGATCATCAGAGAATGTAATGAAGTACAAAGAACCGGTCCTGGCATGTGTAGATAGGGGACCTTACATACATCATCATGTATCAGTCCCAAGAGTTTACTAACTCTTTCTCTGTTTCCAATAAACAGAGCTGAGGTCATTATATCTTTGTGACATGACTCGCAAGTTTCATAAGATGTAAATTCAAACTGATTTAAATATGCATCTTTTATGTAACTTAAGCTAGTCAGGTCACATTGATATGACCTAGTCTACAATACCTCAAGAAGGATCCGTTCATTTTTGAACTATTCCTCTTGTGTGTGTTCCATATACTAAGAACTATAGTTTGATTTAGAACATCAATGCTTTTAGATAACGTGCCTGAACTGATCAACTTTTGATATAGGAAATGTTCAAAACATTATCCAACAATACAAAATTATATCCTTTCTTCACTAAATAAAGAGATTGATATGATTTTGTATATCAGGTACGGTATCTAATAGCATTTGTTCAGAATCAATGTACTGGTAATACAGGGTGACAGTGACCAACAGACTTGGCTGCAACACTTGCCCCGTTTTCTGCCTCATGAAACTTATCACCCGTTCTCAGTTCTCTACCTTTCTGTAGCCCATGTAACAAATTACATATATGGGATCCTGATCCGGTATCAAATACCCAGGACGCAGAGGATACTGAGAAACAGTTCTATGTAATGAACACATCCGAAGGAGATGCATCTTATGCACTTCCTTCGTTTGGGTGGCATGGGAATCCTGGCATTCCCCTATTTCCTGCTCGGTCTCATAACAATTATAAGTTGGAGCGGGACCAACGTTTCCCAGCTCAGTATAACAAGCGGGTTCGGTCAAATATCCGTATTATTATCTTGATTAAGGCGTGATATGGTCGCTACCTGGAGAGAGAGAGAAGAAAACACTCTGCGTGCGCTCTTGCAAGAATAGATTGGTTATTATTTTATCTAATCAGGATGGCTCCCACTGTTTTTATCAAATCTTCCTTTAAACCCTAAAAGGAAAGACTAGCCGGGATTAATTACACGCTACAAGTTCGCCAATCTTTCAGCCAGGCCAGTGTCGGTACTTTGAGGGAGGTCCTCCGTGCTTTCGCACGAACCTAATTAATGTAAATCTCGTTTTCCCAGAGGCGTAACCCCGTTGACACCTTTCTAGACACCTACTTGATCGGCTAATTGTAATGTGTAAAACTCTCCCAGGAGTAACAATTACTCCCAGTGGGTATCGGGATCCAACTATCTCATAGAAGGTATGCAATCTCATTGCAAATTTCAACATTTGAAATTCCCGATAATATTTTGCCCCTAGCGTGCTATGACCTTGACGCATGCCAAATAACACATAGTCCGCTAGTCAAGTTCAACCCGTACATTTCTTGATTGAATTAAACCTACCCGCACGACCCTTGACGCATGCCAAACAACGCCGTGCGAATACCCTAATCCAATCGCATCGTATGCTTGCAGATAAGCACTAGTTAGCTACCGTACACTACGCCTTGACGCATGCCAAACTACCGCTGCACGAATACTAAATAGTACTTATCTGAAATGACGGAGGGCTACGACAGGTTTTTCTGAAAACCTATTGCGTAATGAACTTGATATCGTTGTAAAATCAAATTATTTTGAAATGGAGTGTTTTTGAGGCTTTTCTAGTTTCGCTAAAGGGGTCACTCCCGGTGAAGGGATCGTCGGCCCTTTCCTCGTCAAATGAGGTGCAAGATATATCATATATACCACTGTGCAAAGCAGAAACTATAGAAGCAATCAAAAGACAAACCGAGTGTGTAGCATCGGCCAGTTATTGCTAAAGGGGTTACTCCCGGTGAAGGGATCGTCGGCCCTTTCCTCATCGAATAAGGTGCAGGATGTTCTACAAGGAACACCGCGATGCAAAGCAAGAACTGAGCTACCTGTTTTTGAAAATTCGATTCCACAACATCTTTTAGGTTTCTTTTCTTTCATTAATCACATTAATGAAGTCCCATCATTTAAATCACCTAAACATCACAGATAAATACGACGTACACTTATGCCATCCGCATTCGCCTCGATGTCCCGTCTGCACCGTTAGGTTAGGTAACTAACGCCAGAGTGAGGCAGGGCTAGCGCGGGTGTAAAACATAAGCAACGTCTATATACTATATCGTATATACTATATACAATATCTATCTGAACATATCTGTAATACCCAGCCCTTTTTATACCAAATTTGTATTCTGTTACTTTAGAATTCTATTTATTCTTAATTATAAATTATTTATTTTATTTATAATTTTATTTATTTTATTTATAAATTTATTTCTTTTAATCCCCATTTTCTTCTATCAATAAAACCCAAACCCTCATTCCCTTCCTCTTTTATTATCCCCTTTCTTGTTCATTTTTAGCCCAGCCGTTACTTTTCCCAAGCCCAAAGCCGGCCCACTCCTCTAATCCTTTTTTCATTCACTTAAAATCCCAAGCCCGGCCCCTTTCTTTTCCCTACTATCTTATCCCTTGGCCCGAGCCCATTTTCCCACCCCAGCCCATTAAAATAACAATTATCCCACCTCATTTCTTTTAAATCCCTTCAAATCCAAACCCAAATCTCCTCTATAAATTCCTATTAAACCACCAAGTTAATGCCTCTTTATTCCCAATTAATTTCCCCCATTAATCCCTTTTAAGATCCTATTAATCACCACTTAATTCTCATTCATTCTATTCCCTCTCTCTCATTTCACCCATGTTCTTTCTCTCTAATTCCCTCTCTCTCTCTCTCTCTCAATTTCTCTAATTCTCTCTCTTTCTAATTCCCCTCCTCTCTCTAATTCTCTCTTCCTCTCTCTCTAAATTTCTCTCCCTTTATCAGCGTCTCACCCTCCCTCACATCAAATCAAGGAACAGCGTGAAGCAGTGAAGAAAAGGAGGGCACGAAGAGCAGCTAGATCGAGTGAAATTGTCGGATTCCAAAGGACTGAGCCGGTGCTGCGTTCGTGGCGCGATCGTGCTGATACCACTGCAGTATTATTGTCGACACATTTCCAGGCAAGTTCTTTACTTGCTACATGCTACTTTATGATAATTACAAATTACAATCGTGTATACTCCATATTTTACTTTTCTGTTAAATATTACGTCGCAACTGTTCGATGCATGTTCTCAATGGAAATCATCATTTAAATTGGCGGAATTCAATTGTATAATCTGGCCCGTATGGCTATGAATCTAGTGTGTGAATTTTGTTGGAAAATATGACCGTTAATGACTAAAACGACTACCCCCAAGTTTACTCGTGAAACTGGAATATTATTGTACCTGAAAACCGTTAAAATCGCCATAAATTGTATACACACTGGAATGATGTGTTCGAGGGCTTAAATCGAAGCCGACTCGACGAACTTTAATCTTATGCTAGTTTCCAAATATTTATGTACTCAAAATGTGTCAATAATTGGATCGGAGTGCAACTCTGGACTGCAGTCCAGAGCTACTCCAGTTGTTGTTTACTGTCCCGTAATGAACACCACCCTGTTTCCTTAACTCGTAGATTGCGGAACTCTGCTGTTTATTATAGGTGAAGCTGTTATCTAGACAACGCAAGTGGTTTCATCCTATTTCGTTATCTTTTGTTAATTAATCTGTAATTTAATAGATGTGGACGTATAACAGTCCAGAATAGATTCTGAGATGACATATTAATGTTAAACAGTGTATAACTCCTGACGTACAGATGCGATTGAAGATCCGTATGTTGAGTTGAAAACCTTACTAAAAACCCTAGATTTCATCTAACCATAGCGTTGTTAAAATCTGATCCCAATTGGGATTAAAATGCGTTGCGAAACGGACTTCTGATTCTGAAACCGGATTTCCAGCCGTGAACGCTTAAAATGAAAGGGCTATAATTAGTGATCCTGGAACCTGATTGGCACGAAACTAAATTCGATGGATAGATAACTGAACATACTAATTATTACCTGTTCACTGTTTCACTAAATTGTAACCGTACGATTCATGATAAATCGTACAACTGATAGAATACTATTTTATAACACCTTAATCATGCTTTACATACTGTTCACGCATCATATCATATACATGTCATTGCATTTGATAACATAGTGATAACGTGCATTTACCCAGTGTTAGGTTTTAGTGATGATTGTGGCAAGTACGTTAGTGTTCGTGTATCAGTGAATAAGTGAAAGTGATACGTATTTGTACACAATCAGTGAACCTTATTATTATATTGCATTGTCGACGTCTGTGGGACACGTGTACGTGTGACTATAAGTGGTATGGGACACTTATGGAAGCTCTTGCATGGGTGTCACAGATAAGGCACCAGACACTGCCATTTATCTTAGGTATTAGTCGGGATGTGCTTGATGGAGGTCCTGCTTCCAGTTCTCGCGCAGACTTGTCACAGACCGATTGGTATTTAGGGTTATGGTTAGAGTTTGATGTAGACCATGGGGTGTGGGGTAGTTTAAGTGTGAGTTCAACAGAATCTCGGGAGTCCCATGCCGGCTTATATATTTAGGGAGATATATGGAGATTTACAGGGTATGTGATTATTGCCGTGATATACATGTTGGGCCCGTGGTCCCTTGCCCTTGGGTTCTACCCTTGGGTGGAGAACACTCGTGAGTGGTTGACTCTCACACTTGGACTGACGAGAGGTTTAGTGACCTGTACAGTGAGACTTAGAGACTGATAGGGATGATAGATACATACTTACTGTGTTGACATACGTGGCATATCATTCTACTGCTTTTACTGTTCCGCTGCATTGATTACTGCATGTTCATACCCATACTGCCATTGATCTACTGTTATCTATTATCACTGTTAGAATTGTCACATGAATTTATATATTATATTGCTATTGTGTCGCTCTGACGACCTGAGTATGCATGCTCAGTGTGAGGAGAAGTTTTAGCCTGAACCAGGACTAGACTTACATCACGGACATCTTGATTAGCTATCCAGAGTTATATTCGTTTGTTTCCCCTCAGGTCAGTTCTTTACATTGTTTTTTTCAGTTACTGCATTTCTCATTACTTGCGCATCATTTACTGTTTACCATGAAAAACTAGAAGCCGAAGTGTGACTACGGCAGGACATTTCCTTGATCGTAGGAGCATGGCTGGCCTTGTCTACCCCTCGTATTCCGTATTTTGGGAAGCGGGGCGTGACATGGTTTAGTTGGTATCAGAGCCAGGTTTTGCTTCGATTGGGATTGCAGTTTTCCGCGTATAGCTTGACAATCGGTCTAGATTGTAAACTTGATATTCTTAATCCATATTCACATTGAGTGTTCTGCTATCCATTCACTAGAGTTTCAGGTGACTTGGCAAAGTTTCGTGGTTGTAATTGTGAACTACATCACGATTACACTACCATACTCTGTTTAAGTGACTTGGAGTCACACAGTTGATTTTCCTCTTGTAATAAATTTCATCACATCTGATATTCTTCAATCTTTGTCCAATCCATATTATATCCTTATAGCTTGTGCCTTATATCATCCTCAAAATTATTGTTTCAGGATCATGTCTTCCAGCAACTCTTCCTTTATCTCCACTCCCCAAAATCAGACCGTTGAGATCCTGAGTGTACTGCAAGGTCTGAAGGAAGCCCAGGAGCGAACGAACGACTTGTTAGCTGAAGGACTGAGAAGGCAGGTGAATCAGGCACCAGCGGGAGTCTCCAATCATAAAGGGATCCCCGTTAGACGAGGAAAAGAGAAGATGATGAAGCGCCAATTTGTTTCCCCGCGACAGAAGCAGCAGAAGACCCCATGTTGTCGGTACTGTAAGAGGCCAGGACATCTTCAGAGGGATTGTCGCCGCGCCCAAGGGAAATGTCTGATTTGCGGGTCCAGCGGACATCTTATCAACGGTTGCCCAAAAAGGAAAGAGCTACAGGGAGGAGATTCGTCCACACTCCCCACTTCTGCCGAGTGACGATTATTGCGTAGTTCGTGCTTCGAGGATAAAGCGGACCCAACACAGGATTCAATTCGTGACGAGGATGCAGTGGTCGAGCAATCGAAGAAGAATTTTCATGTTTTCTAATTTCAGTAATAATGTTATCACCCTCTTATAAATATTTCTTTCCGTTTGAAATCTTGTATCCGTCGAACTTTTAGTTGAATGAAATAAAAACTTTGAATCGTAATGTTTGAATCATTCTCTTGCTTTCCCCTTATTTATACTATTCATTATCACAGCATTTTAATCCCGATCTTTCAGTTCCTGCCACCGCACATTTTCCTATACTTCGTACACTGAGCTATTTTCTTGATGTATTCCACTGTCTAATCATGACTCCTTCTTTTCAGGCCATGGCCCACCCTGGAGCAGCGCCGCATCTGGATGAGGATACACAGTCATGCGTTTCCTTAGACCACACGCCGATGAATTCTGACGATGAGATCAACGGTCCCCAGATCAATTTCGAAAACAACGATTCAAAGGATGAAGGAGCAGCCGTCCCAGAGTTTAACATGATAGGCGATCCCGACGAAGAGGAAGAAGATCCTGAAGAGAACCCGATAGAGGAAGATCCCGAGGAAGACCCGATAGAAGGAAATCCAGCGGAGGAAAATCCCATAGAAGAGAATTCCATGGAATCGGATCTTGATGAAGAAGATCCAGCCGAGGAAGAAGGACCAGATGGACAAGAGCCTGCTGTGGAAGAACTCACAATGGCGTCCCCCGCGAGGCGCTATGGAAATGGATGTCCCTACCTGAGCGCGCGAGCCTACTGCAACCTGCTGAATCTCCACAACCGCAACTGACGTGATTTCTTTTAGATGTTGTCTTTTTCTGGCCAAATAAAACTGTGTATAGTTTAGGGCCACTTCTCGTCTTTGAGAATGCTTTGTTTAAAATCTTTTGAAATGAAATAAATTGTTGAGTTCGCTAATCCATCGATCTTCTTAGTTCCCTTGATGTTTGATATTTCTTCTATACAATTATTCTTCCTACTGAGATCTGTCCACTCCTACTCCTTACATTGTCTTAACACTCACTGAGATTAACCAGTACCACACCCGATCTTCTAGAGGTCCACCCTTCATCCCTCGTCTGTGCCCTGCTTGAGATCCTTCTGGGAGGAGAACATTTCTTATGAAACTTCCGAGTTCGCTAACCCTTCAAATTCTTGATTCTTGGGATGTACCGACCGTTATCCTCCCCATACTTTCCCCTTGTAGTCCTTTGTTGCTCACTCTTACTTCCTGTGCTGACCCGATCCCAATCCTCTTGATCCTCAGCCTAAAGCCGCCATACTCCGACCTTCTGAATGAGCCACCTTCCCTTGTAATCGTTACCCTAGCTAGCCCTATACCTCTTTGTGTTTTTCCTGTTACCCTAACTATATTTAGGGACACTGTTATTCGAAAGTTTAGTTTTCATTACTTTGTATTTATCAAAGAGTATGTGTTATTGATTACTCCGCTTTATGTATTTTAAGTACACTATTATTATTCTCATTTTCAGTAGCGCAACCTTACACCGCGCATATTTTTATTCCATGTTTCTTATTTTCACGAAATGAGTTTTCTAAGTTATTTTAAAACTATTTGATCGATATATCGTCCTAAAATATTTTAACCTACCGACAAATCTTTCACTATTTTATTGTCGTTACTTTATTTTTTGAGTAGGTGCCTTATACTTACTATTTCTGATGTGCTACTTTTGATATACGTATATGTGAATATATTTGAGTTTCGATTTTATCGAGTACGCCTCGAATATCATTGTTCATTATTGTTGTTATTGCTATTCTCATAGGTTGCCTTTGTAGTTGTTCTTGTCTTATACTTATTTAAACCTATATTTTTGTATGATGTTCTTACATATATAAACCTTCAAATTTCTTCATCCGCCTATTTCAAATAAAACTTTATGTGTTAGTTGCAATATAATAGCTTTCGTCTATGTTTGTATTATTTATCGTTTATTTTAAATTTCGAGGACGAAATTTTTGTAAGGGTGGTATGATGTAATACCCAGCCCCTTTTATACCAAATTTGTATTCTGTTACTTTAGAATTCTATTTATTCTCAATTATAAATTATTTATTTTATTTATAATTTTATTTATTTTATTTATAAATTTATTTCTTCTAAACCCCATTTTCTTCTATCAATAAAACCCAAACCCTCATTCCCTTCCTCTTTTATTATCCCCTTTCTTGTTCATTTTTAGCCCAGCCGTTACTTTTCCCAAGCCCAAAGCCGGTCCACTCCTCTAATCCTTTTCTCATTCACTTAAAATCCCAAGCCCGGCCCCTTTCTTTTCCCTACTATCTTATCCCTTGGCCCGAGCCCATTTTCCCTCCTCAGCCCATTAAAATAACAATTATCCTATCTCATTTCTTTTAAATCCCTTCAAATCCAAACCCAAATCTCCTCTATAAATTCCTATTAAACCACCAAGTTAATGTCTCTTTAATCCTAATTAATTTCCCCCATTAATCCCTTTTAAGATCCTATTAATCACCACTTAATTCTCATTCATTCTATTCCCTCTCTCTCATCTCACCCATGTTCTTTCTCTCTAATTCCCCCTCTCTCTCTCTCAATTTCTCTAATTCTCTCTCTCTTTCTAATTCCCCCCTCTATCTAATTCTCTCTTCCTCTCTCTCTAAATTTCTCTCCCTTTATCAGCGTCTCACCCTCCCTCACATCAAATCAAGGAACAGCGTGAAGCAGTGAAGAAAAGGAGGGCACGAAGAGCAGCTAGATCGAGTGAAATTGTCGGATTCCAAAGGACTGAGCCGGTGCTGCGTTCGTGGCACGATCGTGCTGATACCACTGCAGTATTATTGTCGACACACTTCCAGGAAAGTTCTCTACTTGTTACATGCTACTTTATGATAATTACAAATTACAATCGTGTATACCCCATGCTGTTAAATATTACGTCGCAACTGTTCGATGCATGTTCTCAATGGAAATCATCATTTAAATTGGCGGAATTCAATTGTATAATCTGTCCCGTATGGCTATGAATCTAGTGTGTGAATTTCGTTGGAAAATATGACCGTTAATGACTAAAACGACTACCCCCAAGTTTACTCATGAAACTGGAATATTATTGTACCTGAAAACCGTTAAAATCGCCATAAATTGTATACACACTGGAATGATACGTTCGAGGGCTTAAATCGAAGCCGACTCGACGAAATTTAACCCTATTCTAGTTTCCAAATATTTCTGTACGCAAAATGTGTCAATAATTGGATCGGAGTGCGATTCTGGACTGCAGTCCAAAGCTACTCCAGTTGTTGTTTACTGTCCCGTAATGAACACCACCCTGTTTCCTTAACTCGTAGATTGTGGAACTCTGCTGTTTATTATAGGTGAAGCTGTTATCTAGACAACGCAAGTGGTTTCATCCTATTTCGTTATCGTTTGTTAATTAATCTGTAATTTAATAGATGTGGACGTATAACAGTCCAGAACAGATTCTGAGATGACATATTAATGTTAAACAGTGTATAACTCCTGACGTGCAGATGCGATTGAAGATTCGTCTGTTGCGTTGAAAACCTTACTGAAAACCCTAGATTTCATCTAACTGTAGCGTCGCTAAAATCTGATCCCAATTGGGAATAAAATGCGTTCCGAAACGGACTTCTGATTCTGAAACCGGATTTCCAGCCGTGAACGCTTAAAATGAAAGGGCTATAATTGGTGATCCTGGAACCTGATTGGCACGAAACTAAATTCGATGGATAGATAACTGAACATACTAATTATTACCTGTTCACTGTTTCACTAAATTGTAACCGTACGATTCATGATAAATCGTGCAACTGATAGAATACTATTTTATGACACCTTAATCATGCTTTACATACTGTTCACGCATCATATCATATACATGTCACTGCATTTGATAACATAGTGATAACGTGCATTTACCCAGTGTTAGGTTTTAGTGATGATTGTGGCAAGTACGTTAGTGTTCGTGTATCAGTGAATAAGTGAAACTGATACGTATTTGTACACAATCAGTGAACCTTATTATTATATTGCATTGTCGACATCTGTGGGACACGTGTACGTGTGACTATAAGTGGTATGGGACACTTATGGAAGCTCTTGCACGGGTATCACAGATAAGGCACCAAACACTGCCATTTATCTTAGGTATTAGTCGGGATGTGCTTGATGGAGGTCCTGCTTCCAGTTCTCGCGCAGACTTGTCACAGACCGATTGGTATTTAGGGTTATGGTTAGTGTTTGATGTAGACCATGGGGTGTGGGGTAGTTTAAGTGTGAGTTCAACAGAATCTCGGGAGTCCCATGCCGGCTTATATATTTAGGGAGATATATGGAGATTTACAGGGTATGTGATTATTACCGTGATATACATGTTGGGCCCGTGGTCCCTTGCCCTTGGGTTCTACCCTTGGGTGGAGGACACTCGCGAGTGGTTGACTCTCACACTTGGACTGACGAGAGGTTTAGTGACCTGTACAGTGAGACTTAGAGACTGATAGGGATGATAGATACATACTTACTGTGTTGACATGCGTGGCATATCATTCTACTGCTTTTACTGTTCCGCTGCATTGATTACTGCATGTTCATACCCATACTGCCATTGATCTACTGTTATCTATTATCACTGTTAGAATTGTCACATGAATTTATATATTATATTGCTATTGTGTCGCTCTGACGACCTGAGTATGTATGCTCAGTGTGAGGAGAAGATTTAGCCTGGACCAGGACTAGACTTACATCACGGACATCTTGATTAGCTATCCAGAGTTATATTCGTTTGTTTCCCCTCAGGTCAGTTCTTTACATTGTTTCTTTCAGTTACTGCATTTCTCATTACCTGCGCATCATTTACTGTTTACCATGAAAAACTAGAAGCCGAAGTGTGACTACGACAGGAAATTTCCTTGACCGTAGGAGCATGGCTGGCCTTGTCTACCCCTCGTATTCCGTATTTTGGGAAGCGGGGCGTGACAATATCACATGATCATATCACAGATAACGCAGCAGAAAAACATATGAAATATTGGATATACTAGGACGTCCGTGTTTCCAATACGAGCCAGTATAAAACACGGATTACACGGTCGCGATGAATAGGCAAACCCACACCCCTAGACCCCTACGAGAGCGGCAAGCAACCCTACCAATTCTAGAGTTAGGAGACCCGAACTTGACTCCTTGAGTTGGTCTCCCACTGGACTCCAGAACCCGGTTACTTATGCCCTCCTCCTTGGGTCTATCCTAGTGCGGAAAAGTAAATAATATACAACGGGTGACATCTTCCGCAACCTGGAAGTGCCCCAATAAAAGAATATTACATACAAGTTTTTACATGAATGAAAATGAAAAACACTCATCTCACATAAAACCCCCGGCTATTCAAACACGACGATCCAATATAACATCTCCAGCAACACATAACATCACATGTCATCAACGTAAGTAAACATGCGTATCCCAATTGTCGTTGGCATATAGCAACGAAACCGGCGATATCACATATTACACTTACGGTCGTAGAAAAGAGAGTGTAAAACTACAACAGTTGGAATCCGCAAACTCTTTAGACATCGCATGCCTAACCAAATGAATTCGTTAGACATCGCATGCCTAACAATTATAAACCCTGCATTTTAGTCTCATTATTGAAAACACTTTTCAATATCAAGTCGGGCAATTCAACAGGATTCCCGACATACTGATCGAATGCTCGTCGTAAACTTTAGTAGACGGCCACACCCCCGATACCGTCGACGAAGTGCACCAAGGTGGAACACCGCTACCCGCGAGCACCCGAACGGATGCTTTCGGCTACGGGGTTCTCCTACAGTCACTTGGTCGGGGCTAAGGGGTGTAGCTGTCTATTAATTTTATCCGGCGAGTATCCGCGTACGCTACGTGATTGCGACGGACTTTTGATCGCATCAAAATTCCGAGGCAACCGATCAAGTGAGACTAAAGTGCTGTGTTTATAACATTCATTCAGTTATCTCATAACTACTTGTGAATTCCAATTATTGTATCACATTCCAGATAAATAGAAAATGTTAAACTTTCCGATCGAACAATCAAACACCCAAATTTTCCCGAAACAGCTCAACACATGAAATAAGTTTAAAAACATTCACTTCATGCCTCAGTACCAACGGTCCAGCCGTAGAAGGGTCAAGCCAACGTCTCACATGTGGCACGCCGTACTGCCCCAAACCCTAAGGTTCAAAGGGCAGTTCAAGACGGTCACATAATCGAGTTAAGGTTTGTTGTCTTCTAGAGGGTCCATCGCGTTAGTTGCACTACTTAGAACGTTATTAAACTATGAAAAAAATCCAACAATTGGAAATTTCCCGGCAGGGGAAAAATTGGGTATTTATATCAGATCGAACTTTTTAACATATTCTAAATTACCCGGAAAAACACATAGACGCAGTTAAAGATTCTGATCGAATCATCGAATCCCTAATATAACCCAGAAAACTCAACTGTTGAGTATAATTAAAAGCACCCAGAAACACCAGGAATCACATACGGGGGAAACTGTACAAAACTGAAACCCTAATTCTCTAATTTAGCCGCGGAACCGCCGCTAAAGGCATGTCATCGCCGCGGTTCCGTGGCCGTTTGAATGAGTTAGAGTCTGGTTTTCTACAGTTAACCTTATATTTACCTGCACTATTTTCTGAGTATTTTTAATTCACAAAAATCCACAGTTTAAAAAAAATGTACAGAGAGGGTTGAAATCGGGGGATATCGGGTTCGATCGCACTTCTAGCTTCGTCTAAATATCGCCTAAAGCTCTAGCTAGGCTCTGATACCACTGTAGGGTTCCTAGGCACACTCAAGAGGTCTCACAAGGCATCAACCATGCCAAATTCAAAATTTTTCGGTGCCGAGAAACCCTAGACTAGATCGTTAACTAGAGATTAGGCGAAAGAAAACCTAGCAAACTACTTTGCTACAAAGTGAAAAGGGGCTACAACCTTTGTAGATCCGGTCCTCCACTTCCTTAGCTCCGTGATGATGTCCCTCCGCTGCGATCATCAAATCCCGGACTCTAGCGATGGTTTCGTCGAAGCAATGATCGGGCTAGGTCGTCGACTTCGTTGCTGAAGATGATCTACGTCGAGGCAACACAAGATCAAGCTCCAACTTCACCAAGTCATGAAACTTGTAAAGAAAACACCCTATACTACTTGGCAAGTGGTAGAGGATGAAGAAATAGGAAGTGGGTTCACTTTGGATTTGGATTTCTTACTCTTTTCCTCATAGCACCATTAAAGCTAGTAAGGTTTCTTCTTCTTGAATAAGAAGAAGAAGAAAAAGAATATGATAAGAATAATAAAATCAAATGATAAATCAAGTGAAGTTATCATAATGCAACCATGGTTGAGTGTAGAGAATAAACTATGGTTAAAGTAAATGGTTAGGGTTAAGGAAAGAAACAAAAATGGTCAAAGCTTTTCAAAGCTTCAAGATAAATCCAAAGAAAGCCACTATTTCATTTCTTGCCAAAAAGAATAAATAAATAAATGAATAAGTAAATGAAACCCTAACCATTAACCTAATCATAGTTTAAAGCATACACACACCGAAGTTTGCATGTATCATCAAACATGATACAAACATGCGCACAAAACTATATCATATATATATAATGTGCACATCAAGTGAGAAAATCCATCTTAAGTGAACCAATATTAGTTAATGCAAAGTAATATATCAAATATATAATTATGCATTAAATCATTAAATCAATGATTGATTTAATGATCCGGTCATACTGCATATAACCGACTAATATTTAGTGTATCAATGTATCGAATCAACACTTGATTCGGTAACCCGGCTATATCTCATATAACCGTCCAATGATACAAATCGCGAGAATAGAATACAGTATCACATACTGGTATTATTCTTGGTCCCGCACATATCTCATATGCGCTCCTATTTCGTTTCGCTTGAGCCAGGAAACCTCTGTGTAGGACTCTAAAGACTCGTCAATACGCCGGCAGCAGATGATGATCATATCAAGCACCCACAAGCCGCAAGCGGTCTGCTAAACGTAACGGTCACCCGGGTATTGAGCGATCAGAAGATCAACGAGGAAGCCCGCTCACACTCCTGTGAATCCTGTAGGGTTCCTAGGCACCCCAATGAGGTCTCATAAGGCATCAACCATGCCAATTTCAAAAATACGGTGCCGAGAAACCCTAGACTACGGATCGTTTGCTAGAAATCTAGGCGAAAAGATAACTAGTTAACACTTAAGTATAAGGAAACGGAAATACAACCTTTGTAGATCCGGTGCTCCACCTCCATAGCTCCGCAATGAAGTCTCCTCGCTGTCCAAGTCGAACCCCGGGCTCTAGTGTCGGCTTCATCGGAGAATGGACGGGCTAGGTCATCGACGACGTGCCGAAGATGATCTACGTCGAGGCATCGCTAGATCAAGCTCCACCTTCACCAAACCATGATAACTTGTGAAGGAAACACACTCTACTACTTGGCAAGAGGTAGAGGATGAAGAAATAGGAAGTGGGTAGACTTTAGAATTGGATTTCTCACTCATTCTCATCACTTGCCATTAATGGAGCAAGCTTTCTTCATGTGAAGAAAATGAAGAAGAAGAAGAAGCTAATTATGATAAGTTAATTATAATTGGAAAAGAAATGAATACTTATCATATTAGAACCATGGTTAGGTGTAGAGAATCAATCATGGTTAAAAGAGATGGTTAGGGTTAAGCATGAGACAAAATTGGTGACAAAGTCAAACATTCATGAAAGTTCATGAAAGAATAAAAGAAAGCCACCAATTCTTCTTATGCAAAATAATTTCCAAAAATAAATAAATGAATAATTTAAGAAAATAAAACCCTAATCATTTAGTTAACCATGGTTTAATTCTTTGCACTTAACCAAGTAGGCATGCATCATCAACCATGATACAAACAAGTGCACAAAATCAAATCGCATATGCAATGCGCACATCCGAGTGAGAAAATCCATTCAAAGTGCACCGATACTAGTTAATGCAAAGTAATATATCAAATATATATATAATTATACATTAAATCATTAAATCAACACTTGATTCAATGATCCGGTCATGTCGCACATAACCGACTGGTATCAATAGTAACAACTTATCGAATCAACACTTGATCCGATAACCCGGCTATATCGCATATAACCGATCAATGTCACATCTCGCGAGAATCGAATACAGTATCACATACTGGTATCATTCTCGGTCCCGCACATATCTCATACGCGCTCCTATTTCGTTTCGCTTGAGCCAGGAAACCTCTGTGTAGGACTCTAAAGACTCGTCAATACGCCGGCAGCAGATGATGATCATATCAAACACCCACAAGCCGTAAGCGGTCTTCTAAACGTAACGGCCACCCGGGTATTGAGCGATCTGAAGATCGACGAGCAAGCCCGCTCACACTCCAGTGAATCCAACCAGTAACACTACCGTACAGTCCGGTCTGATCGTCTGATATGTCGCATATCTCGCCTAGGGGTGGTAAACGTCAGACCCCAATAGCTCGATAAGTCGTGTCGATATGAGGTCTATAACTATTCGAGAAACTACTGGTAACACTTACCAGTAAATCTCAGCAACCCTGGCCAGGGATTTCCTGTTATAGCCAATCGAACACAGCGCAACATCAACCCCCTATACCGGGAGAGACGAATCCCCTCCTATCGCTCATTGCCTCCATGTGACTCGGGACTGTACCCAAAAATCACCGTTTTGCACGCCCTCTTGGACGTGGTAAGATGGAAATCAAAGCACAGTGGGAACCACACGAGACTCTATGACGATCTCGGGTCAACAGACTACTCTGTACCAGTGTTACCAGAGAACTGCCATCTGACGTGAGGTATAATACCATCTGGGAGTTTTCGACGAGTCCGTCCAGTGTACCCTGTCTCTACTGAGCACCCGTATATCATCTCTGATGTCAAATACCAATGGATATGGGATCATCCATCGCCCATCTGTATGGGTCGAGAAGGTATACGCTAGTCTACTCTGGTATATCGATGCCCCGTCTCGATACACCCACGACTAGGGACTTTGAAGGATGTACTTATGGACTGCCATGTCCCCACTAGTATGATCCGCATCATAGTCCAGGTAGTCAAGTACAGATCCTAAAGGCTTTACCAACATGTAACAGAGAGACAATCAGTGTACACGTTAAGGTAAAGAGCAACCGGATAGCATACTATCATGTCGAGCAAGAAAGTCCTCCCTACATATGTCCCAGCATCCACTACAATATACATCCTATGTATAGTAATGGCCTCTAGGGCATACATATAACTAACAATCTCCCACTTGCACTAGGGCCATCTGTAGCAGTGGTTGTAGTATCTCATACTCAACCATCCCATAAAGGTCTCTCTTTGGGAATAGGCCTTCGTGAGTGGATCCGCTGTGTTTGTCCTCTGAGTCTACTCTCCAAACCTCGATCCCTTAGAGATCAACCATCTCCATGATCAGGTGATACTGCCTTAGAATATGTCTGGATCACTGATGGGACCTGCGTTCCTTGGCATAAGCCACAACTCCATTGTCACACAATGGGAGGAACGTAGTTCATCTCATGAACCAATATACACCCAGACTGCCTCTTTGGTAGCATCATAAGTAGCGATGTATCCTTCCTTTATCGTCTAGTATGTCACGGTATCTAGCTTGGAACTCTTCCAATATACCGTCCCTTTACTGAGGGTAAAGACAATGCCTGTGACTGACATTCAGTCGTCTTTATCACCCTGGAACCCTTCCAGTGATTCTCCCCAGGATCGGTTGATACCATCTCACTACAACTAGTGAGAATCCTAACATCCATTTAGATCTATCGCATAGATCCAAAATCCAGGATTTAGGAGGTATCACTTTGATCCTATATGGAGAATCTTTGTGATAATCGGAGATTGATCGATCGTAGCATAGGAAACTACTTCCCTATCAAGAGTATGTCATCCACGTACTCTACGAGGATCGTCACCATACTCCCTACTACCTTTTTGTTTATACAAGGTTCATCTACCATTTTGATGATGTCAAACTCTTTGAGTACTTCATCAAAACAGACGTTCCAACTCCGCGATGCCTGCTTTATCCTATAAAGCATCTTGCACACGTTTCCGCTGCTCCCACTGTCTACGAGGCCCTCTGGCTGTGTACTTATAGACTCCCTCTTCTAAAATATCATTTAGAAAAGCTGTCATGACACCCAACCACCAGATATCGTAGTCATGGTATGTAGCCATGGCAAGTAGGATCTGGATGGACTTAAGCATAGCTACTTAGAAAAGGTTTCATTATCATCCATACCTGGTCAATGATGTAGACCTTTAACAAGTCTAGCTTTGAAAGTCTCAACTCTTCCATGTACACCAAGTAATCTTCTCAAGATATACTTTCTCCTGATGGGGATTTAACCCTTCAGATATAGCAACCAAAGTCCATACTTTGTTGGTGTATAAGGATTCCATCTCAGATCACTAAACATCCAGCCATTCTTACAGAGTCTTACTCTCGATGGCCTGCTCGAAACTAGTTGGGTCATCATCTCATGATGCAATCCTCGCTCCCACTGTCATAGAGAAACCGAAGTATCTCTCAGGTGGGTGAGGAACCCTACTAGATCGGCGGAGAGGCTGAGGTTCGTTGGTAATTATTGAATCCTTTGGTTCTATCAAATCATCAGCTGCAGTTTGTATAGCTGGAACATTTCCAGTTCTACATTACAGACTTTGCCTCGAGTTTGTCCGGATTTTGCTTTTAGACATAGGCCGGACAACCCCTAATCTTAACTAGCTTAAGACATGGGCTCTTCCCATACCATATCATATATGAGGTGGTAGGCAACTGATTTGATTCGAACCCTATTCAATAGGTATGCAGCTTCTCAAGCGCATTACTCCCAAAAGGAAAAATGTAACTCAGTAGTACTCATCATAGAGCACACCTTATCATATAGGGTGTGATTGCTCCGCCCCGATACACCAACATGCTATGGTGTATTCGGAGGAGTAATGCTGAGAGAGAATCTCATTCTCCTTTAGAACAGTCCAGGAATTCCGTGCACAAGTATCCTCCTCCTTGATCGCATCAAAGGACATAATACTTTTACCCGTATTTTGGTTCTCTACTTCTAACTTATATTCTGTGAATATCTCAAAAGGTTCGGACTTGCGTTTCAACAGGAACATAGGTCTGAATCTCGAAAGATCATCAGAGAATATAACGAAGTAGAAAGAACCAGTCCTGGTATATGTAGACAGGGGACCTTACATACATCAACATGTATCATCCCAAGAGTTCATCAACTCTTTCTCTGTTTCCAGTAAACAGAGCTATGGTCATCGTATCTTTGTGACATGACTGGCAAGTTTCACAAGATGTAAATTCAAACTGATTTAAATATGCATCTTCATGTAACTTCAGCTAGTCGGGTCACATTGATATGACCTAGTCTACAATGCCTCAAGAAGGATTCATTCATTTCTGAACTCTTCCTCTTGTGTGTGTTCCATATACTAAGAACTGTAGTTTGATTTAGAACATCAATGCTTTTAGATAACGTGCCTGAACCGATCAACTTTTGATATTGGAAATGTTCAAAACATTATCCATCAATACAAAATTTTATCATTTCTTTACTAATAAAGAGATAGATATGATTTTATATATCAGGTTCGGTATCTAATAACATTCGTTCAGAATCAAAGTATTTGGAATACAGGGTGACAGTGACCAACAGACTTGGCTGCAACACTTGCCCTGTTTTCTGCCTCATGAAACTTATCACCCGTTCTCAGTTCTCTACCTTTCTGTAGCCCTATGTAACAGATTACATATCTGGGATCCTGATCTGGTATCACATACCCAGGACGTAGAGGATACAGAGAAACAGTTCTTTGTAATGAACACACCCGAAGATGATGCATCAGCATGCACTCTCTTCGTTTGGGCGGCACGGGAAATCTGGTATTCCCCAATTTCCTTCTCTGTCTTATAACAATTATAAGTTGGAGCGGGACCAACGTTCCCCAGCTCAGTATAACAAGCGGGTTCGGTCAATAATCCGTATTATTATCTTGATTAAGGCGTGATATGGTCGCTACCAGGAGAGAGAGAGAAGAAAACACTCAGCGTGCGCTCTTGCAAGAATAGATTGGTTATTATTTTATCTAATCAGGATGGCTCCCACTGCTTTTTATCAAATCTTCCTTCAAACCCTAAAAGGAAAGACTAGCCGGGATTAATTACACACTACAAGTTCGCCAATCTTTCAGCCAGGCCAGTGTCGGTACTTTGAGGGAGGTCCCCCGTGCTTTCGCACAAACCTAATTAATGTAAACCTCGTTTTCCCAGAGGCGTAACCTCGTTGACACCTTTCTAGACACCTACTTGATCGGCTAATTGTAATGTATAAAACTCTCCCAGGAGTAACACTTACTCGCAGCGGGTATCGGGATCCAACTATCTCATAGAAGGTATGCAATCTCATTGCAAATTTCAACACTTGAAATTCCCGATAATATTTTGCCCCTAGCGTCCTATGACCTTGACGCAGGCCAACAAACCATAGTCCGCTAGTCAAGTTCAACCCGTCATTTCCTGATTGAATTAAACCCACCCGCACGACCCTTGACGCAGGCCAACAAAGTCGCACGACTACCCTAATCCAATCTGCATCATATGCATAAGCAGATAAATACCAGTTAGCTACCGCACACTACGCCTTGACGCAGGCCAACAAACGTAGCACGAATACTAACTACTACTTATCTGAAATGACGGAGGGCTACGACAGGTTTTTCTGAAAACCTATTGCGTAATGAACTTGATATCGTTGTAGAATCAAATGATTTTAAAATGGAGTGCTTTTGAGGCTTTTCTAGTTTTGCTAAAGGAGTCACTCCCGGTGAAGGGATCGTCGGTCCTTTCCTCGTCGAATGAGGTGCGGGATATATCATATATATCACTGTGCAAAGCAAAAACACTTAAAAGCTATCAAAAGACAAACCGAGTGTGTAGCATCTGCCAGTTATTGCTAAAGGAGTCACTCCCGGTGAAGGGATCTCGGTCCTTTCCTCATCGAATAAGGTGCAGGATATATCACATATACCGCTGTGCAAAGCAAAAACTGTAGCTACCTGTTTTAATTTTGAAATTCGATTCTACAACATCTTAGGTTTCTTTTATTTCATTAATCACATTAATGAAGTCCCATCATTTAAGTACCTAAACATCACAGATAAATACGACGTACACTTATGCCATCCGCATTCGCCTCGATGTCCCCTCGTGCACCGTTAGGTTAGGTAACTAACGACAGAGCGGGGCAGGGCTAGCGCGGGTGTAAAACATAAGTAACGTCTATATAATATATCATATATACTATATACTGTATCTATCACAGAACATCACATGATCACATCACAGATATCGCAGCAGAAGAATCATATGAAATATTGGATATACTAGGACGTCCGTGTTTTCAATACGAGCCAGTATAAAACACGGATTCCACGGTCGCGATGAATAGCCAAACCCATACCCCTAGACCCCTACGAGAGCGGCAAGCAACCCTACCAATTCTAGAGTTAGGAGACCCAGACTCGACTCCTCGAGTTGGTCTCCCACTGGACTCCAGAACCCGGTTACTTGTGCTCTCCTCTTTGGGTCTATCCTAGTGCGGAAAAGTAAATAATACACAACGGGTGACAACTTCCGCAACCTGGAAGTGCCCCAATAAAAGAATATTACATACAAGTTTTTACATGAATGAAAATGAAAAAAAACACTCATCTCACATAAAAACCCCCGGCTATTCAAACACGATGATCCAATATAACATATCCAGCAACACATAACATCACATGTCATCAACGTAAGTAAATATGCGCATCCCAATTGTCGTTGACATATAGCAACGAAACCGGCGATATCACATATTACACTTACGGTCACAGAAAAGAAAGAGTAAAACTACAACAGTTGGAATCCGCAATCACCTCAGACATCGCATGCCTGACCAAATGAATTACTTAGACATCACATGCCTAACAATTATAAACCCCGCATTTCAGTCTCATTATCGAAAACACTTTTCAATATCGAGTCGGGCAATTCAACAAGATTCCCGACAGTCTGATCGAATACTCGTCGCAAACTTTAGTAGGCGGCCGCACCCCCTATACCGTCGACGAAGTGCACCAAGGCGGAACACTGCTGCCGCGAGCACCCGAACGGATGCTTTCGACGACGGGGTTCTCCTACAGTCACTTGGTCGGGGCTATGGAGTGAGGCTGTCTATTAAGTTTACCCGGCGAGTATCCGCGTACGCTACGTGATTGCGACGGACTTTTGATCACATCAAAATTCCGTGGCAACCGATCAAGTGAGACTAAAGTGCTATGTTTATAACATTCATTCAGTTATCTCATAACTTATTGTGAATTCCAAGTATTGTATCCCATTCCGGATAAATAGAAAATGTCAAACTTTCCGATCGAACAATCGAACACCCAAATTTTCCCGATACAGATCAACACATGAAATAAGTCTAACAACATTCAGTTCGTGCCTCAGTACCAACAGTCCAGCCGTAGAAGGGTCAAGCCAACGCCTCACATGTGGCACGCCGTACTGCCCCAAACCCGAAGGTTCAAAGGGCAGTTCAAGACGGTCACATAATCGAGTTAAGGTTTGTTGTCTTCTAGAGGGTCCATCGAGTTACTTGCACTACTTAGAACGTCTTTAGACTACGAAAAAATCCAACACTTGGAAATTTCCCGACAGGGGAAAAATTGGGTATTTATATCCGGTCGAACTTTTTAACATATTCTAAAATTTATCCGGAAAGCCACATAGACAAAATCTGATACTCCGATCGAAACACCGAATCCCCAAAACAACCCCAGAAAATTCAACTCTTGAATAAATATTAAAAATTCTCAGAGAACTCAGCACAATTAAATAGGAATTACTGTGGAAATAGATAGGGCAGACGTCATCAAGTAGCGGCGGAACCGCCGCACGAGCCATGCTCGTGCCGCGGTTCCGCGGCTAGTTAAACTCCAAACAGTGTCGGATTTGCACAGTAATTCTTACAATTTCCTGCTGAATTTTGTAGGCATTTTTAATTTGGAAAATCCACGTTTTTGAAAAAAGGACAGAGAGCATTTTCTGAGATGGGTTTCGGGTTCGTTCGGGTTTCAAATTCCGTCTAGACTTCGCCTAAGGCTCTAGCTAGGCTCTGATACCACTGTAGGGTTCCTAGGCACCCCAATGAGGTCTCACAAGGCATCAACCATGCCAATTTCAAAAATACGGTGCCGAGAAACCCTAGACTACGGATCGTTTGCTAGAAATCTAGGCGAAAAGATAACTAGTTAACACTTAACTATAAGGAAACGGAAATACAACCTTTGTAGATCCGGTGCTCCACCTCCATAGCTCCGCAATGAAGTCTCCTCGCTGTCCAAGTCGAACCCCGGGCTCTAGTGTCGGCTTCATCGGAGAATGGACGGGCTAGGTCATCGACGACGTGCCGAAGATGATCTACGTCGAGGCATCGCTAGATCAAGCTCCACCTTCACCAAACCATGATAACTTATGAAGGAAACACACTCTACTACTTGGCAAGAGGTAGAGGATGAAGAAATAGGAAGTGGGTAGACTTTAGAATTGGATTTCTCACTCATTCTCATCACTTGCCATTAATGGAGCAAGCTTTCTTCATGTGAAGAAAATGAAGAAGAAGAAGAAGATAATTATGATAAGTTAACTATAATTGGAAAAGAAATGAATACTTATCATATTAGAACCATGGTTAGGTGTAGAGAATCAATCATGGTTAAAAGAGATGGTTAGGGTTAAGCATGAGACAAAATTGGTGACAAAGTCCAACATTCATGAAAGTTCATGAAAGAATAAAAGAAAGCCACCAATTCTTCTTATGCAAAATAATTTCCAAAAAGAAATAAATGAATAATTTAAGAAAATAAAACCCTAATCATTTAGTTAACCAGGTTTAATTCTTTGCACTTAACCAAGTAGGCATGCATTATAAACCATGATACAAACAAGTGCACAAAATCATATCGCATATGCAATGCGCACATCCGAGTGAGAAAATCCATTCAAAGTGAACCGATACTAGTTAATGCAAAGTAATATATCAAATATATATATAATTATACATTAAATCATTAAATCAACACTTGATTCAATGATCCGGTCATGTCGCACATAACCGACTGGTATCAATAGTAACAACTTATCGAATCAACACTTGATCCGATAACCCGGCTATATCGCATATAACCGATCAATGTCACATCTCGCGAGAATCGAATACAGTATCACATACTGGTATCATTCTCGGTCCCGCACATATCTCATACGCGCTCCTATTTCGTTTCGCTTGAGCCAGGAAACCTCTGTGTAGGACTCTAAAGACTCGTCAATACGCCGGCAGCAGATGATGATCATATCAAACACCCACAAGCCGCAAGCGGTCTGCTAAACGTAACGGCCACCTGGGTATTGAGCGATCTGAAGATCGACGAGCAAGCCCTCTCACACTCCAGTGAATCCAACCAGTAACACTACCGTACAGTCCGGTCTGATCGTCTGATATGTCGCATATCTCGCCTAGGGGTGGTAAACGTCAGACCCCAATAGCTCGATAAGTCGTGTCGATATGAGGTCTATAACTATTCGAGAAATTACTGGTAACACTTACCAGTAAATCTCAGCAACCCTGGCCAGGGATTTCCTGTTATAGCCAATCGAACACAGCGCAACATCAACCCCCTATACCGGGAGAGACGAATCCCCTCCTATCGCTCATTGCCTCCATGTGACTCGGGACTGTACCCAAAAACCACCGTTTTGCACGCCCTCTTGGATGTGGTAAGATGGAAATCAAAGCACAGTGGGAACCACACGAGACTCTATGACGATCTCGGGTCAACAGACTACTCTGTACCAGTGTCACCAGAGAACTGCCATCTGACGTGAGGTATAATACCATCTGGGAGTTCTCGGCGAGTCCGTCCAGTGTACCCAGTCTCTACTGAGCACCCGTATATCATCTCTGATGTCAAACACCAATGGATATGGGATCATCCATCGCCCATCTGTATGGGTCGAGAAGGTATACGCTAGTCTACTCTGGTATATCGATGCCCCGTCTCGATACACCCACGACTAGGGACTTTGAAGGATGTACTTATGGACTACCATGTCCCCACTAGTATGATCCGCATCATAGTCCAGGTAGTCAAGTACAGATCCTAAGGGCTTTACCAACATGTAACAGAGAGACAATCAGTGTACACATTAAGGTAAAGAGCAACCGGATAGCATACTATCATGTCGAGCAAGAAAGTCCTCCCTACATATGTCCCAGCATCCACTACAATATACATCCTATGTATAGTAATGGCCTCTAGGGCATACACATAACTAACAAATCCAACTAGTAACACTTACCGTACAGTCCGGTCTGATCGTCTGATATGTCGCATATCTCGCCTAGGGGTGGTAAACGTCAGACCCCAGTAGCTCGATAAGTCGTGTCGATATGAGGTCTATAACAGTTCGAGAAACTACTGGTAACACTTACCAGTAAATCTCAGCAACCCTGGCCAGGGATTTCCGGTCATAGCCAATCGAACACAGCGCAACATCAACTCCCTATACCGGGAGAGATGAATCCCCTCCTATCGCTCATTGCCTCCCTGTGATTCGGGACTGTACCCAAAAACCACCGTTTTGCATGCCCTCTTGGACGTGGTAAGGTGGAAATCAAAGCACAGTGGAAATCACACAAGACTCTATGACGATCTCGGGTCTACAGACTAACCTGTACCAGTGTCACCAGAGTACTGCCATCTGACGTGAGGTATAATACCAACTGGGAGTTCTCGGCGAGTCCGTCCAGTGTACCCAGTCTCCACTGAGCACCCGTATATCATCTCTGATGTCAAACACCAATGGATATGGGATCATCCATCGCCTATCTGTATGGGTCGAGAAGGTATACACTAGTCTACTCTGGTATATCGATGCCCCGTCTCGATATACCCACGACTAGGGACCTTGAAGGATGTACTTATGGACTACCATGTCCGCACTAGTATGATCCGCATCATAGTCCAGGTAGTCAAGTACACATCCTAAGGGCTTTACTAACATGTAACGGAGAGACAACCAGTGTACACGTTAAGATAAAGAGCAACAGATAGCATACTATCATGTCAAGCAAGAATGTCCTCCCTATATATGTCCAAGCATCCACTACAATATACATCCTATGTATAGTAATGGCCTCTAGGGCATACATATAACTAACAATTCCCACTGTGCTTTGATTTCCACCTTACCACGTCCAAGAGGGCGTGCAAAACGGTGGTTTTTGGGTACAGTCCCGATTCACATGGAGGCAATGAGCGATAGGAGGGGATTCGTCTCTCCCGGTATAGGGAGTTGATGTTGTGCTGTGTTCGATTGGCTATAACCAGAAATCCCTGGCCAGGGTTGCTGAGATTTACTGGTAAGTGTTACCAGTAGTTTCTCGAACTGTTATAGACCTCATATCGACACGACTTATCAAGCTTCTGGGGTCTGACGTTTACAACCCCTAGGCGAGATATGCGACATATCAGACGAACAGACCGGACTGTACGGTGCTGGTTGGATTCACAGGAGTGTGAGCGGGCTTGCTCGTTGATCTTCTGATCGCTCAATACCCGGGTGGCCGTTACATTTAGCAGACCGCTTGCGGCTTGTGGATGTTTGATATGATCATCACCTGCTGCCGGCGTATTGATGAGTCTTTAGAGTCCTACACAGAGGTTTCCTGGCTCAAGCGAAACGAAATAGGAGCGCATATGAGATATGTGCGGGACCGAGAATAATACCAGTATGTGATACTGTATTCTATTCTCGCGATTTGTATCATTGGACGGTTATATATGATATAGCCGGGTTACCGAATCAAGTGTTGATTCGATACATTGATACACTTGATATTAGTCGGTTATATGCAATATGACCGGATCATTAAATCAAGTGTTAATTTAATTATTTAATGTATAATTATATATTTGATATATTACTTTACATTAACTAGTATTTGTTCACTTAAGATTGTTTTCTCACTTGAATGTGCACATTGTATATATGATATATTTTTTTTGTGCACTTGATTGTATCATGTTTGATGATACATGCAAACTTGGGTGTGTGCTATATACCATGTTTAGTTAATGGTTAGGGTTTCTTTTGCCTTATTTATTTATTTCATATATTTATTTTTGGCAAGAAACAAAAACAAAATGGTGGTGGCTTTTATCACTTTGGCTTGAAGCTTCATGAAGCTTCATGACATCTTTGACAAAGTCTAAGCCATTTTGTTTTATTCTTAACCCAACCATTAGCCTAAACCCTAGTTTAGTCTCTACACTTGTTACACTCACCCATGGTTACTAAAATGATAACCATCACTTGATTTTCTTTTTGAAATATAATTCATTTTTCTTTCTTCATCTTCATCTTCTTCAAGAGGTGAAGAAAGCTTGCTTGAAAATTTCCAAGTGATGAATCCAAGTGAGAAATCCAATTCCAAAGTGAACCCACTTCCTATTTCTTCATCCTCTACCACTTGCCATGTAGTAGAGTGTGTTATCTTCACAAGTTCCATGACCAAGTGAAGATGGAGCTTGAGTTTGAGTCGCCTCGACGTAGATCATCTTCGGCACCGAAGTCAATGACCTAGCCCGCTCATTTCTCCGATGAAACCGACGCTAGAGACCGGGATCCCGATGATCGCAGCGAAGGGACGTCATCTCGGAGCTAAAGAAGTGGTGGAGCGGATCTACAAAGGTTGTATTTCCATTCACTTATTAGTAAAGCAGTTTACTAGCTTGTTGTTTCGCCTAATTTCTAGTTAACGATCTAGTTAAGGGTTTCTCGGCACCATAATTTTTTATTTTGGCATGGTCGATGTCTTGTGGAACCTCCTTAGTGTGCCTAGGAACCCTACAGTGGTATCAGAGCCTAGCTAGAGTATTAGGCGATATGTTAACGAAGTTAAAACCCCGATCGAACCCGAATACCGCAAAATACACCCCTCTCTGGACAAATTTTAAAATCTGTGAATTTTCTTAATTAAAAATGCCTAAAAAAATCAGCAGGAAATTCTAAGAAACATAGTGAAAAACGACATTGTTTGGCGCTTAAACCGCCGCGGAACCGTGGCACGAGCGTGGCTCGTGCGGCGGTTCTGTGGCCATAATGTGACGTCACCTCTGTCCTTTTTCACAGTAATGTTTCTATTTAATTTCTTGATCTTTTCTAGGTATTTTTATCTGACTCAAGTGTTGAGTATTTTGGGGTTTATTTTGTAGTCGTTGTTTCGATCGGAATATTTGATTTCGTTGGGTTTTCCGGATATTTTTAGAACATGTTAAAAAGTTCGACCCGATATAAATACCCAATTTTTCCCCTGCCGGGAAATTTCCAAGTGTTGGATTTTTCCATAGTTTGAAAACGTTCTAAGTAGTGCAAGTAACGCGATGGACCCTCTAGAAGATAACAAACCTTAACTCGATTATGTGACCGTCTTGAACTGCCCTTTGAACCTTCGGGTTTGGGGCAGTACGGCGTACCACATGTGAGGCGTTGGCTTGGCCCTTCAACGGCTGGACCGTTGGTACTGTGGCATGAAGTGAATGTTTTTAAACTTATTTCATGTGTTGAGCTGTTTCGGGAAAACTTGGGTGTTTGATTGTTCGATCGGAAAGTTTAACATTTTCTATTTATCTGGAATGTGATACAATATTTGGAATCCACATGTAGTTATGAGATAACTGAATGAATGTTATAGACATAGCAGTTTAGTCTCACTTGATCGGTTGCCATGGAATTTTGATGTGATCAAAAGTCCGTTGCAATCGCGTAGCGTACGCGGATACTCGCCGGTAAACTTAATAGACAGCCACGCCCCATAGCCCTGACCAAGTGACTGTAGGAGAACCCCGTCGCCGAAAACATCCGTTCGGGTGCTCGCGGCAGCGGTGTTCCGCCTTGGTGCACTTCGTCGACGGCATCGGGGGTGCGGCCGCCTACTAAAGTTTGCGACAAGCATTCGATCAAAATGCTGGGAATCTTGTTGAATTGCCCGACTTAATATTGAAAAGAGTTTTCGATAAATGAGACTAAAATGCGGGGTTTATAATTGTTAGGCATACGATGTCTAAGAAATTCATTTGGTTAGGCATGCGATGTCTAAGGAATTCATTTGGTTCGGCATGCGATGTCTAAAAAGGTTGCGGATTCCAACTGTTGTAGTTTTACACTTTCTTTTCTGTGACCGTAAGTGTAATATATGATATCGCCGGTTTCATTGCTATATGTCAACGACAATTGGGATACGCATGTTTACTTACGTTGATGACATGTGATGTTATGTGTTGCTGGATATGTTATATTGGATCGTCGTGTTTGAATAGCCGGGGTTTTTTTAATGTGAGATGAGTGTTTTTCATTTTCATTAATGTAAAAACTTGTATGTAATATTCTTTTATTGGGGCACTTCCAGGTTGCGGAAGATGTCACCATTGTATATTATTTACTTTTCCGCACTAGGATAGACCCAAGGAGGGGAGCACAAGTAACCGGGTTCTAGGGTCCAGTGGGAGACCATCTCGAGGAGTCGAGTCCGGGTCCCCTAACCCTAGAATTGGTAGGGTTGCTTGCCGCTCTCGTAGGGGTCTAGGGGTGTGGGTTTGGCTATTCATTGCGATCGTGGAATCCGTGTTTTATACTGGCTCGTATTAAAAACACGGACGTCCTAGTATATCCAATGTTTCATATGTTTCTTCTGCTGCGATATCTGTGATGTGATCATTTGATGTTCTGTGATAAATACTGTATATAGTATATATGATATATTATATAGGCGTTACTTATGTTTTATACCCGCGCTAGCCCTGCCCCGCTCTGCCGTTAGTTGCCTAACCTAACGGTGCACGAGGGGACATCGAGGCGAATGCGGATGGCATAAGTGTACGTCGTATTTATCTGTGATGTTTAGGTAACTTAAATGATGGGACTTCATTAATATGATTAATGAAAGAAAAAGAAACCTAAAAGATGTTATGGAATCGAATTTTCAAAAACAGGTAGCTACAGTTCTTGCTTTACATCGCGGTGTTCCTTGTAGAACATCCTGCACCTTATTCGATAAGGAAAGGGCTGAGATCCCTTCACCGTGAGTGACCCCTTTAGCAATAACTGGCAGATGCTACACCCCTCGGTTTGTCTTTTGATTGCTTCTATAGTTTTTTCTTTGCACAGCGGTATATATGATATATCCTGCACCTTATTCGATGAGGAAAGGGCCGAAGATCCCTTCACCGGGAGTGACCCCTTTAGCAAAACTAGAAAAGCCTAAAAAACACTCCATTTTAAAATTATTTGATTCTACAACGATATCAAGTTCATTACGCAATAGGTTTTCAGAAAAACCTGTCGTAGCATCCCGTCATTTCAGATAAGTAGTAGTTAGTATTCGTGCTGCGTTTGTTGGCTTTTGTCAAGGCGTAGTGTGCGGTAGCTGACTGGTGCTTATCTGCTTATGCATATGATGCAGATTGGGTTAGGGTAGTCGTGCGACCTTGTTGGCCTTTGTCAAGGGTCGTACGGGTGGGTTTAATTCAATCAGGAAATGACGGGTTGAACTTGACTAGCATCCTATGGTTTGTTGGCCTTTGTCACGGGCAAAATTATCGGGAATTTCAATTGTTGAAATTTGTAATGAGATTGCATACCTTCTATGAGATAGTTGGAACCCGATACCCACTGCGAGTAATTGTTACTCCTGGGAGAGTTTTACACATTACAATTAGCCGATCAAGTAGGTGTCTAGAAAGGTGTCAACGGGGTTATGCCTCTGGGAAAACGAGGTTTACATTAATTAGGTCCGTGCGAAAGCACGGGGCACCTCCCTCAAAGTACTGATACTGGCCTGGCTGAAAGATTGACGAACTTGTAGCGTGTAATTAATCCCGGCTAGTTTTTCCTTTTAGGGTTTGAAGGAAGATTTGATAAAAACAGTGGGAGCCATCCTGATTAGATAAAATAATAACCAATCTGATCTTGCAAGAGCATACGCAGAGTGTTTTCTTCTCTCTCTCTCCAGGTAGCGACCATATCACGCCTTAATCAAGATAATAATACGGATGTATTGACCGAACCCGCTTGTTATACTAAGCTGGGGAACGTTGGTCCCGCTCTAACTTATAATTGTTATAAGACAGAGCAGGAAATTGGGGATTACCAAAATTCCCGTGCCGCCCAAACGAAGAAAGTGCATGTTGATGCATCATCTTCGGGTGTGTTCGTTACATAGTACTGTTTCTCAGTATCCTTTACATCCTGAGTATGTGATACCGGATCAGAATCCCGCATATGTAATCTGTTACATGGGCTACAGATAGGTAGAGAACTGAGAACGGGTGATAAGTTTCATGAGGCAGAAGTCGGTGCAAATGTTGCAGCCAAGTCTGTTGGTCACTGTCACCCTGTATTACCAGTACATTGATTCTGAACAAATGTTATTAGATACCGAACCTGATATACAAAATCATATCAGTCTCTTTATTAAGTAAAGAAATGATAAAATTTTGTATTGTTGGATAATGTTTTGAACATTTCCTATATCAAAAGTTGATCGGTTCAGGCACGTTATCTAAAAGCATAGACATTCTAAATTAAACTACAGTTCTTAGTATACGGAACACACACAAGAAGAAGAGTTCAGAAATGAACGAATCCTTCTTGAGGTATTGTAGACTAGGTCATATCAATGAGACCCGACTAGCTAAGTTGCACAAAGATGCATATTTAAATCTGTTTGAATTTACATCTTGTGAAAACTTGCCGGTCATGTCACAAAGATAAGATGAACACAACTCTATTTATTGGAAGTAGAGAAAGAGTTAGTGTACTCTTGCGATGATACATGTTGATGTATGTAGGTCCCCTGTCTACACATGCCAAGACCGGTTCTTTGTACTTCATTACATTCTCTGATGATCCCTTTAGATTCAGACATATGTTCCTGTTGAAACACAAGTCCAAACCTTTTGAGATATTCACAGAATATAAGTTAGAAGTAGAGAACCAAAATACGGGTATAAGTATTATGTCCTTTGATGTGATCAGGGAGGAGTATACTTGAGCATGGAAATCCTGGGCTATCCTAAAGGAGAATGAGATTCTCTCTCAGCATTATTCCTCCATATACACCATAGCACGATGGTATATCGGGGCGGAGCAATAGCACCCTATGTGATATGGTGTGCTCTATGATGAGTACTACTGAGTTTCCTATTTCCTTTTCGGAGTTATGCGCTTGAGAAGCTGCATACCTATTGAATATGGTTCCAATCAAATCAGTTGCCTACCACTTCATATGTGATATGGAAAGGGAAGAGTCCATATCTTAAGTTTGTTAAGATTTAGGGTTGTCCGGCCTATGTCTAAAAGCAAAATCCGGACAAGCTCGAGGCAAGGACAGTTATGTAGAACTGGAAATGTTTCAGCTATACAAACTGCAGCTGATGATTTGGTTGAACCAAAGGATTCAATAGTTACCAACGAACCTCAGCCTCTCCGACGATCTGGTAGGGTTCCTCACCCACCTGAGAGATACTTCGGTTTCTCCATGACAGTGGGAGCGAGGATTGCATCATGAGATGATGACCCAACTAGTTTCGAACTGGCTATCAGGAGTGAGACTCTGTAAGAATGGCTGGATGCTTATCGATCTGAGATGGAATCCTTATACACCAACAAAGTATGGACTTTGATTGCTTTATCTGAAGGGTTAAAGCCCCATCAGGAGCAAGTATATCTTGAGAAGATTACTTGGTGTACATGGAAAAGTTGAGTCTTTCAAAACTAGACTTGTTAAAGGTTTTCGTCATCGACCAGGCGTGGATAACGATGAAACCTTTTCCAGTGGCTATGCTTAAGTCCATCCAGATCCTACTTGCCATGGCTACATACCATGACTACGATATCTGGCGGTTGGGTGCCATGACTGCTTTTCTAAGTGATGTTTTAGAAGAGTGCGTCTATAAGTACACATCCAGAGGGCCTCGTAGACAGTGGGAGCAGCGGAAACATGTGCAAGATGTTTTATGTGATAAAGCAGGCATCGCGGAGTTGGAACATCTGTTTTGATGAGTTAGTCAAAGAGTTTGACATCATCAAAATGGTAGATGAACCTTGTATAAACAAAAGAGTAGTAGGGAGTATGGTGGTGATCCTCGTAGAGTACGTGGATGACATACTCTTGATAAGAAAGGAGTTTCCTATGCTACGCTCGGTAAATCTCCGCTTATCACAATGATTCTCCATATAGGATCAAAGTGATACCTACTAGATCCTAGGTTTTGGATCTATGAGATAGATCTAATTGGATGTTAGGATACTCACTAGTTGTAGTGAGATGGTATCAATCGATCCTGGGGAGAATCACTGGAAAGATTCTAGGGTGGTAAGGACGACTGAATGTCAGTCGCAGGCATTGTCTTTACCCTCAGTAAAGGGACGGTATGTTGGAAGAGTTCCAAGCTAGATACCGTGGCAAACTAGACGATAAAGGCTGGATACATCGCTACTTAAGATGCTACCAAAGAGCCAGTCTGGGTGTATATTGGTTCATGAGATGAACTTTGTTCCCTCCATTGTGTGACAATGGAGTTGTGGGTTACGCCGAGGAACGCCCATCCCATCAGTGATCCAGACATATTCTAAGGCAGTGTCACCTGATCATGGAGATGGTTGATCTCCAGGGGATCGAGGTTAGGAGAGCAGACTCAGAGGACAATACGGCGGATCCACTCACAAAGGCCTTTTCCCAGAGAGAGACTTTTATGGGATGGTTGAGTATGAGATACTGCAAACACTGCTACAGATGGCCCTAGTGCAAGTGGGAGATTGTTAGTTATATGTATGCCCTAGAGGCCATTACTGTACATAGGATGTATATTGTAGTGGATGCTGGGACATATATAGGGAGGACTTTCTTGCTCGACATGATAGTATGCTATCTGGTTGCTCTTTATCTTAAAGTGTACACTGATTGTCTCTCTGTTACATGTTGGTAAAGCCCTTAGAATGTGTACTTGACTACCTGGACTATGATGCGGATCATACTAGTGGGGACATGGTAGTCCATAAGTACATCCTTCAAGGTCCCTAGTCGTGGGTATATCGAGACGGGGCATCGATATACCAGAGTAGACTAGCGTATACCTTCTCGACCCATACAGATGGGCGATGGATGATCCCATATCCATTGGTGTTTGACATCAGAGATGATATACGGGTACTCAGTAGAGACTGGGTACACTGGACGGACTCGCCGAGAACTCCCAGATGGTATTATACCTTACGTCAGATGGCAGTTCTCTGGTGACACTGCTACAGGTTAGTCTGTAGACCCGAGATCGTCATAGAGTCTTGTGTGATTCCCACTGTGCTTTGATTTCCACCTTACCACGTCCAAGAGGGCGTGCAAAACGGTGGTTTTTGGGTACAGTCTCGATTCACATGGAGGCAATGAGCGATAGGAGGGGATTCGTCTCTCCCGGTATAGGGAGTTGATGTTGTGCTGTGTTCGATTGGCTATGACCGGAAATCCCTGGCCAGGGTTGCTGAGATTTATTGGTAAGTATTACCAGTAGTTTCTCGAACTGTTATAGACCTCATATCGACACGACTTATCAAGCTACTGGGGTCTGACGTTTACCACCCCTAGGCGAGATATGCGATATATCAGACGAACCGATCGGACTGTACGGTAAGTGTTGCTGGTTGGATTCACAGGAGTGTGAACGAGCTTGCTCGTTGATCTTCTGATCGCTCAATACCCGGGTGGCCGTTACGTTTAGCAGACCGCTTGCGGCTTGTGGGTGTTTGATATGATCATCACCTGCTGCCGGCGTATTGATGAGTCTTTAGAGTCCTACACAGAGGTTTCCTGGCTCAAGCGAAACGAAATAGGAGCGCATATGAGATATGTGCGGGACCGAGAATAATACCAGTATGTGATACTGTATTCTATTCTCGCATTTGTATCATTGGACGGTTATATATGATATAGCCGGGTTACCGAATCAAGTGTTGATTCGATACATTGATACACTTGATATTAGTCGGTTATATGCAATATGACCGGATCATTAAATCAAGTGTTGATTTAATGATTTAATGTATAATTATATATTTGATATATTACTTTATATTAACTAGTTTTGTTCACTTAAGATTGTTTTCTCACTTGAATGTGCACATTGTATATATGATATATTTTTTTGTGCACTTGATTGTATCATGTTTGATGATACATGCAAACTTGGGTGTGTGCTATATACCATGTTTAGTTAATGGTTAGGGTTTCATTTTCCTTATTTATTTATTTCATTTATTTATTTTTGACAAGAAACAAAAACAAAATGGTGGTGGCTTTTATCACTTTGGCTTGAAGCTTCATGAAGCTTCATGGCATCTTTGACAAAGTCTAAGCCATTTTGTTTTATTCTTAACCCAACCATTAGCCTAAACCCTAGTTTAGTCTCTACACTAGTTACACTCACCCATGGTTGCTAAAATGATAACCATCACTTGATTTTCATTTTGAAATATAATTCATTTTTCTTTCTTCATCTTCATCTTCTTCAAAAGGTGAAGAAAGCTTGCTTGAAAATTTCCAAGTGATGAATCCAAGTGAGAAATCCAATTCCAAAGTGAACCCACTTCCTATTTCTTCATCCTCTACCACTTGCCATGTAGTAGAGTGTGTTATCTTCACAAGTTCCATGACCAAGTGAAGATGGAGCTTGAGTTTGAGTCGCCTCGACGTAGATCATCTTCGGCACCGAAGTCAACGACCTAGCCCGCTCATTTCTCCGATGAAACCGACGCTAGAGTTCGGGATCCCGATGATCGCGCCGAAGGGACGTCATCTCAGAGCTAAAGAAGTGGTGGAGCGGATCTACAAAGGTTGTATTTCCATTCACTTATTAGTAAAGCAGTTTACTAGCTTGTTGTTTCGTCTAATTTCTAGTTAACGATCTAGTTTAGGATTTCTCGGCAACATAATTTTTGATTTTGGCATGGTCGATGCCTTGTGGAACCTCCTTAGTGTGCCTAGGAACCCTACACCATCGACCCCAAAGTCGGTATTTCTACATATTCTTTTTTCCACCATGACCACGATGGACGGATATCCATCAAACTTTAACACCACTCTGCCACCGCCAATAGGTGCGCAGAATCCTCCACGCATTTCTCTCCAAGAGAGATGCTATCCAACACGTGTTCCCCTTCCCACCTGTCTTTCTATACCTCCTGCCAACGGGGAAAATTTTGAAATCAACCCCCAATTTATCAAACTGTTACCCAAATTTCACGGTCTCGAGTCTGAAGACGCATACGTTTTTATCACAAAATTCGAAAACGTATGTGCATTGATGGGTAATTCACAACTGTCTGTGGATGCTATGCGTTTACGTCTTCTCCCATTCACTTTGTGCGATTTAGCCAAGAAGTGGATTTATAATACAACCGCACATTCTATTTCAAAATGGGATGAATTTGTTGCAGCATTCTTTAAGAAATTTTATCCCAATCATAAGACCAGCCGTATTTGGAGCGAAATCTTCAAATTTACCCAACTTCCCAATGAACCATTTTGGAAATACTTTGAACGGTTCAAGGATCTTCTTATCCAATGTCCTCATCACGGAATCCCTAGATGGGATCTGTGTCGAGTTATTTATGAGTGTATTGATCTCATGACAAAACAGATACTTGAAACCATGTGTCATTGTCAATTCCTGTCTAAAGATGATGGTGAAGCTTGGAAATATCTAGAAGATTTAGCTCAAAACACATTACAATGGGAAAGTGTTAGACCACCATCACCTAGGGAAGATATCAATCTGCTCAATGTTTCCGTCACAATGACAGCCGAAATGGCCGCAATACAAAGGAAGCTCGGCGCTATAGAAAACAAAATCGCTTCAGCTTCCCTAAACCAATACACACTTCCCAAAACCGTGTGTGGTTGTTGTTCAAATCCATCACATTTGACGGAAGAATTTCCTTCGAATGTATCATTTCAAGGTCACACTAATGCTGCATTTCAGCAAAGACCTGGAAACGATCCTTCTTCTTCCTCATATAATCAAGATTGGAGGAATCGCCCCGATCTTTCTTGGATCCAACACCAAACTCAATACACGGATCCAAACCAGAATAACTTTCAATGGGTCCCTCCACAGCAACAGCAACCACCACAACTGAGTCAGCACCCTTACCAACCACAAAATTTTCAAAACCCGGCCAACAACTTTGATCCTTTTTCTGCCGGAACCAATAACACCTCTGCACTTGAACAAACCATGAGTTTGCTTCTGACAAATTCTATTCAAACGTCGGCTGATTTTAAGTCTTCTATTGATGATATCAAGAAAACCTCCGCCTCTCAAGGTGAGATTATTAAATCGATGGAAGCACAAATTGCACAGTTAACAGCCGAAATGAGTGCTAGAGAGAAAGGGAAACTTCCGTCTCAACCCACACCTGATCTTGGACCCTCGCATTATAATGATGTGAGTGCTATTACCATGTTGAGATCTGGAAGAGTGCTAGACAATCATGTGGGTGAACAAATTGATAATGATGAATTGATCATTAACACCCCGGCTTTCACTTCCACTTCCACTTCTTACCCTATTTCGTCTAATTTACCTTCTTCTTCCGAGCCTATTCTCCGTTTTCCCAAAGGCTCGAGCCCTCCACCCACTTCATCCTTCCCACTCCCACAAACTTCTCCACAAATGTTGGACCTAACACTTATTGATAAAGCTCCATTTCCAAACAGATTGAGGGCCAAAAAACCTGATGCACAAATGGAGAAGATTGTGGACATGTTTAAGCAAGTTAACATCAACATTCCTCTCCTAGATGCTATACAACAAGTTCCGTCCTATGCGAAAATTCTTAAGAACTTGTGCACTAGGAAGAGGAAGACTCAAGTGCCGAAAAAAGTGTTCATGTCAAGTACTGTAGACACAGCTTTTCCCCAACAATTACCAAGGAAACGTAAAGACCCTGGCTGTCCTACTATTTCTATTTCTATTAGGGATAAACACATCAACCGTGCTTTACTTGACCTTGGCGCTAGTGTTAACTTGCTTCCATATTCAGTTTATAAGCAACTGGGTATCAGAGTGTTAAATCCCTCGAACATAACTCTCCAGATGGCCGACCGATCAATCACCAAACCTATGGGTGAATTTGAGGATGTGTTGATAAAAATTGGGGAATTTGTATTCCCTGTGGACTTTATTGTTCTTGATACACAGCCTGTAGTGAACCCACGGAACCAAAGTCCGGTGATTCTAGGTCGTCCTTTTTTGGCTACTTCCAACGCTGTAATCAATTGTCGAAATGACTCTATGAACCTATCTTTCGGGAATAGATCAATTGAGCTAAACATTTACAAGTTGGGAAGTCAACCCTCCGATCCTCATGCTTGAGTATGTTCTGTCGAATTAATGGATGTCGACAACAGCGAATTTGATCAGCTTCATGATACCGATCCAGACTTCCTTTATACGTTGTTGTTTGACCCAGATATGTATCATATACATACGGACCATTCTTTCGAGTTGTCCGGGTCAACATCTAACGTCGATGATGAACCTTTTCTTGAGTCTGAGTATCATCCCGTTCTTTCCAGTGACATTATTCTTCGGGATATCGATGAAAGCTTCGCTAATAGACTTGCATTTTTAGCAGACATGGGTATTGAGATGAATCATCTCCAAAACAAAGAAATTGAACCTCCACCCCTTTTTCTTGACAATCATGAGAATGCGAGTAATCCATCACAATCATCACGGTGTCGTCTCTCCAAAACGAGACGCAAACACATTCTATCTTACCACTTATCTTTTCCCCACTTCTTCTTGGCTCTTTTCAACTTGTTCTTCCACCAACAGGTGCACTACACTGATAAAATTTTCGAATGGTTGGTGTTGACTTTCGGTCTTTGTAAAGCTTTACATTGACCAGTAACTTTGACCCCCTCTTGTGATTTTAAAAGCTTAACATTGTTTAACTCAAGTTTGGGGAGGAGTATTTTTTTTGGCTCTTGAAAATAAAAGTTGTCCTAAAAAATTGTGAGCCAAAAATAAATTTGGGGGAGATTTTCACGTCCATATTTCTGGTTTCCGCTAATAAATTTTCCTCCCAAACCTATAGGTTTTTGAGATTTAACGAATGACAATAGTGAGGATACTGTTGAAAGCAAGTTTGAGGGAGGTTTTTGCTTATTTACGCATCATTTTGCATCATACTTTGCATAAGTACAAAACATATAATAAAAAAAAATTTGTACATAAATAAGATAATAAAAGATTAGATAGTGAAAAATTACATCCAAAAGATTGGAAAAATTTAAGAAAACCAAGAAAGTTAGAAGTTTTCTTAAACGAAACTAGTAATAAGTAGTTATGAGCCATTGTCCCAAGGGTTAGTAAGATGAAAGAAGTCACTAATCTGAGGATAAAAATAAGTCTGAAAAATAGTTCCTATTCTGGAAGCCAAACATTTGAATGTTGATACCCTACTATACGCACTTACACATGTCTTGAAGCTCAAGATAGTAGAGGATACCTTGAAATGCTCTTGTCTAAAAGCTAAAGTATGAAGGAAATAATAAATGAAGAAAATATAAAATGGTGTAGAAAAATGAACACTGGTTTTGTTATCACCAAGGCAGCAATAAAAAAATATAGCGAGGGTGCTTCATCACCTAGTACCTTAGACCAACTGGTTTGGGAGTCACTGCTAAGCCTTAGGTGTTGCAAGACGAGGAAAATGCTACTTACGCCTAATCAGCAAGCACATGAGTAATCGGTCGGTTAGTACCTCAAGAAGTATTAACGGTCGCATGAAAAATGTGTGAGCGAATCCATCAAACTATTCACCGACTAAAAAGTACTGAGATAGATGGACAAGAGTATGCTAGCTTGAATCGAATTCTCCGAGTGTAGGGATGTCTTTTACACACACGTAGGGGTATATGATCGATGTTTGGAAGAAAGATAGGAATGAAGATTAAAGACGATGTTTTATTGAGGGATGATGTGATTTCTAACATCTTTTCATGACTATTAAGATAGGGCTCATGACAACCGAAAAGCTACTATAGTTGGAAAGTCTGATTTTCAAAGTCTTTCTTTTACAATTCTTATCTTTATATGTAACTTTCACAGTCTTCCTTTTATTATTGGATTTTGTGGGTGCAATCCGCTGAAAACCCTCTGGAGACAACACTCCTCCTACTAGGGACACCTAGAGGTTTAAAGGCTTGTTGCACGTGCTCAGTGCAATCGTGTTGCCTATGAAAGTGTGCTAGTTAGTTTTTCTTTTTCTTATATTTTCTCCTTCTCTTAAATAAAAGATATTTGCTCGAGACGATCAAAATTAAGTTTGGGGGAATTTGATCAATCGAAAATATTGCATTTTTAACACATCAATTTCCCTACTCTTTCTAATCATATAAGGGTGTTTAGTATAAATATAGCACATATTAGCAATTCGTCTGCAAAATATCAAATAACATGTGTTATAGATTATAACCGACATTCTAGAGGGAAATTGAGTGTTTATTACTACACGAATGATTTTTTTATATCTCAACACTGTTTATAAAGATTGTGTGCAGAACTCCTTCAGGTCAAAGAGCCCGAATCACAAAAGTGCAGATAGAACGCATCAAGTCAAAGACTTAAGATCTAGCAGCAAACAAGAAAGAATAATGAGATTCCAGACATCAGAAGATTCCTTAAAAGCCAAAACCAAGCAATTCAGAGAGAATGAGCTATCAAGGACACTAAATGGCCGCGGATCCGCGGCCGAGTTGGCCGATCCGCCGCGGATCCGCGGTTAACTTGACACGTCATCAGCCAAAATTCTCCAGAAGTCTTCATCGTAACAGCCTTGCTTCTAGAAGACTCTCTGAAAACACGTGGCTTCTTCTAGAAGGCTCTGCATAAAAAACTCACTCTAGAATCTTCCTTGTAACAAGCTCATTCTAGAATATTCCCTCTAATAAACTCATTCTAGAAGGCTCTCTCTAACAACCTAGCTTTGGAGGGAAGATTCAAATGAGATAGTTATAAAAAAAGATCTAGATATAGGGTTTTGGGGTTACACAATTAATTAGGGTTGAATATTGAGCCACAATTCAAATTCAAGTTGAGTGACACAACTTTATTCAAAAACCCTAACCCAAATCCAAATCCAAAGCCAAATCAAGATCATTTTGAGAAGCAAATCAAGAAAGCAACCATCGATCCTTTATTTGCGAAACCAATCTTCATCAAGAGCGTGAGATCCACGACGATCCACGTCTCACGGAGATCGAGCGGAGCGAACTTCGACGGATCTAGTTACCTCTTCAAAAGGAGCGATCGAGAGCAACATCTTGTAACCTCGAATTGAGGAAATGTATAATTAGTCGTCTATTTAATAAAGGTGATAATTGAAATTCTTGCTTTCTTTACATTCTTGCGTTATGAAACTTCTTGATCTTTGATTCATTAATTTTCATGATATTTGAGTGAAATCTTCGCTTGTAGCGGAATCGAGAGAATAGGTAGATGATATTGATGAAATTCTTGAACGATTCTTAAGTCTTAGGAGTTTTGTAAACTTTAGGAAATTGAATCATCGAAAACCTAATTTGAGCAAGATCGCTTTCTTTGCTCCAAATTAGAGATCAACGATCAGTGATTCAATTTGCTAGAGGCTAGAATTTGAATGATAATTAATGAAAGGACAAGGGATGATGATGGAGAAACCCTAGTTTCTGCAATAGATCCCTAATCCTCATTGACCGTCATTGATCTAGCAACAAATCTTCAATAGATAAGAATTAGTAATCATTAGTATTCATCATCACGATCAATTGGATCGATTCCTACAAGCTACTTTACAAATCTTGATAATTCAAACGATTAGGACATTTCTTGATTCTTGATTCTAGATCTTTATTTTCTTGAAATGAAAACTCACAAATCTTGAATCAATTTTCTTGCAATTTTTTTTATCTTTTTATTTCAACCCATCTAAAACAAGATCGATCAAAACACACCTCTCAGTGGATGATCCGTATTCATTAACGCGCTACACCGACACCGTTAATTGATTGCGGTATAAATTTCTTTGGTTGTGAAACATTTCAAATACACACGAAGATGATCAATCAGTAGGGAAGGAAGAAAATCAATTAGCGCAGGGACGGTGTGCAGAAAGTAAGAAGTAAAGACATATAAAGGGACTGAAGTGAAGGCAAAGGAAATTACGACTACTGTCATGATTCTGGATAATGGAAAATGGATTACTAGGAATACCTGACCATCCCCTATGAAATATTTGCATGTTTCAGTATTTCTGTGTACTTGTAAAAGTGAACTGTTTTCTCAATCAATTCTGACCCCAGGGTATGTATTTACCAGATTTGGATCTCACATATGTACGGTGTTACAGATGATGAGTAAGAGTAGAATATTGGGAAATGGGCGATTTGATACTCAATATCGGAATTCGTTGCAATTGGTGATATTGGATTAAATCGTTTGGCTTTTGCCTGACGGCAAATATTTGGTTTCGAATAACCGTTGTTATGCACCAAGTTTTAAAAAATATCTGTACCTTTATTTTATAAAGTGAGATATACATTTTGAAAATTGTGTTATAAACATTTACCTTTATCAGTTGAGGATAAGGTAAGGTGCATTGAATAATGGTGTAAGACATTTTTAACCATGATACAGTTTTCAATTTACAAAACACGGAATTTGAGTTGGTATACTCTTAGCACTTATACATGAAAATGTATGTTGTCTAGTGTCGTTCAGGACAAGGGGTTGGTACTCTTACTTCATTTAGGTTTACTTATTGGTTTTCTGGTTTTAGACACGCATTCATAGTAATGCAAGGTCCAAAGATTTTGACAAGTTTGTAGGTATAAGAATAAAGTAGAGAACCATACATTGAAAGTATCGGGATTCTTCGAGGTGATCGAAAATGTAGATGCTTATGCTAGGTATTCCATCATAGTAATATCGAGAACTTGATTCCCTCATAGGTTACTCATCTGTGGATGCACTCCATGATAAGTAATGCTGTATTGGCCCTTTTCCATTAGGTAATATGCACTGGAAACAGCTGCATGACATTTGAATCTGGTTTCATCGAAAGTAGTGTCTTGATTCTATATGGATATAGAATGGTTGCATGTCTTGAGGTTGTCAAGATATGGAGTTATCTGGTTTCTGTTTAAAAGAAGAATCCAGACAAACTCGAGGCACGCTTCGGTAATGGCGGTTTGTGGATTATCCCAAACATTCGCTAGGATTTTGTTTCTACCATTTTCAAGGTCAATAGTTATATTGTTCTTGACTCGCCACCATTTTATAAAAGAATTTTTTTGCAAAAGAAACTAGTGGGAGTATGGTAGAATTGGAAGTGATTCCAGAACCACAAACGATTATCAAAAATTAAGAGAATTTAAGGATTCAATTGGACTTGACAAACCGTTATCTACTCCGGTAGAATTGGAAGTGATTCTAGAACCATAAACGGTTACCAAAAATTTAGAGAACCTAAGCATTCAATTGGACTTGACAAACCGTTATCCACTTCGCATATTTTAGTGTGTGACCTCAGACATCTGAGAGATACATCGGTTTTCTAATAGACGGTGACAGGAAGGTCAATATCATGGTAATGATGACCCTACTAGTTATCAGTAGGTTATAGGAAGTGGTAACTTCCAGGTGACCAAATATTTCATATCCAAGATGGACTCCACGCACTTCAGCAAATTATGGATTTTGGATTTTGCTGGGTGCTCCTGAAGGGGGTAAAACCCATTAGGAGCAGGTAGATCTTTCGAGATCTGTGCAGGTGGAAAGGTGCTAACCTAATAAGACTAGACTTGTTGTAAAGGGTGTAGGGTTCCTAGGCACGCTAATGAGGTTTCACAAGGCATCAACCATGCCAATTTTAAATTTTACAAGTGCCGAGAAACCCTAATACGGATTCGTTGACTAGAGTTTAGGCGAAAAGTGAAACTAGTTAACAACTTAACTAAAAGAACGAGGCTACAACCTTTGTAGATCCGGTTCTCCACTTCCTTAGCTCTACGTAGACATCCCCTCGCTGTCCATATCGGATCTCGGACTCTAGCATCGGCTTCATCGGAGAAAAGTGCGGACTAGGTTGTCGACTTCGATGCCGAAGAAGATCTACGTCGAGGCAACTCAAGATCAAGCTCCAACTTCACCAAGTTGTGAAACTTGTGAACAAAACACCCTATACTACTTGGCAAGAGGTAGAGGATGAAGAAATAGGAGGTGGGTTCACTTTAGAATTGGATTTCTCACTCATTTTCACAAGTTGCCATTAAAGCTAGTAAGCTTTTCTTCTTGTTAAAGATGATGAAGAAGAAGAAAGAATATGATAAGTCCTTCTTAAAAAGAAAAATAATATGAATACTTATCATATCCTAACCTTGGTTAGGTGTAGAGAATAGACCATGGTTAGTTTGAATGGTTAGGGTTAAGCATGAAGAAAAAATGGTCACTTTAGTCAAAGCTTCATGAAGCTTCAACAACAAACAAAGAAAGCCACCATTTTCTCTTTTATCTTTTCCAAAATAAGTAAATAAATAAGTAAGAAAAATAACAACCCTAACCATTACATAACCATGGTTTAATCTTTACACAAACTCAAGTAAGCATGTATCATCAAACATGATACAATCAAGTGCACACAAAAATATATCACATATACAATGTGCACATCAAGTGAGAAAATCCTTTTAAAATGAACCAATGCTAGTTAATGCAAAGTAATATATCAAATATATAATTATACATTAAATCATTAAATCAACATTTGATTCAATGATCCGGTTATGTCGCACATAACCGACTAGTATCCAATGTATCGATTTATCGAATCAATCTTCGATTCGATAACTAGGTTATATCGCATACAACCAATCAAAACATTCATCGCGAGAATGAAATACGGTATCACATACACGCATTATTCTCGGTCTCGCACATATCTCATATGCGCTCCTATTTCATTTCGCTTGAGCCAGGAAACCTCTGTGTAGGACTCTAAAGACTCGTCAATACGCCGGTAGCAGATGATGATCATATCAAGCATCCACAAGCCTCAAGCGGTCTGCTAAACGTAACGGCCACCCGGGAATTGAGTGATCAGAAGATCGACGAGCAAGACCGCTCACACTCCTGTGAATCCAACCAGTAACACTTACCGTACAGTCCGGTCTGTTCGTCTGATATGTCGCATATCAAGTCTAGGGGTGGTAAACGTCAGACCCCAATAACCGATAATTCGTGCCGATGTGAGGCTCATAACGGGTCGAGAAACTACTGGTAACACTTACCAGCAAATCTCTGATCAGCCCTGGCCAGGGACTTCCCTGTTACGGCCAATCGAGCACAGCGCAACATCAACCCCCAATACCGGGAGAGACGAAACCCCTCCTATCGCTCATTGCCTCCATGTGACTCGGGACTGTGCCCAAAAAGCACCGTTTTGCACGCCCTCATGGACGTGGTAAGGTGGAGATCAAAGCACAGTGGGAATCACACAAGACTCTATGACGATCTCGGGTCTACAGACTAACCTGCACAAGTGTCACCTGAGAACCGCCATCTGACGTGAGGTATAATACCATCTGGGAGTTCTCGGCGAGTCCGTCCAGTGTACCCAGTCTTCACTGAGCACCCATATACCATCTCTGATGTCAAACACCAATGGATATGGGATCATCCATCGCCCATCTCATGGGTCGAGAAGCGTATACGCTAGTTTACATTGGTATATCGATACCCCATCTCGATACACCCACGACTAGGGACCTTGAAGGATGTACCTATGGACTACCATGTCCCCATTAGTATGATCTGCATCATAGTCCAGGTAGTCAAGTACATATTCTAAGGGCTTTATCAACATGTAACTATAAGACAGTTTAAAGAGACCAGTGTACATGTTAAGATAAAGAGCAACCAGATAGCATACTATCATATCGAGCAAGAAAGTCATCTCTATATATGTCCAAGCATCCAATATAATATACATCATGTGTACAATACTGGCCTCTAGGGCATACATACAACTAACAATCTCCTACTTGCACTAGGGCCAGCTGCTGTAGTATCGCATACCGAGCATCCCGAAGAGTCTCTCAAACTGTATCTGGGGAATGGCCTTCGTGAGTGGATCCGCCGTGTTGTTCTTTGTGTCAACCCTCCTAACCTCGATCTCTCGGCGATCAACAATCTCCTGGATCAGGTGATACCGCCTCAGAATATGCCTGGATCGCTGATGGGACCTAGGTTCCTTGGCCAAAGCCACCGCTCCATTGTTATCACAATACAAAGGTATTGGATGCTCAATGGATGGAACCACTCCAAGTTCAGTAATGAACTTCTTGATCCAAACAGCCTCTTTGGCAGCATCGTTGGCAGCGATGTATTCAGCCTCCATCGTCGAGTCTGCCACGGTTTCCTGCTTGGAACTTTTCCAGCTAACCGCCCCTCCGTAAAGGGTAAAGACAAATCCCGACTGCGACTTAGAGTCGTCCTTATCACTCTAGAAGCTTGAATCGGTAAAGGACTCCACTTGGAGTTCTCCGTTACCATACACCAAGAGCATCTCTTTAGTCCTTCGCAAGTACTTGAGAATGCTCTTCACAGCTGTCCAGTGACTCTCTCCAGGATCAGCTTGATACCTGCTCACTACACTTAGTGAGTATGCTACATCGGGTCTGGTACATAGCATCACGTACATGATAGAGCCTACAGCCGAAGCATAGGGTATCCCTTGCATGCGAGCTCTCTCCAAATCAGTCTTGGGAGACATCTCTTTAGAGAGAGTGACTCCAGAGATCGTCGGCAAGTTCCCACGCTTGGATTCTTCCATACTAAATCTCTTTAGTATGGTGTCAATGTACCTGGATTGGGACAATCCCAATATCCGTTTGGATCTATCTCTATAGATCCCGATTCCCAATATGCAGGAGGCATCACCAAGATCTTTCATTGAGAATCTTTGTGATAAGAAGAGCTTGACTGATTGCAGCATAGGAATATCATTTCCTATCAAGAGTATGTCGTCCACGTACAATAAGAGGAAGACAGCCTTACTCTCTGCCACCTTCTTGTAAATACAAGGTTCATCTGGGTTTTTGACGAAATCAAACTCTTTGATAACGACGTCAAAGCAGATGTTCCAACTTCGCGATACTTGCTTTAATCCATAAATGGATTTAAGCAGCTTGCACACCTTCCCGCTGCTCCCACTGTCAACGAAGCCCTCTGGCTGAGTCATGTACACGCACTCTTCTAAATCACCGTTTAGAAAGGCGGTCTTAACATCCATTTGCCAGATTTCGTAGTCATGATATGCAGCGATGGCAAGCATGATCCGGATGGATTTAAGCATAGCCAAAGGAGAAAAGGTTTCGTCATAGTCCACACCTGGTCTTTGACGAAAACCTTTTGCAACAAGTCTAGCTTTGAAAGTCTCCACTTTCCCATCTACACCAAGTCTTTTCTTGAAGATCCACTTGCTCCCAATGGGTTTTACCCCTTCAGTAGCAACTTCCAAAGTCCATACTTTGTTGGTGTACATGGATTCCATCTCGGACCGCATAGCATCCAGCCATCTCGCTGAGTCCCTACTCGTGATGGCCTGCTCGAAGCTAGTTGGGTCATCATCCTCCATGATGCAATCCTCGCTCCCACCATCCATGAGAAAATCGTAGTATCTCTCAGGTGGGCGAGGAACCCTACTAGATCGGCGGGAAGGCTGAGGTTGATTTGGAGCTACTGAATCCTCTGGTTCCACTAAATCTTCAGTTTGAGTTTGTGTAGCCGGAATTTCTTCCAGTTCTACCTTATCCTCACTAATTTCTTTTGCAAGAAATTCCTTTTCCAAAAAGGTGGCATGTCGAGAAACAAACACTTTTTGTTCCTCTGCATGGTAGAAAAGATATCCATGTGAATATTTGAGATATCCCACAAACTTGAATAGAACTGACCGTGCCTCGAGTTTGTCCGGATTTTGCCTTTTGACATAAGCCGGGCAACCCTATATCTTAACTCGTTTAAGACATGGTCTCTTCCCACTCCATATCTCATATGGTGTGGTAGGTACAGATTTAGTTGGAACTTGATTCAATAGGTATGCTGCTGTTTCCAGCGCATATCCCCAGAAGGAAATAGGTAACTCAGCTGTGCTCATCATAGAGCGCACCATATTTAATAGGGTGCGGTTCCTCCGTTCTGATACACCGTTGTGCTGTGGTGTATATGGAGGAGTCAGCTGAGAGAGAATCCCATTCTCTTTTAGGAAGTCCAGGAATTCATTGCTTAAGTATTCACCTCCTCGATCAGATCGAAGGATTTTAATACTTTTTTCCGGTTTGGTTCTCGACTTTTTGTTTATATTCTCTAAATTTCTCAAAAGCTTCTGATTTGTGTTTCATCAGGAACACATATCCGAATCTAGAGAGATCGTCAGTGAATATAATGAAGTACGAAGAACCATCCCTGGCATGTGTAGACATGGGACCGCATACATCACTATGTATCAGTCCCAAGAGTTCGATAACTCTATCTCCGTGTCCTGTAAACGGAGTTTTGGTCATTTTTCCTTCGAGACATGACTGGCAAGTGTCATAAGATGAAAATTCAAACGGATTCAAATATCCATCCTTATGCAACTTAGCCAGTCGTGTCGCATTGATGTGGCCCAGTCTACAGTGCCACAAGAAAGATTCGTTCAGTTCTGAACTCTTTCTCTTGTGTGTGTTTGTTATGCTCAGAACTGTTGATTGATTTAGAACATAAATGCCATTGCACAACGTGCCTGATCCAACCAACTTTTGGTTACGGAAAATGTTCATAACATTATCCTGTAATACAAAATTATATCCCTCTTTACTCAATAAAGAAACCGATATAATATTGCATATCAGGTTCGGCATGTAATAGCATTCGTTCAGAACCATTGTATTACCAGTTGGTAATGCAAGGTGATATTCCCCGACAGTCTTAGCTGCAACAATTGCACCATTTCCAACTCTAATGTCTTTATCACCTTCTCCAAGTTCTCTACATTTCCTTAGCCCATGTAACTGATTACATATATGGGATCCTGACCCGGTATCTAATACCCAGGACGTAGGGCAAATGGAGAAACAGTTCTCTGTAATGAATACACCCGAAGAAAATGCATCAACATGTACTTTCTTCAATCGGGTGGCATGGGAATCCTGGTATTCCCCTATATCCTGTTCAGTCCTATAACTCTTATAAGAAAGAATGGAACCAACGTTCCCCAGCACAGTATAACATGCGGGTTCGGTCAATACATCCATATTATTATCTTGATTAGGGCATGAAATGGTCGCTACCTGGAGAGAGAGAGAGAAGAAAACACTTTAGCGTATGCTCTTGCAAGATCAAATTGGTTATTATCTTATCTAATCAGGATGGCTCCCACTGGTTTTTATCAAATCTTCCTTCAAACCCTAAAAGGAAAGACTAGCCGGGATTAATTACACCCTACAACTTCGCCAATCTTTCAGCCAGGCCAGTGTCGGTACTTTGAGGGAGGTTCCCCGTGCTTTCACACGGACCTAATTAAAGTAAACCTCGTTTTCCCAGAGGCGTAACCCCGTTGACACCTTTCTAGACACCTACTTGATTGGCTAATTGTAATGTGCAAAACTCTTCCAGGAGTAACTCTTACTCGCAAAGGGTATCGGGATCCAACTATCTCATAGAAGGTATGCAATCTCAAATTTCCGATAATATTTTGCCCCTAGCGTCCTATGACCTTAACAAAGGCCAACAAATCATAGGATGCTAGTCAAGTTCAACCCGTCATTTCTTGATTGAATCAAACCCACCCGCACGACCCTTGACAAAGGCCAACAAGGTCGTACGACTACCCTGAAACAATCTGCATCACATGCACAAGCAGATAAGCACTATTCAGCTACCGCACACTACGCCTTGACAAAGGCCAACAAACGCAGCAGGAATACTAAACAGTTCTTATCTGAAATGACGGAGGGCTACGACAGGTTTTTCTGAAAACCTATTGCGTAATGAACTTGATATCGTTGTAGAATCGAATGAAGTTTTGAAATGGAGTGGTTTTGAGGCTTTTCTAGTTTTGCTAAAGGGGTCACTCCCGGTGAAGGGATCGTCGGCCCCTTCCTCGTCGAATGAGATGCGGGATATATCATATATATCGCTGTAAAAAGCAAAACTCCAAAAACAATCAAAAGCAAACCGAGTGTGTAGCATCTGCCAGTTATTGCTAAAGGGGTCACTCCCAGTGAAGGGATCTCGGCCCTTTCCTCATCGAATAAGGTGCAGGGTATATCATATTTACCACTATGCAAAGCAAAACTGTAGCTACCCTTATTATTTAAAATTTGATTCTACAACATCTTTTAGGTTTCTTTTCTTTCATTAATCACATTAATGAAGTCCCATCATTTAAGTTACCTAAACATCACAGATAAATACGACGTACACTTATGCCATCCGCATTCGCCTCGATGTCCCCTCGTGCACCGTTAGGTTAGGTAACTAACGACAGAGCAGGGCAGGGCTAATGCGGGTGCAAAACATAAGCAACGTCTATATAATATATCATATATACTGTATACTGTATCTATCAGAACATATCAAATGATCACATCATAGATATCGCAGTAGAAAATATCATATGAAATATTGGATATACTAGGACGTCCGTGTTTTTAATACGAGCCAGTATAAAACACGGATTCCACGGTCGTGATGAATAGCCAATCCCACACCCATAGACCCCTATAAGAGCGGTAAGCAACCCTACCAATTCTAGGGTTAGGAGACCCGGACTCGACTCCTCGAGATGGTCTCCCACTGGACCCTAGAACCCGGTTACTTGTGCTCCCCTCCTTTGGTCTATCCTAATGCCGAAAAGTAAATAATATACATCAACGGTGACATCTTCCGCTACCTGGAAGTACCCCAATAAAAGAATATTACATACAAGTTTTTACATGAATGAAAATGAAAAACACTCATCTCACATAAAAACCCCCGGCTATTCGAACACGACGATCCAATATAACATATCCAGCAACATATAACATCATATGTTATCAACGTAAGTAAGCATGCATACACCGATTGTCGTCGACGTATAGCAACGACAATCGGCAATATCATATATTACACTTACGGTCACAGAAAAGAAAGTGTAAAACTACAATAGTTGGAATCCGCAACCTCTTTAGACATCGCATGCCTAATCAAATGAAATACTTAGACATCACATGCCTAACAATTATAAACCCCGCATTTTAGTCTCATTATCGAAAACTCTTTTCAATATCAAGTGAGACTAAACCGCTAGATTTATAACATTCATTCAGTTATCTCATAACTGTGTGTGAATTCCAATTATTGTATCCCATTCCGGATAAATAGAAAATATTAAACTTTCCGATCGAACATTCGAACACCCAAGTTTTCCCGAAACCGTTCAACACATGAAATAAGTTCAAAGACATTCACTTCATGCCTCAGTACCAACGGTCCAGCCGTAGAAGGGTCAAGCCAACGCCTCACATGTGGCACGCCGTACATCCCAAACCCTAAGGTTCAAAGGGCAGTTCAAGACGGTCACATAATCGAGTTAAGGTTTGTTGTCTTCTAGAGGGACCATCGCGTTACTTGCACTACTTAGAACGTCATTAAACTACGGAGAAGTCCAACAATTGGAAATTTCCCGGCAGGGGAAAGATTGGGTATTTACATCCGGTCGAACTTTTTTAACATATTCTAAAATTATCTGGAAAAATACATAGACGAAATCTGATAATCCGATCGAATCTACGAACTCCCAATACAACCCAAAATACTCAACTCTTGAGTAAATATTAAAAATTCCCAGAAAATTCAGCACTAAAATATAGGAATTACTGTGCAATTTTCAAGAGGTAATATGACAACTTGGCCGCAGAACCGCCGCACGAGCCATGCTCGTGCCGCGGTTCCGCCGCGCTTTAGATGAATTGGCCGCTCGAATTTCACAGTAATTCTTAAAAACTCCTGCTGATTTTTCTGCATATTTTTAATCCACAAAAATCCACATTTTTGAAAATTGTCCAAAGAGCAATTTGGGTTAGGGTTTCGATGTTCGTTCGGATTTCAAACGTCGTCAACACTTCGCCTAAGGCTCTAGCTAGGCTCTGATACCACTGTAGGGTTCCTAGGCACGCTAATGAGGTCTCACAAGGCATCAACCATGCCAATCTTAAATTTTACAAGTGCCGAGAAACCCTAATACGGATTCGTTGACTAGAGTTTAGGCGAAAAGTGAAACTAGTTAACAACTTAACTAAAAGAACGAGGCTACAACCTTTGTAGATCCGGTTCTCCACTTCCTTAGCTCTACGTAGACGTCCCCTCGCGGTCCATATCGGATCTCGGACTCTAGCATCGGCTTCATCGGAGAAAAGTGCGGACTAGGTTGTCGACTTCGATGCCGAAGAAGATCTACGTCGAGGCAACTCAAGATCAAGCTCCAACTTCACTAAGTTGTGAAACTTGTGAAGAAAACACCCTATACTACTTGGCAAGAGGTAGAGGATGAAGAAATAGGAGGTGGGTTCACTTTAGAATTGGATTTCTCACTCATTTTCACAAGTTGCCATTAAAGCTAGTAAGCTTTTCTTCTTGTTAAAGATGATGAAGAAGAAGAAAGAATATGATAAGTCCTTCTTAAAAAGAAAAATAATATGAATACTTATCATAGCCTAACTTTGGTTAGGTGTAGAGAATAGACCATGCTTAGTTTGAATGGTTAGGGTTAAGCATGAAGACAAAATGGTCACTTTAGTCAAAGCTTCATGAAGCTTCAACAACAAACAAAGAAAGCCACCATTTTCTCTTTTATCTTTTCCAAAATAAATAAATAAATAAGTAAGTAAGAAAAAGAACAACCCTAACCATTACATAACCATGGTTTAATCTTTACACAAACTCAAGTAAGCATGTATCATCAAACATGATACAATCAAGTGCACACAAAAATATATCACATGTACAATGTGCACATCAAGTGAGAAAATCCTTTTAAAATGAACCAATGCTAGTTAATGCAAAGTAATATATCAAATATATAATTATACATTAAATCATTAAATCAACATTTGATTCAATGATCCGGTTATGTCGCACATAACCGACTAGTATCCAATGTATCGATTTATCGAATCAATCTTCGATTCGATAACTAGGTTATATCGCATACAACCAATCGAAACATTCATCGCGAGAATGAAATACGGTATCACATACACGCATTATTCTCGGTCCCGCACATATCTCATATGCGCTCCTATTTCGTTTCGCTTGAGCCAGGAAACCTCTGTATAGGACTCTAAAGACTCGTCAATACGCCGGTAGCAGATGATGATCATATCAAGCATCCACAAGCCGCAAGCGGTCTGCTAAACGTAACGGCCACCCGGGTATTGAGCGATCAGAAGATCGACGAGCAAGCCCGCTCACACTCCTGTGAATCCAACCAGTAACACTTACCGTACAGTCCGGTCTGTTCGTCTGATATGTCGCATATCAAGTCTAGGGGTGGTAAACGTCAGACCCCAATAACCGATAAGTCGTGCCGATGTGAGGCTCATAACGGGTCGAGAAACTACTGGTAACACTTACCAGCAAATCTCTGATCAGCCCTGGCCAGGGACTTCCCTGTTACGGCCAATCGAGCACAGCGCAACATCAACCCCCAATACCGGGAGAGACGAAACCCCTCCTATCGCTCATTGCCTCCATGTGACTCGGGACAGTGCCCAAAAACCACCGTTTTGCATGCCCTCATGGACGTGGTAAGGTGGAGATCAAAGCACAGTGGGAATCATACAAGACTCTATGACGATCTCAGGTCTACAGACTAACCTGCACAAGTGTCACCTGAGAACTGCCATCTGACGTGAGGTATAATACCATCTGGGAGTTCTCGGCGAGTCCGTCCAGTGTACCCAGTCTTCACCGAGCACCCGTATACCATCTCTGATGTCAAACACCAATGGATATGGGATCCTCCATCGCCCATCTCATGGGTCGAGAAGCGTATACGCTAGTCTACATTGGTATATCGATGCCCCGTCTCGATACACCCACGACTAGGGACCTTGAAGGATGTACCTATGGACTACCATGTCCCTACTAGTATGATCTGCATCATAGTCCAGGTAGTCAAGTACACATCCTAAGGGCTTTATCAACATGTAACTATAAGACAGTTTAAAGAGACCAGTGTACATGTTAAGATAAAGAGCAACCAGATAGCATACTATCATATCGAGCAAGAAAGTCATTTCTATATATGTCCAAGCATCCAATATAATATACATCATCTGTACAATACTGGCCTCTAGGGCATACATACAACTAATAAAGGGTTTTCATCAAATACCTGTTGTGGATTGTGATGTGACTTTTACTTTAGTGTCAATGCTGAAGTCCATATGGATATGACTTGATACTACTATTCCCCTTACTTGTTATCAGCAGGTCATAGGAAGTGGTAACTTCCGGGTGATCAGGTGTTTCATACCCAAGATGGACTCCACGTACTTCAACAAATCATGGATTTTGGACTTTGCTGGGTGCCCCTGAAGGGGTAAAACTCATTAGGAGCAAGGAGATTTTTCGAGATCTGTGCAGGTGGAAAGGTGCTAACTTAATAAGGTTAGACTTGTTGTAAAGAGTTTTCATCAAATACCCGTTATGGATTGTGATGTGACTTTTACTTCAGTGTCTACACTGAAGTCCATATGGATATGTTTTGGCGCTGATCAGTTCATGGCTATGATATCTGGCAGATGGGTGACTATAACGTTTTTCCAAATGGAATTTTGGAAGTCCACATGTATATGACTCTGCCAGAGGGTTATCGTAGTCAGTGGGAGCAGCGGAAGGTGTGCAAGTTTCTTATGTCTATTTGTATACTGAAGCATGGATAGCGGAGACAGATCATATGTTTTGATGAGACAGTCAAGGTAGTTGACTTCTTCAAAACAAAAGATGAACCTAGTAAGAAGGATGTGGGGAGTACTGTCTGGGATTTAGATGACGTACTCCGGATAGGAAGAGATGTTCCTATACTACAATTAGTCAAACTTTTGTTGTCACACAGTGTTTTCTCCACGTTGGATTTGGATAGTATATCAGGAATTCTGGTGACTAGATCTAGATTTGGGATGATTCCCAAATCGGGTATACTTAGACGGCATTCTAAAAGTATTTTAGAATGGACGACTCCTGGCATGGTAGTGTACCCGCAGGTGATGGAGTCACCTTCTTAAAAGAGATGTCGTCTAGACTGATGAAGAGAGGGACTGACATGAATGACATATCATTTGCTTAGGCAATTGAGTCAATCATGCAATTTCTTGTACAATACCAGATAGATGATTCTAGTTTTAAATCTAGGTTTAGGAAGTTTCCCAATCGGGTACTTGTATGTCTACGTTACCCACCCCGGTACTTACGTGGAGGCGGAATAGGTAAAAAAATAAATTTTTATCATAAGGTAACATAGACTTTCTTGAGGATCTTTGCCAAACCATTTCTAACAAACAACTAGAGGTTATATCTACTATGCTTAGGAGATTATACCTCACGAAAACTGTCCTTCGGTTCTTCCCTCCGCTGTCCTCCTCGTCCATGCAAGCTCCGAGGATCGATCCGGATCTTGGTCACCTCCGCGGCCTCCTAGAGTCGAAGACGATCTAGCCGAGAGTCTATAGTCCGAGCTCCACCTCAAGCTGAGGTAACTAGGGCAACAAGTTTGCTACTCTTGATGCCTTTGGTGATGTAGAGGAAGAAGATGGGTATGTTTGTCTATTTAGAACCTAATTTGCTCAACACATGAGACTATTAGGAATTTGTAGTGAGGAAGAAGAAGAAGCTAACTATGGGAGCTCTCATTTGATGAGAGAGAATGAGAAGAAGATAATGATCCATAATAAAAATAATTACCATTCTTTTGTCATGCTAAAGTGTGATGGTTACTATTGATTTGACCATTATCATGTCAAATTAAATCCAAGCCATAAGAAGAGTCTAGAGCTCACAAAAAATATCCAAGTCAACAATGGTCAACTAGGTCAAATGGTCAACATGGTCAAATGGTCAAAAAAATTAGCCATAACACAATTATCATTAAAAAGATTAGTAAATATTTTCCTCACCTCATAATGGTTTTGACCGAATCAATGGTCAAAACCCTAATGAGGCAACTCCTTCTTCGCTCCTCACACCCGTGCATACACACCCGCATCCGCATTTCGTAGAATGCGAATGCACAGAAGACAAAACTAATCCATCTATACAATACTAGGATCCGGCTTAAAGCAAAGCCCACTAGTATTATCTTCCCGAACATCATACGCGTACAAGTGCATGTAAGTGATCGTAGCCCTGCCGTAAAACCATACGGCCTCTACACCTTTTGCCCAGTGCAGGGAACCTCTCTGTGTGGGACTCTAAAGACTCGACACTATGCTGGCAGTGGGTTTAACCATAGACCGCAAGCGGCACTAGCTGTACGTAACGGTCCCCAGATAGATGTCGATAAGAAGGCCGATGAGGTAAACCCATCCGAACTCCTATTGAGCCTGAATGTGACAATCTCCGTACAGTCCGGTCTGTTCGTTTAAGATTATCGCATGTCGGGCCTAGGGGGCGGTAAACGTCAGAACCCTAATAGCGGTACAAGTCGTGTCGGAGTGTAGCCCAGAACACCCTGAGAAACTACTGGAAACACTACCAATAAATCTTGCTTGCCCTGGCTAGGGACTTTGTGTAATGGCTCTCCTAGACACAACGCGATATCAACCCCCAATACCGGGAGAGACGAATCCTATCTAACCGTTACTGCCTGCAAGTGCTGCGGGACTGCACCCAACTACTACCTGTTTGCACGAATCCTTTGAGCCGTGGTAGAGTATCAATCAAAGTACAGTGGGAACACACTCGAGGCGAAGTAGCAGCGTCAAGTCGACGGACTAAGCTGTACTCCTGTCACCTGGGAACTGTTATCTGACAATAGGTATAGTACCAACCAACAGTTCCCGACGAGTCCTGTCCAGTGTACTCGTAACCTAACGAGCACCCGCATACTATCTCCATTACGCCGTACTAATGGCTGTGGGACAGACCATCTCCCCTGCTGGGATGAGAAGCGTATACGCTAGTCTACTCCGGAGTATCGATGCCCCGTCTCGATAATCCTAGGACTAGGGACCTGTATAAGGATGTGCTTGTAGATTATCCAGCCCCCACTAGTGTGACTGCCATCACAATGCTGGTAATCAAGCAAAGATCCTAAGGGCTCCACTAATATATATAAGCTATATGCTAAAACAAACACATGCACATATTGAAGTAGAAACAAACCAGGTAGCATACTGCCATTTTGAGCAAGATTGTCTATACAACTGTGAATATCCCAAGCTTCCATTAAGTAATATACAAACTAGTATGATACAGTATTGGCCTCTAGGGCATATACACTAACAATCTCCCACATGCACTAGGGCCATGTACTGGCGTATCGAAGACCTATCATCTCGATCAGCCGCTCGAACTGAGTCTGGGGTATGGCCTTCGTGAGTGGATCTGTAGTGTTATTCTCCGAATCTACTCTCCCTACCTCGATCTCCCGGCGATCTACGATCTCCCTGATCAGGTGGTACCGCCTCAAAATGTGTCTGGACTTCTGATGGGACCTGGGTTCCTTCGCTAAAACTATAGCGCCGTTGTTGTCACAATACAGCGGTATTGGATCAACAATGGTAGGAACCACCTGAAGCTCCGTGAGGAACTTCTTCATCCAGACAGCTTTCTTTGCGGCATCACAAGTAGCTATGTACTCCACTTCCATAGTTGAGTCAGCAACGGTTTCCTTCTTGGAGCTCTTCCAGCTAACCGCCCCTCCATTGAGGGTAAAGACATAACCCCACATGGACTTGGAGTCATCCTTGTCACTCTGGAAGCTGGAGTCAGCAAAGGCCTCAATCTGGAGGTCCTTTCCGCCATACACCAAGAACATCTCCTTAGTCCTTCTCAGGTATTTGAGAATGTTCTTTATTGCTATCCAGTGTTTCTCCTCTGGGTCCGACTGATACCGGCTTACAACGCTCAATGCGTATGCTACATCTGGTCCGGTACACAACATCACATACATTATAGAGCCTACCGCAGATACGTAGGGTATAGATGACATGCGAGCCCTTTCTAAATCTGTCTTGGGAGACATCTCTTTGGAGAGGGTGATTCCGTGACAAGCCGGTAGATTACCGCGCTTTGAATCTTCCATACTGAATTGTTTCAGTATGGTGTCGATGTACCTGGACTGCGAAAGTCCCAACATCCTCTTAGATCTATCACGATAGATCTGGATCCCCAGAATATAGTTGGCATCACCCAGGTCCTTCATGGAGAACCTCCGTGACAAGAATCCTTTGACTGACTGTAGCATAGGAATGTCATTTCCTATTAAGAGAATGCCATCCACGTACAAGACGAGGAATACCACAGTTCTCCCTACAATCTTACAGTAAATGCATGGTTCATCCGGATTTTTGATAAAGTCAAATTCTTTGACAGTATTATCAAAGCAGATGTTCCAGCTCTGCGATGCCTGCTTCAGTCCATAAAAGGACTTAAGCAACTTGCACACTTTACCGCTGCTCCCACTCTGAATGAAACCCTCCGGCTGATCCATATAGACGCACTCTTCCAAATTTCCATTTAGAAAAGCCGTCTTTACGTCCATCTGCCAGATCTCATAATCGTGGAAGGCAGCAATGGCAAGAAGGATTCGAATGGATTTGAGCATAGCCACTGGAGAAAAGGTTTCATCATAGTCCAAACCAGGTCTTTAACGAAAACTCTTTGCAACAAGTCCATCTTTATAGGTTTCAACCTGCCCATCTACACCAATCTTCTTTCTGAAGATCCATTTACAGCCTACGGGTTTTACCCCTTCTGGAGCAATGTCCAAAGTCCAAACTTTGTTGGTGTACATGGACTCCATCTCGGTCCGCATTGCATCCAGCCATTTTACTGAGTCACCGCTCTGAATGGCTTGCTGGAAGCTAGTAGGCTCATTATTTTCAATGATGCAATCTTTTCGATTCCCGTCTATGAGAAAGCCGTAGTATCTCTCGGGCGGATGAGACTGCCTACTACTCCTGCGGAGTGGCGCTGGGATGTTCGGTTCTCCTGAAACTTCTGCTTCTACCAAACTTTCAGTAATAGCTTGTGGTTCTAGAATTTCTTCCAGTTCTACTGCGCTCCCACTTGTTTCTTTTTCTAAAAACTGATGTTCCAGAAAGTGGGCATGACGAGAAACAAAAACCTTTTGTTCCTCTGCATAATAGAAAAGATACCCCCTGGAGTTCTTTGGGTATCCCATAAACTTACACAGTACTGAGCGTGCCTCGAGTTTGTCCGCATGCTACTTCTTAACAAAAACTGGACATCCCCATATCTTCAGATATTGAAGATGGGGTTTCTTCCCACACCACATCTGATATGGTGTGGTAGGCACAGTCTTGGAGGGAACCTTGTTCAAAAGATATGCAGCTGATTCTAGTGCATAACCCCAGAAAGATCGCGGTAACTCAGCCTTACTCATCATGGAACGAACTATATCCAATAGGGATCGATTCCTCCTTTCAGATACACCGTTGTGTTGTGGTGTGTATGGAGGAGTAAGTTGAGAGAGAATTCCATTCACTTTTAAGTAGTCCAGAAACTCGGCACTTAAGTATTCACCACCTCGATCAGATCTCAGTGTCTTGATACTTTTGCCTGTTTGTTTTTCTACTTCATTCTTATATTCCTGGAATTTTTCAAAGGCCTCGGATTTATGCTTCATCAAGAAGACATGTCCATACCTGGAGAAATCATCCGTAAAAGTAATGAAGTAGGAATAACCACCTCTCACATGTGTCGACATTGGACCACACACGTCACTGTGTATGAGTCCCAAGAGCTCGCTCGCTCTTACTCCGTGTCCAGTTAACGGAGTCTTTGTCATCTTTCCCATGAGACAAGATTCATAAGTAGCATAAGACTGATACTCGAACGGATTCAAATATCCCTCTTTATGTAACTTCGTTAACCGTGTCTCATTGATGTGACCCAGTCTACAATGTCATAAGAAAGCCTGATTTATTTCCGGAGACTTTCTTTCAAGTTTGTTCTGGACACTGAAAACCTGATCTTGATTTAATACGTATATTCCGTTTTCTAATGTACCTGACCCAATCAGAACTTGATTTAGGTGGATGTGTACCACATTGCTTACAAAAGTAAAATCATATCCTTCCTTATAAAGTAAGGATACGGATATGATATTACAGGCTAGACTAGGTACATATAAACAGTTACGTAGAATCAATATCTGCCCACTTGTCAATCCTAGGTGATATTCCCCTACGGATTCAGTGTTCACGCTCATTCCGTTCGCAACTCTGAGAGTCACATCACCTACCCTGATAACTCTACGGTTTCTCAAAGCCTGTAATGAATTACAGATATAAGATCTTGATCCGGTATTTAGTACCCAGGAAGTAGAGTTAATTGGCATACAGTTTTCTATTACAAACACACCCGAAGCCGAAGCCACAACATGCTTCGAATCCTGGCTACTGACTTTGCTAGCCCTGCAATCCCTCTGCCAATGTCCTTTCCCGTAACAATAGGAACGTCCCTCCTTCACTACATCCAGTCCCGAAACTTTTGCCCTTCCCTTTCCTTCTTCTTCCTTGGTTTCTTTTGTTAGTTATATGTATGCCCTAGAGGCCATTACTATACATAGGATGTATATTGTAGTGGATGCTTGGACATATATAGGGATGACTTTCTTGCTCGATATGATAGTATGCTATCTGGTTACTCTTTACTTTAACGTGTACACTGATTGTCTCTCTGTTACATGTTGGTAAAGCCCTTAGCATGTGTACTTGACTACCTGGACTATGATGTGGATCATACTAGTGGGGATATGGTAGTCCATAAGTACATCCTTCAAAGTCCCTAGTCGTGGGTGTATCGAGACTGGGCATCGATATACCAGAGTAGACTAGCGTATACCTTCTCGACCCATACAGATGGGCGATGGATGATCCTATATCCATTGGTGTTTGACATCAAAGATGATATACGGGTGCTCAGTGGAGACTGGGTACACTGGACGGACTCGTCGAGAACTCCCAGATGGTATTATAACTTACGTCAGATGGCAGTTCTCTGGTGACACTGGTACAGGTTAGTCTGTAGACCAGAGATCGTCATAGAGTCTTGTGTGATTCCCACTGTGCTTTGATTTCCATCATACCACGTCCAAGAGGGCGTGCAAAAAGGTGGCTTTTGGGTACAGTCCCGAATCACATGGAGGCAATGAGCGATAGGAGGGGTTTCGTCTCTCCCGGTATAGGGAGTTGATGTTGCGCAGTGCTCGATTGGCAATAACAGGAAGTCCTTGGCCAAGGCTACTTTAGGGATTTACTGGTAAGTGTTAATAGTAGTTTCTCGACCCGTTATGAGCCTCATATCGACACGACTTATCGAGTTATTGGGGTCTGACGTTTACCACCCCTAGACGAGATATGCGACATATCAGACGAACAGACCGGACTGTACGGTAGTGTTACTGGTTGGATTCACAGGAGTGTGAGCGGGCTTGCTCGTTGATCTTCTGATCGCTCAATACCCGGGTGGCCGTTACGTTTAGCAGACCGCTTGCGGCTTGTGGGTGTTTGATATGATCATCACCTACTGCCGGCGTATTGACGAGTCTTTAGAGTCCTACACAGGGGTTTCCTGGCTCAAGCGAAACGAAATAGGAGCGCATATGAGATATGTGCGGGACCGAGAATAATACCAGTATGTGATACTGTATTCTATTCTCGCGATTTGTGACATTAATCGGTTGTATGCGATATAGCCGGGTTATCGAATCAAGTGTTGATTCGATAAGTTGTTACTATTGATATTAGTCGGTTATATGCGATATGACCGGATCGTTAAATCAAGTGTTGATTTAATGATTTAATGTATAATTATATATTTGATATATTACTTTACATTAACTAGTATTGGTTCACTTAAGATTGATTTTCTCACTTGAATGTGCACATTGTTTATATGTGATATATGCAAATGTCATGTTTGTATCATACTTGATGATACAAACAAGTTGTGTGTATGAGACTTGAACCAAATCAAGGTTAGATTTGGGTTTACTATTTTCCTAAGCATATAACAAAAGAGTGTGACTTTGGTCAAAGTTATCAAGCTTCATGAAGCTTGATAAACATTGACAAAGTCAACTCTTTTGTCATATGTTTAAAGATATTAGTTAACCCAACCTTTAACCTAATGGTTTGGTTAAATCTCTACATGAGTTAAGCATGAGGGCTTAACTCAACCATGGTGCCATTATTTATTGGATAAGTTTCATTTTGGATATTGATTCATATGATTCTTTCTTCTTCTTCATCTTCATCAAGCTCACAAAAGCTTGAGAGCTCTAATGGTTCCATGAGAAAAAGAGTGAGAAATCCAATTCTAAAGTGAACCCACTTCCTATTTCTTCATCCTCTACCACTTGCCATGTAGTATAGGGTGTTCTCTTCACAAAGTTTTCGACCAAATGAAGAAATAGCTTGAGTTTGAGTCTCCCCGACGTAGATCATCTTCGGCCTCGAAGTCAATGACCTAGCCCGATCATTTCTCCGACGAAACCATCGCTAGAGTCCGGGATCCCAATGATCGCAGCGGAGGGACGTCAACACGGAGCTAAAGAAGTGGAGGACCGGATCTACAGAGGTTGTAATCCCTTTCACTTAGTAGCAAAGTCGTTTGCTTGCATGTTTTTTCTCCTATCTTCTAGTTAACGATCTAGTTTAGGGTTTCTCGGCACCGGAAAATTTTAATTTGGCATGGTTGATGCCTTGTGGAACCTCTTGAGTGTGCCTAGGAACCCTACAGTGGTATCAGAGCCTATCTAGAGCTTTAGGCGAAGTGTAGACGATGTTAGAAATCCGATCGAACTCCGAAACCCTAACTCAAACCCTTCTCTGTACATTTTCTGAAAATGTGGATTTTTCCAAATTAAAAATATCCAAAAAATAGAGCAGGGTATTATAAGAGTTACTGTGAAGCACGTGAGCCCAAGTCAACTAAAGCGCCGCGGAACCACGGCCCCACCCTACCATGTGCGGCGGTTCCGCGGCCAAAAAGTTGATTCTTGGCACGTACTTTGAACAGTAATGTCCTATATTGATTCCTGTATTTTCTGGGTAATTTTAACTTATACTCAAGTGTTGAGTTTTCTTGGTTGTATTGGGAGTTTGACAATTCGATCGGAATCTTTAACTTTGTCTGTGTTTTTCCGGATAATTTACAATATGTTAAAAAGTTCGACCGGATATAAATACCCAATTTTTCCCCTGCCGGAAAATTTCCAAGTGTTGGATTTTTCCGTAGTTTGAAAACGTTCTAAGTAGTGCAAGTAACCCGATGGACCCTCTAGAAGACAACAAACCTTAACTCGATTATGTGACCGTCTTGAACTGCCCTTTGAACCTTAGGGTTTGGGGCAGTACGGCGTGCCACATGTGAGGCGTTGGCTTGACCCTTCTACGGCTGGACTGTTGGTACTGTGGCAAGAAGTGAATGTTTTTTTAAACTTATTTCAAGAGTTGAGCTGTTTCGGGAAAACTTGGGTGTTTGAATGTTCGATCGGAAAGTTTAACATTTTCTATTTATCTGGAATGTGATACAATATTTGGAATTCACAATTAGTTATGAGATAACTAATATGAATCCTATAAACATAGCAATTTAGTCTCGAATGATCGGTTGCCACGGAATTTTGATGCGATCAAAAGTCCGTCGCAATCACGTAGCGTACGCGGATACTCGCCGGGTAAACTTAATAGATAGCCACGCCCCATAGCCCCGACCAAGTGACTGTAGGAGAACCCCATCGCCAAAAGCAACCATTCGGGTACTCGCGGCAGCGGTGTTCCGCCTTAATGCATTTCGTCGACGGCATCTGGGGGTGCGGCCATCTACTGGTGTTTGCGACGAGCATTCGATCAGATTATCGGGAATCTTGTTGAATTGCCCGACTAGATATTGAAAAGTGTTTTCGATATAGAGACTAAAATGCGGGGTTTATAATTGTTAGGCATGTGATGTCTAAAGAATTCATTTGGTCAGGCATGCGATGTTTGAGGAAATTGCGGATTCCAACTGTTGTAGTTTTACACTTTCTTTTCTGTGACCGTAAGTGTAATATGTGATATCGCCGGTTTCGTTGCTATATGTCAACGACAATTGGGATACGCATGTTTACTTACGTTGATGACATGTGATGTTATGTGTTGCTGGATATGTTATATTGGATCGTCGCGTTTTGAATAGCCGGGGTTTTATGTGAGATGAGAGTTTTCATTTTCATTCATGTAAAATTTATTGTATGTAATATTCTTTTATTGGGGCACTTCCAGGTTGCGGAAGTTGTCACCGTTGTATATTATTTACTTTTCCGCACTAGGATAGACCCAAGGAGGAGAGCATAAGTAACCGGGTTCTGGAGTCCAGTGGGAGACCAACTCGAGGAGTCGAGTCCGGGTCTCCTAACTCTAGAATTGGTAGGGTTGCTTGCCGCTCTCGTAGGGGTCTAGGGGTGTGGGTTTGGCTATTCATCGCGACCGTGGAATCCGTGTTTTATACAGGTTCGTAATGAAAACACGGACGTCCTAGTATATCCAATGTTTCATATGTTTATTCTGCTGCGATATCTGTGATGTGATCATTTGATATGTGATGATAGATACTGTATATGATATATATGATATATTATATAGACGTTACTTATATTTTGCACTCGCGCTAGCCCTGCCCTGCTCTGTCGTTAGTTACCAAACCTAATGGTGCATGAGGGGACATCGAGGCGAATGCGGATGGCATAAGTGTACGTCGTATTTATCTGTGATGTTTAGGTGATTTAAATGATGGGACTTCATTAATATGATTAATGAAAGAAAACAAACCTAAGATGTTGTGGAATCGAATTTTCAAAAACAGGTAGCTACAGTTCTTGCTTTGCATCGCGGTGTTCCTTGTAGAACATCCTGCACCTTATTCGATAGGGAAAGGGTCGAGATCCCTTCACCGGGAGTGACCCCTTTAGCAATAACTGGCAGATGCTACAACCCTCGGTTTGTATTTTGATTGCTCCTATAGTTCTTGCTTTGCACAGCGGTATATATGATATATCCTGCACCTTATTCGATGAGGAAAGGGCCGACGATCCCTTCACCGGGAGTGACCCCTTTAGCAAAACTAGAAAAGCCTAAAAAACACTCCATTTTAAAATCATTTGATTCTACAACGATATAAAGTTCATTACGCAAAGGGTTTTCTTAAAAACCTGTCGTAGCCCTCCGTCATTTCAGATAAGTAATAGTTAGTATTCGTGCTGCGTTTGTTGACTCAGTCAAGGCGTAGTGTGCGGTAGCTGATTAGTGCTTATCTGCAAAGCATGTGATGCGATTGGATTAGGGTAGTCGTGCGGCCTTGTTGACTCAGTCAAGGGTCGTGCGGGTGGGTTTAATTCAATCGGGAAATGACGGGTTGAACTTTACTTGCGGTCTATGGTTTGTTGACTCAGTCAAGGTCATAGATCGCTTGGGGCAAAATGTTATCGGGAATTTCAAGTGTTGAAATTTGCAATGAGATTGCATACCTTCTATGAGAGAGTTGGATTCCGATACCCGCTGCGAGTAAGAGTTACTCCTGGGAGAGTTTTACACATTACAATTAGCCGATCAAGTAGGTGTCTAGAAAGGTGTCAACGGGGTTACGCCTCTGGGAAAACGAGGTTTACTTTAATTAGGTCCATGCGAAAGCACGGGGAACCTCCCTCAAAGTACCGACAATGGCCTGGCTGAAAGATTGGCGAACTTATAGCGTGTAATTAATCCCGGCTAGTCTTTCCTTTTAGGGTTTGAAAGAAGATTTGATAAAAACTGTGGGAGCCATCCTGATTAGATAAAATAATAACCAATCTGATCTTGCAAGAGCGCACGCAGAGTGTTTTCTTCTCTTTCTCTCCAGGTAGAGACCATATCACGCCTTAATCAAGATAATAAAACGGATATATTGACCGAACCCGCTTGTTATACAGAGCTGGGGAACGTTTGTCCCGCTTCAACTTATAATTGTTATAAGACAGAGCAGGAAATTGGGGATTACCAGAATTCCTGTGCCGCCCAAACGAAGAAAGTGCATACCGATGCATCATCTTCGGGTGTGTTCATTACAGAGAACCATTTCTCAGTATCCTTTACGTCCTGGGTATGTGATACCAGATCAGGATCCCGCATATGTAATTTGTTACATGGGCTACAGAAAGGTAGAGAACTGAGAACGGGTGATAAGTTTCATGAGGCCGAAAACGGTGCAAGTGTTGCAGCCAGGTCTGTTGGTCACTGTCACCCTGTATTACCTGAAAACATTGATTCTGAACAAATGTCATTAGATACCGAACTTGATATACAAAATCATATCAGTCTCTTTATTAGTAAAGAAGGATATAATTTTGTATTGATTGGATAATGTTTTGAACATTTCCTAAATCAAGAGTTAATCGGTTCAGGCACGTTATCTAAAAACATTGATGTTCTAAATCAAACTACAGTTCTTAGTATATAGAACACACATAAGAGGAAGAGTTCAGAAATGAATGAATCCTTCTTGAGGCATTGTAGACTAGGTCATATCAATGCGACCCGACTAGCTGAAGTTACATTAAGATGCATATTTAAATTAGTTTGAATTTACATCTTGTGAAACTTGCCAGTCATGTCACAGAGATAAGATGACCATAGCTCTGTTTATTGGAAACAGAGAAAGAGTTAGTGAACTCTTGGGATTGATACATGCTGATGTATGAAGGTCTCCTGTCTACACATGCCAAGACCGGTTCTTTGTACTTCATTACATTCTCTGATAATCTCTCAAGATTCAGACATATGTTCCTGTTGAAACACAAGTCCGAATCTTTTGAGATATTCATAGAATATAAGTTAGAAGTAGAGAACCAAAATACGGGTAAAAGTATTATGTCCTTTGATGTGATCAAGGAGGAGAATACTTGAGCACGGAATTCCTGGATTATTCTAAAGGAGAATGAGATTCTCTATCAGCATTACTCCTCCATATACACCATAGCACGATGGTATATCGGGACGGAGCAATAACACCCTATGTGATATGGTGTGCTCTATGATGAGTACTACTGAGTTTCCTATTTCCTTTTAGGGAGTTATGCACTTATGAAGTAGCATACCTATTGAATAGGGTTCCGATCAAATCAGAAACCTACCATTTCATATGAGATATGGAAAGGGAAGAGCCCATCTCTTAAGTCAGTTAAGATTTGGGGTTGTCCGGCCTATATCTAAAGAGCAAAATCCGGACAAGCTCGAGGCAAAGTCAGATCTGTGGAAGTTTGTTGGATATCCCAAGCATACGCAAGGGAATATCTTCTACCTAACCGAGGAACAAAAATGTTTTGTTTCTCAGCATGCCACCTTTGTGAAAGGGAATTTCTTGTGAAGAAATTATTGGTTATGAGGTAGAACTGGAAACAGTTCCAGCTATACAAACTGCAGTTGATGATTTGGTAGAACCAAAGGATTCAATAGCAACCAACGAATCTCAGCCTCTCCGCCGATCTAGTAGGGTTCCTCACCCACCTGAGAGATACTTCGGTTTCTCTATGACAGTGGGAGTAAGGATTGCATCATGAGATGATGACCCAACTAGTTTCGGGCAGGCCATCAGGAGTAGGACTCTGTAAGAATGGCTGGATGCTTATCGATCTAAGATGGAATCCTTATACACCAACAAAGTATGGACTTTGGTTGCTTTATCTGAAGGGTTAAATCCCCATCAGGAGCAAGTATATCTTGAGAAGATTACTTGGTGTACATGGAAAAGTTGAGACTTTCAAAGCTAGACTTGTTAAAGGTTTGCATTATAGACCAGTTATGGCTTATAATGAAACATTTTCTAAGTAGCTATGCATAAGTCTATCCAGATCCTACTTGCCACGGCTACATACCATGACTACGATATCTGGCGGTTGGGTGTCTTGACTGCTTTTCTAAATAAAGATTTAGAAGAGAGAGTCTATAAGTACACAGTCAGAGGGCTTCGTAGATAGTGGGAGCAGCAGAAACGTGTGCAAGATGTTTTATGTGATAAAGCAGGCATCGCGGAGTTGGAACATCTGTTTTGATATGGTAGTCAAAGAGTTTGACATCATCAAAATGGTAGATGAACCTTGTATATACAAAAAGGTAGTAAGGAGTGTGGTGGTGATCCTCGTAGAGTACGTGGACGACATACTCTTGATAGGGAAGGAGTTTCCTATGCTACGTTCGGTCAATCTCCGCTTATCACAAGGATTCTCCATATAGGATCAAAGTGATACCTACTAAATCCTGGGTTTTGGATCTATGAGATAGATCTAAATGGATGTTAGGATACTCACTAGTTGTAGTGAGATGGTATCAATGGATCCTAGGGAGAATCACTGGAAAGGTTCTAGGGTGGTAAGGACGACTGAATGTCAGTCGCAGGCATTGTCTTTACCCTCAGTACAGGGACGGTATGTTGGAAGAGCTCCAAGCTAAATACCGTGACATACTAGACGATTAAAGGCAAGATACATCGCTACTTAAGATGCTACCAAAGAGGCTGTCTGGGTGTATATTAGTTCATGAGATGAACTTAGTTCCTCCCATTGTGTGACAATGGAGTTGTGGTTTATGCCAAGGAACGTCCGTCCCATCAGTGACCCAGACGTATTCTGAGGCAGCATCACCTGATCATGGAGATGGTTGATCTCCAGGGGATCGAGGTTAGGAGAGTAGACTCAGAGGACAACACGGCGGATCCACTCACAAAGGCCTTTTCCTAGAGAGAGACTTTTATGGGATGGTTGAGTATGAGATACTACAACCACTGCTATCAGATGGCCCTAGTGCAAGTGGGAGATTGTTAGTTATATGTATGCCCTAGAGGCCATTACTATACATAGGATGTATATTGTAGTGGATGCTTGGAAATATATAGGGATGACTTTCTTGCTCGATATGATAGTATGCTATCTGGTTACTCTTTACTTTAACGTGTACACTGATTGTCTCTCTGTTACATGTTGGTAAAGCCCTTAGGATGTGTACTTGACTACCTAGACTGTGATGCGGATCATACTAGTGGGGACATGGTAGTCCATAAGTACATCCTTCAAAGTCCCTAGTCGTGGGTGTATCGAGACGGGGCATCGATATACCAGAGTACACTAGCGTATACCTTCTCGACCCATACAGATGGGCGATGGATGATCCCATATCCATTGGTGTTTGACATCAGAGATGATATACGAGTGCTCAGTGGAGACTGGGTACACTGTACGGACTCGCCGAGAACTCCCAGATGGTATTATACCTTACGTCAGATGGCAGTTCTCTGGTGACACTGGTACAGGTTAGTCTGTAGACCAGAGATCGTTACAGAGTCTTGTGTGATTCCCACTATGCTTTGATTTCCATCATACCACATCCAAGAGGGCGTGCAAAAAGGTGGCTTTTGGGTACAGTCCCGAATCACATAGAGGCAATGAGCGATAGGAGGGGTTTCCTCTCTCCCGTTATAGGGAGTTGATGTTGCGCAGTGCTCGATTGGCTATAACAGGAAGTCCTTGGCCAAGGCTGCTTTAGGGATTTACTGGTAAGTGTTACAAGTAGTTTCTCGACCCGTTATGAGCCTCATATCGACACGACTTATCGAGTTATTGGGGTCTGACGTTTACCACCCCTAGACGAGATATGCGACATATCAGACGAACAGACCGGACTTTACGGTAGTGTTACTGGTTGGATTCACAGGAGTGTGAGCGGGCTTGCTCGTTGATCTTCTGATCGCTCAATACCCGGGTGGCCGTTACGTTTAGCAGACCGCTTGCGGCTTGTGGGTGTTTGATATGATCATCACCTACTGCCGGCGTATTGATGAGTCTTTAGAGTCCTACACAGAGGTTACCTGGCTCAAGCGAAACGAAATAAGAGCGCATATGAGATATGTGTGGGACCGAGAATAATACCATTATGTGATACTGTATTCTATTCTCACGATTTTTTACATTAATCGGTTGTATGCGATATAGCCGGTTATCGAATCAAGTGTTGATTCGATAAATTGTTACTATTGATATTAGTCGGTTATATGCGATATGACCGGATCGTTAAATCAAGTGTTGATTTAATGATTTAATGTATAATTATATATTTGATATATTACTTTACATTAACTAGTATTGGTTCACTTAAGATTGATTTTCTCACTTGAATGTGCACATTGTTTATATGTGATATATGCAAGTGTACATGTTTGTATTATGCTTGATGATACAAACAAGTTGTGTGTATGAGACTTGAACCAAATCAAGGTTAGATTGGGGTTTACTATTTTCCTAAGCATATAACAAAAGAGTGTGACTTTGGTCAAAGTTATCAAGTTTTATGAAGCTTGATAAACATTGACAAAGTCAACTCTTTTGTCATATGTTTAAAGATATTAGTTAACCCAACCTTTAACCTAATGGTTTGGTTAAATCTCTAAATGAGTTAAGCATGAGGGCTTAACTCAACCATGGTGCCATTATTTATTGGATAAGTTTCATTTTGGATATTGATTCATATGATTCTTTCTTCTTCTTCATCTTCATTAAGCTCACAAAAGCTTGAGAGCTCTAATGGTGCCATGAGAAATCCAATTCTAAAGTGAACCCACTTCCTATTTCTTCATCCTCTACCACTTGCCATGTAGTATAAGGTGTTCTCTTCACAAAGTTTTCGACCAAGTGAAGGAATAGCTTGAGTTTGAGTCTCCCCGACGTAGATCATCTTCGGCCTCAAAGTCAATGACCTAGCCCGATCATTTCTCAGACGAAACCATCGCTAGAGTCCGGGATCCCAATGATCGCAACGGAAGGACGTCAACATGGAGCTAAAGAAGTGGAGGACCGGATCTACAAAGGTTGTAATCCCTTTCACTTAGTAGCAAAGTCGTTTGCTTGCATGTTTTTTCGCCTATCCTCTAGTTAACGATCTAGTTTAGGGTTTCTCAGCACCGGAAAATTTTAATTTGGCATGGTTGATACCTTGTGGAATCTCTTGAGTGTGCCTAGGAACCCTACATCTTTCAGGGTATAAGTAGAGGGCAGAGACTGTAGAATCAAGTCAGTATTTGACCCGTTCTTCAACGTGGTCTTCAGGTCCGTGAGCTCATCAAAATAGCTAGTCTCTGTAAGGACGTTGTGCCCTATAGATGACCCGACAACCAATCTCGCTTGAAGCAATTCATTCGAGATCTCATATCTTGTGATATGAAATTGCTCTCCATGTAAATCTTTCTTATGGAGTAAGACAGAAACTAAGTCCATCTTCTCGTACTGCCTCTGGTATGTACCATCAACTGAGGCAAACACATGGCACTTGGCATTCACATAATCTTTTTCCGATGTCTTACGGATATCAGTATCCGTGACGATGGAAATCGGTCCTGAGACGGCAGGGGTTAGATTAGTGAAGAGGTGTCCCAGTTTGTCATGGGTAATGGACATCTAGACAGACCTTTGCTAGTCATAACAGTCAGATTCAGTCATTTTATTATCTGGATGTAACCTATGTCTGGTCACTGGGTCGCTACAATTAAAAGAGAGAGAAGAAAATACTTAGCATGATGCTCTTGCAAGTTTAGATTGGTTTTAGTTTATCTAAACAGGATGGCTCCCACTGTTTCTCGAATCCTTCTTCAATCCATAAAAGAAGAATCAGTCAGGATTAATCTCACCGTACAATACTTGCTTAACCGTTCAGTCAGGCTAGTGTCAGTACTTCGAGGGAGGTTTTACGACGCTTTCGCCAAGTTCCTTAATTAAATAACCTCTTTTCCCTGTGGGCGTAGCCCCGCTAACACCTTTCTAGACACCTACTTGGTTTATAGCATTGATCGTTAAGTGAAAAGTCTCCCGAGGAGTAGCGGATACTCACAGTAGGATCGGGATCCAAATATCATTGTGTGATAATGCTGAAGGAATCCTACCAACATTATCAAACTCCAAATGGTATGCAGCACTAGCAGGTTTCAATTTCCTTAGAAACTCCCGATGTGGATTTTTGCCCCATGCTCTTATGACATTGACGAAGGCCAACATATCATAAGTCACATGTCAAGTTCTACCCGTCATTATCCAGGTTAATTTGAACCCACCCGTACATACTCTTGACGAAGGCCAAAATAGTAGTACGACTGTCCCAAACCAACGCATCTATCTATTCTAAAGATAAATATTCAGCAGCTACCAATCACTATGTCTTGGCGAAGGTCAAAATACATAGCTTGAATACTACTAAACATTTAACTGAAATGACGGAGGGCTATGAATGGTTTTGGCGAAACCGTGAACGTAGTGAACCTGATATAATCGAAGGAACCTGATAGCTTTTAAAAGGAGTGGTTTAAGCTCCGCGTTTTTAAAAGTTTTTCTGTTTTGAAAAAACCGAGTGGTTTTGAAATTGTTCCAACGATTCAGCTTTGGTTTGTTTTCTTTGCATTAATATAATGCGTCCCATCAATTAATCCTACCATTGCAGAAAACAACGAAAATATAACGTACGCTTATGCCATCCGTATTCTCCACGGGGCCCCGTCACCCGTTAGGTTACTTAACTAACGACAGAGCGGAGGCTGGACTAGCGCGGATGCAAAACATAAGCAATGTCTACTAGATATATGTAAGTCGATGTACAACACCCCACGACTTGCGGGAAGGCGGAATAATGAAAAACGATCTTGTTTAAAGCGTAAACAACGACTAACCGAGAATCTTTGCTAAAACAATAACTAACAAGAAACCATAGAAGAGTTAACTACTATGATATGTGATTATACCTAAAGAACCAAGTCCTTCGTCTTGTCATTCTCCACGTCCTCTCCGGCCTTCTCTATGTAGTAGAAGATCCACCCGAGAGCTTTACTACAAGCTTCACCTCTAACTTGAGGTAACTAGGTTTCTTAAATTGCTAATCTAAGTAACCTAGGTGATATAGAGAATGGTTAAGAATTAAGTAGTCTACTCTAATCCTTGGTCTCAACACATGAGAGGGGAGGATTAGGGTTTGAAGAGAGAGAGCTTGAGGAGAGAGAAAGTGAGCAAGAGAATGAGATGAGATAATGATCTATCATAATATATATCAAGCATTATCATTTATCCAATAAAAGAAAATAAAGGATTAATCATCAAGCTTAATAAATACAAGAGGGTAATTCATCTCCATGAGTTATTAAGCATTTATGATGCATTAATGACATGGATGAATCACTCAAATGACTCACTAATCTCATTTAATGCATATGCCATCTTAACCCCCAAGTCACCATCTTGTAGAAGCTTCTCGCGCAACTCGCGCAATTACGAGAACGCCCCTCCTATCCGTGAAAACACGGAAAAACTTTAGACAGTATAAATCCAATAACCGGATACTAGAAACTGGCTTAAACCAAAGCCGACTAGTAAAAACTGTCCGGATGTCGTACGTGCGTAAACACACGTATGCGTCTGAACCCTTGTCGTAAAACCATACGACCTCTATATCGTGTAAGGTTTGTGTAGCACCCCATGAAGAGTTTTGAAGCATCACATGACCCAAAGTTTTAATTTTTATGGTGCTAAACGAACATGCAAAGGAATCGATCCTAGAAAATTAGGGTTTCGAAATATAAAGCGAACTAATCTAGGGTTTCGAGACTACAACCTTTATAGCTCCCTTTCGCTGGACTCCTTAGTCTCTAGGTTGTTGAACGGAGGTCCTCTTAAAGTCCTCTTGTGTCCACGACGATCCACCACGGAGATCTCCGTCCAAGCTCGCAACTTCGTAAAACCGAAGAGAACACTCTAAACAAAACGGCTAAGCTTGTGTAGAATGAAGTTGTGGTTAAGTTTCTCACTTCAAAAACCTATCTTTAAGTGGTATTTGCTCACTAGAAAAAAACTAGAGAGCAAAAGAGAAAGAGGAAGAAGATGGTGGCAATTTTTTAACAAGAGGTAAAAAGATAACTCATGAGAAGAAAAAGAAATATATCAATATATATTTTATTTCTTCTCACTATGAACCATGGTTAAAGTGATGGAGACATTATTTAACTTGAGTTTTAAATGATAAAGAGAAGGATAACCCTAGGTTAGTGGTAGTTGAGCATGGTTAGGTCAAAGGAAGAATGTAGAAGCAAGAATGATTATCCTTTCTTTTTCATTTTCTTTTAAATCCAAAATCAAATAATAATCCATTATATAATCCATGGTGTGAGTCTTATATTGCCACCATTTCCATATGCTAACAACCATGATGGATGAGTGTATGTATGTGTGCATGTATGCACATCCACATGTGCATGAAACTAGCATGAAAGAAAGAAAGAAAAGCACACATGCATGCACACATCCATCATCCAAGAAAAGGTTTTAAGTGAGAAAACTAATGGTTAAATGATAAATCAACACTTGATTTATCAATCCGATCATATCTCATATGACCCCACCAAAAGCAGTTCACCCGATCAATGTTCGGTATCATATACGCACATTTCAATCGGGTGCATGCGCATATCGCATACGCGCACCACAACGTTTCGCCTGGACTGGGTAACTCCTTTGTGTGACTCTAAGACTCGTCAATACGCCGGCAGAGGGTAATGATCACATCAAGTACCCTCAAGCCGCAAGCGGTCAGCTAAACGTAACGGCCACCCGGGTATTGAGCGATCAGAAGACAACAAGCGAACCTGCTACAACTCCCGTCGAGCCATCCGGCAACACTACCGTACAGTCCGGTCTCTTCGTCAGATATGTTGCATATCGAGCCTAGGGATGGTCACGTCGACCCTAATAACTCAATAAGTCGTGCCGGTGAATGGTCTATAACAGATCGAGAAACTACTGATAACACTTATCAGCAAATCTCAACAGCCCTGGCCAGGGACTTGCTGTTATAACCAGTCGGGCACAGCACAGCATCAACTCCCAATACCGGGAGAGACGAAACCCCTCCTATCGCTCATCGTCTTCGTGTGTCTCGGGACTGTACCCAACGGCCACCTGTTTGCACGACTCAGTAGAGCCATGGAAGGGTGGTAATCAAAATACAGTGGGAGAACACACAAGACTCCATGACGATCTCGGGTCTACAGACTAACCTGTATCAGTGTCACCTGAGAACTGCTATCCGACGATAGATATAATTCCATATAGGAGTTCTCGGTGAGTCCGTCCAGTGTACTCAGTCACCACTGAGCACCCGTATGTGATCTTGATGTCAAACATCGATGAATGTGGGAACATCCATCGCCCATCGTATGGGTCTAGTATCATATACGCTAGTCTACTCTGGTATATCAATGCCCCGTCTCGATATACCTACGACTAGGGACGTTCCAGGATATGCTTATAGACTACAGATGTCCCACTAGTATGATCTCCATCATAATCAGAGTAGTCAAGCCGATATCCTCAGGGCTTTATCAGCATGTATGAATGAATAAAAGCATGATCAAATCAACATGTCAGATAAAGAAGAACCAGATAGAATACTATCATGTCGAGCAAGAATGCAAACTGAATATATATACGTGTATAGATACATCCACTATCACATAATGGCCTCTAGGGCATACATATATCCAACAATCTCCCACTTGCACTAAGGCCAGTTATTGGCGTATCTCATACCCAACATCTCAAAAAGTCGCTCATGCTGTGGCTGAGGGAGGGCCTTGGTGAGTGGATCCGCGGTGTTGTTCTTTGTATCTACTCTCTTAATCTCGATCTTGCGGCGATCTACAATCTCCCGGATCAAATGAAAGCGCCTTAGGATATGTCTGGACCGCTGATGGGATCTGGGCTCCTTGGCTAACGCCATCGCCCCATTATTGTCACAATACAAAGGTATTGGATCAATAATGGTTGGAACTACTCTTAGCTCCGAGACGGACTTCTTCATCCAGACGGCTTCCTTGGCGGCATCATTTGCAGCAATGTACTCAGCTTCCATCGTAGAGTCTGCAACGGTATCTTGTTTGGAACTCTTCCAACTTACCGCCCCTCCATTAAGGGTAAATACAAACCCTGAGATAGATTTGCTGTCATCCTTATCGCTCTGGAAGCTCGAATCGGTAAAGGCCTCCATTTGGAGATCTGTATTACCATACACCAAGAACAATTCTTTAGTCCTTCGTAAGTACTTAAGAATGTTCTTCACAGCTGTCCAGTGGTTCTCCCCTGGGTTGGATTGAGACCTGCTTACAACACTAAGTGCATAAGCTACATCTGGGCGTGTACATAACATCGCATACATTATAGACCCTACTGCCGAAGAATAAGGTATAATGCTCATGCGAGCTCTCTCTTCATCGGTCTTTAGACAAGAATCCTTGGAGAGAGTGACTCCATGGCAAGCGGGTAAGGCACCCCGCTTGGAGTCTTCCATACTAAACCTCTTTAGGATGGTGTTGATGTACCTGGTTTGGGACAATCCCAATAACTTTTTGGATCTATCCCTATAGATCCTTATGCCCAGGATGTATGTGGCATCACCCAGGTCCTTCATGGAGAACCTTAGTGATAAGAATGATTTGACCGACTGTAGCATAGGAATATCATTTCCTATCAGAAGAATATCATCCACGTACAATACGAGGAATGTGACAGCTCTTCCTACAACTTTCTTATAAACACAAGGTTCATCTGGATTTTTGATGAAATCAAACTCTTTGATAACATCATCGAAACAGATGTTCCAACTCCGAGATGCCTGCTTTAACCCATATATGGATTTAAGCAATCTACATGCTTTCTCGCTGCTCCCACTGTCAATGAAGCCCTCTGGCTGATCCATATAAACGCATTCTTCTAAATCTCCATTTAGAAATGCTGTTTTAACGTCCATCTTCCAGATTTCATAGTCGTAGTGAGCAGCAATAGCAAGTAGGATCCGAATAGATTTAAGCATGGCTACGGGCGAAAAAGTTTCGTCAAAGTCCAAACCTGGTCTTTGACGAAAACCTTTCGCCACAAGTCTTGCCTTATAGGTCTCTACCTGCCCATCCACACCAATCTTTCTTTTAAAGATCCATTTGCACCCTACAGGTTTTACCCCAGGGGGTACAACGTCCAAAGTCCATACTTTGTTGGTGTACATAGACTCCATTTCGGATCTCATGGCATCCAGCCACTTCACAGAGTCACCACTCATGATAGCTTGCTGAAAACTGGTAGGATCATCATCATCCATGATGCAATCTTCTCCGTTACCATCAATGAGGAAACCGTAGTACCTCTCCGGTGGGCGAGAAGTCCTACCAGACCTACGGAGTGGCCGAGGTTCTTCAGTTTCTGTTGCAACATCCGGTTCAACCAAATCGTCATTTGTAGTTTGTGTCTCCAGAACCTCTTCTAGATCTACCACCTTGCCATCATCTTTATCTGTGAAAAACTCTTTTTCCAAGAATGTGGCATACTGAGAAACAAACACTTTTTGTTCCTCTTTGTGGTAGAACAGATATCCATAAGAATTCTTTGGATATCCCACAAAGTTACACATGACTGACCGTGTCTCGAGTTTGTCCGGATTCTTCTTTTTAACATAGGCCGGGCAACCCCAAATCTTAATTCTCTTAAGAGATGGTCTCTTCCCATTCTATATCTCATATGGCGTGGTAGACACGGCTTTGGTTGGAATCCTGTTTAGCAGAAACGCTGCAGTCTCCAATGCATGCCCCCAAAACGAGACTGGTAACTCAGCGTCACTCATCATGGACCGGACCATATCTAATAGGGTCCTATTCCATCGTTCTGACACACCGTTGTGCTGTGGTGTGTAAGGAGGAGTGAGCTGAGAGAGAATCCCATTCTCTTTTAGGAAGTTTGCAAATTCTGTACTGAGATACTCTCCACCTCGATCTGATCGAAGCATCTTAATACTCAAGCCGGTTTGTTTTTCTACTTCTTGTTTATATTCAACGAATTTCTCGAAAGCGTCGGACTTGTGCTTTAATAAAAATACATGACCGAATCTTGAGAAATCGTCGGTGAATGTAATGAAGTATGAAAAACCGCCTCTAGCCTGTGTAGACATTGGCCCACATACATCACTATGTATGAGGCCAATGAGCTGAGTAGCTCTTTCTCCGTGTCCGGTAAACGGAGTTTTGGTCATTTTACCCTTGATACAAGACTGGCAAGTCGCATAAGATTTATATTCAAAAGAGTTTAAATATCCATCTTTGTGTAACCTGTTTAGTCTTGTTTCGTTAATATGACCAAGTCTACAATGCCAAAGAAAAGCTTCATTTAATTCTGAAAGTTTTCTTTTATTAGCGTGTTGTATACTGAAAACTGTGTGTTGATTTAGGACATATATTCCGTTATTAAGCGTACCATACCCAACCAACATTTGATTTAGGTGAATGTTCATAACATTGTTCTGCAACACAAAATTATATCCTTCATTGTCCAACAAAGAAACGGATATTATATTACATAGCATACTTGGTACAAAATAACATGGATTCAAAATCAAAATACATCCAGATGGCAACCCCAAGTGATACTCTCCCACTGCGACTGTATGTACATTGGAACCATTTCCAACGCGGAGAGTATGGTCACCTGTCTTCAAAACCTTGCTATTTCTCAGCCCCTGCATAGAATTGCAAATGTGAGAACCTGAATCGGTATCCAATACCCAGGAAGCAGAGTTTATAGAAAAACAGTTTTCCGTCACAAACGCACCTGAAGCAGAAGCATCACCATGCTTCTTCTTGAGACTTAGGTACTCCGTGCAATTGCGCTTCCAATGTCCTGTCTTGTGGCAATGAAAACACTCGCCTTTCCCCGGGTCTCCAGCTGTGGACTTTCCCTTTCCCTTCACCTTTTTAACTCCGCCCTTAGTATTAGTGGGTTTCTTCTTTTTCTTTCCCTTGGCCTTAGCTTTCGGGCGAGAAGAAGAAGACTGTCCAATGGTCATAACGGGAGTCTTTGCTGACTTCATAGTGCTCTCTGCACTCCTTAACATATTGAGGAGTTCAGGGAGTTCCTTCTCCATGCCATGCATGTTAAAGTTCACTATGAACTGAGCAAAGGTGGAGGGGAGGGACTGCAGAATAATATCTATATATTGTTCATTGTCCATTGTCCATCCAAGGTCCTCAAGCTCTTCTATAAGAGCTATCATCTTCAAAACATGGTCTTCTACTGGTGTGCCAGGGGCCATTCGCATCTGAAACAGTTTCTTTGATGCTTCGTATCGTAATACGCGGGATTGCTCCCCATACAACTCCTTTGTATGGAGCAATATACCGTGAATGTCCATGTCCTCGTGCTGCTTTTGATGTGTGTTGTCCATCGATGCAAGCGCGAGGCATTTTGCCGTGGCACAGTCAGCGTCCCATGTCTTGCGGACTTCAATGTCCGCAACTGAGGATTTTGGACCTGGGACGGGCGGGGCTGAAGCCGTGAGGACATATAATACTTTATCATAAGTCAAGGCGATCTTCAGATTCCTCAGCCAGTCTTTATAGTTGGTCCCATTCAGTTTGTTTTTATCTAGTAGAAGCTTAAGTCCATTCATTGGTATCTGCCATTAAGAGAAAGAAAAGAATACACTCAGCAAAAGCTCTTGCACAGATTAGATTGGTTTATTATCTTGTCTAATCGATGTTTCCCACTGCTTTTTATCAAGTTTTTCTTTCAAACCTTAAAAAGAAAAACTAGCCAGGATTAATTACAGTCTACAACTTCGCTAACCGTTCAGCCAGGCCAGTGTCGGTACTTTGAGGGAGGTTCCCCGTGCTTTCGCACGGACCTTAATTAGAGTAAACCTCGTTTTCCCAGAGGCGGAGCCCCGTTAACACCTTTCTAGACACCTAATGAGTTAGCTAATTGTAAACTGTAAAACTCTCCTAGGAGCAACTATTGCCCACAGTGGGATCGGGATCCAACCATCACATGGAAGGTATGCAATCTCATTGCAAATTTCAACACTTGAAATTCCCGATGTAATTTTTTACCCCTAGTACTTATGACCTTAACTATAGTCAACAAATCATAAGTACCAGTCAAGTTCTACCCGTCATTTCTTGATCAATTAGACCCACCCATATGACCCTTAACTATGGTCAACAAAGTCGCATGAATGTCCTAATTAATCTGCATCATATGCAGTGTAGGAAGACATCACTTAGCTACCGTATACTACGTCTTAACTAAAGTCAACAAACGTAGCACGAATACTAAGTACTCTACTTCCTAAAATGACGGAGGGTTGCGAATGATTTTTGAGAAAATCTTTAACGCTTTGAACTTGATATCGTTGTAGAATCAAACAGTTTTCAAAAGGAGTGGCTTAAGCTCCGCAGTTTTGAAATGTAGCTTTTTCATAAATAGCCGAGTAGTTTTTAAATCCGATTCTACAACATCTTTTTAGGTTTATTTTCTTTACATTAATCACATTAATGTAATCCCATCATTTAAGTCCTTAAGCCAATCACAGAAAAGAAACGAAAATAACACGTACGCTTATGCCATCCGCATTCGCCGCAATGTTCCGTTATGCACCGTTAGGTTACTTAACTAACGGCATACCGGGAAGGGACTAGCGCGGGTGTAAAACATAAGCAACGTCTACTATATATCATATATATAATATGTCATTCGTCTCAGATATCACAGAACACATGCAGCAGAAACATAGATATAACGTGGGATATCCTAGGACGTCCGTATTTAGTATTTAGCCAGAATAGAAAATACGGATTCCACAGTCGCGATGAATAGCCAAGCCCACACCCTGGACCCCTACGAGAGCGGCAAGTGACCCTACCAATCCTGGAGTTTAGGAGACCCGGTCTCGACTCCTCGAGATGGCCTCCCACTGAAACCCCAGAACCCGGTCACCTGTGCTCCCCTCCTTGGGTCCATCCTAATGCGGAAAAGTAAATAATATACAACACTGGTGACACAACCTCAACCTGGAAGTGCCCCAAATAAAAGAATATTACATTACATTTGAATTTACATGAATGAAAATATAAAACTCTCATCTCACAAAAACCCTCCGGCTATTCGATCGCGACAATCCTGCACATCATATCTCAGCAACACATAATATCACATATCATCAACGTAAGTAAGTATGCGTACCCCGATTGTCGTTGATGTATAGCAACGAAACCGGCGATATCGTACATACTACACTTACGGTCACAGAAAAGAAAGTGTAAAACTACAATATTTGGAATCCAGATTCTCTTTAGACATCATAAATGCGAAATATCACATATTTCGTATTTCATGCCTAAACTATATGAATTCCACATATTGTATCACATTCCAGACAAACAGACAGTATTAAAGTTTTCGAACGAACGATCAAGCATCCAAGATTCACTAAAGCTCAACACTTGAGTAGGGTTCAAAAATCCGGAGTGTGACACAGTAGTAGCGGTCCAGCCGTAGAAGGGTCAAGCCAACGCCTCACATGTGGCACGCCGTACTGCCCCAAACCCTAGGGTTCAAAGGGCAGTTCGAGACGGTCACATAATCGAGTTAAGGTTTGTTGTCTTCTAGAGGGACCACCGCAAAAAGACTTGCACGTATCTCCAAAGTATTTAAACCCCGTGAATAGTGAGTAAATGATACTCGTTCAAACACTTCGATACTTTCTAATTTACCCGGAAAAACTACGAAATAAAAATCCCGATCGAAATGACGAGTCCAAAACCATCTCCAGAATTTTTCAAAACCAAATACAGATTAAAAATATCTAAAAATTTATACAAGCAGATTTATGAATTACTGTACAAAAAGTATTCATCAATTCATATACACGGCCGCGGAACCGCGGCCTAAGCAAGCTTAGGCCGCGTTTCCGCGGCGAGAATCACTGTTCATGGAATAATTTTTGTACCGTAACCCTTATTTTTTCCTGCTGTATTTTTTACATATTTTTAATTCTGAAAAATGTCAATTTTTAGAAAATTTCCAGAGAGCACCCTAAAAAGTCGTATTTCGGTTCGATCGGAGTTTTAACTTCGTAAAAAGGTCGCCTAATGTTCTAGGTCGGCTCTGATACCAATGTAAGGTTTGTGTAGCACCCTATGAAGAGTTTTGAAGCATCACATGACCCAAAGTTTAAATTTTTATGGTGCTAAACGAACATGCAAAGGAATCGATCCTAGAAAATTAGGGTTTCGAAGTATAAAGCGAACTAATCTAGGGTTTCGAGACTACAACCTTTGTAGCTCCCTTTCGCTGGACTCCTTGGTCTCTAGGGTGTTGAACGGAGGTCCTCTTGAAGTCCTTTTGTGTCCACGACGATCCACCACGGAGATCTCCGTCCAAGCTCGCAACTTCGTAAAACCGAAGAGAACACTCTAAACAAAACGGCTAAGCTTGTGTAGAATGAAGTTGTGGTTAAGTTTCTCACTTCAAAAACCTATCTTTAAGTGGTATTTGCTCACTAGAAAAAACTAGAGAGCAAAAGAGAAAGAGGAAGAAGATGGTGGCAATTTTTTAACAAGAGGTAAAAAGATAACTCATGAGAAGAAAAAGAAATATATCAATATATATTTTATTTCTTCTCACTATGAACCATGGTTAAAGTGATGGAGACATTATTTAACTTGAGTTTTAAATGATAAAGAGAAGGATAACCCTAGGTTAGTGGTAGTTGAGCATGGTTAGGTCAAAGGAAGAATGTAGAAGCAAGAATGATTATCCTTTCCTTTTCATTTTCTTTTAAATCCAAAATCAAATAATAATCCATTATATAATCCATGGTGTGAGTCTTATATTGCCACCATTTCCATATGCTAACAACCATGATGGATGAGTGTATGTATGTGTGTATGTATGCACATCCACATGTGCATGAAACTAGCATGAAAGAAAGAAAGAAAAGCACACATGCATGCACACATCCATCATCCAAGAAAAGGTTTTAAGTGAGAAAACTAATGGTTAAATGATAAATCAACACTTGATTTATCAATCCGGTCATATCTCATATGACCCCACCAAAAGCAGTTCACCCGATCAATGTTCGGTATCATATACGCACATTTCAATCGGGTGCATGCGCATATCGCATACGCGCACCACAACGTTTCTCCTGGACTGGGTAACTCCTTTGTGGGACTCTAAGACTCGTCAATACGCCGGCAGAGGGTAATGATCATATCAAGTACCCTCAAGCCGCAAGCGGTCAGCTAAACGTAACGGCCACCCGGGTATTGAGCGATCAGAAGACAACAAGCGAACCTGCTACAACTCCCGTCGAGCCATCCGGCAACACTACCGTACAGTCCGGTCTCTTCGTCAGATATGCTGCATATCGAGCCTAGGGATGGTCACGTCGACCCCAATAACTCAATAAGTCGTGCCGGTGAATGGTCTATAACAGATCGAGAAACTACTGATAACACTTATCAGCAAATCTCAGCAGCCCTGGCCAGGGACTTGCTGTTATAACCAGTCGGGCACAGCACAGCATCAACTCCCAATACCGGGAGAGACGAAACCCCTCCTATCGCTCATTGTCTTCGTGTGTCTCGGGACTGTACCCAACGGCCACCTGTTTGCACGACTCAGTAGAGCCGTGGTAGGGTGGCAATCAAAATACAGTGGGAGAACACACAAGACTCCATGACGATCTCGGGTCTACAGACTAACCTGTACCAGTGTCACCTGAGAACTGCTATCCGACGATAGATAAAATTCCATATAGGAGTTCTCGGTGAGTCCGTCCAGTGTACTCAGTCACCACTAAGCACCCGTATGTGATCTTGATGTCAAACATCGATGAATGTGGGAACATCCATCGCCCATCGTATGGGTCTAGTATCATATACGCTAGTCTACTCTGGTATATCAATGCCCCGTCTCGATATACCTACGACTAGGGACGTTCCAGGATATGCTTATAGACTACAGATGTCCCACTAGTATGATCTCCATCATAATCAGAGTAGTCAAGACGATATCCTCAGGGCTTTATCAGCATGTATGAATGAATAAAAGTATGATCAAATCAACATGTCAGATAAAGAAGAACCAGATAGCACACTATCATGTCGAGCAAGAATGCAAACTGAATACATATACATGTATAGATACATCCACTATCACATAATGGCCTCTAGGGCATACATATATCCAACATATCGTTTCGCCTAGAGTAGGGAAACTCTCTTTGTAGGACTCTAGAGACTTGACTACTACGTTAGCAGTGGGTTTAACCACAGACCGCAAGTGGCACTAGCTGTATGTAACGGTCCCCAGGTAGATGTCGATAAGAAGGCCGATGAGGAAAACCCATCCGAACTCCTACTGAGTCTGATGTGAAAATCTCCGTACAGTCCGGTCTGTTCGTCTAAGACTATCGCATATCGGGCCTAGGGGGCGGCAAGCGTCAGTCCTCTAATAGCGGTATAAGTCATGTCGGAGCGTAGCCCATTACACCCTGAGAAACTACTGGAACCTACCAGCAAATCTCGCTTGCCCTGGCCAGGCACTTTGCGTAATGGCTCTCTGACACAGCGCGATATCAACTCCCAATACCAGGAGAGATGAATCCTGTCTAACCGCCACTGCATCCAAGTGCTCGGGACTGCACCCAACTGCTACCTGTTTGCATGACTCCTTTGAGCCGTGGTAGGGTAGCAATCTAAGAACAGTGGGACACACTCGAGGCGAAGTAGCAGTGTCAAGTCTGCGGACTATGCTGTACTCATGTCACCTGGGAACTGTTCACTGACGACTGGTATAAAACCATCCAACAGTTCCCTGTGAGTCCTGTCCGGTGTACCCGTAACCTAACGAGCACCTGCATACTATCTCCAGTACGACGTACTGACGGCTGTGGGACAGACCATCTCCCCAACTGGGATGAGAAGCGTGCACACTAGTCTACTCCGGAGTATCGATGCCCTGTCTCGATAATCCTACGACTAAGGACCTGAATAAGGATGTGCTTGTAGACTACCCAGCCCCCACTAGTGTGACTGCCATCACAACGCTGGTAGTCAAGCAAGATCCTAAGAGCTCTATCAATACGTATACTCACATATTAAGACAGAAAAACCAAGTAGCATACTACCATGTTTAGCAAGACTGTTATATACATGTGAATATCCCAAGCTTCCATGAAGTAATATACAAACTAGTATGATACAATAATGGCCCCTAGGGCATATACACTAACAATCTCCCACTTGCACTAGGGCCATGTACTGGCATATCGAATACCGATGATCTCGAGTAGCCTCTCGAACTGAATCTGAGGTAGGGCCTTCGTGAATGGATCAGCAATGTTCTCTTCAGTAGGAACTCTCCGAAGTTCGATCTCCCGACGATCAATGATCTCCCTGATCAGGTGATACCGCTTTAAGATGTGTCTGGACTTCTGATGGGACCTTGGTTCCTTCGCTAAAGCTATAGCTCCGTTGTTGTCGCAATACAGAGGTATTGGATCAACAATGGTAGGAACCACCTGAAGTTCTGTTAGGAACTTCTTCATCCACACCGCTTCTTTTGCGGCATCGCAAGCAGTAATATTCTCCGCTTCCATCGTCGAGTCAGCAACGGTGTCCTGCTTGGAACTCTTCCAGCACACCGCCCCTCCATTGAGGGTAAAGACATAACCTGACATGGACTTGGAATTGTCCTTATCACTCTGGAAGCCGGAATCAGCATAGGCCTCCATCCTGAGGACTTTTCCGCCGTAAACCAAGAACATCTCCTTAGTCCTCCTCAGGTACTTGAGAACGTTCTTTACTGCTATCCAGTGCTTCTCCCCTGGGTCTGACTGATACCCGGCTTACCACGCTCAGTGCGTAAGCTACATCTGGTCTGGTGCATAACATCGCATACATTATAGAGCCTACCGCAGAAGCGTAGGGTATAATAGACATGCGTTCCCTTTCCAAATCAGTCATGGGAGATATCTCTTTGGATAGGGTGATTCCGTGACAAGCCGGTAGATTACCGCGCTTAGAATCTTCCATACTGAATCTTTTCAGTACAGTGTCGATATACCTGGACTGCGAAAGTCCCAACATCCTCTTGGATCTATCACGATAGATCCGGATCCCCAGAATGTAAGAGGTATCTCCCAGGTCTTTCATGGAGAACCTGTGTGACAAGAATCCTTTGACAGATTGTAGCATAGGAATGTCATTTCCTATCAATAGAATGTAATCCACGTACAAGACGAGGAATACGATAGTTCGTGCTACAACTTTACTATATATGCATGGTTCATCTGGATTTTTGATAAAGTCATATTCTATGACTGTTTCATCAAAACAGATGTTCCAACTCCGCGATGCCTGCTTTAGTCCATAAATGGACTTAAGTAACTTGCATACTTTTGTTAGTGTATATGCCCTAGGGGCCATTATTGTATCATACTAGTTTGTATATTACTTAATGGAAGCTTGGGATATTCACATGTATATAACAGTCTTGCTAAACATGGTAGTATGCTACTTGGTTTTTCTATCTTAATATGTGAGTATACGTATTGATAGAGCTCTTAAGATCTTGCTTGACTACCAGCATTGTGATGGCAGTCACACTAGTGGGGGCTGGGTAGTCTATAAGCACATCCTTATTCAGGTCCCTAGTCGTTGGATTATCGAGACAGGGCATCGATACTCCGGAGTAGACTAGTGTGTACGCTTCTCATCCCAGTTGGGGAGATGGTCTGTCCCACAGCCGTCAGTACGTTGTACTGGAGATAGTATGCAGGTGCTCGTTGGGTTACGGGTACACCGGACAGGACTCACAGGGAACTGTTGGATGGTTTTATACCAGTCGTCAGTGAACAGTTCCCAGGTGACATGAGTACAGCATAGTCCGCAGACTTGACACTGCTACTTCGCCTCGAGTGTGTCCCACTGTTCTTAGATTGCTACCCTACCACGGCTCAAAGGAGTCGTGCAAACAGGTCGCAGTTGGGTGCAGTCCCAAGCACTTGGAGGCAGTGGCGGTTAGACAGGATTCGTCTCTCCCGGTATTGGGGGTTGATATCGCGCTGTGTCAGAGAGCCATTACGCAAAGTCCCTGGCCAGGGCAAGCGAGATTTGCTGGTAGGTTCCAGTAGTTTCTCAGGGTGTAATGGGCTTCGCTCCGACACGACTTATACCGCTATCAGGGGACTGACGCTTGCCGCCCCCTAGGCCCGATATGCGATAGTCTTAGACGAACGGACCAGACTGTACGGAGATTGTCACATCAGACTCAGTAGGAGTTCGGATGGGTTTCCTCATCGGCCTTCTTATCGACATCTACCTAGGGACCGTTATGTACAGTTAGTGCCGCTTGCGGTCTGTGGTTAAACCCACTGCCAGCGTAGTAGTCGAGTCTCTAGAGTCCGACACAGAGAGTTTCCCTACTCCAGGAGAAACGATATAGAGGTCGTATGGTTTTACGACAAGGGTTCGGACGCATACGTGTGTTTACGCACGTACGACTTTCGGACAGTTTTTACCAGTCGGCTTTGGTTTAAGCCAGTTACTGGTATCCGGTTATTGGATTTATACAGTCTAAAGTTTTTCCGTATTTTTGCGGAAAGGAGGGGCGTTCTCGTAATTGCGCGAGAAGCTTCTAGAAGGTGGTGACTAAGGGGGTTTAGGTGGCATATACAATGAATGTGATTAGTGAGTCATATGGATGATTCATCCATGTCATTAATGCATCATAAATGCTTAATAACTCATGGAGATGAATCATCACTAGATATTATCAAGCATGGTTGTTAAATTGATTTATTTTCTTTTCTTGAAAAAAAACAAATGCTTGATATATATTATCATAACTCATTATTCTCACTTCATTATTATGTTCATTTTCTCTCTCCTCAAGCTCTCCCTCTTCAAACCCTAATCCTCCCCTCTCATGTGTTGAGTACAAGGATTAGTTAGACTAACTAAACCATAACCCTCACTCTATATCACCTAGCTTCTTTGATTAGCACTTAAAGAAGGTTAGTTGCCTCAAGTTTAGAGGCTAATCTTGGAGTAAAGCTCTCGGGTGGATCGTCTACTACTTCGAGAAGGCCGAGGAGGAGGAGGAGTTCGCAAAGACGAAGGACACGATTCGTTAGGTATAATCCCTAAACATAGTAGTATAGAACTTCTATGTTTCATGTTAGTTATCGTTTAGCTTCGATTCGTGCGGTTAGTCGATGTTTAAGCAAAGAACAAGATCGTTTTTCAAATTTCCGCCTCCCCGCAAGTCGTGGGGTGTTGTACATCGACTTACAGTTGTATCAGAGCCTCGCGAAACAATAAATAACTTTCTCGCAAATTTGTATGAATTTCGAACGGAAAAAACGAAACCGAAAAAGCCCGAAATCATGAGTTTCTGTCGATTTTTAAATGAAGTCCAAAAATTTTTCAGGGATGTTCAGAAAGCTTGAAAAGACAGTAGAAGAACACCCAAGAAAATTGGGCCCCTGAATCGCCTAAAGCGCCGCGGAACCGCGACGGATCCCACCGATCCGCCGCGATTCCGCCGCCGAGTTGGCGATTCAGGAACCCAATTTTTCTGTGTTGGTTCTCTGGGATATTTGGTATTTTCTGGAATTTTTTATTTTTGCTCAGGTTTCAGATTTACAGAGAAGTATTGGAGCAAAATTAAAAGTGTTTAATCGATCGAAATTATACAGTATTTGCTTGTTGGATTATATCTGTGTTTGTATAATGTGTTTGTAAACCTCCTCTAACTGCTAGTATGTCGGTTGGCAGGGGGTTGCACATTTCTGTAATGGTTTTTACTGTTTGTGGATATGAACTGTGTTGGACTGTTGTGATGTTTAGCCGGGGTTATGTGATGGATCATTATTTAATTCATTTGATGTAAATGTAATTTGTTGTAATATTATTTTGCGGGGCACATCCAGGTTGCGGTTGTAGCCACCGTTGTATTATTTCATTTTACTATTTTTGCTCCTAGGACAGACCCAAGGTGGGGTGCACAAACTGCCGAGCGGGTAGTTTGCCGCACACGTAGGGGTCTTAGGTGGGGTAATGGCTATTCATCACAACTGTGTAATCCGTCTTTTGTTGCAGGCTCAAAACAAACACGGATTGCTTGCAAATCCAATAAAGTTCATCTGTGATCTGGAATGAATATTATTGCGTCCGACGAATGTAAAATATCTATATATATGATAGCTATTTAGACGTCACTTATGTTTTACACCCGTGCTAGCCCAGCCCCCGCTCTGCCGTTAGTTAAGTAACCTAACGGGTGATGACGGGACCCCGTGGCGAATGCGGATGGCATAAGAGGACGTTGTATTTTCGTTGTTTTCTGCAATGATAGGTTAATGATGGGACGCATTATTTATAATGCAAAGAAAATAAACCAAAAGTTAATCGTTGGAACAATTTAAAAGAAACCACTCGGTTAATTTTAAAAACAGATATTTTTAAATGTGGAGCTTTAACCACTCCTTTTAAAAGCTATCAGGTTCCTTCGGTTATATCAAGTTCACTACGTTCACGGTTTCGCCAAAACCATTCGTAGCCCTCCGTCATTTAATTTGGGTATTCAGTAGTATTCAAGCTATGCATTTTGGCCAAAGTCAAGGCATAGTGTTTGGTAGCTGCTGGGTTTTCATTTGTTGCATAAGATAGATGAGTTAGTTTGGGACAGTCGTATTATCATTTGACCAAAGTCAGGAGTATATACGGATGGGTTCAAATTGACAAGATAATGACGGGTAGAACTTGACATGTGACTTATGACATTTTGACCAAAGCCAAGGTCATAAGAGCATGGGGCAAAAACTTATATCGGGAATTTCTAAAGAAACTGAAATTTGCAAAGTGATGCATACCATTTGGAGTTTGATGAATGTTGGTAGCATTCCTTCAACATTATCATACGATGATATTTGGATCCCGATCCTACTGTGAGTATATGCTACTTATCAGGAGATTCGTCACTTAACGATCAATGCTATAAACCAAGTAGGTCTCAAGAAAGGTGTCAGCGGGGTTACGCCCCCAGAGAAAAGAGGTTATTTAATTAAGGAACTTCGCGAAAGCGTTGGAAAACCTCCCTCGAAGTATCGACACTAGCCTGGCTGAACGGTTAAGCAAGTATTGTACGGTGAGAATTGTCCTGGCTAATTCTTCTTTTATGGTTTGAGGAAGGATTCGAGAAACAGTGGGAGCCATCCAGTTTAGATAAACTAAAAACCACTCTAAACTTGCAAGAGCATCATGCTAAAGGGTTTTCTTCTCTCTCTCCTAATTGCAGCGACCCTGAAAATGACTGGACTTAAGTTACTTTTAGAGAAAAATATACTGACAAAGCCAAACTATAATGATTGGCTGCGGAATGTCAAAATGGCTTTGACCTATGAAAAATTGGGGTACGTCCTCACCGCTACGGCACCTGCTGTCCCTGGTCCCAAATCCAGTAATGCGGATAAGGAAATCCGCAAAACCTGGGATTTAGATTGCGCGAAAGCCAAGTGCATTGTGCTTGCCTCGATGAACAATGAACATCAGACGAGGCACGAGGATATGGACCTAGATGGCATATTTCTCCATACAAAGGAACTTTATGGAGAGCAATCTCGTATAGCAAGATACGAGACCTCTAAGAACTTGTTTCGAGCGAGGTTGGCTGTCCGGTCATCGGTAGGAGAACATGTCCTAAAGATGATCGGCTATATTGAAGAGCTCGCAGACCTTAGGACGACTTTGGATAATGAGCTCTATACAGACCTTGTTCTCCAGTCCCTTCCTCACACCTACACCCAGTTTATCCTGAACTTCAACATTCAAAGAAAAGAAGTTGAACTTCCGGAACTCCTGAACATGTTAAGGAGTGCAGAGGGCACCTTGCAGAAGACAAGGGAAACACCCGCTATGTTTGTTAGCGGTGCATCTTCTTCCGGGTCTAAGGCTAGGGCCAAAGGAAGGAAGAAGAAGGCCGCCACCAAACCTAGAGGAGGTGTTAGTAAGGTGGGAGGGAAGGGAAATAAAAATTTTGCGGTACCGGTAGTAGGCGAGGATGAGTGCTTCCATTGTCACAGAAAAGGGCACTGGAAAAAGGATTGCAAGGCGTGGAATGCCAAGAACCAGGAAACGAAGCAAGCTGTGGCTTCGACTTCAGGTGTGTTTGTAATTGAGAATTGTCTGTCAATCAACTCTACTTCCTGGGTATTGGATACTGTAAGTCGATGTACAACACCCCACGACTTGCGGGGAGGCGGAAATATGAAAAACGATCTTGTTCTTTGCTTAAACATCGACTAACCGCATGAATCGAAGCTAAACGATAACTAACATCAAACATAGAAGTTAACAACTACTATGTAAAAGGATTATACCTAACGAATCGTGTCCTTCATCTTTACGAACTCCACCTCCTCCTCGGCCTTCTCGAAGTAGTAGACGATCCACCCGAGAGCTTTACTCCAAGCTTAGCCTCTAAACTTGAAGCAACTAACTTTCTTTAAGTGCTAATCAAAGAAGCTAGGTGATATAGAGTGAGGGTTATGGTTTAATTAGTCTAACTAATCCTTGTACTCAACACATGAGAGGGGAGGATTAGGGTTTGAAGAGGGAGAGCTTGAGGAGAGAGAAGATGAACATAATAATGAGAAGAGAAAATGAGTTATCATAATATATATCAAGCATTTTATTTTATCAAGAAAAGAAAAGAAAATGATTTACAACCATGCTTGATAAATATCTTGTGGTGATTCATCTCCATGAGTCATTAAGCAATTATGAAGCATTAATGACATGGATGAATCATCCATATGACTCACTAATCTTATTCAATGTATATGCCACCTAAACCTCCTTAGTCACCATCTTCTAGAAGCTTCGCGCGCAATTACGAGAACGCCCCTCCATTCCGCAAAAATACGGAAAAACTTTAGACTGTATAAACCTAATAACTGGATACCAGTAACTGGCTTAAACCAAAGCCGACTGGTAAAAACTGTCCGAAAGTCGTACGTGCGTAAACACACGTATGCGTCCGAACCCTTGTCGTAAAACCATACGACCTCTATATCGTTTCGCCTGGAGTAGGGAAACTCTCTGTGTGGGACTCTAGAGACTCGACTACTACGCTGGCAGTGGGTTTAACCACAGACCGCAAGCGGCACTAGCTGTACGTAACGGTCCCCAGGTAGATGTCGATAAGAAGGCCGATGAGGAAACCCATCCGAACTCCTACTGAGTCTGATGTGACAATCTCCATACAGTCCGGTCCGTTCGTTTAAGACTATCGCATATCGGGCCTAGGGGGGTGGCAAGCGTCAGTCCCCTAATAGCGGTATAAGTCATGTCGGAGGGAAGCCCATTACACCCTGAGAAACTACTGGAACCTACCAGCAAATCTCGCTTGCCCTTGCCAGGGACTTTGTGTAATGGCTCTCTGACACAGCGCGATATCAACCCCCAATACCGGGAGAGACGAATCCTGTCTAACCGCCACTGCCTCCAAGTGCTCGGGAATGCACCCAACTGCTACCTGTTTGCACGACTCCTTTGAGCCGTGGTAGGGTAGCAATCTAAGAACAGTGGGACACACTCGAGGCGAAGTAGCAGTGTCAAGTCTGCGGACTATGCTGTACTCATGTCACCTGGGAACTGTTCACTGACGACTGGTATAAAACCATCCAACAGTTCCCTGTGAGTCCTGTCCGGTGTACCCGTAACCCAACGAGCACCTGCATACTATCTCCAGTATGACGTACTGATGGCTGTGGGACAGACCATCTCCCCAACTGGGATGAGAAGCGTACACACTAGTCTACTCCGGAGTATCGATGCCCTGTCTCGATAATCCAACGACTAGGGACTTGAATAAGGATGTGCTTGTAGACTACCCAGCCCCACTAGTGTGACTGCCATCACAACGCTGGTAGTCAAGCAAGATCCTAAGAGCTCTATCAATACGTATACTCACATATTAACATAGAAAAACCAAGTAGCATACTACCATGTTTAGCAAGACTGTTATATACATGTGAATATCCCAAGCTTCCATTAAGTAATATACAAACTAGTATGATACAATAATTGCCCCTAGGGCATATACACTAACAATCTCCCACTTGCACTAGGGCCATGTACTGGCATATCGAAGACCGATGATCTCGAGTAGCCTCTCGAACTGAATCTGAGGTAGGGCCTTCATGAATGGATCAGCAATGTTCTTTTCAGAAGCAACTCTCCGTACCTCGATCTCCTGACGATCAATGATCTCCCTGATCAGGTGATACCGCCTTAAGATGTGTCTGGACTTCTGATGGGACCTTGATTCCTTTGCTAAAGCTATAGCTCCGTTGTTGTCGCAATACAGAGGTATTGGATCAACTATGGTAGGAACCACCTGAAGTTCTGTTAGGAACTTCTTCATCCAGACAGCTTCTTTTGCGGCATCGCAAGCAGCTATATACTCCGCTTCCATCGTCGAGTCAGCAACGGTGTCCTGCTTGGAGCTCTTCCAGCACACCGCCCCTCCATTGAGGGTAAAGACATAACCCGACATGGACTTGGAATCGTCCTTATCACTCTGGAAGCCGGAATCAGCAAAGGCCTCCAACCTGAGGTCTTTTCCGCCGTAAACCAAGAACATATCCTTAGTCCTTCTTATGTACTTGAGAATGTTCTTTACTGCTATCCAGTGCTTCTCCCCTGGGTCTGACTGATACCGGCTTACCACGCTCACTGCGTAAGCTACATCTGGTCTGGTGCACAACATCGCATACATTATAGAGCCTACCGCAGAAGCGTAGGGTATAATAGACATGTGTTCCCTTTCCAAATCAGTCTTGGGAGACATCTCTTTGGAGAAGGTGATTCCGTGACAAGCCGGTAGATTACCGCGCTTAGAATCTTCCATACTGAATCTTTTCAGTACAGTGTCGATATACCTGGACTGCGAAAGTCCCAACATCCTCTTGGATCTATCACGATAGATCCAGATCCCCAGAATGTAAGAGGCATCACCCAGGTCTTTCATGGAGAACCTGTGTGACAAGAATCCTTTGACAGATTGTAGCATAGGAATGTCATTTCCTATCAATCGAATGTCATCTACGTACAAGACGAGGAATACGACACTTCTGGCTACAACTTTACTATATATGCACGGTTCATCTGGATTTTTGATAAAGTCATATTCTTTGACTGTTTCATCAAAACAGATGTTCCAACTCCGCGATGCCTGCTTTAGTCCATAAATGGACTTAAGCAGCTTGCATACTTTCCCGCTGCTCCCACTCTGATTGAAACCCTCTGGCTGATCCATATAGATGCAGTCTTCTAAATTTCCATTCAGAAAAGCCGTCTTTACGTCCATCTGCCAGATTTCATAATCATGGAAGGCGGCAATAGCAAGAAGGACCCGAATGGATTTGAGCATAGCCACTGGAGAAAAAGTTTCGTCATAGTCCAAACCAGGTCTTTGACGAAAACCCTTTGGAACAAGTCTAGCCTTATAGGTTTCCACCTGTCCATCTACACCAATCTTTTTCTTGAAGATCCATTTGCATCCTATGGGTTTTACCCCATCAGGAGCAAAGTCCAAAGTCCATACTTTGTTGGTGTACATGGACTCCATTTCGGTCCGCATTGCATCTAGCCATCGTACCGAGTCGCCGCTCTGGATGGCCTGCTGGAAGTCAGTAGGTTCATCATCACCTATGATGCAATCCTCTCTATCCCCATCTATGAGAAAACCGTAGTATCTCTCAGGCGGATGAGACGTCCTACTACTCCTGCGGAGGGGTGCGGGAATGTCCTGTTCTTCTTGAACTTCCGATTCTACCAAACTTTCAGTAGCAGCTTGTGGTTCTGGAATTTCTTCCAGTTCTATTTCGCTCCCACTTATTTCCTTTTCTAAAAACTGATGTTCTAGAAAATGGGCATTACGAGAAACAAAAACCTTTTGTTCCTCTGCGTAATAGAAATAATATCCCTTGGAGTTCTTTGGATATCCCACAAACATACATTTTACTGATCGTGCCTCGAGCTTGTCCACATGCTGCTTTTTAACAAAAGCTGGACATCCCCAAATCTTCATATGCTGAAGATGGGGTTTCTTCCCAGTCCACATCTGATATGGAGTGGTAGGCACAGTCTTGGTAGGAGCCCTGTTCAGAAATTATGCTGCTGATTCAAGCGCATAACCCCAAAAAGATCGCGGTAACTCAGCATTAATCATCATGGATCATACCATATCCAATAGGGTTCGATTCCGTCTCTCCGATACACCGTTATGTTATGGAGTGTATGGAGGAGTAAGCTGAGAGAGAATTCCTTTCTCTTTTAGGTAACCTAGGAACTCGGCACTCAAGTATTCACCACCTCGATCAGATCTAAGTGTCTTAATACTTTTGCCGGTTTGGTTTTCTACTTCATTCTTATACTCTTGGAATTTCTCAAAAGCCTCGGATTTATGTTTCATCAGATAAATGAATCCGTATCTTGAGTAATCATCCGTGAAAGTAATGAAATAGGAAAAACCACCTCTTGCATGTGTAGACAATAGACCACATACATCGTTGTGTATGAGTCCTAAGAGCTCGCTCGCTCTTACTCCATGTCCAGTAAATGGAGTCTTTGTCATCTTTCCTTTGAGACAAGATTGACAAGTGTCATAAGTTTGATATTCGAACGAGTCCAAATATCCTTCTCTATGCAACTTAGTCAACCTTCTCTCATTGATGTGACCCAGTCTACAATGCCATAAGAAAGCTTTATTTAAATCTGGAGACTTTCTTTTAAGTGTTTTCTGGACATTGAAAATTTGGAGTTGGTTTAAAACATATATATCGTTATTTAGTGTACCGGACCCAATCAAACCATGATTAAGGTGGATGTTAACAACATCTCTTACAAACGTGAAATCATAACCTTTATTTGATAACCAGGAAACTGATATGATATTACACGTTAAGCTTGGTACAAAAAAACAGTTATGTAAAACCAAAATGTGTCCACTCGTCAATCCTAGGTGATAATCCCCGACGGACGCAGCTCCCACGCTAGCTCCGTTAGCAACCTTTAGGGTCATATCACCTTCTTTCAGCACTCTACGGTTTCTCAGTGCCTGCAATGAATTGCAAATATGAGATCCTGATCCGGTATCCAATACCCAGGAAGTAGAGTTGATCGACAGACAATTCTCAATTACAAATACACCTGAAGTCGAAGCCACAGCTTGCTTCGGTTCCTGGTTCTTGGCGTTCCACGCCTTGCAATCCTTCTTCCAGTGCCCTTTCCTGTGACAATGGAAGCACTCATCCTGGCCAACAACCGGTACGGCAAACTTTTTCTTTCCCTTCCCTCCCACCTTACTAACACCTCCTCTAGATTTGGTGGCGGCCTTCTTCCTCCTTCCTTTGGCCCTTGCCTTGGACCCGGAAGAAGATGTACCGCTAACAAACATAGCGGGTGTTTCCCTTGTCTTCTGCAAGGTGCCCTCTGCACTCCTTAACATGTTCAGGAGTTCCGGAAGTTCAACTTCTTTTCTTTGAATGTTGAAGTTCAGGATAAACTGGGCGTAGGTGTGAGGAAGGGACTGGAGAATAAGGTCTGTATAGAGCTCATTATCCAAAGTCGTCCCAAGGTCTGCGAGCTCTTCAATATAGCCGATCATCTTTAGGACATGTTCTCCTACTGATGACCCGACAGCCAACCTCGCTCGAAACAAGTTCTTTGAGGTCTCGTATCTTGCTATACGAGATTTCTCTCCATAAAGTTCCTTTGTATGGAGAAATATGCCATCAAGGTCCATATCCTCGTGCCTCCTCTGATGTTCATTGTTCATTGAGGCAAGCACGATGCACTTGGCTTTCGTGCAATCTAAATCCCAGGTTTTGCGGATTTCCTTATCCGCATTGCTGGATTTGGGACCAGGGACAGCAGGTGCCGTAGCGGTGAGGACGTACCCCAATTTGTCATAGGTCAAAGCCATTTTGACATTCCGCAGCCAATCTTTATAGTTTGGCCCTGTCAGTATATTTTTCTCTAAAAGTAACTTAAGTCCAGTCATTTTCAGGGTCGCTGCAATTAGGAGAGAGAGAAGAAAACTCTTTAGCATGATGCTCTTGCAAGTTTAGAGTGGTTTTTAGTTTATCTAAACTGGATGGCTCCCACTGTTTCTCGAATCCTTCCTCAAACCATAAAAGAAGAATTATCCAGGACTATTCTCACTGTACAATTCTTGCTTAACCGTTCAGCCAGGCTAGTGTCGATACTTCGAGGGAGGTTTTCCAACGCTTTCGCGAAGTTCCTTAATTAAATAACTTCTTTTCTCTGGGGGCGTAACCCCGCTGACACCTTTCTGGACACCTACTTGGTTTATAGCATTGATCGTTAAGTGACGAATCTCCTGATAAGTAGCATATACTCACAGTAGGATCGGGATCCAAATATCATCGTATGATAATGTTGAAGGAATGCTACCAACATTCATCAAACTCCAAATGGTATGCATTACTTTGCAAATTTCAGTTTCTTTAGAAATTCCCGATATAAGTTTTTGCCCCATGCTCTTATGACCTTGGCTTTGGTCAAAATGTCATAAGTCACATGTCAAGTTCTACCCGTCATTATCTTGTCAATTTGAACCCATCCGTATATACCCCTGACTTTGGTCAAATGATAATACGACTGTCCCAAACTAACTCATCTATCTTATGCAACAAATGAAAACCCAGCAGCTACCAAACACTATGTCTTGACTTTGGCCAAAATGCATAGCTTGAATACTACTGAATACCCAAATGAAATGACGGAGGGCTACGAATGGTTTTGGCGAAACCGTGAACGTAGTGAACTTGATATAACCGAAGGAATCTGATAGCTTTTAAAAGGAGTGGTTAAAGCTCCGCATTTAAAAATATCTGTTTTTAAAATTAACCGAGTGGTTTCTTTTAAATTGTTCCAACGATTAAACTTTTTGGTTTATTTTCTTTGCATTATAAATAATGCGTCCCATCATTAACCTATCATTGCAGAAAACAACGAAAATACAACGTCCTCTTATGCCATCCGCATTCGCCACGGGGTCCCGTCATCACCCGTTAGGTTACTTAACTAACGACAGAGCGGGGGCTGGGCTAGCGTGGGTGTAAAACATAAGTGACGTCTAAATAGCTATCATATATAGATATTGTACATTCGTCAGACGCAATAATAGGCATTCCAGATCACAGATGAACTTTATTGGATTTGCAAGCAATCCGTGTTTGTTTTGAGCCTGCAACAAAAGACGGATTACACAGTTGTGATGAATAGCCATTACCCCACCCAAGACCCCAACGGGTACGGCAAACTACCCACCCGGCAGTTTGTGCACCCCACCTTGGGTCTGTCCTAGGAGCAAAAACAGTAAAATGAAATAATACAACGGTGGCTACAACCGCAACCTGGATGTGCCCCGCAAAATAATCTTACAACAAATTACATTTACATCAAATGAATTAAATAACAACCCATCACATAACCCCGGCTATACATCACAACAGTCCAACACAGTTCATATCCACAAACAGTAAAAACCATTACAGAAATGTGCAACCCCCTGCCAACCGACATACTAGCAGTTAGGGGAGGTTTACGAACACATTATACAAACACAGATATAATCCAACAAGCAAATACTGTATAATTTCGATCGATTAAACACTTTTAATTTTGCTCCAATACTTCTCTGTAAATCTGAAACCTGAGTAAAAAAATAAAAATTCCAGAAAATACCAAATATCACAGAGAAGCAACACAGGAAAATTGGGTTCCTGAATCGCCAACTCGGCGGCGGAATCGCGGCGGATCGGTGGGATCCGCCGCGGTTCCGCGGCACTTTAGGCGATTCAGGGGCCCAATTTTCTTGGGTGTTCTTCTACTGTCTTTTCAAGCTTTCTGAACATCCCTGAAAAAATTTTGGACTTCATTTAAAAATCGACAGAAACTTGTGATTTCGGGCTTTTCCGGTTTCGTTTTTTCCGTTCGAAATTCATACAAATTTGCAAGTAAGTTATTTATTGTTTAGCGAGGCTCTGATACCACTGTAAGTCGATGTACAACACCCCACGACTTGCGTGGAGGCGGAAATATGAAAAACGATCTTGTTCTTTGCTTAAACATCGACTAACCGCATGAATCGAAGCTAAACGATAACTAACATCAAACATAGAAGTTAACAACTACTATGTAAAGGGATTATACCTAACGAATCGTGTCCTTCGTCTTTACGAACTCCACCTCCTCCTCGGCCTTCTCGAAGTAGTAGACGATCCACCCGAGAGCTTTACTCCAAGCTTAGCCTCTAAACTTGAGGCAACTAATTTTCTTTAAGTGCTAATCAAAGAAGCTAGGTGATATAGAGTGAGGGTTATGGTTTAATTAGTCTAACTAATCCTTGTACTCAACACATGAGAGGGGAGGATTAGGGTTTGAAGAGGGAGAGCTTGAGGAGAGAGAAGATGAACATAATAATGAGAAGAGAAAATGAGTTATCATAATATATATCAAGCATTTTATTTTATCAAGAAAAGAAAAGAAAATGATTTACAACCATGCTTGATAAATATCTTGTGGTGATTCATCTCCATGAGTCATTAAGCAATTATGAAGCATTAATGACATGGATGAATCATCCATATGACTCACTAATCTCATTCAATGTATATGCCACCTAAACCTCCTTAGTCACCATCTTCTAGAAGCTTCTCGCGCAATTACGAGAACGCCCCTCCTTTTCGCAAAAATACGGAAAAACTTTAGACTGTATAAACCCAATAACCGGATACCAGTAACTGGCTTAAACCAAAGCCGACTGGTAAAAACTGTCCGAAAGTCGTACGTGCGTAAACACACGTATTCGTCCGAACCCTTGTCGTAAAACCATACGACTTCTATATCGTTTCGCCTGGAGTAGGGAAACTCTCTGTGTGGGACTCTAGAGACTCGACTACTACGCTGGCAGTGTGTTTAACCACAGACCGCAAGCGGCACTAGCTGTACGTAACGGTCCCCAGGTAGATGTCGATAAGAAGGCCGATGAGGAAACCCATCCGAACTCCTACTGAGTCTGATGTGACAATCTCCGTACAGTCCGGTCCGTTCGTCTAAGACTATCGCATATCGGGCCTAGGGGGGCAGCAAGCGTTAGTCCCCTAATAGCGGTATAAGTAGTGTCGGAGGGAAGCCCATTACACCCTGAGAAACTACTGGAACCTACCAGCAAATCTCGCTTGCCCTTGCCAGGGACTTTACGTAATGGCTCTCTGACACAGCGCGATATCAACCCCCAATACCGGGAGAGACGAATCCTGTCTAACCGCCACTGCCTCCAAGTGCTGGGGACTGCACCCAACTGCTACCTGTTTGCACGACTCCTTTGAGCCGTGGTAGGATAGCAATCTAAGAACAGTGGGACACACTCGAGGCGAAGTAGCAGTGTCAAGTCTGCGGACTATGCTGTACTCATGTCACCTGGGAACTGTTCACTGACGACTGGTATAAAACCATCCAACAGTTCCCTGTGAGTCCTGTCCGGTGTACCCGTAACCCAACGAGCACCTGCATACTATCTCCAGTACGACGTACTGACGGCTGTGGGACAGACCATCTCCCCAACTGGGATGAGAAGCGTACACACTAGTCTACTCCGGAGTATCGATGCCCTATCTCGATAATCCAACGACTAGGGACCTGAATAAGGATGTGCTTGTAGACTACCCAGCCTCCACTAGTATGACTGCCATCACAACGCTGGTAGTCAAGCAAGATCCTAAAAGCTCTATCAATACGTATACTCACATATTAAGATAGAAAAACCAAGTAGCATACTACCATGTTTAGCAAGACTGTTATATACATGTGAATATCCCAAGCTTCCATTAAGTAATATACAAACTAGTATGATACAATAATGGCCCCTAGGGCATATACACTAACAGATACCGGATCATGATCTCATATTTGCAATTCATTGCAGGCACTGAGAAACCGTAGAGTGCTGAATGTAGGGTTCCTAGGCACCCCAAGGAGGTCTCACAAGGCATCAACCATGCCAATTTCAAATTTTACGGTGCCGAGAAACCCTAGACTACGGATCGTCGGCTAGAATTCTAGGCAAAAAATGAAACTAGTTAACAACTTAACTAAAAGGAAACGGAAATACAACCTTTATAGATCCGGTGCTCCACCTCAATCGCTCCGCAACGAAGTCCTCTCGCTGTCCAAAATAAATCCCGGGCTCTAGCGTCGGCTTCATCGGAGAATAGGCGAGCTAGGTCGTCGATGTCCATGCCGAAGATGATCTACGTCGAGGCATCGCAAGATCAAGCTCCCACTTCACCAAGTCATGAAACTTGTGAAGAAAACACCCTATACTACTTGGCAAGAGGTATAGGATGAAGAAATAGGAAGTGGGTTCACTTTAGAAATGGATTTCTCACTCATTTTCATCAATCACCATTGATGAAGCTTGGTTTTCTTCTTCAAGGAGAAGAAGAAGAAGATGATCATTATATTATAATAAGTTGTTCTTTTAAAAGAAAATTAAAAGAATACTTATCATCATGAAACCATGGTTTTAGTATAGAGTATTAATCATGGTTGAAAGGAATGGTTAGGGTTAAGCATGAGACAAAATGGTCACAAGGTCAATACTTCATGAACCTTCATGAATAAAACAAAGAAGGCCACCATTTCATCTTATGTTAATATTTTTCCAAAAAATAAACAAATGAATAAATGAATAAGCAAATAAAAACCCTAACCATTTCTTTAACCAAGGTTTAATTCTTTACACAAACCCTAATGAGCATGTATCATTAAACATGATACAAACAAGTGCACAAAATCATATCGCATATGTAATGCGCACATCCGAGTGAGAAAATCCATCTTAAGTGAACCAATACTAGTTAATTCAAAGTAATATATCAAATATATAATTATGCATTAAATCATTAAATCAACATTTGATTTAACAATCCGGTCATGACGCATACAACCGACTGGTATCATTAGTAACAACTTATCGAATCAACACTTGATCCGATAACCCAGCTATATCGCATATAACCGATCAATGTCACATCGCGAGAATCGAATACAGTATCACATACTGGTATTATTCTCGGTCCCGCACATATCTCATATGCGCTCCTATTTCGTTTCGCTTGAGCCAGAAAACCTCTGTGTAGGACTCTAAAGACTCGTCAATACGCCGGCAGCAGATGATGATCATATCAAGCATCCACAAGCCGTAAGCGGTCTGCTAAACGTAACGGCCACCCGGGTATTGAGCGATCAGAAGATCGACGAGCAAGCCCGCTCACACTCCAGTGAATCCAACCAGTAACACTACCGTACAGTCCGGTCTCGTCGTCTGATATGTCGCATATCTCGCCTAGGGGTGGTAAACGTCAGACCCCAATAGCTCGATAAGTCGTGTCGATATGAGGTCTATAACAATTCGAGAAACTACTGGTAACACTTACCAGTAAATCTCAGCAACCCTGGCCAGGGATTTCCTGTTATAGCCAATCAAACACAGTGCAACATCAACCCCCTATACCGGGAGAGACGAATCCCCTCCTATCGCTCATTGCATCCATGTGACTCGGGACTGTACCCAAAAACCACCGTTTTGCACGCCCTCTTGGACGTGGTAAGATGGAAATCAAAGCACAGTGGGAACCACACAAGACTCTATGACGATCTCGGGTCAACAGACTACTCTGTACCAGTGTCACCAGAGAACTGCCATCTGACGTAAGGTATATTACCATCTGGGAGTTCTCGGCGAGTCCGTCCAGTGTACCCAGTCTCTACTGAGCACCCGTATATCATCTCTGATGTCAAACACCGATGGATATGGGATCATCCATCGCCCATCTTTATGGGTCGAGAAGGTACACGCTAGTCTACTCTGGTATATCGATGCCCCATCTCGATATACCCACGACTAGGGACTTTCAAGGATGTACTTATGGACTACCATGTCCCCACTAGTATGATCCGCATCATAGTCCAGGTAGTCAAGTACACATCCTAAGGGCTTTACCAACATGTAATAGAGAGACAATCTGTGTACACGTTAAGGTAAAGAGCAACCAGATAGCATACTATCATGTCGAGCAAGAAAGTCCTCCCTATATACGTCCCAACATCCACTACAATATACATCCTATGTATAGCAATGGCCTCTAGGGCATACATATAACTAACACTGAAGGAAGGTGATATGACCCTAAAGGTTGCTAACGGAGCTAGCGTGGGAGCTGCGTCCGTCGGGGATTATCACCTAGGATTGACGAGTGGACACATTTTGGTTTTACATAACTGTTTTTTTGTACCAAGCTTAGCGTGTAATATCATATCAGTTTCCTTGTTATCAAATAAAGGTTATGATTTCACGTTTATAAGAGATGTTGTTAACATCCATCTTAATCATGGTTTGATTGGGTCCGGTACACTAAATAACGGTATATATGTTTTAAACCAACTCCAAATTTTCAATGTCCAGAACACACTAAAAAGAAAGTCTCCAGATTTAAATAAAGCTTTCTTATGGCATTGTAGACTGGGTCACATCAATGAGAGAAGGTTGACTAAGTTGCATAGAGAAGGATATTTAGACTCGTTCGAATATCAAACTTATAACACTTGTCAATCTTGTCTCAAAGGAAAGATGACAAAGACTCCATTTACTGGACAAGGAGTAAGAGCGAGCAAGCTCTTAGGACTCATACACAGCGATGTATGTGGTCCATTGTCTACACATGCAAGAGGTGGTTTTTCCTATTTCATTACTTTCACGGATGATTACTCAAGATACGGATTCATTTATCTGATGAAACATAAATCCGAGGCTTTTGAGAAATTCCAAGAGTATAAGAATGAAGTAGATAACCAAACCGGCAAAAGTATCAAGACACTTAGATCTGATCGAGGTGGTGAATACTTGAGTGCCGAGTTCCTAGGTTACCTAAAAGAGAAAGGAATTCTCTCTCAGCTTACTCCTCCATACACTCCATAACATAACGGTGTATCGGAGAGACGGAATCGAACCCTATTGGATATGGTATGATCCATGATGATTAATGCTGAGTTACCGCGATCTTTTTGGGGTTATGCGCTTGAATCAGCAGCATAATTTCTGAACAGGGCTCCTACCAAGACTGTGCCTACCACTCCATATCAGATGTGGACTGGGAAGAAACCCCATCTTCAGCATATGAAGATTTGGGGATGTCCAGCTTTTGTTAAAAAGCAGCATGTGGACAAGCTCGAGGCACGATCAGTAAAATGTATGTTTGTGGGATATCCAAAGAACTCCAAGGGATATTATTTCTATTACGCAGAGGAACAAAAGGTTTTTGTTTCTCGTAATGCCCATTTTCTAGAACATCAGTTTTTAGAAAAGGAAATAAGTGGGAGCGAAATAGAACTGGAAGAAATTCCAGAACCACAAGCTGCTACTGAAAGTTTGGTAGAACCGGAAGTTCAAGAAGAACAGGACATTCCCGCACCCCTCCGCAGGAGTAGTAGGCCGTCTCATCCGCCTGAGAGATACTACGGTTTTCTCATAGATGGGGATAGAGAGGATTGCATCATAGGTGATGATGAACCTACTAACTTCCAGCAGGCCATCCAAAGCGGCGACTCGGTACGATGGCTAGATGCAATGCGGACCGAAATGGAGTCCATGTACACCAACAAAGTATGGACTTTGGACTTTGCTCCAGATGGGGTAAAACCCATAGGATGCAAATGGATCTTCAAGAAAAAGATTGGTGTAGATGGACAGGTGGAAACCTATAAGGCTAGACTTGTTGCAAAGGGTTTTCGTCAAAGACCTAGTTTGGACTATGACGAAACTTTTTCTCCTGTGGCTATGCTCAAATCCATTCGGGTCCTTCTTGCTATTGCTGCCTTCCATGATTATGAAATCTGGCAGATGGACGTAAAGACGGCTCTTTTGAATGGAAATTTAGAAGAGTGCGTCTATATGGATCAGCCAGAGGGTTTCAATCAGAGTGGGAGTAGCGGGAAAGTATGCAAGCTGCTTAAATCCATTTATGGACTAAAGCAGGCATCGTGGAGTTGGAACATCTGTTTTGATGAAACAGTCAAAGAATATGACTTTATCAAAAATCCAGATGAACTGTGCATATATAGTAAAGTTGTAGCCAGAAGTGTCGTATTCCTCGTCTTGTACGTGGATGACATTCTATTGATAGGAAATGACATTCCTATGCTACAATCTGTCAAAGGATTCTTGTCACACAGGTTCTCCATGAAAGACCTGCGTGATGCCTCTTACATTCTGGGGATCCGGATCTATCGTGATAGATCCAAGAGGATGTTGGGACTTTCGCAGTCCAGGTATATCGACACTGTACTGAAAAGATTCAGTATGGAAGATTCTAAGCGCGGTAATCTACCGGCTTGTCACGGAATCACCCTCTCCAAAGAGATGTCTCCCAAGACTGATTTGGAAAGGGAACGCATGTCTATTATACCCTACGCTTCTGCGGTAGGCTCTATAATGTATGCGATGTTGTGCACCAGACCAGATGTAGCTTACGCACTGAGCGTGGTAAGCCGGTATCAGTCAGACCCAGGGGAGAAGCACTGGATAGCAGTAAAGAACATTCTCAAGTACCTGAGAAGGACCAAGGAGATGTTCTTGGTTTACGGCGGAAAAGACCTCAGGTTGGAGGCCTTTGCTGATTCCGGCTTCCAGAGTGATAAGGACGATTCCAAGTCCATGTCGGGTTATGTCTTTACCCTCAATGGAGGGGCGGTGTGCTGGAAGAGCTCCAAGCAGGACACCGTTGCTGACTCGACGATGGAAGCGGAGTATATAGTTGCTTGCGATGCCGCAAAAGAAGCAGTCTGGATGAAGAAGTTCCTAACAGAACTTCAGGTGGTTCCTACTATAGTTGATCCAATACCTCTGTATTGCGACAACAACGGAGCTATAGCTTTAGCAAAGGAACCAAGGTCCCATCAGAAGTCCAGACACATCTTAAGGCGATATCACCTGATCAGGAAGATCATTGATCGTCGGGAGATCGAGATTCGGAGAGTTGCTTCTGAAGAGAACATTGCTGATCCATTCACGAAGGCCCTACCTCAGATTCAGTTCGAGAGGCTACTCGAGATCATCGGTCTTCGATATGCCAGTATATGGCCCTAGTGCAAGTGGGAGATTGTTAGTGTATATGCCGTAGGGGCCATTATTGTATCATACTAGTTTGTATATTACTTAATGGAAGCTTGGGATATTCACATGTATATAACAGTCTTGCTAAATATGGTAGTATGCTACTTGGTTTTTCTATCTTAATATATGAGTATATGTATTGATAGAGCTCTTAGGATCTTGTTTGACTACCAGCGTTGTGATGGCAGTCACACTAGTGGGGGCTGGGTAGTCTATAAGTACATCCTTATTCAGGTCCCTAGTCGTTGGATTATCGAGACAGGGCATCGATACTCCGGAGTAGACTAGTGTGTATGCTTCTCATCCCAGTTGGGGAGATGGTCTATCCCACAGCCGTCAGTACGTTGTACTGGAGATAGTATGCAGGTGCTCGTTGGGTTACAGGTACACCGAACAGGACTCACAGGGAACTGCTGGATGGTTTTATACCAGTCGTCAGTGAACAGTTCCCAGGTGACATGAGTACAGCATAGTCCGCAGACTTGACACTGCTACTTCGCCTCGAGTGTGTCCCACTGTTCTTAGATTGCTACCCTACCACGGCTCAAAGGAGTCGTGCAAACAGGTAGCAGTTGGGTGCAGTCCCGAGCACTTGGAGGCAGTGGCGGTTAGACAGGATTCGTCTCTCCCGGTATTGGGGGTTGATATCGCGCTGTGTCAGAGAGCCATTACGCAAAGTCCCTGGCCAGGGCAAGCGAGATTTGCTGGTAGGTTCCAGTAGTTTCTCAGGGTGTAATGGGCTTCCCTCCGACACGACTTATACCGCTATTAGGGGACTGACGCTTGCCGCCCCCTAGGCCCGATATGCGATAGTCTTAGACGAACGGACCAGACTGTACAGATATTGTCACATCAGACTCAGTAGGAGTTCGGATGGGTTTCCTCATCAGCCTTCTTATCGACATTTACCTGGGGACCGTTACGTACAGCTAGTGCCGCTTGCGGTCTGTGGTTAAACTCACTGCCAGCGTAGTAGTCGAGTCTCTAGAGTGCCATACAGAGAGTTTCCCTACTCCAGGCGAAACGATATAGAGGTCGTATGGTTTTACGACAAGGGTTCGGACGCATACGTGTGTTTACGCACGTACGACTATCGGACAGTTTTTACCAGTCGGCTTTGGTTTAAGCCAGTTACTGGTATCCGGTTATTGGATTTATACAGTTTAAAGTTTTTCCGTATTTTTGCGGAAAGAAGGGTCGTTCTCGTAATTGCGTGAGAAGCTTCTAGAAGGTGGTAACTAAGGGGGTTTAGGTGGCATATACAATGAATGTGATTAGTGAGTCATATGGATGATTCATCCATGTCATTAATGCATCATAAATGCTTAATGACTCATGGAGATGAATCATCACTAGATATTATCAAGCATGGTTGTTAAATTGATTTATTTTCTTTTCTTGAATAAAAACAAATGCTTGATATATATTATCATAACTCATTATTCTCACTTCATTATTATGTTCATCTTCTCTCTCCTCAAGCTCTCCCTCTTCAAACCCTAATCCTCCCCTCTCATGTGTTGAGTACAAGGATTAGTTAGACTAACTAAACCATAACCCTCACTCTATATCACCTAGCTTCTTTGATTAGCACTTAAAGAAGGTTAGTTGCCTCAAGTTTAGAGGCTAAGCTTGAAGTAAAGCTCTCGGGTGGATCGTCTACTACTTCGAGAAGGCCGAGGAGGAGGAGGAGTTCGCAAAGACGAAGGACACGATTCGTTAGGTATAATCCCTAAACATAGTAGTATAGAACTTCTATGTTTCATGTTAGTTATCGTTTAGCTTCGATTCGTGCGGTTAGTCGATGTTTAAGCAAAGAACAATTTCGTTTTTAAAATTTCCGCCTCCCCGCAAGTCGTGGGGTGTGGTACATCGACTTACAACTTTCCCGCTGCTCCCACTCTGATTGAAACCCTCTGGCTGATCCATATAGACGCACTCTTCTAAATTTCCATTCAGAAAATCCGTCTTTACGTCCATCTGCCAGATTTCATAATCATGGAAGGCAGCAATAGCAAGAAGGACCCGAATGGATTTGAGCATAGCTACTGGAGAAAAGGTTTCATCATAGTCCAAACCAGGTCTTTGATGAAAACCCTTTGCAACAAGTCTAGCCTTATAGGTTTCCACCTGTCCATCTACACCAATCTTTTTCTTGAAGATCCATTTGCATCCTATGGGTTTTACCCCATCTGGAGCAATGTCCAAAGTCCATACTTTGTTGGTGTACATGGACTCCATTTCGGTCCGCATTGCATCTAGCCATCGTACCGAGTCGCCGCTCTGGATGGCCTGCTGAAATTCAGTAGTTTCATCATCATTTATGATGCAATCCTCTTTATCCCCATCTATGAGAAAACCGTAGTATCTCTCAGGCAGATGAGACGGCCTACTACTCCTGCGGAGGGGTGCGGGAATGTCCTATTCTTCTTGAACTACTTGTTCTACCAAACTTTCAGTATTAGTTTGTGGTTCTGGAATTTCTTCCAGTTCTATTTCGCTCCCACTTAATTCCTTTTCTAAAAACTGAAGTTCTAGAAAATGGGCATTACGAGAAACAAGTACCTTTTGTTCCTCTGCGTAATAGAATAGATATCCCCTGGAGTTCTTTGGATATCCCACAAACTTACACTTTACTGATCGTACCTCGAGCTTGTCCACATGCAGCTTTTTAACAAAAGCTGGACATCCCCAAATCTTCATATACTGAAAATGGGGTTTCTTCCCACTCCACATCTGATATGGAGTGGTAGGCACAGTCTTGGTAGGTACCATGTTCAAAAGATATGCCGCTGATTCTAGCGCATAACCCCAAAAAGATCGCGGTAACTCAGCATTACTCATCATGGAACGTACCATATCCAATAGGGTTCGATTCCGTCTCTCCGATACACCGTTATGCTGTGGAGTGTATGGAGGAGTAAGCTGAGAGAGAATTCCTTTCTCTTTTAGGTAACCTAGGAACTCGGCACTCAAGTATTCACTAGCTCGATCAGATCTTAGTGTCTTGATACTTTTGCCGGTTTGGTTTTCTATTTCATTCTTAAACTCTTGGAATTTCTCAAAAGCCTCGGATTTATGTTTCATCAGATAAATGAATCCGTACCTTGAGTAATCATCCGTGAAAGTAATGAAATAGGAAAAACCACCTCTTGCATGTGTAGACATTGGACCACATACATCGCTGTGTATGAGTCCTAAGAGCTCGCTCGCTCTTACTCCATGTCCAATAAATGGAGTCTTTGTCATCTTTCCTTTGAGACAAGATTGACAAGTGGCATAAGTTTGATATTCGAACGAGTCCAAATATCCTTCTCTATGTAACTTAGTCAACCTTCTCTCATTGATGTGACCCAGTCTACAATGCCATAAGAAAGCTTTATTTAAATCTGGAGACTTTTTTTTAGTGTGTTCTGGACATTGAAAATTTGGAGTTGGTTTAACACATATATACCGTTATCCAGTGTACCGGACCCAATCAACCCATGATTAAGGTGGATGTTAATAACATCACTTACAAACGTGAAATCATAATCTTTATTTGATAACAAGGAAACAGATATGATATTACACGTTAAGCTGGGTACACAAAAACAGTTATGTAAAACCAAAATGTGTCCACTCGTCAATCCCCTACAGATACAGCTCCCACCCTAGCTCCGTTAGCAACCATCAGGATCATATCACCATCCTTCAGCACTCTACAGTTTCTCAGTGCCTGTAATGAATTGCAAATATGAGATCCTGATCCGGTATCCAATACCCAGGAAGTAGAGTTGATTGACAGACAATTCTCAATTACAAACACACCTGAAGTCGAAGCCACAGCTTGCTTCGGTTCCTGGTTTTTGGCGTTCTACGCCTTGCAATCCTTTTTCCAGTGCCCTTTCCTGTGACAATGGAAGCACTCATCCTGGCCCACTACCGGTACTGCAAACTTTTTCTTTCCCTTCCCTCCCACCTTAATTACACCTCCTCTAGGTTTGGTGGCGGCCTTCTTTTTCCTTCCTTTGGCCCTAGCCTTGGACCCGGAAGAAGAAGCACCGCTAACAAACATAGCGGGTGTTTCCCTTGCCTTCTGCAAGGTTCTCTCTGCACTCCTCAACATGTTAAGGAGTTCCGGAAGTTCAACTTCTTTTCTTTGAATGTTGAAGTTCAGAATAAACTGGGCGTAAGTGGAAGGAAGGGACTGGAGAATAAGGTCTGTATAGAGCTCATTATCCAAAGTCGTCCTAAGGTCTGCGAGCTCTTCTATGTAGCCAATCATCTTTAGGACATGTTCTCCTACCGATGATCCGACAGCCAACCTCGCTCGAAACAAGTTCTTAGAGGTCTCTTATCTTGCTATACGAGATTGCTCTCCATAAAGTTCCTTTGTATGGAGAAATATGGCATCTAGTTCCATATCCTCGTGCCTCCTCTGATGTTCATTGTTCATCGAGGCAAGCATGATGCACTTGGCTTTCGCGCAATCGAAATCCCAGGTTTTGCGGATTTCCTTATACGCATTACTGGATTTGGGACCAGGGACAGCAGGTGCCTTAGCGGTGAGGACGTACCCCAATTTGTCATAGGTTAAAGCCATTTTGAGATTCCGCAGCCAATCATTATAGTTAGGCCCTGTCAGTATATTTTTCTCTAAAAGTAACTTAAGTCCAGTCATTTTCAGGGTCGCTGCAATTAGGAGAGAGAGAAGAAAACTCTTTAGCATGATGCTCTTGCAAGTTTAGAGTGGTTTTTAATTTATCTAAACTGGATGGCTCCCACTGTTTCTCGAATCCTTCCTCAAACCATAAAAGAAGAATTAGCCAGGACTATTCTCACTGTACAATACTTGCTTAACCGTTCAGCCAGGCTGGTGTCGGTACTTCGAGGGAGGTTTTCCAACGCTTTCGCGAAGTTCCTTAATTAAATAACCTCTTTTCTCTGGGGGCGTAACCCCGCTCACACCTTTCTTGACACCTACTTGGTTTATAGCATTGATCGTTAAGTGACGAATATCCTGATGAGTAGCATATACTCACAGTAGGATCGGGTTCCAAATATCATCGTATGATAATGTTGAAGGTATCCTACCAACATTCATCAAACTCCAAATGGTATGCATCTCTTTGCAAATTTCAGTTTCTTTAGAAATACCCGATATATATTTTTGCCCCATGCTCTTATGACCTTGGCGTTAGGTCAAAATGTCATAAGTCACATGTCAAGTTCTACCCATCATTATCTTGTTAATTTGAACCCATCCGTACATATCCTTGACGTTCGGCCAAAATGATAATACGACTGTCCCAAACTAACTCATCTATCTATGCGACAAATGAATACCCAGCAGCTACCAAACACCATGCCTTGGCGTTAGGTCAAAATACATAGCTTGAATACTACTGAATACCCAAATGAAATGACGGAGGGCTACGAATGGTTTTGGCGAAACCGTGAACGCAGTGAACTTGATATGACCGAAGGAACCTGATAGCTTTTAAAAGGAGTGGTTAAAGCTCCGCAATTAAAAAATATCATTTGTTTTTAAAATAACCGAGTGGTTTCTTTTAAATTGTTCCAACGATTCAACTTTTGGTTTATTTTCTTTGCATTATAAATAATGCGACCCATCATTAACCTATCATTGCAGAAAACAACGAAAATACAACATCCTCTTATGCCATCCGCATTCGCCACTGGGTCCCATCATCACCCATTAGGTTACTTAACTAACGGCAGAGTGGGGGCTGGGCTAGCGCGGGTGTAAAACATAAGTGACGTCTAAATAACTATCATATATAGATTTGTACATTCGTCAGACGCAATAATAGGCATTCCAGATCTCATATGAACTTTATTGGATTTGCAAGCAATCCGCGTTTGTTTAGAGCCTGCAACAAAAGACGGATTACACAGTTGTGATGAATTGCCATTACCCCACCCTAGACCCCTACGGGTACGACAAACCACCCGCTAAATACCCAAAGTGAAGCGGTCTCCCTCAACAAAGTGAGTAGGCCACTAAACACTTCAAAGTACCTGGTAGTTTGTGCACCCCACCTTGGGTCTATCCTAGGAGCAAAAACAGTAAAATGAAATAATACAACGGTGGCTACAATCGCAACCTGGATGCGCCCCGTAAAATAATATTACAACATATTACAGTTACATCGAATGAATGAATATAACAACCCATCTCAAAACTCCGGCTAATCATCACAACAGTCCAATACAGTTCACAACCACAAACGGTAAAAACCATTACAGAAATATGCAACCCCCTGCCAACCGACATACTAGCAGTTAGGGGAGGTTTACGAACACATTTATACAAACACAGATATAATCAAATTAGCAAATTTCGTATAATTTCGATCGAGCAAACACATCATATTCTACTCCCAAAACTTCTCTGTGCACCTGAGACTTTGAGCAGAAAATAAACATTTCAGAAAACACAACAATATCACAAAAGAATAACAGGAGCAAACTGGGTCGAATCGTCCCCAACTCGGCTGCGGATCCACGGCGGATCGGTAGGATCGGCCGCGGTTCCGCGGCTGTATGGCCGATTCACTAACCCATTTTTCTCTAGTGTTCTTATCTTTCTATACTTGTTACTCTGCAGCAACCTGAAAAATTTTTAGAGCCTGTTTAAAATTCGACAGAAACTTGTGATATCGATGTCGTTTTTTGGTTCGTTTTGCGTTCGAAATTCATACGACTTTGCTAATGAGTTAATTATTGTTTAGCGAGGCTCTGATACCACTGTAAGTCGATGTACAACACCCCACGACTTGCGGGGAGGCGGAATAATGAAAAACGATCTTTTTTAAAGCGTAAACATCGACTAACCGAGAATCTTTGCTAAAAAAATAACTAACAAGAAACCATAGAAGAGTTAACTAGTATGATATGTGATTATACCTAAAGAACCGAGTCCTTCGTCTTGTCGTTCTCCATGTCCTCTCCGGCCTTCTCTATGTAGTAGAAGATCCACCCGAGAGCTTTACTACAAGCTTCACCTCTAACTTGAGGTAACTAGGTTTCTTAAATCGCTAATCTAAGTAACCTAGGTGATATAGAGAATGGTTAAGAATTAAGTAGTCTACTCTAATCCTTGGTCTCAACACATGAGAGGGAAGGATTAGGGTTTGAAGAGAGAGAGCTTGAGGAGAGAGAAAGCGAGCAAGAGAATGAGATGAGATAATGATCTATCATAATATATATCAAGCATTATCATTTATCCAATAAAAGAAAATAAAGGATTAATCATCATGCTTAATAAATACAAGAGGGTGATTCATCTCCATGAGTCATTAAGCATTTATGATGCATTAATGACATAGATGAATCACTCAAATGACTCACTAATCTCATTTAATGCATATGCCACCTTAACCCCCAAGTCACCATCTTCTAGAAGCTTCTCGCGCAATTACGAGAACGCCCCTCCTATCCGTGAAAACACGGAAAAACTTTTAGACTGTATAAATCCAATAACCGGATACTAGAAACTGGCTTAAACCAAAGCCGGCTAGTAAAAACTGTCCGGATGTCGTACGTGTGTAAACACACGTATGCGTCCGAACCCTTGTCGTAAAACCATACGACCTCTATATCGTTTCGCCTGGAGTAGGGAAACTCTCTGTGTGGGACTCTAGAGACTCGACTACTACGCTGGCAGTGGGTTTAACCACAGACCGCAAGCGGCACTAGCTGTACGTAACGGTCCCCAGGTAGATGTCGATAAGAAGGCCGATGAGGAAAACCCATCCGAACTCCTACTGAGTCTGATGTGATAATCTCCGTACAGTCCGGTCTGTTCGTCTAAGACTATCGAATATCGGGCCTAGGGGGCGGCAAGCGTCAGTCCCCTAATAGCGGTATAAGTCGTGTCGGAGCGTAGCCCATTACACCCTGAGAAACTACTGGAACCTACCAGCAAATCTCGCTTGCCCTGGCCAGGGACTTTGCGTAATGGCTCTCTGAAACCGCCACTGCCTCCAAGTGCTCGGGACTGCACCCAACTGCTACCTGTTTGCACGACTCCTTTGAGCCGTGGTAGGGTAGCAATTTAAGAACAGCGGGACACACTCGAGGCGAAGTAGCAGTGTTAAGTCTGCGGACTATGCTGTACTCATGTCACCTCGGAACTGTTCACTGACGACTGGTATAAAACCAACCAACAGTTCCCTGTGAGTCCTGTCCGGTGTACCCGTAACCTAATGAGCACCTGCATACTATCTCCAGTACGACGTACTGACGGCTGTGGGATAGACCATCTCCCCAACTGGGATGAGAAGCGTACACACTAGTCTACTCCGGAGTATCGATGCCCTGTCTCGATAATCCTACGACTAGGGACCTGAATAAGGATGTGCTTGTAGACTACCCAGCCCCCACTAGTGTGACTGCCATCACAACGCTGGTAGTCAAGCAAGATCCTAAGAGCTCTATCAATACGTATACTCACATATTAAGACAGAAAAACCAAGTAGTATACTACCATGTTTAGCAAGACTGTTATATACATGTGAATATCCCAAGCTTCCATTAAGTAATATACAAACTAGTATGATACAATAATGTCCCCTAGGGCATATACACTAACAATATCATGTATAGATATATACATTCGTCAGATGCAATGATAGCCATTCCAGATCACAGATGAACACATTGGATATACTAGGAATCCGTGCTTCGTTTGAGCCTGCAACGAAAGACGGATTACACGGTCGCGATGAATAGCCAAACCCCACCCTAGACCCTTACGGGTGCGGCAAACTACCCGCCAAATACCCGAAGTGAAGCAACCTCCCTCAACAACGTGAGTAGGCTACTCGGCACTTCAAAGTACCCGATAGTTTGTGCACCCCTCCTTGGGTTTATTCTAGGAGCAAAAAACAGTAAAAGAAATAATATACAATGGTGTCTATAACCTCAACCCGGATGTGCGACCATAAAATAATATTATATCAATTTACAATTTACATCAAATGAAAAATGAAAACTCTCATCTCACATCCCCGGCTATTCATCACGACAATCCAACAAGCTCATATACACAAACCAATAATACAGATCACAGATATGTACAACCCCCACTAATCGACGTTTAGCGATTAGTAGACGTTCAATACATATATCACATCACAGAAGATCTGATTAGCTAAAGTACTTAAAATTTCGATCGATTACCAGATTTGAATCTACCCCAAGCACAACACAGTACTCAACAAAATCTGGGCAGAAACAAAATATCAGAGAAATCATAAAATACAAATCTGGACAGACTACAGGAAAAACGAGTTGAGTCTGCGTCGACTTGGCCGCAGATCCGCGGCGAAACGCTTGGTTTCGCCGCGCTTCCGCGGCATTCTGACCAATTCATGAGCTCGTTTTTCTTATGTGTCCTTCAAAAAGCTTGCACGTATTTTTAAGATCCGTGGAAAAAATTTTGGACCAGATTTTAAAATCGACAGAAAACGTGCATTTTTGATGTAATTTTGCGATTTTTCCGGCGATCGAATTTCTAACACTTTGGTAACAAGTTAGTAATGGTTTAGCAAGGCTCTGATACCACTGTAAGTTTACGTTACCCACCCCGGTACTTACGGGGAGGCGGAATAGGTAAAAAAAACAAATTTTTATCACAAGGTAACATAGACTTTCTTGAGGATCTTTGCCAAACCATTTCTAACAAACAACTAGAGGTTCTATCTACTATGTAGGGTTCCTAGGCACTCTCATGAGGTCTCACAAGGCATCAATCATGCCAATTTCAAATTTTACGGTGCCGAGAAACCCTAGACTAGATCGTTAACTAGAATTTCAGGCGAAACAATAAACTAGTTAACATCTTAACTAAAAGTAGGAAGCTACAACCTTTGTAGATCCGGTTATCCACTTCCTTAGCTCCACATAGTCGCTCCCTCGCTGTCCATCTCGAATCCCGGACTCAAGCATCGGCTTCATCGGAGAAATGGGCGGACAAGGTCGTCGGCTTCGTGCCGAAGATGATCTACGTCGAGGTTACACAAGATCAAGCTCCAACTTCACCAAGTTGTGAAACTTGTGAAGTAACACCCTAAACTACTTGGCAAGAGGTAGAGGATGAAGAAATAGGAGGTGGGTTCACTTTAGAATTGGATTTCTCACTCATTTGCTCAACATGCCATTAATGGTGGCAAGCTTTTTCTTTTTCTCATGAAGAAGAAGAAGATGGAGATGATTATGATAAGTCTTTTTAAAATGAAAAAGAAAATGAATACTTATCATAATGTAAACCATGGTTAGGTGTAGAGAATTGACTAAGGTTAGATGAATGGTTAGGGTTAAGTATGAAGACAAAATGGTCACTTTGGTCAAAGCTTCATGAAGCTTCAACAAGCTTCAAGAATGAAAGCAACCCTTTTTGTTTTCTTTTGCCATTTCTTTTTAATCCAAATTAAAAAGATAAAAGAATGAGAAAATAAAAACCCAAACCATTTACTTAACCAAGGTTAATTCTTTACACTTAACCAAATGAGCAAGCATCATCAAACATGATACAATCTAGTGCACACAAAATATATCACATATACAATGTGCTATCCAAGTGAGAAAATCCCTTTAAAGTGAACCAATACTAGTTAATGCAAAGTAATATATCAAATATATAATTATACATTAAATCATTAAATCAACACTTGGTTCAATGATCCGGTCATGTCGCACATAACCGACTAGTATCCAATGTATCGACTTATCGAATCAATCTTTGATTCGATAACTAGGTTATATCACATACAACCAATCGAAACATTCATCGCGAGAATGAAATGCGGTATCACATACACGCATCATTCTCGGTCCCGCACATATCTCATATGCGCCCCTATTTCGTTTCGCTTGAGCCAGGAAACCTCTGTGTAGGACTCTAAAGACTCGTCAATACGCCGGTAGCAGATGATGATCATATCAAGCACCCATAAGCCGCAAGCGGTCTGCTAAACGTAACGGCCATCCGGGTATTGAGCGATCAGAAGATCGACGAGCTTGCCTGCTCACACTCCTGTGAATCCAACCAGTAACACTTACCGTACAGTCTGGTCTGTTCGTCTGATATGTCGCATATCAAGTCTAGGGGTGGTAAACGTCAGACCCCAGTAACCGATAAGTCGTGCCGATGTGAGGCTCAAAACGGGTCGAGAAACTACTGGTAACACTTACCAGCAGATCTCTAATCAGCCCTGGCCAGGGACTTCCCTGTCACGGCCAATCGAGCACAGCGCAACATCAACCCCCATTACCGGGAGAGACGAAACCCCTCCTATCGCTCATTGCCTCCATATGACTCGGGACTGTACCCAAAGACCACCGTTTTGCACGCCCTCATGGACGTGGTAAGGTGGAGATCAAAGCACAGTGGGAATCACACAAGACTCTATGACGATCTCGGGTCTACAGACTAACCTGCACAAGTGTCACCTGAGAACTGCCATCTGACGTGAGGTATAATACCATCTGGGAGTTCTCGGCGAGTCCGTCCAGTGTACCCAGTTTCCACTGAGCACCCGTATACCATCTCTGATGTCAAACACCAATGGATATGGGATCATCCATCGCCCATCTCATGGGTCGAGAGGCGTATACGCTAGTCTACACTGGTATATCGATGCCCCGTCTCGATACACCCACGACTAGGGACCTTGAAGGATGTACTTATGGACTACCATGTCCCCACTAGTATGATCTTCATCATAGTCCAGGCAGTCAAGTACACATCCTAAGGGCTTTACCAACATGTAACTATAAGACAGTTTAAAGAGACTAGTGTACATGTTAAGATAAAGAGCAACCGGATAGCATACTATCATATCGAGCAAGAAAGTCATCTCTATATATGTCCAAGCATCCAATATAATATACATCATCTGTATAATACTGGCCTCTAGGGCATACATACAACTAACAATCTCCCACTTGCACTAGGGCCAGCTGCTGTAGTATCGCATACCGAGCATCCCGAAGAGTCTCTCAAACTGTATCTGGGGAATGGCCTTCGTGAGTGGATCCGCTGTGTTTTTCTTCGTGTCAACCCTCCTGACCTCGATCTCCCGGCGATCAACTATCTCCCGGATCAGGTGATACCACCTCAGAATATGCCTGGATCGCTGATGGGACCTGGGTTCCTTGGCTAAAGCCACCGCTCCATTGTTATCGCAATACAAAGGTATTGGATGCTCAATGGATGGAACCACACCAAGTTCAGTAATGAACTTCTTGATCCAGACAGCCTCTTTAGCAGCATCGTTGGCAGCGATGTATTCAGCCTCCATTGTCGAGTCTACCACGGTTTCCTGCTTGGAACTCTTCCAGCTAACCGCCCCTCCGTAAAGGGTAAAGACAAATCCCGACTGCGACTTAGAGTCGTCCTTATCACTCTGGAAGCTCGAATCGGTAAAGGACTCCACTTGGAGTTCTCCGTTACCATACACCAAGAGCATCTCTTTAGTCCTTCGCAAGCACTTGAGAATGCTCTTCACAGCTGTCCAGTGACTCTCTCCAGGATCAGCTTGATACCTGCTCACTACACTTAGTGAGTATGCTACATCGGGTCTGGTACATAGCATCGCATACATGATAGAGCCTACAGCCGAAGCATAGGGTATCCCTTGCATGCGAGCTCTCTCCAAATCAGTCTTGGGAGACATCTCTTTGGAGAGAGTGACTCCATAGATCGTGGGTAAGTTCCCACGCTTGGATTCCTCCATACTAAACCTCTTTAGTATGGTGTCAATGTACCTGGATTGGGACAATCCCAATATCCGTTTGGACCTATCTCTATAGATCCTAATCCCCAATATGCAGGAGGCATCACCAAGATCTTTCATTGAGAATCTTTGTGATAAGAAGAGCTTGACCGATTGCAGCATAGGAATGTCATTTCCTATCAAGAGTATGTCGTCCACGTACAATACGAGGAAGACAACCTTACTCTCTTCCACCTTCTTGTAGATACAAGGTTCATCTGGGTTTTTGACGAAATCAAACTCTTTGATAACGACGTCAAAGCAGATGTTCCAACTCCGCGATGCTTGCTTTAATCCATAAATAGATTTCAGTAGCTTGCACACCTTCCCGCTGCTCCCACTGTCTACGAAGCCCTCTGGCTGAGTCATGTACACGCACTCTTCCAAATCACCATTTAGAAAGGCGGTCTTAACATCCATTTGCCAGATTTCGTAATCATGATATGCAGTGATGGCAAGCATGATCCGGATGGATTTAAGCATAGCTACTGGAGAAAAGGTTTCGTCATAGTCCACACCTGGTCTTTGACGAAAACCCTTTGCTACAAGTCTAGCTTTGAAAGTCTCCACTTTCCCATTTACACCAAGTTTTTTCTTGAAGATCCACTTGCTCCCGATGGGTTTTACCCCTTCAGGAGCAACATCCAAAGTCCATACTTTGTTGGTGTACATGGATTCTATCTCGGACCGCATAGCATCCAGCCATTTCACTGAGTCCCTACTCGTGATGGCCTGCTCGAAACTAGTTGGGTCATCATCCTCCATGATGCAATCTTCGCTTCCACCGTCAATAAGAAAACCGTAGTATCTCTCAGGTGGACGAGAAACCCTGCTAGATCGGCGGAGAGGCTGGGGTTCGTCGGGTACTACTGAATCCTCTGGTTCTACTAAATCTTCAGTTATAGTTTGTGTTGCTGGAACCTCTTCCAGTTCTACCTCAATGCCACTAATCTGTTTCATAAGAAAACCTTTTTCTAAGAAAGTGGCATGTCGAGAAACAAACACCTTTTGTTCCTCGGGGTGGTAGAAGATATACCCTTGTGAATTTTTGGGATATTCTACAAACTTACATAAGACTGATCTTGCCTCGAGTTTGTCCGGATTTTGTCTTTTGACATAGGCTGGACAACCCCATATCTGAACATACTTAAGAGATGGTCTCTTCCCTTTCCATATCTCATATGGAGTGGTAGGCACTGATTTGGTAGGAACCATATTCAATAGGTGTATGGCTGTCTCAAGCGCATACCCCCAGAAGGAAATAGGTAACTCAGCTGTACTCATCATTGAACGCACCATATCTAATAGGGTGCGATTCCTTCGTTCCGATACACCGTTGTGCTGTGGTGTATAAGGTGGAGTAAGCTGAGAGAGAATCCGATTCTCTTTTAGATAATCTTGGAACTCATTGCTCAAGTATTCTCTTCCTCGATCAGATCGAAGGATCTTAATACTTTTGCCCGTTTGGTTCTCTACTTCTTGCTTATATTCTCTGAATTTCTCAAAAGCTTCAGACTTGTGTTTCAATAGGAACACATGCCCGTATCTAGAGAGATCGTCAGTGAATGTGATGAAGTAGGAAGAGCCGTTCCTGGCATGGGTAGACATGGGACCGCATACATCACTATGTACCAGTCCTAAGAGTTCAGTAACTATTTCTCCGTGTCCACTAAACGGAGCTTTGGTCATTTTTCCTTTGAGACATGAATGGCAAGTATCATAAGATGATAATTCGAACGGATTCAAATAACCATCCTTATGTAACTTAGCCAGTCGTGTCGCATTGATATGACCAAGTCTACAATGCCACAAGTAGGATTCGTTCATTTCTGAACTTTTCCTCTTGTGTGTGTTTTGTATATTGAGGACTGTATTTTGATTTAGAATGAATATGCCATTATGTAACGAGCCTGATGCAATCAACTTTTGATCTAGGAATATGTTCATAACATTATCCTGTACTACAAAATTATATCCTTCTTTACTCAATAAAGAAACTGATATAATGGTGCACATCATGTTCGGTATATAATAGCACTCATTCAGAATCATTGTATCACCACTTGGTAATACTAGGTGATATTCGCCAACTGCTTTGGCTGCAACATTTGCACCGTTCCCTACTTGAACGGAATGATCACCTTTACCCAGTTCTCTACCTTTCCGTAGCCCATGTAACTGCTTACATATGTGGGATCCTGATCCGGTATCTAATACCAAGGACGTAGGGTGAACTGAAAAACAGTTCTCAATAACTAACACACCCGAAGAAGATGCATCAACATGTATGTTCTTTTGGGCGGCTTGAGAATCTAGATATTCTCCTATTCCCTGTTCAGTCTTATAACTCTTATAAGAAAGAACGGGTCCAACGTTCCCCTGCACAGTATAACATGCGGGTTCGGTCAATACATCCATATTATTATCTTTATTAGGGCATGACATGGTCGCTACCTGGAGAGAGAGAGAAGAAAACACTTTAGCGTATGCTCTTGCAGGATCAGATTGGTTATTATCTTATCTAATCAGGATGGCTCCCACTGGTTTTTATCAAATCTTCCTTCAAACCCTAAAAGGAAAAACTAGCCGGGATTAATTACACACTACAAGTTCGCCAATCTTTCAGCCAGGCCAGTGTCGGTACTTTGAGGGAGGTCCCCCTGTGCTTTCGCACGAACCTAATTAATGTAAACCTCGTTTTCCCAGAGGCGTAACCCCGTTGACACCTTTCTAGACACCTACTTGATTAGCTAATTGCAATGTGTAAGACTTTCCCTGGAGTAACTCTTACTCGCGGTGGGTATCGGGATCCAACTATCTCATAGAAGGTATGCAATCTCATTGCAAATTTCAACACTTGAAATTCCCAATAATATTTTACCCCTAGTGTTCTATGACCTTGACGAATGCCAAACAACCCATAGTCCACTAGTCAAGTTCAACCCGTACATTTCTTGATTGAATTAAACCCACCCGTACGACCCTTGACGAATGCCAAACAACGCCGTACGAATACCCTAGTCCAATCTGCATCATATGCATAAGCAGATAAATACTAGTTAGCTACCGTACACTACGCCTTGACGAATGCCAAACTACCGTAGCATGAATACTAAGTAGTACTTATCTGAAATGACGGAGGGCTACGCAGGTTTTCAGAAAACCTATTGCGTAATGAACTTGATATCGTTGTAGGATCAAATGAAGTTTTGAAATGGAGTGATTTTGAGGCTTTTCTAGTTTTGCTAAAGGGGTCACTCCCGGTGAAGGGATCGTCGGCCCTTTCCTCGTTGAATGAGGTGCGGGATATATCATATATATCACTGTGCAAAGCAGAAACTATAGAAGCAATCAAAAACAAACCGAGTGTGTAGCATCTGCCAGTTATTGCTAAAGGAGTCACTCCTGGTGAAGGGATCTCGGTCCTTTCCTCATCGAATAAGGTGCAGGGTATATCATATATACCGCTATGCAAAGCAAGAACTTTAGCTACCTGTTTTATTTAAAATTTGATTCTACAACATTATTTGGTTTCTTTTATTTCATTAATCACATTAATGAAGTCCCATCATTTAAGTCACCTAAACATCACAGATAAATACGACGTACACTTATGCCATCCGCATTCGCCTGGATGTCCCCTCATGCACCGTTAGGTTAGGTAACTAACGGCAGAGCAGGGCAGGGCTAGTGCGGGTGCAAAACATAAGTAACGTCTATATAATATATCATATATACTATATACTGTATCTATCACAGAACATCACATGATCACATCACAGATATCGCAGCAGAAGAAACATATGAAACATTGGATATACTAGGACGTCCGTGTTTTCAATACGAGCCAGTATAAAACACGGATTCCACGGTCGTGATGAATAGCCAATCCCACACCCCTAGACCCCTACGAGAGCGGCAAGCAACCCTACCAATTCTAGGGTTAGGAGACCGGGACTCGACTCCTCGAGATGGTCTCCCACTGAACCCTAGAACCCGGTTACTTGTGCTCCCCTCCTTGGGTCTATCCTAATGCGGAAAAGTAAATAATATACAAAAGGTGACAACTTCCGCAACCTGAAAGTGCCCCAATAAAAGAATATTACATACAAGTTTTTACATGAATGAAAATGAAAAACACTCATCTCACATAAAAACCCCCGGCTATTCAAACATGACAATCCAATAAAACATATCCAGCAACACATAACATCACATGTCATCAACGTAAGTAAATATGCGCATCCCAATTGTCGTTGACATATAGTAACGAAACCGGCGATATCACATATTACACTTACGGTCACAGAAAAGAAAGTGTAAAACTACAACAGTCGGAATCCGCAACCTCTTTAGACATCGCATGCTTAATCAAATAAAATACTTAGACATCACATGCCTAACAATTATAAACCCCGCATTTTAGTCCCATTATCGAAAACTCTTTTCAATATCAAATGAGACTAAACCGCTAGATTTATAACATTCATTCAATTATCTCATAACTGTTTGTGAATTCCAATTATTGTATCCCATTCCGGATAAATAGAAAATATTAAACTTTCCGATCGAACATTCGAACACCCAAGTTTTCCCGAAAACGTTCAACACATGAAATAGGTTCAAAGACATTCACTTCATGCCTCAGTACCAACGGTCCAGCCGTAGAAGGGTCAAGCCAACGCCTCACATGTGGCACGCCGTACTGCCCCAAACCCGAAGGTTCAAAGGGCAGTTCAAGACGGTCACATAATCGAGTTAAGGTTTGTTGTCTTCTAGAGAGACCATTGCGTTACTTGCACTACTCAGAACGTCCTTAAACCACAGAAAAATCCAACACTTGGATATTTTCCGGCAGGGGAAAAGTTGGGTATTTATATCCGGTCGAACTTTTTAACATATTCAAAAAATATCCGGAAAAACACATAGACAAAGCTTGAAAATCCGATCGAATCTTTGATTCCCAATACAACCCCAAAATACTCATCTGTAGAGTCACAATAAAAATACCCAGAAAATATAGCATTAAATTATATGAGTTACTGTGCAGAAATCATCAGACAAGGGGACAGTACGGCCGCGGAACCGCCGCACATGCCTAGCTTGTGCCGTGGTGGAAAATTCGATTTAGGCCCTCGCATTTCACAGTAATTCAAATAAGACCCTGCTTATTTTTCTGCATATTTTTAATTGACAAAAATCTAAATTTTCAGAAAATTTCCAGAGAGCATTTTGGATTTTAGGGTTTCGGTTCGATCGGGTTTCAAATGTCGTCTACATTTCGCCTAAGGCTCTAGCTAGGCACTGATACCACTGTAGGGTTCCTAGGCACTCTCATGAGGTCTCACAAGGCATCAATCATGCCAATTTCAAATTTTACGGTGCCGAGAAACCCTAGACTAGATCGTTAACTAGAATTTCAGGCAAAACAATAAACCAGTTAACATCTTAACTAAAAGTAGGAAGCTACAACCTTTGTAGATCCGGTTATCCACTTCCTTAGCTCCATGTAGTCGCTCCCTCGCTGTCCATCTCGAATCCCGGACTCAAGCATCGGCTTCATCGGAGAAATGGACGGACAAGGTCGTCGGCTTCGTGCCGAAGATGATCTATGTCGAGGTTACACAAGATCAAGCTCCAACTTCACCAAATTGTGAAACTTGTGAAGTAAACACTCTATACTACTTGGCAAGAGGTAGAGGATGAAGAAATAGGAGGTGGGTTCACTTTAGAATTGGATTTCTCACTCATTTGCTCAACATGCTATTAATGGTGGCAAGCTTTTTCTTTTTCTCATGAAGAAGAAGAAGATGGAGATGATTATGATAAGTCTTTTTAAAATGAAAAAGAAAATGAATACTTATCATAATGTAAACCATGGTTAGGTGTAGAGAATTGACTAAGGTTAGATGAATGGTTAGGGTTAAGTATGAAGACAAAATGGTCACTTTGGTCAAATCTTCATGAAGCTTCAACAAGCTTCAAGTATGAAAGCAACCCTTTTTGTTTTCTTTTGCCATTTCTTTTTAATCCAAATTAAAAAGATAAAAGAATGAGAAAATAAAAACCCTAACCATTTACTTAACCAAGGTTAATTCTCTACACTTAACCAAATGAGCAAGCATCATCAAACATGATACAATCTAGTGCACACAAAATATATCACATATACAATGTGCTATCCAAGTGAGAAAATCCCTTTAAAGTGAACCAATACTAGTTAATGCAAAGTAATATATCAAATATATAATTATACATTAAATCATTAAATCAACACTTGGTTCAATGATCCAGTCATGTCGCACATAACCGACTATTATCCAATGTATCGACTTATCGAATCAATCTTTGATTCGATAACTAGGTTATATCACATACAACCAATCGAAATATTCATCGCGAGAATGAAATGCGGTATCACATACACGCATCATTCTCGGTCCCTCACATATCTCATATGCGCCCCTATTTCGTTTCGCTTGAGCCAGGAAACCTCTGTGTAGGACTCTAAAGACTCGTCAATACGCCGATAGCAGATGATGATCATATTAAGCACCCACAAGCCGCAAGCGGTCTGCTAAACGTAACGGCCATCCGGGTATTGAGCGATCAGAAGATCGACGAGCTTGCCCGCTCACACTCCTGTGAATCCAACCAGTAACACTTACCGTATAGTCCGGTCTGTTCGTCTGATATGTCGCATATCAAGTCTAGGGGTGGTAAACGTCAGACCCCAGTAACCGATAAGTCGTGCCGATGTGAGGCTCATAACGGGTCGAGAAACTACTGGTAACACTTATCAGCAGATCTCTGATCAGCCCTGGCCAGGGACTTCCCTGTTACGACCAATCGAGCACAGCGCAACATCAACCCCCAATACCGGGAGAGACGAAACCCCTCCTATCACTCATTGCCTCCATATGACTCGGGACTGTACCCAAAGACCACCGTTTTGCACGCCCTCATGGACGTGGTAAGGTGGAGATCAAAGCACACTGGGAATCACACAAGACTCTATGACGATCTCGGGTCTACAGACTAACCTGTACAAGTGTCACCTGAGAACTGCCATCTGACGTGAGGTATAATACCATCTGGGAGTTCTCGGCGAGTCCGTCCAGTGTACCCAGTCTCCACTGAGCACCCGTATACCATCTCTGATGTCAAACACCAATGGATATGGGATCATCCATCGCCCATCTCATGGGTCGAGAGGCGTATACGCTAGTCTACACTGGTATATCGATGCCCCGTCTCGATACACCCACGACTAGGGACCTTGAAGGATGTACTTATGGACTACCATGTCCCCACTAGTATGATCTTCATCATAGTCCAGGTAGTCAAGTACACATCCTAAGGGCTTTACCAACATGTAACTATAAGACAGTTTAAAGAGACTAGTGTACATGTTAAGATAAAGAGCAACCAGATAGCATACTATCATATCGAGCAAGAAAGTCATCTCTATATATGTCCAAGCATCCAATATAATATACATCATCTGTACAATACTGGCCTCTAGGGCATACATACAACTAACCTATACTTAGGAGATTATACCTCACGAAAACGGCCCTTCGGTTCTTCCCTCTGTTGTCCTCCTCGTCCATGCAAGCTCCGAGGATCGATCCGAATCTTGGTCACCTCCGTGGCCTCCTAGAGTCGAAGACGATCCACCCGAGAGTCTATAGTCCGAGCTCCACCTCAAGTCGAGGTAACTAGGGCAACAAGTTTGCTACTCTTGATGCCTTAGGTGATGTAGAGGAAGAAGATGGGTTTGTTTGTCTATTTAGAACCTAATTTGCTCAACACATGAGACTATTAGGAATTTGTAGTGAGGAGGAAGAAGAAGCTAACCATGGGAGCTCTCATTTGATGAGAGAGATTGAGAAGAAGATAATGATCCATAAGAAAAATAATTACCATTCTTTTGTCATGAAAAAGTGTGATGGTTACCATTGATTTGACCATTATCATGTCAAATTAAATCTAAGCCATAAGAAGAGTCTAGAGCTCACAAGAAATATCCAAGTCAACAATGGTCAACTAGGTCAAATGGTCAACATGGTCAAATGGTCAAAGCAATTAGCCATAACACAATTATCATTAAAAAGATTAGTAAATATTTTCCTCACCTCATAATGGTTTTGACTGAATCAATGGTCAAAACCCTAATGAGGCAACTCCTTCTTCGCTCCTCACACCCGTATATACACACCCGCATCCGCATTCCGTAGAATGCGAATGCACAGAAGACAAAACTAATCCATCTATACAATACTAGGATCCGGTTTAAACCAAAGCCCACTAGTATTGTCTGCCCGAACATCATACGCGCACAAGTGCACGTAAGTGATCGTAGCCCTGCCGTAAAACCATACGGCCTCTACACCTTTTGCCCAGTGCAGGGAAACACTCTGTGTGGGACTCTAAAGACTCGACACTATGCTGGCAGTGGGTTTAACCACAGACCGTAAGCGGCACTAGCTGTACGTAACGGTCCCCAGGTAGATGTCGATAAGAAGGCCGATGAGGTAAACCCATCCGAACTCCTACTGAGCCAGAATGTGACAATCTCCGTACAGTCCGGTCTGTTCGTCTAAGAGTATCGCATGTCGGGCGTAGGGGGCGGTAAACGTCAGACCTTTAATAGCGGTACAAGTCGTGTCGGAGTGTAGCCCAGAACACCCTGAGAAACTACTGGAAACACTACCAGTAAATCTCGCTTGCCCTGGCCAGGGATTTTGTGTAATGGCTCTCCTAGACACAGCGCGATATCAACCCCCAATACCGGGAGGGACGAATCCTATCTAACCGCTACTGCCTCCAAGTGCTTCGGGACTGCACCCAACTACTACCTGTTTGCACGACTCCTTTTAGCCATGGTAGGGCAGTAATCAAAGTACAGTAGGAACACACTCGAGGCGAAGTAGCAGCGTCAAGTCGACGGACTAAGCTATACTCCTGTCACCTGGGAACTGTTATCTGACGATAGGTATAGTACCAACCAACAATTCCCGACGAGTCCTGTCCAGTGTACTCGTAACCTAACGAGCACCCGCATACTATCTCCAGTACGACGTACTAATGGTTATGGGACAGACCATCTCCCTGCCGGGATAAGAAGCGTATATGCTAGTCTACTCTGGAGTATTGATGCCCCGTCTCGATAATCCTACGACTAGGGACCTGTATAAGGATGTGCTTGTAGATTACCCAGCCCCCACTAGTGTGACTGCTATCACAACGCTGGTAATCAAGCAAAGATCCCAAGGGCTCCACTAATATGTATAAGCTATATGCTAAAAGAAACACATGCACATATTGAAGTAGAAACAAACCAAGTAGCATACTACCATTTTAAGCAAGATTGTCTATACAACTGTGAATATCCCAAGCTTCCATTAAGTAATATACAAACTAGTATGATACAGTAATGGCCTCTAGGGAATATACACTAACAGTACTTAGATAGTATTTTAGAATGGACGACTCCTGGTATGGTGGTGTATCCGAGGGTGATAGAGTCACTGTCTCTAAAAGGATGTCTTCTGGACTGATGAGGAGAGGGACTGACATGAATGACATATCATTTGATTAGGTAATTGAGTCAATCATGCAATGTCTTTTACAACGCCAGATATTGCTTTTGCACTAGTTGCAACAAGCATATATTAATTCAATCCTCGAGAAACAAAGGGAAGCAGTAAAGAACATAAGAGAATGTTCTTGGTATAAGATAACGGCAGCCTCCTCTGGGAGGTGGTTATCGGTTCAGGCTTCCAAGGTGACCTGGATGATAAAGATGCTGTCAGAATCTTGAGTTTAGCCTCTTTCGAGGATCAGTATATTGGATAGTGTTTCAATAGGGATACTGAGGTAATCATTTTGCAGGATGATCGGTTATAACTCAACAGAGAATACAGCCCAAGAAGTTTGTTGGATGGAATTGTTCATTTATGAATTTGGTCCCATCAGGTATCCAGAAAAATTCTTGAGGTGGGGTATCGCTCAGTTTAGAAGATTGGTGATCTCAGCAAAGTTGAGATATAGAGAGATGGCATTGGAACATTATAACGGATCCACTCACTAGGGCTGTTTCTCGAATACATTAAGTTTCACAAACATAGTTTGCGAAACTGATTAGTACAGAAGTTGGGTATTCGGTAGCACTCGAGCTGTGGGTACACGATACTGTAATAATTGGCCTTAAGTGCAAGTAGGAGATTGTTGGATATAATACCCTCAAGGCAATTATTGTGATCGCAAGTAGGCGATTATGATAAGTGAGGGATGATCTATACAAGTATAACAGTCTTACTCGAGATGATAATATGCAATCTGGTTTGTCTTCATCATTGATGAAGCCCATAGGATTATTGCTTAACAACCAACATTATGATGACGATCATATATATGAGAGCTGAGTTGTCCATAAGCACATCCTTAAATGTCCCTAGTCGTGGGAGTATCGAGACCGGGCATCGATATTCCGGAGTAGACTAGTGTATACTCTTCTAGACCCCGACAAGGGGCGGTGGCCGGTCTCACAAGCCATTGGTATTGTGTCACCTAAGATAGTATACAAGTGCTCACTGGAGGTGAGTACACTAGATGGACTCGCCGAGAAATTCTAGATGGTATTATATCTATCATCAGATGGAAGTTCTCAGGTGGCATGAATATAGGTTAGTCTTTTGACCCGAAGTCGTCATTTGTCTCGTGTAAGTTCCTACTGTACTTTGATTACTACCCTACCACGGCTCAAAAGAGTCATGCAAACTTGTTTTAGTTAGGTACAGTCCCGAGCCACATGGAGGCAGGGGTCGACTGTCAGGGATTCGTCTTTCCTGGTATTAGGAGTCGATGTCGCTCTGTGTTCAGTTGACTATCACCAGAAACCTGTGACCACGGTGGATGCGATTTACCGATAGTTGATCAGTAGTATCTCTATTGGTGATGATCTTGACTCAGACACGACTTATCGGGTTAGTAGGGGTCTGACGTTATCCACCCCCTAGACCCGATATGCGATACTTTTTGACGAAGAGACCAGACTGTACGGAGATTGTCACATTCAGGCTCAATAGGGTAAGAACGCACTTGATTGTCGACCCCCCTTTCGGCAAGTGCCTGGGTAGCCGTTATGTACAGCTAGTACCGCTGACGTGCTTGTGGTTAAACCCACTGACGGCGTATTGTCGAGTATTTAGAGTCCCACACAGAGGATTTTCCCGGTTCAGGCAACTTATGTAGGAACCGTAAGATGGAACGTGCAGGGGTCCGGTTAAATACGTGTTTGCGATACACGGACTTTAAACGGACGGTTGATAATACTAGCCGGCTTAGGATTAACCCGGATTATTAAATCAGGTTTTGATTTAATAATTTATATATGTATTTTTGATAATTATATTTTAGTATTATTGTTCACTATTCATTTTCTCTCTTTGGTGCTATCCGTATTTTTATACGGATGTGCGTATGTGTAGCGATACATATACCGGGTGAAATATTCAGTATTTATACGGAAATGCTTCTACAAGAAAATTACCTCATATTTATTGTTCTATTTAGAAAAATAAAAGGGGAATGAGGTGGAAATGAGGAGTTATGAAGCATGGTGCAAACAATGTAGAGAGGTATGGCTTTGCTTTTAAAATGATTAAATCATTTGGATGCACTATTGATGCATGGTTGTAAAGGAGACCATTCACTTTTCTACATTTGATCACTTGATGATTTTCTTCATCTCCTCCAACCATGCTTCATGCTTTCCTCTAGCTCTTATCCTTCTTCTTCTTGCTCTCCATTTTTTAGCATGGTTCAAGAGAGAAAAATTTAGTGAAGTATTCCTACATCATCGACCATCCAAACCTAGCAAGTTTGGATCGTCGGTTAGAGGCTCCACCGTATTCCCTTGGATGGATCGTCTTCGGCAAGGGTGGTCAATTCTCAAGCGCAATCTCGGCGGCTACGAGCTTGGAGGGGTTTTCTACAATTAGGTGGACACGCGGGAAAGGTTGTAATTTCTCAATCTCTAGCACTTGTAGATTAGCTAGTTTAGGTATATGGTTTGAATCCTGGGTTTTACGGGAGTCTGGTGTTCGCTAGAATTTTTGTTTTTCTCTTCCGCCTCAGCCGCGGCTTCTGCAGCGCGGGCACCGGATCCCAACATACACACACACATATCCATTCGTCTCAGGCATAATAGCACACATCACAGGCAGCAGAAGCAATATACAATATGGAAAAGCGGGTAAATTTGGAATACTACGTTTCAATCGAGCCGATAATGAAACGTAACTTTCTCCGGTCATGTGGATAACCCATTGTATCAGAACCTAGATCCCTATGAGTACGGCAAATCACCCGCCGATTCTAGAAGCGAGGCAACCCTCATTTAGCAATGTAAGTGGGCCACCCGACACTTCCAAAATCCGGTGAACTTGAGCATCCCTCCACGGGTCTATCCTAACCCCTAAAGTGCGGCGAGCAATTCTACCAATTCTAGAATGGAATGACCCGATCTCATCTCCTTAAGATGGCCACCCGTTGCCTCCTAGAACCCGGTTACTCGAGCACTTCTCCGTGGATAAAACTTAGATACATGTAATGAAAATATACAAGGCGACTAGGTTCGTTACCAGGAAACGTCCTAATAAAAGAATATACATATCCACAGTGACGGTAATCCACAAGTCAGAAGCTCGTACTGCAATAATGAATATACATCAATATCATCACAAAACATCCAATACAATATAATGGGCTATCCATCGCGGCAATCCAACTTAACCATAATCATAGATATCAGAAAAAGCAATCACAATGCAAGTATCAAAACCGTAACCTTTTCTAATTAATACATATAGCAATTAGATGACGTTTTGACACGCAATGATACTCACAACCATCAAAAACTCAGATATGTAACCAATTAACATTAACCCGAAAAGCGGCGTTCTCGAAATTCCAAAGCTTTAATTTGAACTTCCAGAGCACCCCTATGTATAAAAACCCTCTCATTTTTTCACGAAATCGAACCCCGTTAACCCCCAAAACACTCACACTATTTGTGTCTTGATTCGACCCCGAAACGGGGCCGAATCAAGGGTTGAAACAGACCCGCATAGGGGCTGGAACGGCACTAGAACAGCCCCAAATTGGGGCTATTCCAGTGGTTGTCCAGCCCCCATTATAAGGTTGAAATGGCCTCGGTTAGGCCATGTTTCAGGGCCCAACCAAGCCCAAATTGGACGGGTTTGGATTTTCATGAGCTTACATGAAAATTTTGGTCCGAACTAAGAATCCGGTGGCTCCAACACAAGCAAAAATGAGAACTTTTCATGCAAATTTTCGAAACTAGTTTTAAATAAAATGGGTTAATGAAATATTTTGTTTACCATAAACAAGTTCAAGTCTTTAGATCGGCTCTGATGCCATTTAATGGAACTTTGCACCCTTGCATGCAATTTTAAAACTTTGTCTAATAAGGTTTTCAAAATCAAGAGAACAATAACTTCCAAACATAGAATCTTAGCTAAAGAATTGAACTTGCAATAAAGCCATAGGAGTTTCCATACAAGGTAGAGAGCATACATCCTTTGTACCATTTTCATATGCTCCATTATTGTGTTGAACTCTAGTTAGGCTCCTAGGATGAAGGAGCAAGCTTGGTGAAGACATCCCTTTGTCATAAATAGATCCACCTTGAAAGCTCCTAACTTAAATCTAGTAGTTGCTAACTAAAAGAACTAAGAGATGTAGTTTTCTTTACTATAATATTTTTCTCTTTTGATTTTCTTTTTCTCTTGGAAAAATGAGGAGTAAGAAGAGAGCTTGGAGTTTGAGATGAGAGAGAAAGCATACTATTTTATAAAACATAACTAAAATGGTTGGTATTAATTTATCATAAGAAAATATAAATCCAACCATTAGATTTTCATCTCGTTCTAATTGTACACCCTCTTCTTTCCACACCTGTTCACCATATAACAGTGGGCAAGCTTGTGCTAATTCTATGGCACAACATAACCAAAAGAGAACCAAAGAAAAAGAAATAAATAATTACAATATATATATATATATATATATATATATATATATATATATATATATATATGTTGGAGATAGTGCCCTCAGAGTCAATTATTAGATCACAAGCACGTGATTGCAATGATTGAGGGAGGACCTATCCCGATAGGACAGTCTTACTCGAGATGATAGTATGCTATCTGGTTTACCTTTATCATCGTGTACTGCTTCAGGTGACCTTACAGGTCACTATTACACGTTGATAGAGCCCCTAGGATTCTTGCTTGACCACCAGCAGTATGAGGGCGATCATATACGTGGGAGCTGGTAGTCTATAAGCATATCCTTAAAAGGTCCCTAGTCGTGAGAGTTTCGAGACAGGGCATCGATTCTCCAGAGTAGACTAGTGTATACAGTCGAGACCCCGACGAGAGGCGGTGGCCGGTCTTACAAGCCAATGGTGTCAGTTAGATCACCTAAGATGTATACAGGTGCTCATTGGGTTATGAGTACACCGGACAGACTCGCTGGGAACATGCTAGTTGGTCATATACCAGACGTCAGATGGCAGTTCCCTGGTGACATGTGTACAGGTTAGTTCATCGACCTGGGGATCGTCATTTGTTTCGTGTGAGTTCCCACTGTACTTTGATTACTACCCTACCACGGCTCAAAGGAGTCGTGCAAACAGGTTTTAGTTGGGTACAGTCCCGAGCCACATGGAGGCAGTGAGCGTATCTTCAGGGGTTCGTCTCTCCCGGTATTGGGGGTGAGGTCGCGCTGTGTCTAGGAGAGCCATTATACGAAGCCCTCGGCCGAGGCAAGGAGATTTACTGGTAGGTATTCCAGTAGTATCTCAGGGTATTCTGGGCTACACTCCGACACGACTTGTACCGCTTTTGGGGGTCTGACTTTTACCAACCCCTAGGCCCGCCATACGATTCTCATAGACGAACAGACCGGACTATACGGATATTGTCACTGACAGGCTCAGTAGGGTGTCAGGCTGAGTTCGCTCACATACGTCCCTTTTGGTCAACACCTGGTAGCCCGTTATGTATTGGCTTATACCTCTAACGTGCTAGTGGTTAAATCCACAACCAAGGTGTTGATGAGTCTTTAGAGTCCCCCACATTCAGTTACTCAAGCTTTCGGGCGAAAAGTTGTAGAGGCCGTATGGAGATATGGTAAGGTCTGATCAGATACGTGCAGTATTGCACGGATCAGGATCGGACAGTTTGTACTAGAGGCCGTATGGTAATATGGCAGGGTTCGATCAGATACGTGCGGTATTGCACGGATCAGGATCTAACGGATTTTACTAGCCGGCTTTGGTTTAAGCCGGATCCTAGTATAGTACAGTGTAGATTTTGTCTCATTGCATTTATATTTCGGTCGGAATACAGATGCGGGTGTGTATGCACAGTATCGGGGTTTTCCTGTAATTTATTACGGGACCAGTTTTCTGGAGTTTCCAGTTTGCTTTCCGTTTCGGCCATATTTTTTTGTATCGTTCATTGGACGAAGATTGGTGGAGGAGGGCTTATTTGCTTTTGTGCAAATGAGTATTTGTGGAGGGTGTTCTTTGCATATTGCCTTGTCATGATCACTTGACTTTTTGACTTCATGATGGTTGCTCCATACCTTGACCTTTTGACTTGATTTGTTCATGATGGCTTGACCATTTGGAGTCATCATACTTGTGATGATGGGAGATGATATGGTTGTTGAGTGTTGGTGTTTCTTGGTGATCATTTTTTTCCATATGATAACCATTCCTCTCTCTCTCTTGCATGATTCTTTTGGGTCACCTCCCCCTTGACTTTTTTCCCTCTCTCATTCCTACAATGGCCGGCCAAGCTTGGGGAGGGGCTGCCCAATTCATTTGGTGTGGGTTTTTGGTTCATTTGATGTTGCAAAATCCCACAAGATCAATCTCCAAAACTCCAAGTATCATTCCTCCACAAAAGGCACCTCCTACAACCCCAAAATGAGACATAGTAATCTACACTATATTCTACAGCAAATCTTGGGCACGTCGACTAGCCAGCTTCGTGCCCGAGTTGCCTCGGCATTGAGGTGGGAGCCCGTAAAAGATGTAGGCGATGTGGTGCACTTCCGGCGACGAGGTGGAGACAGGACATTCCGCAGAAGATCGGGACGACGACGAGAAGATCGGAGGACTCGGATCAGTCGGTATATCTCTATTCCCTATCTTGTAGTTAGCTAAGACTAGTTAATGGTTCGATCCGGGTTTTAGTGCGCGGTGGTGCCGGTTTGCTAGTTTGCAAAATTAAAGTTTATCACCGCTTCCGCATTTGGCCGTCGGATTGACGGCCGGGACGCCGCCGTGCACTTACAGTGGTATCAGAGCCTTACCATTAACCTAGTCTAGCTTTGTCTAATGTGTATACATTTCCGATCGACCAAAATTCCAAAAACCGTATTTTCTTCACATCAGTTTTCTGTTGAAATTTTTTGAAGCCTAAAAATTTTTCAGGTTGTAAAAAACTAATGTTCTGAAAGTTATAAGAATTATGGTAAAATTCGAGACACTGATCTCTCAAGAAGAGCACGGAACCGCGGCTAAACCCCACTTGGCGCCGCGGTTCCGCCGCAGTATGGGTTGATCAGTGTGTCTAATTTCTCCAGTAGGCTTCTGGGATGATTTTAGGGTTTCTGCAATATTAATTTTGGGCCCAGAATTTCTTGGTGTGCTACAGTAGTGCTTGGGGCCCACTTGTTAAAATTTGATCGATCGGATATTTAAACACATTTTTCACAGTATTTACATTATATCTGCGACCGTGAATGTCACTCGATCGGTAAATCCTGTCTAACTGCTATAGCCCGGTTAGACGGATTTGCGAACGTGATTTTCACGTTGATGTTCTTTATATTGCTGTGATGTTGCGGATCGGTCGTGGGGGATAGCCTGGATACAATGCTAGTACAGTGTTTTGTTGTATGATGTACATTTGATATTGCGGGGCGAGCGTCCGACATGTGGACTGCCGTCACTGCCTGTTTGTATTATTATTTTGGGGCACGGCCAGGTTGCGGTCGATGTACCCGTTGTATGTATATTTTACTTTCTGTACTAGGATTACCCCATGGAGGGGTGCACGGATAGCCGGGTTCTAGAGGGCAACAAGCCCGCATCTCATGGCATTGAGACGGAAGGGGCTTCACTCTAGGATTGGCGGGCTATTCGCCGCACTCGTAGGGGGTACAGGTTGACCCAGGAGGAGTGCCCAAGTTACCGGATTCCGTGAAGTGCTGGGTGGTCCATTCACGGAGCTGAAGGGGGCTGCCTCGCTTCAGGTTTTGGCGGGTGACTTGCCGCGCCCATAGGGGTCTAGGATTTCATTGCACAGGCTATCCACATAACCAGGGGAACGTCGGGTTTCAGCGGCTCTGTGAAACCCGGGGATCCCAGATATCTGTATTGTTCTGTGATGCTGTACATTTCTGTGATGTTGCATTTTTATCACGCCATGAGCGAATATAATATATTGGTATATATATTATTAGATGTTGTATATGTTTTACATCCGCGCTAGTCCAGTCCCCGCTCTGTCGTTAGTTAGCTAACCTAACGGTTAATGACGGGACCCAGTGGCGAATGCGGATGGCATATACGTACATCAGTATATTTTCGTTCTTTGTGGTGTGATCAATTGATGGGACTGCATTGATTCGGATCAATGCAAGTTAAAAACAAACCTAATCTGATGTTGTTGGAACACTTTTCAAAAAGCTGTTATTGCAAGGATATTCACTTTTGTTTTGCATCGTGGTATTCAGTTGGAATATCCTGCTCCTCAGTCGACGAGGCAAGGGCCGAGATCCCTTCACCGGTAGTGACCCCTTGGACAAAAGTTTGCGTCAGGGCAATAACTTCACTATAGCCGATTACTTTTGCTTTGCACCGTGTTATTCAGTTGGAATATCCTGCACCTCATTCTACGGGGAAAGAGCCGAGATCCCTTCACCGGGAGTAACCTCTTTAGCAATGGTTTTCGTCACTATATTTTTAAAAAAGCTATCCGTTCCTTCAACGATATCAAGTTCATTACGTTAAAGGTTTTCGCCAGAAACCATTCGTAGCCCTCCGTCGTTTCATATGGATGGTCAATAGTATTCAAGCTGTGTATGTTGGCCAAAGTCAAGGCACAGTGATTGATAGCTATTAGGGTATTCATATGCAGCATAGATAGATGCGTTGGTTTGGGACAGTCGTACTTCCATTTTGGCCAAAGTCAAGGGTAGGTACGGGTGGATTCAAATTAACCTGGAGAATGACGGGTAGAACTTGACATGTGACTTATGATATGTTGGCCAAAGTCAAGGTCATAAGAGCATGGGGTAAAAATACACATCGGGAGTTTCAAAAGAACTGAAACTTGCCAGATATGCGCATACCTTCTGGAGTGTGATGACGTGAGCGGATTCCGTCACGTTATCATGCGATGATAGTTGGATCCCGATTCCCACTGATGAGTTAGTTTACTCCTCGGGTGACCCCGACTAATTCTTCTTTCAGGTTTGGAGGAGAATTTGATGGTACAGTGGGAGGTTTTCAGATTAGATAAATTGGTAACCATTCTGATCTAGGTTAGAGTGCACGCTGAGTGTTTCTTTTCTCTCTCTCTTCGGCAGCGACCATTGACCCGACCCTAAGACTATGACTCAGTGACCAAGTTGACCGAACCTTCTTAAACACTGGCTTTTGGATTGTCAGAGTTGCAGACCTCATTGCCACTCCTACTTTTACCCTATTTCTCCAGGACACCCCGTATTACTACGAACGTCCATTTCCATTGGACAAAACCATCGTATGGTTATATACGAACTCGAAGGGATTTATTCGAGGATGGTTTCCGGTTCTGGAGAAAACGGATAGGACTATTCAGTTTTCTTTTCCTTTTACCTTCTCTCAGGTTGCGAGTACTCCTTGGATTAGGAGATAGTACACCTATTACGCAAATTGGATAGTCTTCTTCCAAACCTTAGGCTGGTGCCGACCGGTAGGGAATGAAGAAAACCAATTAGCCTAACGATGGTGTACAGAAGGTATTATGTAAAGACAAAGAAAGGGATTAGAAAGAGGGCAAAGTGAATTGCGACTGATTCTCACGACCAAACCAAGTATTTCTTCGCCAATCCTAAATCACCTTTGTATTTCTCCAGGACACTCCGTATCACTACGAAGATCCACAGTTTATTGGATACTCCATCGTATGGTTATATACGAACTCGAAAGGAACTTGTTCCAGTTCGGGGATGGATTCTGGTTCAGGAGAAATAGAAATAAGGTTTGTTCGGTTGTCTTTTATCTTCCCCTTCTCTCGCATTGCGAGTGCTCCTAGGATTGGGACAGTACACCCATTATGCTTATTGGATAGTCTTCTTCCAAACCATAGGCTGGTGCCGAACGGTAGGGAAGGAAGAAAACCATTTGGCCTAAGGGGTGTGCAGAAGGTAATGACTAATGACAAATAAAGGGATTTCGAGAGGTGGCAAAGAGATATACGGTTACAGTTGTGAATCTGGATAATGGAAGAGGCATTACTAGGAATACCCAGATACCCATCGAAACATTTCAATGTTTCAGTTTCACTGTGTACTGTTAAAGGAAAACTGATTTCCCAATTAGTTCTTACTCCAGGGTATGTATTTACCAGGTACGATTCTCACATCTGTATGGTTTTACAGATGATGAGTGGGAGTAAGTTATTGGAAATTGGGTGATCATCCTCATTATATCGGGATTCGTTGTAATCGGTGATATTTGAGGAAATCACCTGGGCTGTTTGCCGGTCGGCAAATATTTGGTTTTGAATATCCGCTGTTATGCACCAATTTCAAATTGATTTATCTGTACGTCTATTTTCATAGAGTGAGATATACCTTTTTGAAATTATGTCGATGACATTTACCTATATCAGTGGATGGTTAGGAAAGGAGCATTAAACAGCGGTGTAATTCTTCTTAACCATAAGTACAGTTTTTTAACCTACGACACACAGTGAATGAGTTTTCAGACTCAAGGGACTTGTACAGAGTATTGTATGATGTCCAGGGTCCATTAGGACAGAGGGGTTGGTCCTCGTACTATATTCGGTTTACTTATGACTTCTCTAGTTTTTAGACAGGTGTTTCGTGGAAACACAGGGTCCGAATTTTGAGAAGTTATAGGTATTTGAATAAAGTAGAGAACCAGATATTGCAAGTATCGGGATTCTTCAAAGTGATCGAAGATGTAGATACTTGAGTATGGTATTCAGTTGTTAGTAATGATTAAGAGAACCTGCTTCTCTTTTAGGTTACTCATAATTGGAAGCATTCCTAAGTTGAGTAACGCTGATCGGCCTCCTTCCATTTAGTTGACATGCACTGGAGACAGTTGCATGATTTGAATCTGGTTCAATTAAATCAGTGCCTCTGGTTCTATATTGGATATAGAACAGTTCATATCTTAACGATGGTAAGGTACGGGGAGTTGTCCGGTTTATGATTAAAACCAGACACTGGACAACTCAAGGCATGTTTCTGTAATGGCTGTTTGTGAGTTGACCCAGGCTATGACGAGGGTTGACTTTCTACCATCTGGATGAACAATAGCGATATTGTTCTAGACTCGCCACAGTTTTATTAAAAATGGATTTTTTCAGAAAACAGTAGTGGGAGTATGGTAGAACTGGAAGTGATTCCAGAACCACAAACGATTACTGAAGATTTCATAGGAACCTAAACATTCAATCTGGTTTGACATTCCATTGGCCACTCCGCAGACAGGTGGGTAACTTCAGGCACCCGAGAGGTACTCCGGTGGCCTCAAGGACGGTGACAGGGAAGTTCTTGTTTACCCACATTTTCCATTGCTGTTGTTCCAGACCGTGAGACCCGGCAGGAGGATGAGTATAGCGTCGTTCTAAACTAGCTTTAGAAGTGTACGTCTATATGACTCTGCCAGAGGGTTGTCGTAGTCAGTGGGAGCAGCGGAAGCATTGGTGGACAGGTAGCTTATGTCTATTTATAGACTAAAGCAGTTGTAGCGGAGATAGATCATCAATTTCTGATGTGACAGTCATAGGTTTGACTTCATCAGAATAGGGGATGGATCTTTTGAGAAGGTAGTAGGGTATGATATCCTGGTATTTGGATGACATACACAGAATAGGAAAAGAAACTCCTATACTACGATATGTTATACTTTGGTCGTCACACAGTAGTTTCTCCATATGGGACTTGGACATTATATCAGACATACTGGTTACTAGATCTATGGTATTAGATCTAGATTTGGGTGGTTTCCCAATCAGGGTACTTAGACGGCATTCTAAGAGTATTTAGAATGGACGACTCCTGGCACGGTGGTGTACCTTCAGGTGATGGAGTCACCCTTTCTAAAGGTGTCTTACAGACTAATTTGGAGAGGGATATGCATGATTGGCAGATCACTTGCTTAGGCAATTGAGTCAATCATGAGATGTCAAGTACCACACCAGATGTTGTTCTTGCACTAGATGCAATAAGTTGATATTGATCCAATCTTGGAGAAACAGTCGGAAGCAGTTTTAAAACATAAGTGGATGTTCTAGGGATATGATAACGACAGCCTCTTTCGAGAGACAGTTATCATTCCAGGCTTCCAAGGTGACATGGACGACAAGGAGGTTGTCAGAGTTATAGTTTTCCTTCTGACAAAGGGCGGTATTTTGGACAGGTGGTCCAAGGCAATACTGAGGGAGGCATGGCGCAGGATACTGATTAAGTTCAGTTGACGATACAGTCTAAGAAGTTTGGATTTGGAGTTCATTTATGAGCTAAGTCCCATCAGACATCCAGACATATTCTAAGACAGGTATTGCTCATTTCGGGAGATGGCTTTCTCCGCGAACTTGAGATATAGAGAGACATAGAAAGGAACATCAAGGCGGATCCACTCACTGAGGCTATTCCTCGAACGCAATAGTTTCGCAAACGAGCTTTGTGAGACTGACTGATAGAGGAGTTGGGTGTTCGGTATCACATGGGCTGTGAGTATGCGACATCGCAATAATTAGCCTTGAGTGCAAGTGGGAGATTGTTGGAGATACTGCCCTCAGAGTCAATTATTAGATCACAAGCACATGATTGCAATGATTGAGGGAGGACCTATCCCGATAGGACAGTCTTACTCGAGATGATAGTATGCTATCTGGTTTACCTTTATCATCGTGTACTGCTTCAGGTGACCTTACAGGTCACTATTACACGTTGATAGAGCCCCTAGGATTCTTGCTTGACCACCAGCAGTATGAGGGCGATCATATACGTGGGAGCTGGTAGTCTATAAGAATATCCTTAAAAGGTCCCTAGTCGTGAGAGTTTCGAGACAGGGCATCGATTCTCCAGAGTAGACTAGTGTATACAGTCGAGACCCCGACGAGGGGCGGTGGCCGGTCTCACAAGCTATTGGTGTCAGTTAGATCACCTAAGATGTATACAGGTGCTCATTGGGTTATGAGTACACCGGACAGGACTCGCCGGGAATATGCTAGTTGGTCATATACCAGACGTCAGATGGCAGTTCCCTGGTGACATGTGTACAGGTTAGTTCATCGACCTGGGGATCGTCATTTGTCTCGTGTGAGTTCCCACTGTACTTTGATTACTACCCTACAACGGCTCAAAGGAGTCGTGCAAACAGGTTTTAGTTGGGTACAGTCCCGAGCCACATGGAGGCAGTGAGCGTATCTTCAGGGGTTCGTCTCTCCCGGTATTGGGGGTGAGGTCGCGCTGTGTCTAGGAGAGCCATTACACGAAGCCCTCGGCCGAGGCAAGGAGATTTACTGGTAGGTATTCCAGTAGTATCTCAGGGTGTTCTTGTTGGAGATAGTGCCCTCAGAGTCAATTATTGGATCACAGGCACGTGATTGCAATGATTGAGGGAGGACCTATCCCAGGATGACAGTCTTACTCGAGATGTTAGTATGCTATCTGGTTTATCTTTATCATCGTGTACTGCTTTAGGTGACCTGACATGTCGCTATTACACGTTGATAGAGCCCCTAGGATTCTTGCTTGACTACCAGCAGTATGATGGCGATCATATACGTGGGAGCTGGTAGTCTATAAGCACATCCTTAAAAGGTCCCTAGTCGTAGGAGTTTCGAGACAGGGCATCGATACTCCATTAGTAGACTAGTGTATACAGTCGAGACCCCGACGAGGGGCGGTGGCCGGTCTCACAAGCCACTGGTGTCAGTTGGTTCACCTAAGATGTATACAGGTGCTCATTGGGTTATGAGTACACCGGACAGGACTCGCCGGGAACCTGCTAGTTGGGTTTATACCTGACGTCAGATAGCAGTTCCCAGGTGACATGTGTACAGGTTAGTTCATCGACCTGAGGATCGTCATTTGTCTCGTGTGAGTTCCCACTGTACTTTGATTACTACCCTACCACGGCTCAAAGGAGTCGTGCAAACAGGTTTTAGTTGGGTACAGTCCCGAGCCACATGGAGGCAGTGAGCGGATCTTCAGGGGTTCGTCTCTCCCGGTATTGGGGGTGAGGTCGCGCTGTGTCTAGGAGAGCCATTACGCAAAGCCCTCGGCCGAGGCAGGAGATTTACTGGTAGGTATTCCAGTAGTATCTCAGGGCGTTCTGGGCTACGCTCCGACACGACTTGTACCGCTTTTGGGGGTCTGACTTCCACCAACCCCCTAGGCCCGCCATGCGATACTCATAGACGAACGGACCGGACTGTACGGATATTGTCACTGACAGGCTCAGTTGGGTGTCGGGGTGAGCTTCCTCATCGACGTCCCTTTTGGTCAATAGCTGGTGGCCCGTCACGTATTGGCTTATACCTCTGACGTGCCAGTGGTTAAATCCACAGCCATAGTATTGACGAGTCTTTAGAGTCCACCACACTTACAGTTACTCAAGCTTTCGGGCGAAACGCTGTAGAGGCCGTATGGAGATATGGCAGGGTCCGATCAGATACGTGCGGTATTGCACGGATCAGGATCGGACGTTTTGTACTAGTAGCCGTATAGGTATATATGGCAGGGTTCGATCAGATACGTGCGGTATTGCACGGATCAGGATCGAACGCATTTTACTAGCCGGTTTTGGTTTAAGCCGGTCCTAGTTTAGTACAGTGTAGATTTTGTCTCATTGCATTTGTATCCGGACGGAATACAGATGCGGGTGTGTATGCACAGTGTCGGGGTTTTCCTGTAATTTATTACGGGACCAGTTTTCTGGAGTTGCCAGTTTGCATTCCGTTCCGGCCGGTTTTCCTTTGTTCTTTCCCGGCCGGACTTTTCCGATGGAGGGGGTTATTTGCAGTTTTGCAAATAACTCTTAGTGGAGGGTTTTCTTGCATAATGATTGATTATGATAGCTTTCTTATCTTTCAACCATGCTTGCTTTATTGTGATTTGAAGGGTTATGGAGTGAATAGGAGAAGAAGCATGGTTGAATGTTTTCTTGTCTAGGATGTGGTCACCTTTCTTTAGCTCCTACACTCACCTCCCTTTGTGTGATGATATTCATTCCTCCACCATTCTCATTCTCACTTGAAGAAAGTCTTTCATGGTTATGAGAAAAGAGAGAGGAAGAAAAAGAAAGAGAGAAAGAAAAAGAATGAGAGAGTTCATCTTGATTATATGAGGAATTCTTCATCTCCTTCTTCTTCTTGTTTTAGAAAAATGAAAGCACCATTTTTCTTAACCCCAATCCTCCATCATGGCAACTACAAACCCCAAATGAGATTAGCATTATCTACTACACTTCCTACAGCACATCTTGAGCATGTCGAGTTGCCGGCTTCATGCTCGAGTTGCCTCGGTATTGAGGCGGGAGCCCGTAAAAGACGAAGGCGATGTGGTGCCCTTTCCGGCGAGGAGGCGACGATATGGAGACTACACTTTCCGCGGGAGATCGGGGCGATGATGAGAAGACCGGAGGACTCGGATCTCTTGGTATACTTCTTATCCCATCTCTTGTTTGCTAGTTAGGTTAATGGTAAACGATCCGGGTTTTCTTTGTCCGCGGTAGCGCCGGTTTCCGAGTAAGGAAAAATTTTGATTCCGCATTTTGGCCTCGAGTAAGACGGCCGGGGCGCTGCCGTGGCGCAACATGGTATCAGAGCCACGCCATTAACCTTACCTAGCTTCGTTTGATGTGTTTGCGTTTCCGATCGACCGAAATTTCCAAAAACCGTATTTTTATTGCACATCAGTTTCTGTCGAAATTTTTTGAAGTCCAAAAATTTTTCAGGTGGTTGAAGAATGATGTGCAGGGAAATATAAGAGATCTGGTAAAAATTGGTAGCTTGATTCCTTCTTTTCACCGCGGAAGCGCGGCCAAAGCATTGCTTTGGCCGCTCTTCCGCCGCGAGTTAAATTCTTCACTGTACCAAATTTTTCCAGATTGTCTCGAACATGAAATTAGGGGTTTTGGAATGTTAAAATTGGGCCCAGGTTTTCTGTGAGTGCTACAGTTTTGATTGGGGGCCCACTTGTTAATGTTTGGTCAATCGAAAAATTTTAAACACATTTTTCACAGTATTTACATTATTTCTGCGACCGTGAATGTCACTCGATCGGTAAATCCGGTCTAACTGCTATAGCCCGGTTAGACGGATTTGCGAACGTGACTTTCACGTTGATGTTCTATGTTTATGCTGTGTTGTTGCGGATCGGTCGTGGGGGATAGCCTGGATGCAATGCTAGTACAGTTTTGTTGTATTATGTACATTTGATATTGCGGGGCGAGCGTCCGACATGTGGACTGCCGTCACTGCCTGTTTGTATTATTCTTTTGGGGGCACGACCTGGTTGCGGTCGATGTACCCGGTGTAGGGTGTTTTTCGTCACCCCATTGAGATGGGAATACGCGCGTGCTTGTCAGGCGTACTACAGATTCCCCCTGCCTTGGGTAGGCCGGGGTTTAATGATTGTGGGGATCCGAATCTCCGGCAGCCGCGGACTAAGCTGCCGTTAATTACCCCTCGCCTTTGGGGCGAGGGAACCTCCGATTAACGGGTTAAACTGGTCATGCGAACTCAATGTGCAGTGTACATGTGTTTTGTTTTGAAAGGGGGTTTTGGATATATCGGGAGCCACGCAGAGTTTTTACGGGGGTCCCGCTACCCGGATAGCGGGCTGGGGGTCAAGGGGGCTAGCAGCCCCCTTGCGGGGTACGGGGCAGCGCCCCGTTAGAAATTTTTTTCTAACAGGGACAGTGTCGTGGAGTACGTGTATGTATAAATTTGTATACATATGTATATGTGTATATATGTACACAAAAGAGGGGGAAAAGACATCCAAGGGATGCACAGGTGCGCAAGCGCGCGCGCCACGTGTCGGCACGCGGGCGACTTGCGCACTTGCGCAGTTGCGCAAGCGCGCGCGCCACGTGTCGGCACGCGGGCGACTTGCGCACTTGCGCAAGCGCGCGCGCCACGTGTCGGCACGCGGGCGCCTTGCGCAACTGCGCAGTTGCGCAAGCGCGCGCGCCACGTGTCGGCACACGGGCGACTTGCGCACTTGCGCAGTTGCGCAAGCGCGCGCGCCACGTGTCGGCACGCGGGCGACTTGCGCACACAACAGGCTTTTAGCCTAAAAAGATTTCTCTGAAGAGAAGTCAAAGAGGAGTTAGACTCCTGAGTGTTTTTTTTTTGTTGGGTTAATGGAAGGGTTCTTCTTCTTCCTCCTGTTGCTTGCTGGATCTTGAAGATCAAGAGATGTAAAATCTCAAAATCTCTCCTTTTTAAGATCTGATGGCAGATCCAAGTTCCCCTTTGTGGGTTTTGTGGTGGAAAACTATTTAGTTTTGAAAAAGGAAGAGTAAAACTCTTGATTTAATTCAAGAGAAAGAAGAAGGTTTTGGAACCTTGAAGAAGGAAGAAAGAGCTCAGCTCTAATTTTTGTGGAGAGAATAAAAGGTGTTTTTTTTTTATTCATCATGTTGCCTTATATAGGCTTACATATTTACATATAGCCCCTTGGGCTTTGCAAAATGGCATTTTGCCCATCCCATGGCTCATGTGCCATTTCATTTTTGCACATAAGCCATGGGCTTACAAAATATTGGCTTTATGCCCATTTTGTTTACATTCATGCATAAAAAATTACATAAAAATTATTTATGACATGATTTTGTTGTTGGCATGAGAGAGGCTGGCCGCGGGCTCGACTTGGGTATGGGCCCGCTTGACCTGGGCTTGGGCCCACCTAGCTTGGGGGTTGACCTTGACTTTGACTTGGTCAACCGGGGTGTAAATTTTTACCCCAACAAATTGCCCCCCATCAATAAATGCACACCGCACATGTGGGTCGTGTGCATGAAATTGATGGATCTTCTTTCGCATGGAGGCGACTTACTTTGGTTCCCACTTTTTGGGATGCACTGCCCTTTTTACGACATGGACGGTCGGTGCTTGATGCGTCTCCGAGACGGAGTGTCCGTGGTAGACGTTTCCCTGGCCCGGAGTGATCTGGTTTCTGCTTTGTAGGAAGCCTGCACTGCCCTTTTTGCGACATGGACGGTCGACGCTCTGATCCGAAGCGATTTGGTAGATGTGTCCCCGGCACGGAGTGTCGCTGGTCGACGTTTCCCCGAGGCGGAGTGTCTGCTGTAGGACGTTTCCCCGAGACGGAGTGCCTGTGGTTGGACGTATCCCCGAGACGGAGTGCCTGTGGTAGGACGTTTTCCCGAGACGGAGTGCCTGTTGTAGGACGTATCCCCGAGACGGAGTGCCTGTGGTAGGACGTTTCCCCAAGACGGAGTGCCTGTTGTAGGACGTTTCCCCGAGACGGAGTGCCTGTTGTAGGACGTTTCCCCGAGAGGGAGTGCCTGTGGTAGGACGTTTCCCCGAGACGGAGTGCCTGTGGTTGGACGTATCCCCGAGACGGAGTGCCTGTGGTAGGACGTATCCCCGAGACGGAGTGCCTGTTGTAGGACGTATCCCCGAGACGGAGTTCCTGTTGTAGGACGTATCCCCGAGACGGAGTGCCTGTGGTAGGACGTTTCCCCGAGAGGGAGTGCCTGTGGTTGGACGTATCCCCGAGACGGAGTGCCTGTGGTAGGACGTATCCCCGAGACGGAGTGCCTGTTGTAGGACGTATCCCCGAGACGGAGTGCCTGTTGTAGGACGTATCCCCGAGACGGAGTGCCTGTTGTAGGACGTTTCCCCGAGACGGAGTGCCTGTTGTAGGACGTATCCCCGAGACGGAGTGCGTGTTGTAGGACGTATCCCCGAGACGGAGTGCCTGTGGTAGGACGTATCCCCGAGACGGAGTGCCTGTTGTAGGACGTATCCCCGAGACGGAGTGCCTGTGGTAGGACGTATCCCCGAGACGGAGTGCCTGTTGTAGGACGTATCCCCGAGACGGAGTGCCTGTGGTAGGACGTTTCCCCGACACGGAGTGCCTGTTGATTTGACGCAGAGGTCGATGTTGGAATTGGTTAGTTTGCTTTGTTTGATTTGAGTTGACATCAGCATCGCTATACTGGGATATGGTACCAGGAGCGAATCATCATCTGTCTTTGGGAGGATTTGGGAATTGGGGTTTTTGTTTTGCATCTGCATTGCTGCACTGGAATAATGCCAGGAGCAACTCATCATGTGCCCCGAGAGGATTTGTTTTTTTTTTGTTTGGCATCTGCATTGCTGCACTGGAATAATGCCAGGAGCAACTCATCATGTGCCCCGAGAGGATTTGGATTTGGTTTGTTTGGCATCTGCATTGCTGCACTGGAATAATGCCAGGAGCAACTCATCATGTGCCCCGAGAGGATTTGGATTTGGTTACGCCCGTGGATTGTATACGGTTTTGCAGGATGTATGATCCAGACCGTAGGGCCAAAAGTATTTTGGGTCTTTGTTGGCGTCTGCATCGCTGCACTGGAATATGGTACCAGGAGCGACTCATCATTCGCCGTTGGGGATTGGGATTTGGAATTTGGTTGGCGTCTGCATCGCTGCACTGGAATATGGTACCAGGAGCGACTCATCATTAGCCTTTTGGGGTATGGGAGTTGGAATTTGGTTGGCGTCTGCATCGCTGCACTGGAATATGGTACAAGGAGCGACTCATCATTCGCCACTTGGGGATTGGGATTTGGAATTTGGTTGGCGTCTGCATCGCTGCACTGGAATATGGTACCAGGAGCGACTCATCATTCGCCACTTGGGGATTAGGGAGCGATGGCTTAGGAGACAGGTTTGGATCCCTATCACCTAAGACTTTTCAATTTTATGGGCCGTGAGGGTCCCATAAAAGCATTTTCTCCCTACGAGTCGTAAGGATCCCGCAGGTGTATTTTCTCCTTAAGAGTCGTGAGGACTCCTAAGTGTGTTTTTCCTTGGTGAGTCGTAAGGATCTCACGAAGGTTTGTTCTCCTCATGCATCGTGAGGACACATGAGTGGGTCTTTCCAATGAAGCATAATTCCAAAGGCGGAGACCAGCCGCGTAACTGGTGGTTGCGGTGGGGCATGGGTATACTGAGAATTATTTGAGCCCGTGGATTGTATACGGTAGTCAATTTGGGGACTGGCCGTAGGGCTGAAAGAATTTTGGGAAATTGGATTTTTGTTTGGCGTCTGCATTGCTGCACTGGAATAATGCCAGGAGCAACTCATCATCCGCCTATGTTTTTTTTTTGTTTTTTTGTTTTTTTTTTTTTACCGCGATTGCTCTATCATTTCAGCTTTTCTTATCGCGAAGGTCGCGATTGCCCTATCATTTCGGCTATTTATTCGCGGTTGCCCCATCATTTCGGCTTTATTTTCATTTTTATTTTTACTCGCTGATTTTTATTGCGAGTTGCCCCATAATTTCGGCTTTATTTTCATCATTCATTTTTTTTTTTACTCGCTGATTTTTATTGCGAGTTGCCCCATCATTTCGGCTTTTCTTTTTATTCATTTATTTACACATTCTTTTTTTTTCTTATTTACACTTTTTTTTTTTTACATTTCCAGTTTAACGACTTAGAGGTCGATTATTCCCAGTTTAATGACGTGGTGGTCGATTGTTCCCAGTTTAATGACGTGGCGGTCGATTGTTCCCAGTTTAATGACGTGGTGGTCGATTGTTTCCAGAGAAAGGTGGGTGTTTGACAGAATCAGGTCCCTGAAGGACTTCGGTCCCCGTTTGTATGAAATTGGCGGTCGCAGCTTGATTGTTTGTTAACACGCCAGGGGACAATGATATTTCTCCCGCCTTGTATTGTTTCTCAACCCAATCCTTGAAGATACAACAGTCTTCAATAGTGTGCCCCAGCACTCGGTGGTATGGGCAAAAGTTGGGATGATCAGTCTTGTTCGCTTCACTTAGCCTTCTCGGTTCTGGTAGCCGCAGGCCATTCTTTAGAGCGTCTTTAAAAATTTTGTGGACCTTGTCCTTTCGGAATGAGTAGACCTTATTTCTCCTTTCCTCCAAAGTTGGCTCTCGAGGCTGGTCAGTCTTTGCCCCGCCCGTTCTCTGCTTATTTGGAGAATCGGTGATGTTAGAACTTCCACTTTTTCGGTTGTCGTCCCTCCAAGGTTTCGGTCTGTTTGTGAACTGAAGATCCTGAGCGGACTCGGGCTTTGAGCGTTCCAACGTTTGGACCTTTTTGGTCAGCTCTTGGAATGTTTTGAGACCCGCGGTACATAGAAACGGGGCCATCCAGTTGTTGAGATTTCCGACGAGGAGACTGACAGATTGGTCCTGCTCTATCGGCGGTTCGCATTTGACGGAGAGATTGCGCCATCGGGTTATAAAATCCGTGCTGCTTTCGTCGCTCTTGGGCTTGGTCCTCACGAGCTCGGCAATGGTAATCTTATCGCTGACGCTCATGAACCTCTGCCGAAACAGAGACTCCATTTGGACAAAAGTTGTGACGGAGCCATCCGGTATGCTCGCGTACCAGTCGAAAGCAACATCGGTCAAGCTATTAACGAACTGGCGGAGGAGAAGCGCATCATTGCCCCCAGTATTCCCGCATGAGGCTTTGAAGTGGGCGATGTGCTGATTCGCATTTCCCGTCCCATCGAATCTTCCGAATTTGGGGATGACATAGCCGCTAGGAAATTCTACCAGATCATACTGAGCAGGATATGGTCTCCCACTACTGCTGATATCTTTTTGCGCTTCGGCTTCGGCTACCAAGGTTTTGACTTTGTTGGCGACCAAATCCATGATTTGATCTTGAGTTAGCGGGCTACTTTCATCGGTAGCCAAGGCATTTCCTGAGATATGATGCGACTGATTTTCATGTAGTTCGCCCACTTTTGGATTTGAGGGAATAAGCGTCGGTTGCTTTGGCACACCACTTCCCGGTTCACGAGCAGAGCCCTCCGCTTGATTGGGCGGCTGAGAGGCAAGTCGGGTTGTGAGCTGCATCACGACATTCGTCAAGTCATCGATTTTGGAGTAGAGTTTGGCCATCTCCTTGTCTTTGTTTCTGAGCTGCTTTCGGAGCTCTTGAAGCAGCTCTTGCTCCGCGGTCCTGGGGAGGAAAGTCGGCTCTTCTTCGCTTTCCGAGCCCGACTCCTCATGGACCGAAGGGTCTTTCCGCCTATCATCCTCATCAATAGGGTTTTCATCACCCAGCAGAGGCGGCTGCTCTTGGGAAGCGGCCACCACGTTCAAGGCAGATTGGATTTGAGATGTGGTAGCCCCGTCCTTGCTCTTGCTGCGCGTGCCCACCGTGTAGACAGTGTGGACCACATACCCAGCCATTTCCTCATCTTCGGTGGGGTAACCCTGTTCTTCGAACCTTATGAGGTTTAGCCTGGCAGGAGCCCTAGCCCTTTTGTTGGCTCTATATCTGAGCCTTTTCTCCCTCTGCTTCTCGATTTTGAAGGCTTGGCGGGCATCCGCTACCCGGGAAGCCATTGTGAGTTGATCAACGGGGAGCTTAGAGAAGACACCCGATCGGGCATTTTTCAGGGGCGCCGCTGGAGCTTGCTCGGGACGCGTTGTAGCTTTGTTGGTGTTGATGGCCTTGCCCCCGGCTGGGGCCAAGGAAAGTCGTTCAGACACCGACTTGCGTTTGGGTTGGGGCGCCCTTGAGATCACCACATTTGGTCTCCTGCCTTTCGAGACCGGTTTGTCTGCCACCGGGGCTTGAGGAGCTGGGATGGCGCCAACTGGCATGAACAGAATAGAGCCGAATGGTAGCAGCGGCTCCTCCCATTGTCGCCCGAGACTGGCCGGGAGGACCGTCCTGGAGTCTATCTTCATCGTGTAGGAGAAAGGAGCTGAGTTCATCATCGAAGACATCGTCGGAAGGTGATTGCTTGAAAATCTGCATGAAAAAGTATTATTTTAGTATAAATATAGACATGTAAATTGATTGAGTTCGCATGAACGTTTAACCCGAAATATGGGAGGAGAGATTGGTCCCACCGGGCGTGCCAGAATCCGTAGGGTGTTTTTCGTCACCCCATTGAGATGGGAATACGCGCGTGCTTGTCAGGCGTACTACAGATTCCCCCTGCCTAGGGTAGGCCGGGGTTTAATGATTGTGGGGATCCGAATCTCCGGCAGCCGCGGACTAAGCTGCCGTTAATTACCCCTCGCCTTTGGGGCGAGGGAACCTCCGATTAACGGGTTAAACTGGTCATGCGAACTCAATGTGCAGTGTACATGTGTTTTGTTTTGAAAGGGGGTTTTGGATATATCGGGAGCCACGCAGAGTTTTTACGGGGGTCCCGCTACCCGGATAGCGGGCTGGGGGTCAAGGGGGCTAGCAGCCCCCTTGCGGGGTGCGGGGCAGCGCCCCGTTAGAAATTTTTTTCTAACAGGGACAGTGTCGTGGAGTACGTGTATGTATAAATTTGTATACATATGTATATGTGTATATATGTACACAAAAGAGGGGGAAAAGACATCCAAGGGATGCACAGGTGCGCAAGCGCGCGCGCCACGTGTCGGCACGCGGGAGACTTGCGCACTTGCGCAGTTGCGCAAGCGCGCGCGCCACGTGTCGGCACGCGGGCGCCTTGCGCAACTGCGCAGTTGCGCAAGCGCGCGCGCCACGTGTCGGCACACGGGCGACTTGCGCACTTGTGCAGTTGCGCAAGCGCGCGCGCCACGTGTCGGCACGCGGGCGACTTGCGCACACAACAGGCTTTTAGCCTAAAAAGATTTCTCTGAAGAGAAGTCAAAGAGGAGTTAGACTCCTGAGTGTTTTTTTTTTTTGTTGGGTTAATGGAAGGGTTCTTCTTCTTCCTCCTGTTGCTTGCTGGATCTTGAAAATCAAGAGATGTAAAATCTCAAAATCTCTCCTTTTTAAGATCTGATGGCAGATCCAAGTTCCCCTTTGTGGGTTTTGTGGTGGAAAACTATTTAGTTTTGAAAAAGGAAGAGTAAAACTCTTGATTTAATTCAAGAGAAAGAAGAAGGTTTTGGAACCTTGAAGAAGGAAGAAAGAGCTCAGCTCTAATTTTTGTGGAGAGAATAAAAGGTGTTTTTTTTTTATTCATCATGTTGCCTTATATAGGCTTACATATTTACATATAGCCCCTTGGGCTTTGCAAAATGGCATTTTGCCCATCCCATGGCTCATGTGCCATTTCATTTTTGCACATAAGCCATGGGCTTACAAAATATTGGCTTTATGCCCATTTTGTTTACATTCATGCATAAAAAATTACATAAAAATTATTTATGACATGATTTTGTTGTTGGCATGAGAGAGGCTGGCCGCGGGCTCGACTTGGGTATGGGCCCGCTTGACCTGGGCTTGGGCCCACCTAGCTTGGGGGTTGACCTTGACTTTGACTTGGTCAACCGGGGTGTAAATTTTTACCCCAACACCCGGTATATGTATATTTTACTTTCTGTACAAGGATTGCCCCGCGGTGGGGTGCACGGATAGCCGGGTTCTGGAGGGCTACGGGCCCGCATCTCATGGCATTGAGACGGAGGGGGCTTCAGTCCAGGATTGGCGGGCTATTCGCCGCACTCGTAGGGGGTACAGGTTGACCCAGGAGGGGTGCCCAAGTTACCGGATTCCGTGAAGTGCTGGGTGGTCCATTCACGGTGATGGAGGGGGCTGCCTCGCTTCAGGTTTTGGCGGGTGACTTGCCGCGCCCGTAGGGGTCTAGGTTTTCATTGCACAGGCTATCCACACGACCAGGGGAACGTCGGGTTTCAGCAGCGGCTCTGTGAAACCCGGGGTTTCCAGATATCTGTATTGTTCTGTGATGCTGTACATTTCTGTGATGGTGCATTTTATTCACGCCTTGAGCGAAATACTATATATTGGTATATATATTAGTAGATGTTGTATATATTTTACATCCGCGCTAGTCCAGTCCCCGCTCTGCCGTTAGTTAGCTAACCTAACGGGTGATGACGGGACCCAGTGGCGAATGCGGATGGCATATACGTACGTCAGTATATTTTCGTTCTTTGTGGTGTGATTAATTGATGGGACTGCATTGATTCGGATCAATGCAAGATAAACAAACCTAATCTGATGTTGTTGGAACATTTTTCAAAAAGCTGTTATTGCAAGGACGTTCACTTTTGTTTTGCATCGTGGTATTCATTTGGAATATCCTGCTCCTCAGTCGACGAGGCAAGGGCCGAGATCCCTTCACCGGGAGTGACCCCTTGGACAGAAGTTTGCGTCAGGGCAATAGCTTCACTATAGCCGATTACTTTTGCTTTGCATCGTGGTATTCAGTTGGAATATCCTGCACCTCATTCTACGGGGAAAGAGCCGAGATCCCTTCACCGGGAGTGACCTCTTTAGTAAAAGTTTTCGTCACTATATTTTTATAAAAGTTATCCAGTTCCTTCAACGATATCAAGTTCATTACGTTAAAGGTTTTCGCCAGAAACCATTCGTAGCCCTCCGTCATTTCGGATTAGTATTGCTTAGTATTCGCGCTACGTTTGTCGTTGCTATTCGCCGAGGCGTAGTGTGCGGTAGCTCTGTAATGCTTTCTGTCGCATGGATATGTGGATTGGTTAGGACAGTCGTGCGACTTTGTTGATTATTCGTCAAGGGTCGTGCGGGTGGGTTTAACGCAATCAAGATAATGACGGGTTGAACTTGACTAGGACCTTTTGATTTGTTGATTATTCGTCAAGGTCACTTGGGTCCTAGGGGTAAAAATCACATCGGGAGTTTCAAAAGAACTGAAACTTGCCAAGCATGCGCATACCTTCTGGAGTATGGTGACTTGAGTGGATTCCGTCAAGTTATCATGCGATGATAGTTGGATCCCGATTTCCACTGATGAGTTGGTTTACTCCTCGGGTGATCCCCGACTAATTCTTCTTTCAGGTTTGGAGGAGAATTTGAGATACAGTGGGAGGTTTCCAGATTAGATAAAGTGATAACCATTCTGATCTAGGTTAGAGTGCACGCTGAGTGTTTCTTTTCTCTCTCTCTTTGGCAGCGACCATTGACCCGACCCTGGACTATGACTCAGTGACCAAGTTGACCGAACCTTCTTAATACTGGCTTTTGGATTGTCAGAGTTGCAGACCTCATTGCCACTCCTACTTTTACCCTTTTCTCCAGGACACCCCGTATTACTACGAACGTCCACTTCCATTGGACAAAACCATCGTATGGTTATATACGAACTCGAAGGACTTCGAGGATGGTTTCTGGTTCTGGAGAAAACGGATAGGATTATTCAGTTGTCTTTTCTTTTCACCTTCTCTCAGGTTGCGAGTACTCCTTGGTTTAGGAGTAGTACACCTATTACGCAAATTGGATAGTCTTCTTCCAAACCATAGGCTGGTGCCGACCGGTAGGGAATGAAGAAAACCAGTTAGCCTAAAACGGTGTACAGAAGGTATTAAGTTCAGACAAAGCAAGGGATTAGTAAGAGGGCAAAGTAAATTGCGACTGATATTCACGACCAAACCAAGTATTTCTTCGCCAATCCTAAATCACCTTTGTATTTCTCCAGGACACTCCGTATCACTACGAAGATCCACAGTTTATTGGATACTCCATCGTATGGTTATATACGAACTCAAAAGGAACTAGTTCCAGTTCGGGGATGGATTCTGGTTCAGGAGAAATAGGAATAAAGTACATTCAGGTGTCTTTTATCCTCACCTTCTCTCGCGTTGCGAGTGCTCCTAGGATTAGGACAGTACACCCTTTATGCTTTTTGGATAGTCTTCTTCCAAACCATAGGCTGGTGCCGAACGGTAGGGAAGGAAGAAAACCATTTGGCTTAAAGGGGTGTACAGAAGGTAATGACTAAAGACATATAAATGGATTTGGAGAGGTGGCAAAGAATTATACGGTTACAGTTGTGAATCTGGATAATGGAAGAGGCATTACTAGGAATACCAGGATACCCCAACGAAACATTTCAATGTTTCAGCTTCACTGTGTAATGTTAAAAGAAAACTGATTTCCCGATTAGATACTTACTCCAGGGTATGTATTTACCAGGTATGATTCTCACATCTGTATGGTTTTACAGATGATGAGTGGGAGTAAGTTATTGGGAATTGGGTGATCATCCTCATTATATCGGTATTCGTTGTAATCGGTGATATTTGAGGAGATCACCTGGGCTGTTTGCCGGTCGGCAATTATTTGGTTTTGAATATCCGCGGTTATGCACCAATTTCAAATTGATATATCTGTACGTCTATTTTCATAGAGTGAGATATACCTTTTGATATTATGTCGATGACATTTACCTATATCAGTGGATGGTTAGGTAAGGAGCATTAAACAGCGGTGTAATTCTTCTTAACCATAAGTACAGTTTTCAACCTGCGACGCACAGTGAAAGAGTTGTTAGACTCAGCGGACTTATACAGAGTATTGTATGTTGTCCAGTGTCCATCAGGACAGAGGGGTTGGTCCTCGTACTATATTCGGTTTACTTATGACTTCTCTAGATTTTAGACAGCTGTTTCGTGGAAACACAGGATCTAAGTTTTGAGGAGTTATAGGTATTTGAATAGAGTAGAGAACCAGGTGTAGCAAGTATCGGGATTCTTCAAAGAGATCGAAGATGTAGATACTTGTGTATGGTATTCAGTTGATAGTAATGATGAAGACAGATTGCTTCTCTTTCAGGATACTCATAATTGGAAGCATTCCTAAGTTGAGTAACGCTGATCGGCCTCTCTCCATTTAGTTGACATGCACTGGAGACAGCTGCATGATTTGAATCTGGTTCAATTGAATCAGTGCCTCTGTTTCTATATTGGATATAGAACAGTTCATATCTTAACGATGTTAAGGTACGGGGAGTTGTCCGGCTTATGCTTAAAACCAGACTCCGGATAACTCAAGGCACGTTTCTGTAATGGCTGTTTGTGGGTTGACCCAGGCTATGACGAGGGTTGATTTTCTACCATCTGGCAGATCAATAGAAATATTGTTCTAGACTCGCCACAGTTTTTATTAAAAATGGATTTTTTCAGAAAACAGTAGTGGGAGTATGGTAGAACTGGAAGTGATTCCAGAACCGCAAACGATTACTGAAGTTTTAATAAGGAACCTAAAGATTCAATCTGTTTTGACATTCCATTGGCCACTCCGCAGATAAGGTGGGTAACTTCGGGCACCCGAGAGGTACTCCGGTAGCCTCAAGGACGGTGGCAGGGAAGTTCTTGTTTACCCACACTTGCCATTGTTGTTGTTCCAGGCTGCGAGACCCGGCAGGAGGATGAGTATAGCGTCGTTCTAAACTAGCTTTAGAAGTGCACGTCTATATGACTCTGGCAGAGGGTTGTCGTAGTCAGTGGGAGCAGCGGATGCATTGGTGGACTTCATGCTTATGTCTATTTATAGACTAAAGCAGATATAGCGGAGTTAGATCATCTGTTTCTGATGTGACAGTCATGGGTTTGACATCATCAGAATAGGGGATGGATCTGTTGAGAAGGTAGTAGGAAGTGATATTCCTATACTACGATCGGTTATACTTTGGTCGTCACACAGTGTTTTCTCCACATGGGACTTGGATATTATATCAGACATACTGGTTACTAGATCTATGGTTTTAGATCTAGATTTGGGTGGTTTCCCAATCTGGGTACCTTGACAGCATTCTATGAGTATTTGGAATGGACGACTCCTGACACGGTAGTGCACCTGCAGTTGATGGAGTCACCCTCTCTAAAGGTGTCTTACAGACTAAAGGGGAGAGGGATACGCATGATTGACAGATCACTTGCTTAGGCAATTGAGTCAATCATGAGATGTCAAGTACCACACCAGATGTTGTTCTTGCAGTAGGTGCAATAAGTTGATATTAATTCAATCCTGGAAAAACAGTCGGAAGCAGTTTTAGAACATAAGTGAATGTTCTAGGGATATGATAACGGCTGTCTCCTTTAGGAGACGGTTATCACTCCAGGCTTCCAAGGTGACATGGACGACAAGGAGGTTGTCAGAGTTATAGTTCTCCCTCTGACGAGGGGCAGTATTTTGGACAGGTGGTCCAGGGCAATACTGAGGGTGACATGGCGCAGGATACTGATTAAGTTCAGTAGATGATACAGTCTAAGAAGTTTGGATTTGGAGTTCATTTATGAGCTAGGTCCCATCAGACATCCAGACATTCTAAGACAGGTATTGCTCATTTCGGGAGATGGCTTTCTCCGCGAACTTGAGATATAGAGAGACATAGAAAGAAACATCACAGCGGATCCACTCACTGAGGCTATTCCTCGAACGCAATAATTTCGCAAACGAGCTTTGTGAGACTGACTAGTAGAGGAGTTGGGTGTTCGGTATCACACGGGCTGTGAGTATGCGACATCGCAATAATTAGCCTTGAGTGCAAGTGGGAGATTGTTGGAGATAGTGCCCTCAGAGTCAATTATTAGATCACAGGCACGTGATTGCAATGATTGAGGGAGGACCTATCCCAGGAGGACAGTCTTACTCGAGATGTTAGTATGCTATCTGGTTTATCTTTATCATCGTGTACTGCTTTAGGTGACCTGACATGTCGCTATTACACGTTGATAGAGCCCCTAGGATTCTTGCTTGACTACCAGCAGTATGATGGCGATCATATACGTGGGAGCTGGTAGTCTATAAGCACATCCTTAAAAGGTCCCTAGTCGTAGGAGTTTCGAGACAGGGCATCGATACTCCATTAGTAGACTAGTGTATACAGTCGAGACCCCGACGAGGGGCGGTGGCCGGTCTCACAAGCCACTGGTGTCAGTTGGTTCACCTAAGATGTATACAGGTGCTCATTGGGTTATGAGTACACCGGACAGGACTCGCCGGGAACCTGCTAGTTGGGCTTATACCTGACGTCAGATAGCAGTTCCCAGGTGACATGTGTACAGGTTAGTTCATCGACCTGAGGATCGTCATTTGTCTCGTGTGAGTTCCCACTGTGCTTTGATTACTACCCTACCACGGCTCAAAGGAGTCGTGCAAACAGGTTTTAGTTGGGTACAGTCCCGAGCCACATGGAGGCAGTGAGCGGATCTTCAGGGGTTCGTCTCTCCCGGTATTGGGGGTGAGGTCGCGCTGTGTCTAGGAGAGCCATTACGCAAAGCCCTCGGCCGAGGCAGGAGATTTACTGGTAGGTATTCCAGTAGTATCTCAGGGCGTTCTGGGCTACGCTCCGACACGACTTGTACCGCTTTTGGGGGTCTGACTTCCACCAACCCCCTAGGCCCGCCATGCGATACTCATAGACGAACGGACCGGACTGTACGGATATTGTCACTGACAGGCTCAGTTGGGTGTCGGGGTGAGCTTCCTCATCGACGTCCCTTTTGGTCAATAGCTGGTGGCCCGTCACGTATTGGCTTATACCTCTGACGTGCCAGTGGTTAAATCCACAGCCATAGTATTGACGAGTCTTTAGAGTCCACCACACTTACAGTTACTCAAGCTTTCGGGCGAAACGCTGTAGAGGCCGTATGGAGATATGGCAGGGTCCGATCAGATACGTGCGGTATTGCACGGATCAGGATCGGACGTTTTGTACTAGTAGCCGTATAGGTATATATGGCAGGGTTCGATCAGATACGTGCGGTATTGCACGGATCAGGATCGAACGCATTTTACTAGCCGGTTTTGGTTTAAGCCGGTCCTAGTTTAGTACAGTGTAGATTTTGTCTCATTGCATTTGTATCCGGACGGAATACAGATGCGGGTGTGTATGCACAGTGTCGGGGTTTTCCTGTAATTTATTACGGGACCAGTTTTCTGGAGTTGCCAGTTTGCATTCCGTTCCGGCCGGTTTTCCTTTGTTCTTTCCCGGCCGGACTTTTCCGATGGAGGGGGTTATTTGCAGTTTTGCAAATAACTCTTAGTGGAGGGTTTTCTTGCATAATGATTGATTATGATAGCTTTCTTATCTTTCAACCATGCTTGCTTTATTGTGATTTGAAGGGTTATGGAGTGAATAGGAGAAGAAGCATGGTTGAATGTTTTCTTGTCTAGGATGTGGTCACCTTTCTTTAGCTCCTACACTCACCTCCCTTTGTGTGATGATATTCATTCCTCCACCATTCTCATTCTCACTTGAAGAAAGTCTTTCATGGTTATGAGAAAAGAGAGAGGAAGAAAAAGAAAGAGAGAAAGAAAAAGAATGAGAGAGTTCATCTTGATTATGTGAGGAATTCTTCATCTCCTTCTTCTTCTTGTTTTAGAAAAATGAAAGCACCATTTTTCTTAACCCCAATCCTCCATCATGGCAACTACAAACCCCAAATGAGATTAGCATTATCTACTACACTTCCTACAGCACATCTTGAGCATGTCGAGTTGCCGGCTTCATGCTCGAGTTGCCTCGGTATTGAGGCGGGAGCCCGTAAAAGACGAAGGCGATGTGGTGCCCTTTCCGGCGAGGAGGCGACGATATGGAGACTACACTTTCCGCGGGAGATCGGGGCGATGATGAGAAGACCGGAGGACTCGGATCTCTTGGTATACTTCTTATCCCATCTCTTGTTTGCTAGTTAGGTTAATGGTAAACGATCCGGGTTTTCTTTGTCCGCGGTAGCGCCGGTTTCCGAGTAAGGAAAAATTTTGATTCCGCATTTTGGCCTCGAGTAAGACGGCCGGGGCGCTGCCGTGGCGCAACAGTTCTGGGCTACACTCCGACACGACTTGTACCGCTTTTGGGGGTCTGACTTTTACCAACCCCCTAGGCCCGCCATGCGATTCTCATAGACGAACGGACCGGACTGTACGGATATTGTCACTGACAGGCTCAGTAGGGTGTCAGGCTGAGTTCGCTCACAGACGTCCCTTTTGGTCAATACCTGATAGCCCGTTATGTATTGGCTTATACCTCTAACGTGCTAGTGGTTAAATCCACAACCAAGGTGTTGATGAGTCTTTAGAGTCCCCCACATTTAGTTACTCAAGCTTTCGGGCGAAAAGTTGTAGAGGCCGTATGGAGATATGGCATGGTCTGATCAGATACGTGCAGTATTGCACGGATCAGGATCGGACAGTTTGTACTAGAGGCCGTATGGTAATATGGCAGGGTTCGATCAGATACGTGCGGTATTGCACGGATCAGGATCGAACGGATTTTACTAGCCGGCTTTGGTTTAAGCCGGATCCTAGTATAGTACAGTGTAGATTTTGTCTCATTGCATTTGTATTTCGGTCGGAATACAGATGCGGTGTGTATGCACAGTATCGGGGTTTTCCTGTAATTTATTACGGGACCAGTTTTCTGGAGTTGCCAGTTTGCTTTCCGTTTCGGCCATATTTCTTTGTATCGTTCATTGGCCGAAGATTGGTGGAGGAGGGCTTATTTGCTTTTGTGCAAATGAGCATTTGTGGAGGGTGTTCTTTGCATATTGCCTTGTCATGATCACTTGACTTTTTGACTTCATGATGGTTGCTCCATACCTTGACCTTTTGACTTGATTTGTTCATGATGGCTTGACCATTTGGAGTCATCATACTTGTGATGATGGGAGATGATATGGTTGTTGAGTGTTGGTGTTTCTTGGTGATCATTTTTTTCCATATGATAACCATTCCTCTCTCTCTCTTGCATGATTCTTTTGGGTCACCTCCCCCTTGACTTTTTTCCCTCTCTCATTCCTACAATGGCCGGCCAAGCTTGGGGAGGGGCTACCCAATTCATTTGGTGTGGGTTTTTGGTTCATTTGATGTTGCAAAATCCCACAAGATCAATCTCCAAGACTCCAAGTATCATTCCTCCACAAAAGGCACCTCCTACAACCCCAAAATGAGACATAGTAATCCACACTATATTCTACAGCAAATCTTGGGCACGTCGACTAGCCAGCTTCGTGCCCGAGTTGCCTCGGCATTGAGGTGGGAGCCCGTAAAAGATGTAGGCGATGTGGTGCACTTCCGGCGACGAGGTGGAGACAGGACATTCCGCAGAAGATCGGGACGACGACGAGAAGACCGGAGGACTCGGATCAGTCGGTATATCTCTATTCCCTATCTTGTAGTTAGCTAGGACTAGTTAATGGTTCGATCCGGGTTTTAGTGCGCGGTGGTGCCGGTTTGCTAGTTTGCAAAATTAAAGTTTATCACCGCTTCCGCATTTAGCCGTCGGATTGACGGCCGGGGCGCCGCCGTGCACTTACAATATATATATATATATATATATATATATACACACACTTGTAATTATTTTCCTATGTATTTAAAATACATAAAAGAGACATATATTAATAGTGACAAAATACTAGTAAATACATATATCCAATACATGTATTAATATATTAAATCCACGCTAGATTTAATATCCGTCTTTCCAAAAGATCGGCTAGTATTTCGATCGTCCGATTACCGTCAGTGTATCCAATACACTAGTTTTAATCGGACTCCTGCACGCACCAAGTACTTCTACTACATCGTTTCTCCAAAGCCGGAAACCCTCTTTATGGGACTCTAAAAATTTGACAATACGCAGGTAGTAAGCTATTGGAAAATATCCCCAGCTCATAAGCACATCAGTGGCACTAGCTGTACGTGGCAGCTACCGAGGTATCTTTCGAAAGAAAGATCGACAAGCAAGCCCGTCCGAACCCTTACTGAGCCTATAAATGACAGTCGGCGTATAGTTCGGTCTGTTTGTCTGAGAGTATCGCATACCGGGTCTAGGGGGTGGCCTAGATCAAACCCCTAATAACCCGATAAGTCGTATCGATATCAAGCCCAATACCAAGCGAGAAACTACTGACCTCATATCAGGAAATCTCATCTGCCCTGACCAAAGACTTATGGTATTATCCAACCGCACGCAGTGCGACATCGACTCCCTATAACGGGAGAGACGAACCCCTTGATCCGCTCACTATCTCTATATGGCTCAGAACTGTACCCAACTAAAATATATTTGCACAACTCAGTAGAGCCGTGGTAGGGTAGTAATCAAAGTACAGTGGGAATTCATACAAGATAAATGACGATCTTAGGTCAACAGATTACCCTGTACTCATGTCACCACAGACAGCCATCTGACTATAGGTATAATACCATCTATCTATTCTCGGTGTGTCCGTCCAGTGTAATTCATACCCTAATGAGTACCGGTATACAATCTTTCATGTCGTACACCAATGGCTGTGAGACTGGCCACCTCCTCTCTCAGGAATAAGAAATGTATACATTAGTTTATACTGGAGTATCGATGCCCAGTCTCGATAATCCAACGACTAGGGACATTTAAGGATATGCTTATGGACTACCCAAGCCTCACTAGTATGATCGTCATCATAACCCTGGTAGTCAAGCTAGAATCTTGTAGGCTCTATCAACATGTAATAGTGATCCGTAATACCACATAAGACATGTACATGATGATAAAGAAAAACCAGATAAGATACTATCATCTCGAGTAAGACTGTTCTACCCATATAGATTCTCTCTCAATTATCATAATCGTCTACCTACAATTACAATAATTGCCTTGAGAGCAATATATCCAACAGTTATAGGCACGATTTGCTTGCAAAGCATCAATTTCTTCTTGCATAGCTTTCAACTACTCTCTTTTGTGATCACATTCACAAGCTTCATCGAAATATTCCCGTTCACCGCCATCGGTGATCAAAACATATTCATTACTAGTGTACTTCTTTGAAGATTGCCACTCTCTAGTAGATCGCCGAATTTATGGATCTTGAGTGACTTTCTCCTTCACTCCATCATGAGTAATATCAGAAGTAGAGGCTTCCCTATGAGCATTATCATCAATATTTTCTTGAAAATCTCCCCCATTATCATTTACAATCAGAGAAGGAACCGGATCCAAATCAATAATACCATTCGGAGAATTAGGAGCATAATCATCATTAACGTCATCAATGGTTTGGTCTTTAAGAAATACCACATCACGACTCCAAATAATCTTCTTTCCTTTCGGGATCCCATAGCCTATAACCAAACTTATCACGAGAATATCCGAAGAAGATACATTGCTTTGTATCGAGCATGGACCTCTCATCCTTCGGAACATGAAAAAACGCACGACATCCAAACACTTTTAAGTGTTTGTAGGAAACATCCTTACCGCTCCATACTCTTTCCGGAATATCACCATTCAAAGGAGCCACCAGAGATAATTAAGTAAAGACACTGTCGTTCCCAATGCCTCCTTCCAAAAGGGTTTGGACAATTTGGTGTGTGAAAGCATACATCTAATTTTCTCAACAATAGTGTGATTCATCCTTTTCGCAACACCATTTTGCTCGGGAGTTTTCGCAACCATTCTTTCATGCCGAATACCATACAACTTGCAGTATACATCAAATGGACCAATGTATTAACCACTATTATCCAAACGAATACATTTGAGAGACTTTCCGGTTTGCCTCTATCAAAGCATGAAATTGCATGAAAACTTCCAAAACTTGATCTCGTCTTTTCAAACCATAGGCCAAATTTTCCGGCTATGATCATAAAAAAGTGACAAAATACAAGGCATCATCAAGAGTTTTTTCCCTCATAAGACCACACACATTAGAATGAATCAAATCTAAAATATTTGACTTTCTTTGTGAAGCTTTTCTTGCAAAGGAAACTCTATATTGCTTACCTGCCAAACAATGAACACAAATATCAAGAAGCTCACCTTACATATTAGGAATGAGACTGCCCTTTGCAAGAACTTGTATGCATTTTTCTCTCACATGGCCTAGCCGCCGATGCCATAACTCTATAGGGTTGTCCAACATTGTGTTCGCTTCGCATATGCATAGCTTTGCTTGCATTTTATAAAGGGTGCAACATCTCTTGTCTCTTGCCGCTACAAGAGAGACTTTGGTGAGCTTACAAGCACCATCACCAATCATATTAGTGTAACCCTCTTCATTGAGCTTTTCAGCGGATAAAGATTGAGATGAAGTTCTGGCACATGCCGCACATCTTTGAGCACCAACTTATAGCCAAGATTGGTCTCAACATGAATATCATCAACACCAACAATTTGTGAAGTGCCTTTGTTATCAATCCTCACAACGCCATGATCACCCGGCTTGTAGGATGCAAACAAATCCCTCCTAAAAGTAGCATGATAGGAGGATCCTATGTCAACAACCCAATCGGTGTCATGACACGCAACACTTGTTAGTTGTATGTATGCCCTAGAGGCCAGTATTGTACAGATGATGTATATTATATTGGATGCTTGGACATATATAGAGATGACTTTCTTGCTCGATATGATAGTATGCTATCTGGTTACTCTTTATCTTAACATGTACACTTGTCTCTTTAAACTGTCTTATAGTTACATGTTGATAAAGCCCTTAGGATGTGTACTTGACTACCTGGACTATGATGCAGATCATACTAGTGGGGACATGGTAGTCCATAAGTACATCCTTCATGGTCCCTAGTCGTGGGTGTATCGAGACGGGGCATCGATATACCAGTGTAGACTAGCGTATACGCTTCTCGACCCATGAGATGGGAGGTGGATGATCCCATATCCATTGGTGTTTGACATCAGAGATGGTATACGGGTGCTCAGTGGAGACTGGGTACACTGGACGGACTCGCCGATAACTCCCAGATGGTATTATACCTCACGTCAGATCGCAGTTCTCAGGTGACACTTGTACAGGTTAGTCTGTAGACCCGAGATCGTCATAGAGTCTTGTGTGATTCCCACTGTGCTTTGATCTCCACCTTACCACGTCCATGAGGGCATGCAAAATGGTGGTCTTTGGGTACAGTCCCGAGTCACATGGAGGCAATGAGCGATAGGAGGGGTTTCGTCTCACCCGGTATTGGGGGTTGATGTTGCGCTGTGCTTGATTGGCCGTAACAGGGATGTCCCTGGCCAGGGCTGATCAGAGATTTGCTGGTAAGTGTTACCAGTAGTTTCTCGACCCGTTATGAGCCTCACATCGGCACGACTTATCGGTTATTGGGGTCTGACGTTTACCACCCCTAGATTTGATATGCGACATATCAGACGAACAGACCGGACTGTACGGTAAGTGTTACTGGTTGGATTCACAGGAGTGTGAGCGGGCTAGCTCATCGATCTTCTGATCGCTCAATACCCGGATGGCCGTTACGTTTAGCAGACCGCTTGCGGCTTGTGGGTGCTTGATATAATCATCATCTGCTACCGGCGTATTGACGAGTCTTTAGAGTTCTACACAGAGGTTTCCTGGCTCAAGCGAAACGAAATAGGAGCGCATATGAGATATGTGCAGGACCGAGAATAATGCGTGTATGTGATACCGTATTTCATTCTCGCGATGGATGTATCGATTGGTTATATTCGATATGACCTAGTTATCGAATCATTGATTCGATAAGCCGATACATAGAATACTAGTCGGTTATATGCGATATGACCGGATCGTTAAGTCAAGTGTTGATTTAATGATTTAATGTATAATTATATATTTGATATATTACTTTGCATTAGCTAGTATTAGTTCACTTTATATGGATTTTCTCACTTGATGTGCAAGAAATATATGTGATATACTTTTGTGCACATATTTGTATCATGTTTGATGATACTTGATCATTTAGTTAAGTGTATAGAATTAAACCATGGTTAATTTGATAATTAGGGTTTTGCATATTCATTTATTTATTTATTTGTTTATTTATTTATTTGGAAAAGATAAAGATGAGAATGGTGGCTTTCTTTGTTTCTAGTTGAAGCTTCATGAAGCTTTGACTTCTTAACCATTCTTGTCTTCATGCTTAACCCTAACCCATCCAAGTAACCATGGTCTATTCTCTACACTCAACTATGGTTTGCTTATGATAAGTATTGAATTGTTTTTCATTTTAATTCAACACTTATCATATTCTTTCTTCTTCTTCATCTTCTTCTTCAAGATAGAAAACTTGATGCCATCAATGGCAACTTGAGATCTAAAGTGAGAAATCCAATTCCAAAGTGAACCCACCTCCTATTTCTTCACCCTCTACCTCTTGCCAAGTTGTTTTGGGTGTTTTCTTCACAAGTTTCACAACTTGGTGAAGTCGGAGCTTGAACTTGTGAAACCTCGACGTAGATCATCTTCGGCACGAAGCCGACGACCTAGTCCGCCCAATTCTCCGATGAAGCCGACGTTTGAGTTCAGGATTCAAGATGGACAGCGAGAGAACGCGTACGTGGAGCTAAGGAAGTGGAGAACCGGATCTACAAAGGTTGTAGCCTCTCTCCTTTAGTTAAGATGTTAACTAGTTCCGTTTATCGCCTAAATTTCTAGTTAACGATCCGTATTAGGGTTTCTCGGCACCCATAAAATTTGAAATTGGCATGGTTGATTCCTTGTGAGACCTCTATAGTATGCCTAGGAACCCTACAGTAGTATCAGAGCCTAGCTAGAGCCTTAGACGAAGTCTAGACGGAGTTTGAAGTCCGATCGACCCGAAACCCCAACTCAAATATTGCTCTCTGGACTTTTTCTAAAAAATGGGATTTTTCCATATTAAAAATTCTTAAAAATATTAGCATGAAGATATAAGAATTATGGTGCAAAACGAGCTCATGATACGTCTAAACCGCCGCGGAAACGCGGCAGAAGCATGGCTTCTGCCGCGGTTCCGCCGCCTACTGTTCACAATGCGCAATAATTTTTGCACAGTAATTCCTCTTTTCTGGTGCTGAGTTTTATGGGAATTTTTAATATTTATTCAAGGGTTGAATTTTCTGGGATTGTTTTGGGGATTCGGTGTTTCGATCGGAGTATCAGATTTTGTCTATGTGGCTTTCCGGATAAATTTTAGAATATGTTAAAAAGTTCGACCGGATATAAATACCCAATTTTTCCCCTGTCGGGAAATTTCCAAGTGTTGGATTTTTCCGTAGTTTAACGACGTTCTAAGTAGTGCAAGTAACGCGATGGACCCTCTAGAAGACAACAAACCTTAACTCGATTATGTGACCGTCTTGAACTGCCCTTTGAACCTTCGGGTTTGGGGCAGTACGGCGTGCCACATGTGAGGCGTTGGCTTGACCCTTCTACGGCTGGACCGTTGGTACTGAGGCACGAACTGAATGTTGTTAGACTTATTTCATGTGTTGAGCTGTATCGGGAAAACTTGGGTATTCGACTGTTCGATCGGAAAGTTTAACATTTTCTGTTTATCTGGAATGTGATACAATAATTGGAATTCACAAACAGTTATGAGATAACTGAATGAATTTTATAAATCTAGCGGTTTAGTTTCACTTGATATTGAAAAGAGTTTTCGATAATGAGACTAAAATGCGGGGTTTATAACTGTTAGGCATGTGATGTCTAAGTATTTCATTTGATTAGGCATGTGATGTCTAAAGAGGTTGCGGATTCCAACTGTTGTAGTTTTACACTTTCTTTTCTGTGACCGTAAGTGTAGTATGTTCATATCGCCGGTTTCGTTGCTATACGTCAATGACAATTGGGGTATGCATACTTACTTACGTTGATGACATGTGATGTTATGTGTTGCTGGATATATTATATTGGATCGTCGTGTTTGAATAGCCGGGGGTTTTTATGTGAGATGAGTGTTTTTCATTTTCATTCATGTAAAAACTTGTATGTAATATTCTTTTATTTGGGGCACTTCCAGGTTGCGGAAGATGTCACCCTTTGTATATTATTTACTTTTCTGCACTAGGATAGACCCAAGGAGGGGAGCACAAGTAACCGGGTTCTAGGGTCCAGAGGGAGACCATCTCGAGGAGTCGAGTCCGGGTCTCCTAACCCTAGAATTGGTAGGGTTGCTTGCCACTCTCGTAGGGGTCTAGGGGTGTGGGATTGGCTATTCATCACGACCGTGGAATCCGTGTTTTATACTGGCTCGTATTGAAAACACGGACGTCCTAGTATATCCAATGTTTCATATGTTTCTTCTGCTGCAATATCTGTGATGTGATCATGTGATATTCTGTGATAGCTACAGTATATAGTATATATGATATATTATATAAACGTTACTTATGTTTTGCACCCACACTAGCCCTGCCCTGCTCTGTCGTTAGTTACCTAACCTAACGGTGCACGAGGGGACATCGAGGCGAATGCGGATGGCATAAGTGTACGTCGTATTTATCTGTGATGTTTAGGTATTTAAATGATGGGACTTCATTAATGTGATTAATGAGATAAAAGAAACCAAAAGATGTTGTAGAATCAAATTTTAAATAAAACAGGTAGCTACAGTTCTTGCTTTGCATAGCGGTATATATGATATACCCTGCACCTTATTCGATGAGGAAAGGACCGAGATCCCTTCACCGGGAGTGACTCCTTTAGCAATAACTGGCAGATGCTACACACTCGGTTTGTTTTTGATTGCTTCTATAGTTTCTGCTTTGCACAGTGATATATATGATATATCCCGCACCTCATTCGAGGAGGAAAGGGCCGACGATCCCTTCACCGGGAGTGACCCCTTTAGCAAAACTAGAAAAGCCTCAAAATCACTCCATTTCAAAACTTCATTTGATTCTACAATGATATCAAGTTCATTACGCAATAGGTTTTCAGAAAAACCTGACGTAGCCCTCCATTATTTCAGATAAGAACTGTTTAGTATTCGTGCTGCGTTTGTTGGCCTTTGTCAAGGCGTAGTGTGCGGTAGCTGAATAGTGATTATCTGCTTATGCAAATGATGCAGATTGTTTCAGGATAGTCGTACGACCTTGTTGGCCTTTGTCAAGGGCCGTGCGGGTGGGTTTGATTCAATCAAGAAATGACGGGTTGAACTTGACTAGCATGCTATGATTTGTTAGCCTTTGTCAAGGTCATAGGACGCTAGGGGCAAAATATTATCGGGAATTTCAAGTGTTGAAATTTGCAATGAGATTGCATACCTTCTATGAGATAGTTGGATCCCGATACCCACTGCGAGTAAGAGTTACTCCTGGGAGAGTTTTACACATTACAATTAGCCGATCAAGTAGGTGTCTAGAAAGGTGTCAACGGGGTTACGCCTCTGGGAAAACGAGGTTTACTTTAATTAGGTCCGTACGAAAGCACGGGGAACCTCCCTCAAAGTACCGACACTGGCCTGGCTGAAAGATTGGCGAACTTGTAGTGTGTAATTAATCCCGGCTAATCTTTCCTTTTAGGGTTTGAAAGAAGATTTGATAAAAAGCAGTGGGAGCCATCCTGATTAGATAAGATAATAACCAATCTGATCTTGCACGAGCATACGCTAAAGTGTTTTCTTCTCTCTCTCTCCAGGTAGTGACCATTTCATGTCCTAATAAAGATAATAATATGGATGTATTGACCGAACCCGCATGTTATACTGTGCTAGGGAACGTTGGTTCCGTTCTTTCCTATAAGAGTTATAGCACTGAACAGGATATAGGGGAATACCAGGATTCCCATGCCACCCGATTGAAGAAAGTACATGATGATGCATTTTCTTCGGGTGTGTTCGTTACAGAGAACTGTTTCTCCATTTGCCCTACGTCCTGGGTATTAGATACCGGGTCAGGATCCCATATATATAATCAGTTACATGGGCTTAGAAAAGGTAGAGAACTTGGAGAAGGTGATAAAGACATTAGAGTTGGAAATGGTGCAATTGTTGCAGCTAAGACTGTCGGGGAATATCACCTTGTATTACCAACTGGTAATACATTAGTTCTGAACGAATGCTATTACATGCCGAACCTGATATGCAATATTATATCAGTTTCTTTATTGAGTAAAGAGGGATATAATTTTGTATTACAGGATAATGTTATGAACATTTTCCGTAACCAAAAGTTGGTTGGATCAGGCACGTTGTGCAATGGCATTTATGTTCTAAATCAATCAACAGTTCTGAGTATAACAAACACACACAAGAGGAAGAGTTCAGAACTGAACGAATCCTTCTTGTAGAATTGTAGACTGGGTCACATCAATGCGACACGATTAGCTAAGTTGCATAAGGATGGATATTTAAATCTGTTTGAATTTTCATCTTTTGACACTTGCCAATCATGTCTCAAAGGCAAGATGACCAAAGCTCCGTTTACGGGACACGGAGAAAGAGTTACCGAACTCTTGGGACTGATACATAGTGATGTATGCGGTCCCATGTCTACACATGCCAGGGATGGTTCTTCGTACTTCATTACATTCACTGACGATCTCTCTAGATTCGGATATGTGTTCCTGATGAAACACAAATTAGAAGCTTTTGAGAAATTTAGAGAATATAAACAAGAAGTCGAGAACCAAACCGGAAAAAGTATTAAAATCCTTCAATCTGATCGAGGAGGAGAATACTTAAGCAATGAATTCCTGGACTTCCTAAAAGAGAATGGGATTCTCTCTCAGCTGACTCCTCCATATACACCACAGCACAACGGTGTATCAGAACGGAGGAACCGCACCTTATTGGATATGGTGCGCTCTATGATGAGCACAGCTGAGTTACCTATTTCCTTCTGGGGATATGCGCTGGAAATAGCAGCATACCTATTGAATCAAGTTCCAACTAAATCTGTACCTACCACACCATATGAGATATGGAGTGGGAAGAGACCATGTCTTAAACGAGTTAAGATATGGGGTTGCCCGGCCTATGTCAAAAGGCAAAATCCGGACAAGCTCGAGGCACGGTCAGTTCTATGCAAGTTTGTGGGATATCTCAAACATTCACATGGATATCTTTTCTACCATACAGAGGAACAAAAAGTGTTTGTTTCTCGACAAGCCACCTTTTTAGAAAAGGAATTTCTTGCAAAAGAAATTAGTGGGGATATGGTAGAACTGGAAGAAATTCCGGCTACACAAACTCAAACTGAAGATTTAGTGGAACCAGAGGATTCAGCAGCTCCCAATGAACCTCAGCCTCTCCGCCGATCTAGTAGGGTTCCTCGCCAACCTGAGAGATACTAAGGTTTTCTCATGGATGGTGGAAGCGAGGATTGCATCATGGAGGATGATGACCCAACTAGCTTCGAGCAGGCCATCACGAGTAGGGACTCGGTGAAATGGCTGGATGCTATGCGGTCCGAGATGGAATCCATGTACACCAACAAAGTATAGACTTTGGAAGTTGCTCCTGAAGGGGTAAAACCCATTGGGAGCAAATGGATCTTCAAGAAAAAACTTGGTGTAGATGGGAAAGTGGAGACTTTCAAAGCTAGACTTGTAGCAAAGGGTTTTCGTCAAAGACCAGGTGTGGACTATGACGAAACTTTTTCTCCAGTGGCTATGCTTAAATCCATCCGGATCATGCTTGCCATCGCTGCATACCATGATTATGAAATCTGGCAAATGGATGTTAAGACCGCCTTTCTAAATGGTGATTTAGAAGAGTGCGTGTACATGACTCAGAGTGGGAGCAGCGGCAAGGTGTGCAAGCTGCTTAAATCCATTTATGGATTGAAGCAAGCATCGCGGAGTTGGAACATCTGCTTTGATGTCGTTATCAAAGAGTTTGATTTCGTCAAAAACCCAGATGAACCTTGTATTTACAAGAAGGTGGCAGGGAGTAAGGTTGTCTTCCTCGTATTGTACGTGGACGACATACTCTTGATAGGAAATGATATTCCTATGCTACAATCGGTCAAGCTCTTCTTATCACAAAGATTCTCAATGAAAGATCTTGGTGATGCCTCCTGCATATTGGGAATCAGGATCTATAGAGATAGATCCAAACGGATATTGGGATTGTCCCAATCCAGGTACATTGACACCATACTAAAGAGGTTTAGTATGGAAGATTCCAAGCGTGGGAACTTGCCCACGATCTCTGGAGTCACTCTCTCCAAAGAGATGTCTCCCAAGACTGATTTGGAGAGAGCTCGCATGCAAGGGATACCCTATGCTTCGGCTGTAGGCTCTATCATGTATGCAATGCTATGTACCAGACCCGATGTAGCATACTCACTAAGTATAGTGACCAGGTATCAAGCTGATCCTGAAGAGAGTCACTGGACAGCTGTGAAGAGCATTCTCAAGTACTTACGAAGGACTAAAGAGATGCTCTTGGTGTATGGTAACGGAGAACTTCAAGTGGAGTCCTTTACCGATTCGAGCTTCCAGAGTGATAAGGACGACTCTAAGTCGTAGTCGGGCTTTGTCTTTACCCTTTACGGAGGGGCGGTTAGCTGGAAGAGTTCCAAGCAGGAAACCGTGGCAGACTCGACGATGGAGGCTGAATACATCGCTGCCAACGATGCTGCTAAAGAAGCTGTCTGGATCAAGAAGTTCATTACTGAACTTGGAGTGGTTCCATCCATTGAGCATCCAATACCTTTGTATTGCGATAACAATGGAGCGGTGGCTTTGGCCAAGGAACCCAGGTCCCATCAGCGATCCAGGCATATTCTGAGGCGGTATCACCTGATCCGGGAGATAGTAGATCGCCGGGAGATCGAGGTCAGGAGGGTTGACACGAAGAACAACACGGCGGATCCACTCACGAAGGCCATTCCCCAGATACAGTTTGAGAGACTCTTCGGGATGCTCGGTATGCGATACTACAGCAGCTGGCCCTAGTGCAAGTGGAAGATTGTTAGTTGTATGTATGCCCTAGAGGCCAGTATTGTACAGATGATGTATATTATATTGGATGCTTGGACATATATAGAGATGACTTTCTTGCTCGATATGATAGTATGCTATCTGGTTACTCTTTATCTTAACATGTACACTTGTCTCTTTAAACTATCTTATAGTTACATGTTGATAAAGCCCTTAGGATGTGTACTTGACTACCTGGACTATGATGCAGATCATACTAATGGGGACATGGTAGTCCATAAGTACATCCTTCATGGTCCCTAGTCGTGGGTGTATCGAGACGGGGCATCGATATACCAGTGTAGACTAGCGTATACGCTTCTCGACCCATGAGATGGGTGGTGGATGATCCCATATCCATTGGTGTTTGACATCAGAGATGGTATACAGGTGCTCAGTGGAGACTGGGTACACTAGACGGACTCACCGAGAACTCCCAGATGGTATTATACCTCACGTCAGATGGCAGTTCTCAGATGACACTTGTACAGGTTAGTCTGTAGACCCGAGATCGTCATAGAGTCTTGTGTGATTCCCACTGTGCTTTGATCTCCACCTTACCACGTCCATGAGGGCATGCAAAACGGTGGTCTTTGGGTACAGTCCCGAGTCACATGGAGGCAATGAGCGATAGGAGGGGTTTCGTCTCTCCCGGTATTGGGGGTTGATGTTGCGCTGTGCTTGATTGGCCGTAACAGGGAAGTCCCTGGCCAGGGCTGATCAGAGATTTACTGGTAAGTGTTACCAGTAGTTTCTCGACCCGTTATGAGCCTCACATCGGCACGACTTATCGGTTATTGGGGTCTGACGTTTACCACCCCTAGATTTGATATGCGACATATCAGACGAACAGACCGGACTGTACGGTAAGTGTTACTGGTTGGATTCACAGGAGTGTGAGCGGGCTAGCTCGTCGATCTTCTGATCGCTCAATACCCAGATGGCCGTTACGTTTAGCAGACCGCTTGCGGCTTGTGGGTGCTTGATATAATCATCATCTGCTACCGGCGTATTGACGAGTCTTTAGAGTCCTACACAGAGGTTTCCTGGCTCAAGCGAAACGAAATAGGAGCGCATATGAGATATGTGCAGGACCGAGAATAATGCGTGTATGTGATACCGTATTTCATTCTCGCGATGGATGTATCGATTGGTTATATTCGATATGACCTAGTTATCGAATCATTGATTCGATAAGCCGATACATAGAATACTAGTCGGTTATATGCGATATGACCGGATCGTTAAGTCAAGTGTTGATTTAATGATTTAATGTATAATTATATATTTGATATATTACTTTGCATTAGCTAGTATTAGTTCACTTTATATGGATTTTCTCACTTGATGTGCAAGAAGTATATGTGATATACTTTTGTGCACATATTTGTATCATGTTTGATGATACTTGATCATTTAGTTAAGTGTATAGAATTAAACAATGGTTAATTTGATAATTAGGGTTTTGCATATTCATTTATTTATTTATTTGTTTATTTATTTATTTGGAAAAGATAAAGATGAGAATGGTGGCTTTCTTTGTTTCTAGTTGAAGCTTCATGAAGCTTTGACTTCTTAATCATTCTTGTCTTCATGCTTAACCCTAACCCATCCAAGTAACCATGGTCTATTCTCTACACTCAACTATGGTTTGCTTATGATAAGTATTGAATTATTTTTCATTTTAATTCAACACTTATCATATTCTTTCTTCTTCTTCATCTTCTTCTTCAAGATAGAAAACTTGATGCCATCAATGGCAACTTGAGATCTAAAGTGAGAAATCCAATTCCAAAGTGAACCCACCTCCTATTTCTTCACCCTCTACCTCTTGCCAAGTTGTTTTGGGTGTTTTCTTCACAAGTTTCACAACTTGGTGAAGTCGGAGCTTGAACTTGTGAAACCTCGACGTAGATCATCTTGGGCACGAAGCCGACGACCTAGTCCGCCCAATTCTCCGATGAAGCCGACGTTTGAGTTCGGGATTCGAGATGGACAGCGAGAGGACACGTACGTGGAGCTAAGGAAGTGGAGAACCGGATCTACAAAGGTTGTAGCCTCTCTCCTTTAGTTAAGATGTTAACTAGTTCCGTTTATCGCCTAAATTTCTAGTTAACGATCCGTATTAGGGTTTCTTGGCACCCATAAAATTTGAAATTGGCATGATTGATGCCTTGTGAGACCTCTATAGTGTGCCTAGGAACCCTACAACACAAAGGCTCGATTCGCCACTAGTAGAGACAACCATATTTCCCTCAACTGTGGCAGTGGTGTTCTCTTTGGAGTCGGACTTTGTTTCATTCTCTCCCTCCTTTTGCTTATTCTTCAATTTGTAATAATATTTCAAAATGTGCCCTTTTTTCTTATAATAGTTGCATGTGACATCTTTTCTCGATCTTGACTTACTTCTTCATTTGGAACAATGGCCTCTTTCTATAGACTTTGACCTCCCTCTATTTTCTGCGAAAATTGCCTCTGAATGAGAGATTCCGAGATCTTTTCTTCTCAACTCTTCATTCAACAAACTACTAGTCACTAAGCTCATTGTGACAACACCATCCGGAGCGGAGTTGCTAAGGGACACCGCCAATGTCTTCCAACTTCTGGCCATGAACTAAGCAACAACAATATTTGCAACTCATCTTCAATCGTCATTTTCATAGAGGTGAGTTGATTCATAATTCTTTGGAACTCATTCATGTGCTCGGATATGGAAGAGCTTTTCTTGTACTTTACATTTACAAGCTTCCGAATCAAGAATGCTGTATTGCCCACGGTTTTTCTTTCATAAAGACTCTCCAATTTTTTCCACAGAGAATGTGCCGAACTTTCGGTGAAAACGTGATGGAAAACGAAATCATCCGACCATTACCATATAAACCCAATGGCTTCGCGATCAAGCTTCTTCCGATCACCATCCGACTTATCGGTGGGCTTTGCGACATCGCCTTCCAAAGATGCATAAAGATCTTTGTAATATAAGAGATCCTCCATTCTTGGCTTTCATATACTCCAATTGCCTCCATTGAAGCTAATCATACGGCTTGTGGTACTATCCATCTCTCACATACAACAAAAGAGACCAAAATCTCTTTGAAACAATTCCATAAAGACCTTATAGGCATCTTGGTTCTGATACCACTTTGATGGACGAAACAACTCAACCCTCAGATCTATATGAGAATACGATGAATAATAATGCAAAATAATAATAAGCACACAAGCCACAAAAAATGAACACCAAGATTTAACATGGTCCGATCCTGATTGGATCTAATCCACAACAATGCGAGAGAGAGAGAGAGAGAGAGAGAGAGCGTTCCACTATATCAATGAAGAAGAAGATGATACAACACACTCAACCAAAGCACAACAACTTTGGGATCATTTATACAATAAGAAAAATAGAAGATTACCTCACTAGCTCCAAACCCACAAACCCGCTAGAAGCCAACTCCTCCCAAACAAATAGAAGGCAACAAATTTTTCGATGTGGCGTGAAATGTTGATTTTTCGATCCAAATGAGCTCTTGTGAGAAACCCCTTTGCCTCTCCTCTTTCTCTTCTCCTCTTAAAACCTAATCTTTAGAATGGATTATAGAATAAATAGATCAAATGAGAGAGAAACTCTCTTATCTTTTAACTTGAGTTCTAACCCATATCAAATAGGTCCAAGCCAAATGACTCAAGCTTGGTCTTTAACACCAAATCAATATAGAGATCCAAATTGGTTGAGTCCACAATGGGCATGGATCCAAACCCAACAATTAATATTAACTTAAACTGATGTACATATTGTTCGTAAATCATAAGTTCATATGACATGGAAAAAAAATTAGAATAAGAAATTCCATTAATTAATTCTTTTCGTATATCTTCAGTGCCTTCCTGTTGGTATGCATATCATGCTGACCGATGGAGAAATGCAGAAAAATTTCATCAACAAAACAGAAGAGAACTCAAAAATTCCAGAGGGAGTGCTCAAAGGGAAGCAGTTTTTCGGGGGTGATTCTATCGGATTTGTCGATATAGATGCGAATTTCTTGGCATTTTGGGCTAGAGTTCTTCAACAAGTGACTGGCATAAATTTAGTCAATGAAGAGTTCCTATGGAAATGGGCCCAGGAGTTCCTAAGCTCAGATGTTGTGAAGGAAAGCTTGCCTGAGAGAGAGAAATTGCTTGAAAATTTCCTATCCAAGAAAGATGCCATCTTTCTTACCAAAGCTCCTGTCCATTGATGGTAAGGTTGTTACTATCATATGAATAAATGGCGACTCGGGGAAAGAATTATCGCGAGTTTTATAGTTTGGTTATGTTGTGGATTGACAAGATTGTGTGTGTACCAAGACAATGTGATGTTTGTTTTGTGTTTAGTGTTGTTGAAATATATAATATGGTATGATTTGATCATAATAGTGAGTTCTTTGTTTGATTCCAACAAAGGGCATTGCTTCTTTTTATTATTTTAGCATTAGCTGTGGGTAAATTTCACTAAATTACCACGACCTTTCGACTTTTTCCAGATAAATACCATATACTATATAAGCTGCAAATAAAATCTATGGATAGTATTATGGCTTCGACAATTGCTAAGCTAAACAGTTGCAGGAACAGATCAAAGCTCTTGCACAAAAACGAATGTAAATATTAAACATGTTGAAATATGAACCTGTATATGATTTTCTTTATAAACCGTGATCGTGAAAAGTACAAAAGAGTAATCATATGAAATAAATAAAAATTTAAAGACTCATCAACCTACAACCATCATGAAATTATTATTTCTAGCATTCCTGTATCTAATTGTGATCGGTTTATCACCATTTTTTGATATAGATATATCATTGTAATTTGACATTGGTATCATAGTTAATGTTTGTTTACCCCTTTGATCTTTGCATATATTGTTTTAATCTCTCATGATGTTTTTCCATTTAAAAGTTGGTCTTTTATGGATCAATTTTTATCCATAAAATTTTAGACATCAAAAATGAAATTTTATAATAATTAGGATTATTTCCGAATTTCGAAATCAATCAGCTAAAAATATGATATGCCACAAAGGGATAGAAGAAGAAACAATAATACTTTTTGTTGGAAGGATTACGTATCGATACACAGCGAAAATCCAAGATCGATGTTTTAGGACAAACTGAAAAAAAAGCTACCAATAGATACCGAATCACATGAAAAGCAAACAACAAGACAAAAGACACAAGATTTATGTGGGTTCGGCACAACTTGTACCTACTCCTACAACCGCAATAAGAACTTGCACTATGAGACAGAAGAACAAGAGATTATGCAGATTAATCATGTCTCCTTTCACAAAAAAAATTAGCCCTCTGTCTATCCACGGCCGAACACGGCCCAACTTGACGTCTCTCCCGCTATAATACAAACCCTAGGTTAATAAAAGAATTATGGATGCAAAAAACCCTTAAAGAAAGGGGAATATTTATATGGTAAATACATGTTTGAAGATAAGTCCAAATTTTAAACCGCCGAGAAGGATGAATTAGAGATAAAGGAGGAAATAGAAATATTTTAAACTGCAGATAAGGATAAATTAGAGATGAGGACAAAATAGAAATAAAACAAATTTATTCCCAAAACTCCTTAACAGCTCCACTGCCGCCCCGTTTTGGAATTCGGTCAATTTTAGTGTATCGACCACTTTCGGTCGGTAGTTGCCTGTCGATAAGGAAGCTCTTTGGCTGGTGTCATTATTCGACATTGGCCCCCTTTTTAACCTTCAAATGTTTCTCTACTTTGACTGTCAATTTGTATAGGTCATTGTATAAAACATAGTATTACAACTTGACTATATCTTTGATTTAAGTACGAAACCCATCTTAGTATCGAGCAATTGTCGCTACTCAGCCTCGGTATCTTTGCATCTCATCATCAACAGGCTGAACCCCTTGGTGTATTCTTCTATCGATCGGTCTTCTTGCCAAAGGGTATGCAACTGTATATAAGTTTGTTGTGCATAATCCTCCATTAAAAACTTTTCACGGAACTTCTTCTCTATCTTCTCCAAGTAACGATATTAGGCTTCCCGGCTCAAGCGCGTTTGATTTTTAGAATTTCCCACCAAATCGACATGTCCCTTCAACTTGAGTGCGATCGTGTGCACCTTCTTCTCCTTGGACATCGCCTTATAGTCGAAGACCCACTCAACTATATGCAACCAGTCGATAAAAGCTTTTGGATTGATCCTACTCGAAAATTCTAGTAATTTCACCTCCATATCTGATCTCCTGTAGCGATATGTCGGATACCGATCTCATCTCCCACTACTCTTTTCATTGTTGGATCCTAAATGCTGAAAAGGATTTTCATCTTCGGATCCCAAACTGTCATCTAGCCTCTAAAGTTTGGTGGACTCAATAGTCACAAATAGTTGTTGAACTTGTCTTTGAAGTTCTGTGATCTCGATATCTCGCTAATCTCGCATGCGTTTGTGTGCACCATGTCCATGCCCACGGTTTTCCATTGGTAGTTCAAACACCAATTAATGAGGATCAGACTATGAAGACAGGAAACTCGGCACAATCTCTAACTCTTAAAAGAAATCACAAAAAAAGAAGAAGAAGCAGCTTTAATGCTAAGAAGCAGCTTTTCCTATAACCAATTCAAATTTCCAATTACAATAAATTTATATTTAAATAGGAAAATAGAATTCTTAACCAAAAATAATGAAATCTTAACTAAGAAGGTGATGATGCTCTATATTGGCGATCTCCCAGATCAGGATACATGGCAGATGACGTGTCCCAGAACTCAGAAGAAAGGGTCCACAGGGGCCGATCAGGCCACCCCTGTACCCGACCTGCAAGCACAAGCTGGCTCTCCTCAGGACCCCCTGCAAATTGTCCTCCTCGGCCTCTTAGCTCTCCCCGAGTTACCATAGGACCGGGATGCCTCGGCCCTCTCGCTCGTTCCCTAGTTCCCCCGCCGAGGCCATCTTCCTTGGTCCCTCCGACTGACCAACTCCACCACTCACAGGCATAACTGCCACTCCCCAAATCTCGCCATGTGCGGATTCTCCGTCGGCAACATCCCACGTTCCATGCCATCACGATCCCCATTAACGGGCGATTCGCTTATTACACGGGCGTGACGTCGGGAGCGTAACTGCCAGCGAGATTCTCGCGCCTGCTTCCGTGTGCTGCCGCCACTCTATAAACCCCTATCACAGAGGGGTCAAGTAAGATTTTTTCACCCCACTTAGCCGTTACTCTGCTCCGATCTTGTGCTAACTTGATCGTCGGAGCGTTCTCGGTGGTACCAAACCACCCCGGGACTTCCTTGCAGGTACTCGGCGCAAACTCCTCAAAACCACCAATCTCCTCAAAACCCATTGAGACCCATGATCAGTCGAAAATATTGCATTCTTAACACATCAATTTCCCTACTCTTTGTAATTATCTAAAGGTGTTTGGTATAAATATAGCACATATTAGCAATTCGTCTGCAAAATATCAAATAACATGTGTTAAACATTATAACCGGTATTATGGGGGAAATTGAGTATTTATTACTACACACACGATCTTTGTATATCAATACTTGTCTCGAGATTGTGTGCAGGAAATTCTCCAGGTAAAAGAACCGGAATCATAAAAGTGCTGATAAAACGCATCAAGTCCAAGACTTGAGATCTAGCAGTATACTAGAAAGAATTATAAGATTCCAGACATCAGAAAACAACCATAAAGCCAACATGAAACAATACAGAGCTTTCCATGCACTGAGTCTACCAAACGGCCGCGGATCCGCGGCCGAGTTGACTCGTCGGCGGTTGGAACTTTTTGCAGAGGCTTTCTTTTAACGGCCAAACTTCTCCAAGACGCTTCGAATTGTGTAGATTTCTCCAGAAGCTTCCCTTCTAACAGCCAAGCTTCTTGTGCAAATTTGATACCTACCAAGCTTCTCATGCAAGCTTCATAACAACCTAGCTTCTATTAGAAGATAAATCAAGCTTCTAGAGGAATCTAAAGGGAAAACTATAAAAAGGGACCTAGGGCTTCATTACAAAGGTTGTTCATCAATTAGGGTAAAAAATTTCTAGCAAAATCCAAATCAATTCAAATCAAATTGGGTGACACAATTTGAGCCAAATCAAGATTCATCGAGTACTGACTCAAGCAAGCCTTTAACGAGCTTTTAAAGCAACGCCGATCTTCATCCGAGCAAGAGATCCACAACGATCCGCGACTCAAGAAGACCGAAGCGAAGTTAGTTTCGACGATTTAGTTCTTCCTCAAATCTTGTAATCTTTGAGTGAATTGTACCTAAGCGTTGATTAATTAAAGGTGAAAATTCTTAATCTTGCTTTTCTTTACATTCTTGCATTATGAAGAGTTATAGATTCTTGATTCTTTTCTTTTTCATGATATTTGAGTGAAAACCCCGCTTGTAGTGGAATCGAGAGAATAGGTAGATGATGTTGATGAAATTCTTGAACGATTCTTAAGTCTTATGAGTTTTGTAAACTTTAGGAAATTGAATCATCGAAAACCTAATTTATGCAAGATCGCTTGAATGTTTTTGCTCTAAATTAGAGATCAACGATCGGTGATTTAATTTGCTAGAGACTAGAATTTGAATGATAATCAATGAAAGGATAAGGGATGATGATGGAGAAACCCTAGTTTCTTCAATAGATCCTTAAACCTCATTGATCGTCATCGATTTAGTAACAAATCTTCAATAGATAAGAATTAGTAATCATTAGTATTCATCATCACCGTCAATTTGATTGATTACTACAAGCTACTTTACAAATCTCTATAACTAAATTGATTGGGACATTTCTTGATTCTTGATTCTAGATCATTATTTTCTTTATGTTTCTTGAAATGAAAACTCACAAATCTTGAATCAATTTTCTTGCATTTTCTTTTATCCTTTTATTTTCAACTCACTAAAACGATTTCGAACAAATCATACTTTCTCAGTGGACGATCCGCATTCACCGACAAAACTACAATAGATACCGTCAATTGATTGCGGTATAAATTTGTTTGGTTGTGATTAAAACTTTTCCAAATACATACGAAGATGATCAATCAAATGGCGCCGTTGCCGGGGATCGTGTGCTAATTTGTTAGGGTTTGTTAATTGAGTTGAAAAATTTATTATTACATCGGAATTTTTAGATCAAAATTCACAACAAGCGCTTAACAATTTGTTGTGATTTGTTGCAAGGAGATATGGAATCTGTGGATCGAGAGGAAAAATTTTCAGGACATTTCAGAGAGCTCAGTGAAGGTACAGGAGAATCTGCACCAATTTCTGTGCAGGGAACACATTAAACTGCGGCGGATTCGCGGTTTTTGGTGCCTTATTGCGGCGGAAATGCGGTTTTTTGAAGGCTTCACTGTTCCAAATTTTTTAGGTCCATCTCTGTTTTTCTTATCTCCTCCCTGCTCTATTCCATTAACTAATTTCTGCAGGTTTCTTTGCAAAAATTCGCAGCGCCACAAAAAGAAAAATTTGTTGCGTGTTTGATCTTGGTTGTTTGCATTTTTAATACGGAAATTAAGGGGCAAAAACCAAATTCAGATTAGGTGGGGATTTCATTACCCTTCCCAAGCCCCAAAAATCACAAACTTGCATCCGCATCACCCTCATTAACTAAAAAAACCTAGACAAGACTCTAAGGACCGTCGCGCTCAATTAGGACAGAAGAAGGCCGTGGGTAATCTATTGCTTATCCGCGTTTCTTTTGTGGTGTCTAAGGAAAGTGTGTCGAAGGCATGTTGTTACTTAATTAGGTCCACTACTTACGCAGTGGAGAACCTCCCACTTACCTGGCCACAGAAGGGGCAAAGAGGCAGTAGAGGATTTATCTTGCGACTTGTCTTCTGGAAGTCTAGAAGCGGACCTAGGTGACCACTAGATTTAGGATTGCTTGTGTATTGTTTGTGTGAATTTTTCAAAAATCCGTCTTTTTCAAAACAAACACCAATCCATCTTTCCCCTAATTATCACAACGCTGCCACTTGTACTAAACCATTTAGTGCATGCTCGGATGGACACGGGATTCTAGTGCCCGTCTTGTCCGCGTTCCTCCTATCGACTCCGAAGTCGGTATTTCTACGTCTACTTTTTCTTCACCCACTACCACACCCATTTCGATGGACGGTTCTCCATCTAACTTCTTTAACACTACTCTGCCACCGACCGCAGGTGCGCAGAATCCGCCCCGCATCTCTCTCTAAGAGAGATGCTACCCTATGCGTGGTCCTCTTTCGACCTGTCTCACCATTCCACCAGCCAATGGGGATAATTTTGAAATCAAACCACAATATATCAATCTTCTACCGAAATATCACGGTCTCGAGTCTGAAGACGCATACGTCTTTATTACCAAATTTGAAAATGTATGCGCTATGATGGGTACTTCACATCTTTCTGTGGATACTATGCGTCTACGTCTTCTCCCATTCACTTTGTGCGATATAGCCGAGAAGTGGCTTTATAACACAGCCGCACATTCTATTTCGAACTGGGGAGAATTCGTAACAGCTTTCCTAAAGAAATTCTACCCTAATCATAAGACAACTCGAGTCCGTAGCGAAATAAATCAATTTACCCAGCTTCCAAATGAAACATTTTTGAAGTGATTTGAACGCTTCAACGATCTGTTAGTTCAATGTCCTCATCACGGAATCCCTAGATGGGATCTGTGCAGAATCATATATGAGGGTATTAATCCTACAACATAACAGACCTTTGAATCAATGTGTCAAGGCACTGTTCCCCTTCGAACGGTGGCCAAGACATGGACGTCTTGCCTGAGGTTCAGGGCAGATGCTATTTGGTTTTATCCGTCCACCTCTCCGAAGATTCCAAGTTGATTTATGGCACCGTGTATCGGAGGTTTAGACGGATACGGCCGATGTAGCAGACTTCGTCAGATTCCCCCTCGCTTGAGGGGTTTTTGATTGTGGGGATGCGCTTCCCTGCAGGTGATTATTCCAAAACTACTTGTTAACCGCAATCAGAAACGACGTCGCTTCGCAGCTAGCCGGTGAGTACGGGTTGATCCACAGAGATGTGTAATTTTCTTAATGTGTTTTTACGAGTTGATTCCAAATGTTGTTCGGATTGATTTATTAAATCTAAAAACCTAGATCTATCGATAAACTAAATTAACCTAAATTAAGGTCTTGCTAGGGTTAGGCTTAGGGGAAGTTTGGAGATTAAAGGTTTCCTCACCGCTTTCAATGTCTTATATTTGATCTATTAGATGTTACGGTAATTATCAATAAAGTGGATTAGAATCTTTTGGGAAGATGTTTCTTTCTCTAGATTCTTGTCCTTCCTTTATCGATCCTTACCCTAACCTCCATGGAAAACGCGCGCAACCGGTCCTTTATACTACGGTTCACCGTTACCTCGAGGGATAAGGTGCCGTAGGGAGTGGTTGTGCGTGCATGCATGGAGTTCTAATTTTTAGGTGTGAATGGCATGAAAGGGATGAGAGATCTCATCTCTCAAACCTTTCCCTAAGGCTAACCCTAACAAGCGAGGAGATTACTCGCTCATTAGGGGATTAAAAGACATTCTAAATTAAAAAAGAATTAAAACAAAGAATTAAAAATAACTTACTAATTTTATTGATGGCTCCCTCCAAGAAATAATACAGAACAGATCTGAATTTGTGTATTGAAAAGAGGCATGAGTTTTACAGATATGTGATTACAATTTATAGGAAAACAGGAAAACTAGGGTTACAGATTTTCGCACACATGATTTTACAGATATGCCCACGGAAAATCCCAACACCCGTACCGACGCACCGACACCAGATGTTTCCACCGACACTGGCACTTAATGGCCGCGGAACCGCGGCAAATGTAGGCCTTGGGCCGCGGTTCCGCGGCCCTTTGGTGAGCTCAGCTCACCAAATTTCTTGAGCTGCATTCTAGGTATTTTGGCTTCTTTATTCTTCACTATTTTTCTCTGTTTGGCTTCTTATTCTTCCCCAGATCTTCAGTGAAAATTTGTATTGGTCTTTTAACCGTTTCACTCTGACATGTTTGGACCTTGCGTTGCCTTGTACCTATGTGAACTGTTATTAGTCTAGGCTTGACTAGGATCCGTCTACTTGTTGGTCAAAAGTCCCTTTTTTGTGTCTTCTTCTGTCTTTTTCACTGTATTTGCTCCAAGAGCCTATATCCTGTAATATGCAACAAATGTGCGTCAAGAGTACCTGTTTATTTATAAAATGAATAAAAATGGGGAGTACAATAATGCAATATTATAGTATGAACAAATACCCCAAAACTTATCTTTTGCTCGTCCTCGAGCAAACTTATTATTTTTATTCACTAAAATCCTAACCACACTTTCGCAGAGAAACGCGATTGCACTGAGCATGTGCAACAAGCCGTTAAACCTCTAGGTGTCCATAGTAGGAGGAGTGTTGTCTCATGAGGGTTTTCAGCGGATTACACCCACAAAATCCTATCAACTTAGCCCATTGACTTTTGTTCTCCAATTAAGTTTTCTAAGACGGAATTCTATTATCTTTTGACTCGCGAATCATCCACCCACATTCTTCACACTTCCTAATCATCTAACTTAAGATTATATATGTCATGTAGACCTACTTAGCTTTCGGCATCTCTTAAGTCTTCCTTCTAGGGTTTCATCTCCACTTAGGAATTTCTATCAACTCTATTAAAGATACAAGTTCTATCTTTCATTCCTCTCTCTTACCTAAATTCCAATCACATACCCCTACGTGTGTGTATAGATCACCCCTACACTTGGAAATTCAAATCAAGCAATCGTACTCTCGTCCATTGTCTAAAGCACTTATTAATTAGTGAATTTTGCTTCCACATCCTTCATGCGACCGTTAATACTTCTTGAGGTACCAACGACCGATTACAAAATGTGTTTGCACATTAAAGCGTACTTCCTAGTTTTGCAACCTCCAAGGCTTTAGCAGTAACTCCCAAACCAGTTGGTCTAAGGCACTAGGTGATGAAGCACCCTCGCTAAATATTTTTCTATTTTTCATAGCCTTCAGTAATCACAAAAACCAGTGTCCATTTTTTTCTTTATTCAACTTTTTTTTCCTTTTATTTTCTTCGTACCAAGGACTTTAGACAAGAGCATTTCAAGGTCTCTTCTACTATTCCAAGTTTCAAGGTGCGTGATTGTGCGATTTGTAGGGTATACATTTTCAGAATCTAGACTTAAGCTAGGAACTATTTTTCAAACTTATACTCTAATAAGAACATCAATACTCTTCCCTTGTTTCGACTTAGCCCAAGAAGTGAACCCAAAATTTGCCTATTTCTAAATAAACTACAAGGCATATACTTTCTACCGTTAAACTTTAAGGAATGTTATTTTTCGGGTTTTTAATTCACTAAGTCTAAGATCTAGTTGCTCCTATCTAGTTAACCTATCTGTCAAACTCTAGTCAAATAAGCCAAAATTGAATACGATAATTTTTATAATTTTTGAAATTTTTCAAATTTTTATGGGTTTTCAAATAAGTATGCAAATGCAAAAATATGTACAAATGAATGCGAAGGAAGAAGACGTACCGAGCATACCCCCAAACTTGAACTTGACAGTGTCCTCACTGTCATGCTAAACCAAGAGGGTCAAAATACCGGCACTTCCCTGTTTATTTATTTAATTTTTTTTTATTGTTAAGAAAAACACAAATATATACAAAAAGGCCCTCCCCCAAACTTCATTTAAACTATGTTAGACATTACTGCCAAACCTTGCATAGACCAAACGTTAACACCAACCAGTTAAAAAATTTATCAGTAAAGAGTATCAGTTGGTGGAAGAATAAGTCGTAGCGATCCATAAAGAATTGAGGAATATAGAAGTGGTGGTATGGAAGGTATGGAGGTGAATAGACAGGAGGTGGTGATGAATCAAAACGAGAATGCGAATGATCAGCAATCAGTGGAATGTTGGCATTCTCGTAGCTTCTTAAAAGAAATGGGGGTGGTTCAACTTCTAAAGGAGGAGGTTGACTAACCACAATACCCCCAAAATGTTTCTGTGGGTCCTCTATTGACTTGGTATCATCCATCAATTGCATATGATATTCAAATATAATGGAACTGATCTCCTCGATGTCCGCCATAGTCCAACCGAAAACTTGCCGCCTATCTTGTAAGACCTTTAAAATAGTGTTCTCTTGCTCGAAGGCTAGAGAGGCTGATATTATAATGGGAAAAGTCTCATTCTCACCTTTGTAAGCATATTTAAGGTGAGGCGGTAAGGACATGAGTTCGAGTTTCGGAGGCGAAAGAATCATTGCGGAATCTACCTCGAACTCAAAGGACTCCAACACAGGTTCGAAATCACTGCAAACAACCGATTCGGATGGTTCAACTAACTCATCCAAAAATTCAAAAGACTCATATTCGGGCTGTGAGTCGTTATCATCCGAAAAGGTGAAACATTCATAATCCATATCGGTTGTATCAACGGTGGTAGGCTCAAGGAGGGACGCACTAGTGGCGTCAAAACTGTTTTCATCAAACAAGAATCTTTCAAGCTCGCAGTCCTCCTGCGTGATTTCGTGAATAGAGAAAACTTCTCGTGTACTAGTTTTAGGCACGGAGGGGGGGGCAGACTTCCCATCTTATAAATATTGAACTCACTAGACATCTTCCCAAAGGATAGAGTCATGGAGCCATTGCGACAGTTTATTACAGTATTGGAAGTGGCCAAAAATGGTTGACCGAGGATCACCGGAATTTGGTTCCGTGGGTTGGCAACAGGTTGTGTATCCATAACAATAAAATCAACGGGGAATATGAACTCCCCAACTTTGATCAACACATCCTCTAGCTCACCCCTTGGATAGGTGATTGATCGATCAGCCATTTGGAGAGTACAACGAGTGGGTTTCAACTCTCCAACCCCTAATTGTTCGTACACGGAGTAGGGAAGTAGGTTAACACTAGACCCAAGATCTAAAAGTGCTCAATTATTTTTCTTATCCCCAATTGTGATTGAAATCGTAGGACAGCCGGGGTCCTTTCGTTTTTGGGATAAGGTTTGAGGGTGGTTAATAGCATTGCTCACTGCACTAGCCACTAGCACTTTCTTGGGTACTTGAGATGACTTTATCTTCGAGGTGCATAAGCCCTTTAAGATTTTCGCGTATGAAGGGACTTGTTGGATTGCATCCAAGAGAGGTATATTTATGCTAACCTGCTTAAATATCTCCACAATCTTCTCCACTTGTGCAGTTGGTTTATTAGGACTCAACCTGTTTGGGAATGGAGCATTTTGAAAATTCGTTGAGTCAAATGTCTGTGGAGTAGAATGTGGAGTAGGAACGGATCCCGGTGTAGATGTGTTCATGTTGTGAGAAATGGGTCCGTTCGAGCTAAAAGAAGTAGAGCCGTGTGAAGGGTGGAGAATAGGCTCTAAAGAAAAAGGTGAAGAAGAAGGTGAAGAAAATGAAGAAGGGGAAGGTGACGATGGAGAAGAAGAAGAAGAAGAAGAAGAACCACCGGCGGGGATGTCATAACTAGTTCCCACATTATTTTGCAACACTCTTCCGGATCTCAACGTGGTCACCGCATTTACATTGTGATTGTGATATGCGTTTTGTGTGTGACCGGGATTTGGCAATGGTTGAGATGGAAGGTTTCCCTTTTCTCTCTCGCTCAACGCAGCAGTTAATTGTGCAATTTGTGCCTCAATAGATTTGATACTTTGATCGTGTGAGGCATTGTTATGCATCAAAGACTGAACATAATTTTCAAATCTTGCTGCGGATTCTGTAGATTGCTTGAGAAATGCATCTAGACTTTTTTCGAGCGAGATAACCTTATCATCATTTGGTTGAACCAAATTGTTCGTTTGATTTGTATAAGGTTGTTGTTGGAAAGGTTGCTGGTTTTGAGTTTGTGAAGGTGCTTGTTGTTGTTGTGGAGAAGGGGGTCTTTGAAAATTGTTATTTCCTTGGACTTGTTGATTTTGGTTCCAAGCGAAATTTGGGTGACTCCTCCATCCCGGATTGTATGTCGAAGAGTATGGATCGTTTCTTTGTTGTTGCTGAAAGGCAGCATTGACTTGATCTTGTCCTTGAATAGGTGCATTATAAGGACACTCTTCGGTTAGATGCGATGGATTCGAACAACAAGCACAAACAGTTCGTGTGGGTAAAGCATGGGCAGGAGAAGACGATGAGATTTTGGTCTCAATGGCTTCTAACTTTTTCATAAGTGCGGCCATCTCGACCTTCATAGCAATCGACATATCTATTTGATGTATGCCTGCCCTAGATTGACCAATAGAAGAAGATGATGTGGTCTTGGTACTCTCCCACTGAATTGTTTGCTCACTAAGATCCTCAAGAAACTGCCACGCTTCGTCACTAGACTTGGAGAGAAAATGACCTTGACATATGGTTTCTAGCAACTGCTTCGTTGTCGAGTTCAATCCCTCGTATAATGTTTGGCAAAGTTGCCAACTTTCGATCCCATGATGAGGGCATTGAACGAGTAGGTCTTTAAATCTCTCGAAGCACTTCCAAAATGGTTCGGAAGGAAGCTGTGAAAATTGTATAATCTCGTTACGGATTCTAGCAGTTTTGTGATGAGGATAGAACTTTTTCAGGAAAGCTCTCACAAACTCGTCCCAATTTCTAATGGAATGTGATGCGGTGCTGTATAGCCACTTCTCGGCTAGGTCACATAAGGTGAAAGGAATGACCCTTAGCCTTATAGCGTCATCACTTAATTGGGTCGTTTTCATCATAGCGCACACATTTTGGAATTTATTGATAAAGATATATGCATCTTCAGATTCCAAACCATGAAATTTTGGCAGCATATTGATGAAATGTGGTTTTATTTCAAAATTGTCCCCATTTGCCGGTGGGGGTGAAAGACAGGTAGGTAAAGAAGTGCGGACGGGGTAGAAGAGATCCTGGAGCGCGACTCGTGCGGGCGCTACAACAGGCGGAAGATTCGGGTTATTCGCACCTAACGGAGGTGGAATCATTCCCGTCGGTAAGGTATCGTTGGGGTTGAATCCCGACATACCTTCGAAAGAAGAATTTGAAGGTGGAGGTAAGGAAATGGAGGGAATTTCGACTTCGGTGTCGAAAGGTTCGTCGGTCGGTACCAACGAAACACGGACTAATCGGGCGTTAGTATCCCTAGTCCAAAGTGACATACACTAAAAGGGGTAGTGTAGTCAGAAAAAAGAAAAAAAACAGAATGTGGAGGTAAGATAACGTCAATGAGAAGAAATGGTGGAAGTGAGGTGCAAGTTTCCTTTAGCGACAAGTTGCAAGTTTTGAAAAGATTTTTCTTTTTTTTTATGTAAGAGTTTTGCAAAGAGGTTTTGAAAAGAGACTCGTGACACAAATGTATCAACCACACATGCACAATCAGGCCTAGATCTAGGGTCACCTAGGTCTGCTAGACAGCTCCTAACTAGGGCTAGAAATAGGACCTCAAACCGCCTCTTCACCGACAATTACGGCCAGGTAAGTGCCAGGTAAGTGGGAAGGAGCCACAATAGTGGGCATAATTAATAACCACTAGCCTAGACACACTTGCCTAGACACCACAAAGTCAGTTAGGATAAACTGTCGATGCCTATACTAGTCCTTTTTCCTATTGAGCTCGATGTCCTTAGGGCTGAGTCTAGTATTTTTTAATTAATTGTGGTCAATGCAAATGCTTTAAGTGTTTTCTGGGGTCCTGGGAAGGGTGATGAAATCCCCACCCAATCTGAGTTTGGTCAATTAGCCCCTTAAAGTCCGATTAAATTATGCAAAACAATAAAATTCACTTGCAATCAATTTTTTTTTAAGCGCGGCGCAAAGAAACCTGCAGAAAATCTGTTATTTAGAAGGGGAGAGAAGATTTTTAGCGCAAAGAATTCCTGCAGAAAATTTTCACAGTGGATATATTGTAGGTTACAGAGGGGAGAATGAGGGATCAAACCATGCAATTTCCAAACAGAGAAGAGATCAAACAGCCGCGGTTCCGCGGTTTTATGCCGCCAATTGCCGCGGTTTCGCGCTCTGGTGGTAGAATCAACTCCTGAAAAAAATTCTACTGCTCTGTTGTGAACTTCCTCCTCTTTTCTTATGTATCAACTTCTGTTTTGCCCTCTGTAAATTTCTAGATCCGCGATTCTTTGCTGTTCCTGCAAGATTCAAAAGATACACCCTTCAAACAGATCAAAATTGATAATTTTTTATTTTCAGATTTTTATAATAATTTTTAAAATTTATATCAACCCGAAATTACACAGAAAGAAATTTTACGGCATCCCCGGCAACGGCGCCATTTGATTAGTCCAAAAATACTTGTTAACCGCAATCAGAAACGGCGTCGCTTCGCAGCTAGCCGGTGAGTACGGGTCGATCCACAGAGATGTGTAATTTTCTTAATGTGTTTTTACGAGTTGATTCCAAATGTTGTTTGGATTGATTTATTAAATCTAAAAACCTAGATCTATCAATAAACTAAACTAACCTAAATTAAGGTCTTGCTAGGGTTAGGCTTAGGGGAAGTTTGGAGATTAAAGGTTTCCTCACCGCTTTCAATGCCTTATTTTTGATCTATTAGATGTTACGGTAATTATCAATAAAGTGGATTAGAATCTTTTGGGAAGATATTTCATCCTCTAGATTCTTATCCTTCCTTTATCGATCCTTACCCTAACCTCCATAGAAAACGCGCACAACCGGTCCTTTATATTACGGTTTACCGTTACCTCGAGAGATAAGGTGCCGTAGGGAGTGATTGTGCGTGCATGCATGGAGTTCTAATTCTTAGGTGTGAATGGCATGAAAGGGGTGAGAGATCTCATCTCTCAAACCTTTCCCTAAGGCTAACCCTAACAAGCGAGGAGATTACTCGCTCATTAGGGGATTAAAAGACATTCTAAATTAAAAAAAGAATTAAAACAAAGAATTAAAAATAACTTACTAATTTTATTGATGGCTCCCTCCAAGCAATAATATAGAACATATCTGAATTTGTGTATTGAAAAGAGGCATGAGTTTTACAGATCTGTGATTACAATTTATAGGAAAACAGGAAAACTAGGGTTACAGATTCTCGCACACATGATTTTACAGATATGCCCATGGAAAATCCCAACACCCGCACCGACGCACCGACACCAGAAGTTTCCACCGACACGGGCACTTAATGGCCGCGGAACCGCGGCAAATGTAGGCCTTGGGCCGCGGTTCCGCGGCCCTTTGGTGAGCTCAGCTCACCAAATTTCTTGAGCTGCATTCTGGGTATTTTGGCTTCTTTATTCTTCACTATTTTTCTCTGTTTGGCTTCTTATTCTTCCTCAGATCTTTAGTGAAAATTTGTATTGGTCTTTTAACCGTTTCACTCTGACATGTTTGGACCTTGCGTTGCCTTGTACCTATGTGAACTGTTATTAGTCTAGGCTTGACTAGGATCCGTCTACTTGTTGGTCAAAAGTCCCTTTTTTGTGTCTTCTTCTGTCTTTTTCACTGTATTTGCTCCAAGAGCCTGTATCCTGTAATATGCAACAAACGTGCGTCAAGAGTACCTGTTTATTTATAAAATGAATAAAAATAGGGAGTACAATAATGCAATATTATAGTATGAACAGCAGGCACAAGCCCCTGCAGTTAATTACGCTACCGCATCGCGGTAACAACTTTCTCCTTCTCCAGAATTTCACTTCGTGTCGTGGGTGTTTGTTTTGTTTGTGGTTGCCCGTGGATTATATACGGAGACTAATTTATGTCGTCGCCCGCAGGACGTGGATTAGTCTAAATCCGTATTGTCTTAGATTTGGTTTTGGGGTTTTGGTTTAAGGATACGTTAGCCATATTTGAGGCTAAGATCAACTTAAACGTTTGTTAAGAATACGTTAGTCTAATTTGAGACTAAGATCAACTTAACAGGATCGTTTAGATCCAACAAAAGAGCATTTGGTGGTTCGATTGTTCCAGTTTAGGGACGCAGCGGTCCGTTGCCAGTTTAGGGACATGGTAGTCCATTTCCAGTTTAGGGACATGGTGGTCCATTGAATTTATGGCCGTCGGGACCCGTCACCTTTCTGACGACGTTGAAGGATTACAACGACAGATGTCAGAGGAGTTCAGAGATGTACCCTTGAACCAAAGTTAGTTGGGAGATTTATCATTCCCATTTTGATGATGAATGTTGGTTTAAGGACACATAAGTCCATGAGTTTAAGGACGCATTAGTCCGTGAGTTTAAGGATGCATTAGTTCGTGAGTTTAAGGACCCCACAGTCCGTATTATTGGTTTAAGGACGCATAAGTCCATGAGTTTAAGGACTCCACAGTCCGTATCGATGTGTGGTTGTCGGGACCCGTCACCTCTCTGACGACGTTGAAGGATTACAACGACAAATATCAGAGGAGTTCGGAGATGTACCCTTGAACCGGGTGTAAATTGATTTAAGAGAGCAGTTGTGCTCAGTCAATTTTAATTTGAGGACTTACGGCCAGTATTGGGCTAAGTCCAGTTGAAAATGTTCAACATTTATTTGCATTTGGCCTGTTAGGCCTTTACTAGGGCTCTGCCCCTGTTCAATAATGCATGGCATTTTTGCTTGGTCTATTAGACCTTTATTTGGGCTCTGCCCTTTTTTAAAATGATGCACAGCATCTGTTTTGGTCTGACAGACCTTTATTTGGGCTCTGCCCCTTTTTAATAATGCATTGCATTTTTTATTAGGCCTGTTAGGCCTTTTTAATTGGGCTCTGCCCTTCTTTTTAATAATGCACTGCATTAATTAGTCTGACAGAGCGCCATGTGGCTTGTTAGGCGCTTTGCGCCAGCGCAAGGCGCAAGCGCATGTGGAGGTGCCACGTGTCACGCTCTGGTGAGTGCAAGCGCATGTGGAGGTGCCACGTGTCACGCTCTGGTGAGCGCAAGCGCAGTGCGCTGCGCTGTTGCGCTGCGCTGTTGCGCTGCTGACACGTGGCGCGCTCAGGTGACTTGCGCCAATTTTAAGAGAGCAGTGCTATGTTTTTAAAGCGCAAGGCGCAGTTTGTTCTGGGGCTGACACGTGGCGCTCCCTGGTGGCTTGCGCCAATTCAAGGAGCGCAACAGTGCAAACTCAAAAGTGCAAGGCACTGTTTAATATCTTGATCCAATTTTGGATCAAAGAAGAGAATCTTTTAAGATTCTAGAACCATTGGTTCATCAAAAGGCAATGCCTTTATGTAGATCAGAAAGATCTAATGAAGAAGTTAATTACTTCTTTTTATTATTATATATATATATTTTAAGATCTTGATCTTGTTCTTAGATCATTGATCTTTTTAGAAGAAAATTCTTCTTTTATTCAAAGGTTTTTACCTTTCTCCTTTTCTGAATTCTTTCTCAAAGTTTTCAGAAGACTTCTCTGAGTTCTCTCTGTATTCCTGTCCTTTAGACTTGGAGTCTAGGGGCCTTTTTATAGTGCCATTTGATTTGTTAAATCAGTTAAAGAGATTTTTCTCTGAGTGATTTAGGGATTTTTCCCCACTGTTGGATCTTTGATCCAAGGGCTTATGTTTTACAGAAGAGAATCTTATTGTTTTAATAAGATCAGAAAGATCTTTTTGGAATTTTAATTCTATTTTAGTGCTGGCGCAGTTGGCGCAAGCGTACCTGCGCGCAACTGTGCTAGCGCAACTGCGCTGCCGCGTGTCGCGCAGCGCAGAGCGCAGCGCAACTGTGCTAGCGCAACTGCGCTGCCGCGTGTCGCGCAGCGCAGAGCGCAGCACAACTATGGTGCCACGTGTTGCGCAGCGCAGAGCGCAGCGCAACTGCGCTGCCACGTGTCGCGCAGCGCAGAGCGCAAATCATCTGAAGCGTTGCTTCCTTTATTTTTTATTTTAAATAGAGCCTTGCTCTGATTGGGTGCGCTACCTTGGGCGTTGCGCTGGCGTGTCAGCTTTTGACACGTGGCGCGTTGCGCGCAGCGCAAGGAATCTGAAGCGTTGCTTCAATTTTTGAATTTTTGAAATTCAAACAGAGCTTTTCTCTGATTGGGGGAAACAAACGACCCTACCGTTGCGCTCACGCGGCGCACACGTGAGTGCAGCGGTGGCAAGATCCCAGCCGTTGGATCAACTTGGGAGTTGAAGGGGCGCAAGCGCCTATAAATAGGACCCTTGGCCCTCAACAGATGTTCACCATCATTAAGAACTTTAATCTTCAGAGCCTTACTCTTGCTTTTAAGAATTTCAGAGCCTTGCTCTCATTTTTTAAGAACTTCAGAGTTCAAACTTTAGAAAAATCTTAGGTAAAATTAACTTAAATTAAATTTAATTGACAGAGCCTTGCTCTCATAGATTTTTGATCTAAAGAAAACCCCTTTGGGGTTTCATCAACAGTGCCTTGCTCTCAAGAATCCATAGGTCTAAAGAGATCTTGTTTCAGGGTTTTCAACCCATGAACAGAGCTTTGCTCATGGACCAAACATAGATCTTTTTGATCTAAAAATGAAGAACTTTTAAAAGTTTTCATGGATCTTTAAGATCCCAAATTTTTAATCTTTTAGGAGTTAATATTTTTCTTTCTTTTAATAGATTTTCTCATCATTTTTACAGAGCTAGGCTCTTTTAACGAATTTTATTCCCTTGAGATCAGAGTTTGACAAGTGTCACTCTGTGACAGAGCTTTGCTCTGAAATGGGAGATTTTCTCCTTGTCTCTAGGAATCTTTCACTTAATGAGATTATTCTTTTAGGGATCTTCTCATTAATTGACAGTCCCATCCAATGATGGGTCTGTCTTATTAACTGACACATTGTCATCTAGATTTTGCGGGTCCCCTTTGGTCCCTTTCCTACTGCATTGTAGTATGGTACAAATCTTGAAGTTCCAAGTGTCAAGATTTTTTTTAAAAATTAAATTAAGATACTGACGGCTGAATCTCATTTTTTTTCTTTGCAGGCAATCATGTATGCTGATTTGTCTTTCCCATTCGTTCGCTTAGAGGAAGGATTTCCTGAGGTGCCAGTGGACCGAGAGGTGCTCGCTCTCATTAAGGATCATGACCCTGAGCACAAGAACCTTCACCTGTGGGGTAGGTGGTATAACGAAATCATCAAGGGTCGCTGAAGCTTCGGTTCCGCGACGCCATCTGAGCCCATCTCATCGATCCCCTATGCGGATGAACCCCCAGTGAAGTATGCCGTGGAAGTCGTGAACTGGAATTCGGAGGATCTTCTCCAGCCTTCGATCGCTGCCATTCCCGTGCAGTCGCCGTCGGCCGTGGACATTCTAGGGCGACGCATATGTCAGGGTGAGGCATGCCCTTGTGGATAGGCTTATAATATTGGATTGACCCCGCGACAACCGGCCGGGTATTTGCAGTGGGCCAGGTACATCCTATCAGCGAAGAGGACGCATCTGATGACAATTGGTCTATACTCTGCAATCTACGTCTCGCTTTTTGAGTACCCTGCTCCTCCAACGTGGTGGGTCAAGGCATTCATAGAACAATGGAACATACCCACCCACACTTTTCTTCTGACGGACAGGGAAGTCTCCATCTCCCTGGAAGAGTTCGTTGAGATCTCAGGTTTGCCGGTGAGGGGGGAGCATTATGAGGAGCTTCCTCCTCCTGACCAGTACGTCTTTGCCACCAAGCCGCTGGTATTTGATTTGACGCCAGAGAATGATATTCAGCACCAGTTTCCGAGTCTGGTGAAGGTGCTGAATATATATGAAGGTCTTTATCTGGAACCAGGGATCCGGGGAGTCAGTTTCGCAGATTTTATCGCCCGCTTCCTTCGACCAGAAATTTTAGCGCAGCGGAGTGAAAAGTTCGCCAAGATCAACGACCCTTTCGGCTTCGGCTTAGATCGTCGACCAGTATCGGAAGACGATCAAAAGGATTTCTATCTCCCCGATGCCGCCATCATGCCCTTATCGGAAATCGCCGCCCCGGGCATTGATGAGGAGACCTTCTTTTTAGGGTTTCTGGGATTGTGGCTGTGCTGGTTCGCGCTCCCCATGCACCCGCGCTACATGCGGCCGTCCGTTTTCTACCCAGCGCATCGGATAGTGGCTGGCCTACAGTTGTCAATAGGAATCGCCGGGTTGGCTCACCTATACAATGGACTCAGCGTGGCGGTGGACGCTAATGAACTTGGGGTGCAGCTTGCCAATTTCCCGATGCACTACTTCACTTCGTGGATGGAAATGCATGTGCACGGGGTATTCGGCATCCATAAGAGCCCTTCGTTTTTTGAGAGGTGCAGACTCCCAAGAGTCATGCGGCTGATCGGTGCCTCGATCGTGAATCCACCTCCGCGGGAGGCTAGGGGGTTGCTCCTTCTTCCACACCTGGTCGGAGCGAGGATTTCTTTCATGGATAAAGTCATAACTATCGGCTCAGAAACCTCCAAGGCGGTGGTGGCGCTGCGTGACGGTTTCAAGGACGGGGCCTCCGTACTGAAAGCCCGGGAGATTCTTCACCTCTACTCCATTCGGCCTGGCTACCTGGTGTTCAGGCAGAACGAGATGGCGCTCTTCATGAGGTACAACCCCCACCGGTTCGCCCAACAATCAAGCTATAACCAGGGGGTCCCGCTGGAGGCGTTTTTGGAAGAGCCCTCGGCCAGCATGGAGGGGATACAGAGCGCTATGCACCATTTTATGCGGCTGAATACGGGCTCTCACTTTTTTATCAGCGAGCCGAGCTGTGTCCCCCGGGTCCTCCACGCGTACGTGGCTTGGTACGCGCACGCAATGGGTGCGGTCATCTGTGAGGAGAAGCGCATGTTGGTTGACCGCAAGGGTGCGCCTCCCGGCGGCGATCGCAAGGCTCCCCTGAAGCCAAGGACCCCTGTCATTGCTCCGTTGAAAGATGCTGGAGCTGGACCACCGCGCGTGTTGAGCCCTCCGTGCGGATTACCTCGTGCTACCGCGGACGTGCTACCAGCGCCTCGTGCTCCAGTGGAGACGGTAAATGTGGTTTCGCTGGAGTCCGGCGTCGGCGCGGACATTGGGACCCGCCGCCCTAAGGTGCCTGCGAAGCGTAAAATGATCTTGGCGCCGACCGGGGCCCGCGCGAAAAAGAAGAAGAATTCTGTCCTCTCTCTCGACGCCATCCTCGGTTTAAATCCTCAGGTCCCTCTCCCCGAAGTCCTGAGTAAGTATGGAAGCAATGAGGGCTTCTTTGTAGATCCGGTAGACACCGATGTGGCGGCCGCCATCGCGGCTTCTGAGCGAACGGCAAGGCTCGAAGCTTGGTTGGCTAAACTCGCTCAAGCAGGTAATCATTAGTTAAATTCTTCGTTATTGCATCGTACTTTTATTATTGTCTTTTACTAATGCTTTCCCCCCTTTTTTAACAGGCATCACCATTGAAGATGCTATCGCTGCTTCCCTCCAAACTTTCCAGGAGGAAGAGATGAAACGCACTTTAGAGGGCGTTGGTATGTATCGTCTCGCTGAGTCTCTTTTTTTATTCTTCTTTTTATGGCCAATCTAATCTTTTCTTTGTCTCTTTGCAGGGGCCGTGCAAGCCGATGCAGGAACTCTTCCCGGGCCAGCTACTGAAGTCCCGGCCTCTTCGGGGCAGCCGCGAGAGACCCGACTTGAAAAGCCGATGAGGGATGCCTTGAAGGCTCTGGAGGCAGATCTAAACGCGGATGATGACACCTCGATGAAGGAAGCTTTGAAGAGGTCCGTCGTGATGGCCCGGGAGGAGAGGAAGCGCTTGAGGCGCGAGGCGAAGGAGCGCAGAGCTTCTTTGGCCGTGGGAGCGGGCCCAAGCACCGTTATTCCCGTTACTTCTCCTTCCAAGAATCCCCTGGTCTCCTTGTCAACCGCTCATAGACAGGCGGCGCGTGCGGTTCGGGAGGCCAACGATCGATCCACCTCAGGTAATGTGTCTTTCGAGACTTTGTTGAAAGAATTGTAAACCTATCAATTCTTATACATCTTTTCCTGAAGGGCCAAGTCCAACTGAAGGAGTGGCAGAAACCGTCGAGCCTAAGGGGACAGTGGAGGAGGTATTGGCTGAGCCCGAGCCGACGGTGGGCGACGTCGCCGGGTTGTTAGACCCGAGCTAGGGGCTGAGGAAACTGTGCCAGAGAAGGCTGTCGATGCCGAGCCCGAGGTAGCGGCAAATGAGCCGGCTGCTATAACCGAGCCTGGGGCAACAACGGACGGAAAGCCTGAGATCGACGACCCTATGGCGACGGCGGACGAGACAACAGCGACCGCCGAGCCCGAGGGAGTAGCGGGTGAGACGGGCATGACTCCCGAGGACAAGCCAGCCGCTCTTTCTCAAGAGTCTAGCAATGCTCCAATCATTGCCCTCCCCGTCTATGGTCCTCCGCCATCTCCGGGCCTCACGAGTACAACGACGGCTCCCGTAGAGTCTGGTGATGAGGCCACGGGAGGTGGACTCATGTCGATGGAGGAGGGATTCGCCTCCGTTTTGGCTGGCGGCTCATCAGGTAAATTTCGGGTTACCGTCCCTTTTTTTTATCTTGCAGTCCTTCCTGACAGGTTTATCTTTGTTTTTAACGCAGGTGCGGCCAGTGCTGATGCTCCATTGCTTGAGGGAGCGCCGTCAGCTACTGCCTTGGCGGTGGCCACCTCTGAGCCTTCTCTCGTACCATCGCAGATGTTGAAGGTATGAATTTATAACCCATTAGTTTTATCTTTCGGCCGCATAATTTATGTACTAATGTCTTACTATTGCGTCTTTGCAGGAGTGTTTTTTGATCACCTCTACCTGGTGCTGCACCCACACTTCTCCTTCCCTTCGAAGCTTGCTTCCTCTAGCGGCGCTGGTGAGTATGGTTTCCAATAATAGAATTATTTCTGACTCTTCCTCGCCCTGATTGCAGTGCTACAAATCGAAGGAGGAGATGTAAGATCGGTCGCGTCACCGGCCCTCCCGACTTTGCCGCCTGCTGCAGCTGGTACAGTCAACTATCCCATCGATGACTTTCTTATATTTCTTGAACCGTCATTTGACTGTGTTTAGTTTTGTAGCTGTCGTTTTGGTTCCGATCCCTCTTGAGTCCCGCATCATAATGCCGGCAGGCCCCTTCTTGAGACGTCCGTCTTCAAAGAATGCTGCAATGAGTTTGGGAATGCTGAGCGGAACATTGAAGAACTTGACGCGAATGTTCCCCCATCTGCCGCAGATTTCGCTGCGGAGGTTAATCCGATGCTGGCGACGCTTGTAAATTTTCATAATGAAGGCGTCGTCGAGTTTTGGGTTAATCACTGCAGGGAAATCAAGGCCCGCCTGCATCAGCTGGAGTCGATGCGTCCTGCCCCCGAGATCTCGGCCGCGAGCGCTCAACGGGCGGCAGGGATCGAGCAGTGCGCTCCTTGCTTCCGCCATCTCGAACAAGAAGTTGCTTCAAGGCGTAAGGAGCGCGGCGAGACTTCGAGCAAATCTGCCCAACTGCATGCTCAGGTGGAGGCGAACGCTGCACAGCTGAAGGTTATCTTTGAAGGCTTTCTGCGATGCCTCTCCGAAGGGTTAATACTGAGGCAGCAGCTTGACGTCGTCAAGCGGGATGCACCTAATCAGGAGGCAGCCCAGCAGGCAGCTGAGGAGCAACTTTCATCCTACCTGCAGCAGTGGGCCCAGGTGGAAGCGAAAGTGGCCGAAGCAGCCGCTCAGGAGGAGGCGCTGAAGGAAGTGCGGGAGCAGCTCGCGGATTTGTTAAAGACACTTCCTTCTCAGTAGCTACTTTTTGTATCATTATACACTTGTAATCTTTGAATAAAATGTACACATTCTTTATTCTTTTATAAGATTCACCTTGTACTTAATTGAATTCATGAATAAAGATATATACATTTCCTTTTGCAATGTCTTGTGTCATCTTTGCTCTTTCTTCCTTCTTTTATTATCAGTATGCTGTCTTAATAAACATGGTTGACTGGTGATAGAGCAAACACCCTGTCTTGATTTCTTCAAGCGGTAGCGATGGCTTAGGCCGCAGGTTCAGATCTACTGCCTAAGATTTTTCAACTTTATGAGCCGTGAGAGTCTCATAAAGATTTCTCTCCCTACGGATCGAGAGGATCTCATAGGTGTATTTTCTCCTTAGGAATCGTGAGGATTCCTAAGTGTGTTTTCTCTTATAAGTCGTAAGGATTTTATAAGAGAATTTTCCCTCTTACGAGTCGAGAGGACTCGTAAGCGGTTGTTTCCCTCCTTGTCGAGATTCGACTTTGGAGAGTGATGTAAGTCCATGCTACCTCTCCCGGTACTTTCGGGCATGCGGAATTTGGTGAAAAACAATTTTCTTAGAGGTGGTACCATGGACTCAAAACCGGATCTTTTTTAAACATCTAACTAACAACCTAACTACGAGTTGCTAACTACTCGGTTAGGGGGTTATACCTTTCTTTTTCTCGAACTCCTTCGTCTTCAAGCTTCGATGGTCGTCCGAATCGGCTTCTCCCCGTCGTCTCCTTGCGCCGAATATAGATCCACCTGAAAGCTTCAACCTTTGGCTCCTTCTTCGAACTTTGAAGAAACTAGTTCACTCGGTTTGCTAAACCTTGTGAACTAGAGTGAGTAGAGAAGAGTTTGTATGGGATTCTATCTATGGTTCTTGGTTCTCAACTCATGAGACAAGTGAACCATAGAGTCAAGAGAGGGAGAGCAAGAGGAGGAGATGAGAGCTCAAGAACAAGAGAGAGAATGAGCATGAAAGAATGAGAGAAGACTTTTCTCATTTGGCTCTCATAATCCAAAACAATCATAACACCTCATATCAATCAAGTATTATGTGATGGTTTAGGCAACCATAGCCATATCATTTCATGCACTCATTTTGCACAAAAGAGCAAGCAAGCAAAAGTCTTTGCCATGAAATGATAGCTATAGTTATCATGATGGTCAACTAGTCAAGTCTAGTCAACCGGTCAACAAAGTCAACAAGTCAACAAAGTCAATCCTTCAACAACCATGTCACCATAATACTTAATTAATATAATTGTTAATCACATATCATATTCTTATTAGGGTTGAGCAAAAAGTCAATAGTCAACTGTCAACGGTCAACAACCCTAATGAGAATCCTCCGCCTCTGTCTCTCCGTCAACTGTGCATACACACCCGCATCCGCGTTCCGAGGAACACGAATAAAAACTGGATAAATCCAATCCCAATACATACAATAGGATCTGGCTTAAACCAAAGCCCGCTAGTGTCTACTGTCCGGACACTGTACGTGCACAAGTGCACGGATGTGACCGAACCCTGTCGTAAAACCATGCGACCTGCCGCAAAACCATGCGACCTCTACTCTTTTGCCTAAAGGCGAATAGCTTTCTGTGTGGGACTCTAAAGACTCGACACTACGCTGGCAGTGGGTTTAACCACAGACCGCAAGCGGCACTAGCTGTGCGTAACGGTCCCCAGGTAGATGCCAACAAGAAGACTGACGAGGCGAAACCCATCTGAACTCCTACTGAGCCTGAATGTGACATTCTCCGTACAGTCCGATCTGTTCGTCTGATACATCGCATGGCGGGCCTAGGGGGCGGTAAACGTCAGTCCCCCAATAACGGTACAAGTCGTGTCGGAGTGAAGCCTAAAACACCCTGAGATAACACTGGAAGCCTACCAGTATATCTCGTTTGCCCTGGTCAGGGACTACTTGTGTAATGGCTCTCCTAGACACAGCGCGATGTCAACCCCCAATACCGGGAGAGACGAATCCTGTCTAACCGTCACTGCCTCCAAGTGCTTCGGGACTGCACCCAACTACCACCTGTTTGCACGACTCCTTTGAGCCGTGGTAGGGTAGTAATCAAAGTACAATGGGAACACACTCGAGGCGAAGTGACAGTGTCAAGTCAGCGGACTAAGCTGTACTCATGTCACCTGGGAACTGATAACTGACGATAGGCATAATACCAACTAGTCAGTTCCCGACGAGTCCTGTCCAGTGTACTCGTAACCTAACGAGAACACGCATACTATCTCAAGTACGACGTACCGACGGCTGTGGGACAGACCGTCTCCCATACTGGGATGAGAAGCGCATGCGCTAGTCTACTCCGGAGTATCGATGCCCTGTCTCGATAGTCCTGCGACCAGGGACCTGCATAAGGATGTGCTTATAGATTACCCAGCCCCACTAGTATGACTGCCATCACAACGCTGGTAATCAAGCAAAGATCCTAAGGGCTCCACTAATGTGTATAGGCGATATACTAAAATAAACACATGTACACATTGAAGTAGAAACAAACCAAGTAGCATACTACTATTTTGAGCAAGATTTTATATACAAGGTGAATATCCCAAGCTTCCATTAAGTAATATACAAACTAGTATGATACAGTAATGGCCTCTAGGGCATATACACTAACAATCTCCCACTTGCAGTAAGGCCATGTACTGGCGTATCGAAGACCTATCATCTCGATCAGCCGCTCGAACTGAGTCTGGGGCAAGGCCTTGGTGAATGGATCTGCAGTGTTATCTTCTGAAGCGACTCTCCGAACCTCGATCTCCTGGCGATCCACGATCTCCCTGATCTGGTGATACCACCTCAAGATGTGTCTGGATCTCTGATGGGACCTGGGTTCCTTCGCTAAAGCTATAGCCCCGTTGTTGTCGCAATACAGAGGTATTGGATCAACAATGGACGAAAACACCTGAAGCTCTTTCAAGAACTTCCTCATCCAGACCGCTTCTTTTGCGGCATCAGATGCAGCGATGTATTCCGCTTCCATCGTCGAGTCTGCAACGGTTTCCTGTTTGGAACTCTTCCAACACACCGCCCCTCCATTGAGGGTAAAGACAAAACCCGACATGGACTTGGAATCATCCTTGTCACTCTGGAAGCTGGAGTCAGCAAAGGCCTCGATCTGGAGGACTTTTACGCCATACACCAAGAACATCTCCTTAGTCCTTCTGAGGTACTTGAGAATGTTCTTTACTGCTATCCAGTGTTTCTCCCTAGGGTTTGACTGATACTGGCTTACCACACTCAGTGCATAAGCTACATCCGGTCTGGTACACAACATCGCATACATTATAGAGCCTACCGCAGAAGCGTAGGGTATAATAGATATGCGATCCCTCTCCAAATCAGTCTTGGGAGACATCTCTTTAGAGAGGGTGATCCCGTGACAAGCCGGTAGGTTACCGCGCTTGGAATCTTCCATACTGAATCTTTTCAGTATGGTGTCGATGTACCTGGACTGTGAAAGTCATAATATCCTCTTGGATCTATCACGATGGATCCGGATCCCCAGGATGTATGAGACATCACCCAGGTCTTTCATGGAGAACCTGTGTGACAAGAACCCCTTGACAGATTGTAGCATAGGAATGTCATTTCCTATTAAGAGAATGTCATCCACGTACAAAACGAGGAATACTACAGTTCTCACTACAAATCTACAATAGATGCATGGTTCATCTGGATTTTTGATAAAGCCAAATTCCTTGACCGTTTCATCAAAACAGATGTTTCAACTCCGCGATGCCTGCTTTAGTCCATAGATGGACTTAAGCAACTTGCACACCTTTCCGCTGCTCCCACTCTGAATGAAACCCTCTGGTTGGTCCATATAGACACACTCCTCTAAATTTCCATTTAGAAAAGCGGTCTTTACGTCCATTTGCCAGATCTCATAATCGTGGAAGGCAGCAATAGCAAGAAGGATCCGAATGGATTTCAGCATAGCCACTGGAGAAAAGGTTTCGTCATAGTCCAAGCCAGGTCTTTGACGGAAACCCTTTGCAATAAGTCTAGCTTTATAGGTCTCAACCTGTCCATCTACACCAATCTTCCTTTTGAAGATCCACTTGCATCCTACGGGTTTTACCCCGTCTGGAGCAATGTCCAACGTCCATACTTTGTTGGTGTACATGGACTCCATTTCGGTCCACATTGCATCCAGCCATTTTACTGAGTCAACGCTCTGAACGGCCTGCTGGAAGCTAGTAGGCTCATCGTAATCTATGATGCAATCCTCTCTATCCCCGTCTATGAGAAAACCGTAGTATCTCTCGGGCGGATGAGACTGCCTACTACTCCTGCGGAGCGGCGTAGGAATGTCCTGTTCTTTTGAACCCTCTGGTTCCACTAAGCTTTCAGTAATAGTCTGTGGTTCTGGAATTTCTTCCAGTTTTACTGCGCTCCCACTAATTTCCCTTTCCAAGAACTGGTGTTCTAGAAAGTGGGCATTACGAGAAACAAGGACTTTTTGTTCCTCTGCGTGGTAGAAAAGATACCCCCTGGTGTTCTTTGGGTATCCCACAAACTTGCACAGTACTGAGCGTACCTCGAGCTTGTCCGCATGCTGCTTTTTGACAAAAGCCGGACATCCCCAGATCTTCAGATATTGAAGATAGGGTTTCTTCCCACTCCATATTTCATATGGTGTGGTAGGCACAGTCTTAGTCAGAACTCGGTTCAAAAGGTATGCAGCTGATTCTAGCGCATACCCCCAGAATGATCGCGACAACTCAGTGTTACTCATCATGGATCGAACCATATCCAATAGGGTTCGGTTCCGTCTCTCCGATACACCGTTATGTTGCGGAGTGTATGGAGGAGTAAGCTGAGAGAGAATTCCGTTCTCTTTTAAATAATCCAGGAACTCGGCACTCAAGTATTCTCCACCTCGATCCGATCTTAGAATCTTAATACTTTTGCCGATTTGTTTTTCTACTTCATTCTTATATTCCTGGAACTTTCCAAAGGGTTCGGACTTATGTTTCATTAAGAAGACATAACCGTACCTTGAAAAGTCATCCATAAAATTAATGAAGTAAGAATAACCGCTTCGCGCATGTGTAGACATTGGACCGCACACGTCGCTGTGTACGAGTCCCAAGAGCTCGCTCGCTCTTACTCCGTGTCCAGTGAACGGAGTCTTTGTCATCTTTCCTTTGAGACAGGATTGACAAGTGGCATACGATTGATATTCGAACGGATTCAAATATCCTTCTGTATGTAACTTCGTCAACCTTCTCTCATTGATGTGACCCAGTCTACAATGCCATAAGAAAGTCTGATTTATTTCCGGAGACTTCCTTTTGTGTGTATTCTGGACATTTAAAATCTGTGGTTGGTTTAATACGTATATACCATTGCTCAATGTACCCGATCCAATCAGAACTTGATTAAGGTGAATGTTTACAACATTGCTTACAAACGCAAATTCATAGCCTTCTTTAGAAACCAAAGATACAGAAATGATATTACAAGTTGCGTTGGGTACAAAAAAGCAATTACGCAAAACCAAAACATGTCCATCTGACATTCCCAGGTGATAGTCCCCCACGGCTTTAGCATCCATGCTAGCTCCGTTCGCAACTCTGAGGGTCATGTCACCTGCTTTCAAAACACTACGGTTTCTCAATGCCTGCAAAGAATTACAGATATGAGATCCTGATCCGGTATCCAATACCCAGGAAGTAGAGTTTATTGAAAGACAGTTTTCAATAACATACACACCTGAAGCTGAAGCTGCAACCTGCTTCAATTCCTGTGTTCTGGCCTTCCAGGCCCTGCAATCATTCTTCCAGTGTCCTTTCTTATGACAATAGAAGCATTCTTCCTTATCCACAAGCTTCCTCGCTTTCTTTATTGCTTTAGCTTTTCCCTCCGTATCCACTTTACTAACACCGCCTCTTGGTTTGGCGGGGGCTTTCTTCTTCTTTCCCTTGGCTTTCGCCTTGGACCTAGAAGAAGATGATCCTCCTACAAACAAAGTGGATGTTTCCCTACCTTTCTGTAGGGTGCCCTCTGCGCTCCTCAGCATGTTGTGGAGCTCTGAAAGTTCAACTTCTTTTTCTTGTAAGTTGAAGTTCAGTATAAACTGCGCGTAAGTGGAAGGAAGGGACTGGAGAACTAAGTCCGTATAGAGCTCACTCTCCAATGTGGTCCCTAGGTCCGCGAGCTCCTCAATGTAGCCGATCATCTTAAGCACGTGTTCTGCTACTGATGATCCGACGGCCATCCTTGCCGAAAATAACTTTTTCGACGCTTCGTATCTTGCGATACGAGATTGCTCTCCATACAGTTCTTTTGTATGGAGAAATATGGATTCCAATTCCATATTCTCGTGCCTCCTCTGATGTTCATTGTCCATAGAGGCAAGTACGAGGCACTTGGCCTTCGCGCTATCAATCTCCCAAGTCTTACGGATTTCCTTATCCGCGACGCTGGAAGTGGGACCAAGGACATGGGGAGCTTTGGTGGTAAGAAGATACCCCAGCTTGTCGTAAGTGATTGCCATCCTGACATTCCTGAGCCAATCTTTGTAGTTTGGCCCTGTCAGTATATTTTTATCTAGAAGTAACTTAAGTCCAGTCATGTCGATTGGTCGCTGCAATTAGGAGAGAGAAGAAGAAACACTCAGCATGATGCTCTTGCAAGTTTAGAGTGGTTTTTAGTTTGTCTAAACAGGATGGCTCCCACTGTTTCTCGAATCCCTTCTCAAACCAAAAAGGAAGAATTAGTCAGGATCAATCTCACCGTACAATACTTGCTTAACCGTTCGGCCAGGCTAGTGTCAGTACTTCGAGGGAGGTTTTCCAACGCTTTCGCGAAGTTCCTTAATTAAATAACCTCTTTTCCCTGGGGGCGTAGCCCCGCTAACACTTTTCTAGACACCTACTTGGTTTATAGCATTGATCGTTTAGTGAGAAATTTCCCGAGGAGTAGCATATACTCACAGTAGGATCGGGATCCAAATATCATCGCGTGACGATACTGAAGGAATCCTACCGGAATCATCACACTCCAAATGGTATGCAACACTAGCAAGTTTCAGTTCTTTTGAAACTCCCGATGTGGATTTTTTCCCCATGCTCTTATGACCTTGGCGTGAGGTCAAAATGTCATAAGTCACATGTCAAGTTCTTCCCATCATTATCCAGGTTAATTTGAATCCACCCGTACCTACCCTTGACGTAGGCCAAAATGGTAGTACGGCTGTCCCAAACCAATGCATTCTATCTATGCAACAGATAAATATCCGGAAGCTACCAATCACTCTGCCTTGGCGTGAGGTCAAAATACATAGCTTGAATACTACCGAATATTTAACTGAAATGATGGAGGGCTACGAATGGTTTTGGCAAAACCGTGAACGTGGTGAACTTGATATAATCGATGGAACGAGATAGCTTTTAAAAGGAGTGGCTCAAGCTCCGCATTTAAAAGTTAGTTTTGAAAAGAACCGAGTGGTTTTCCGAAAGTGTTCCAACGATTTTAACTTGGTTTATTTTCTTGCATTAGTTCTTTTAATGCGTGATATTCTTGCATTAGTTCTTTTAATGCGTCCCATCATTTAATCCTACCATTGCAGAAAACAACCAAAATATGACGTACGCTTATGCCATTCGCATTCGCCACGGGGCCCGTCATTACCCGTTAGGTTACTTAACTAACGATAGAGCGGGGGCTGGGCTAGCGCGACTGTAAAACATAAGCAACGCCTAAATAATATCATATATAGATATATTGCAATGATAGACATTTCAGATCACAGATGAACACATTGGATATACTAGGAACTCGCAATTCGTACGAGCCTGTAACGAAAAGCAGATTACACGGTCGCGGTGAATAGCCAATACCCCACCCAAGACCCCTACGGGTGCGGCAAACTACCTGCCAAGCACCCGAAGCGAAGCAACCTACCTCATCCCCGTGAGTAGGACACTCGGCACTTCGGCATACCCGGTAGTTTGTGCACCCCCTCCATGGGTCTATCCTAGGAGCAAAAACAGTAAAAAAGAAATTATACAATGACGGCTACAACCCCGACCCGGTTGTGCGGCCATAAAAATAATTATTACATCAATTTATAAATTTACATGAATTGAAAGAAAAGAAAACTCTCGTCTCACAACCCCCGGCTATTCACCCGCGAAAATCCAATGAATTCATATACACATTCCGGCAACATTACAGATCACAGATTTGTATAACCCCCACTAATCGACATATAGCGATTAGCAGACGTTCAATACAAATATCACATCACAGAAAAACCCGTCAGCTTAAGTCTTTTAGAAGTTCGATCAAAAATACGGATTTATAGGCCCTAAACACAAAATTTTCGTTCTGGAAAATCTGGGCAGAAAATACATATTCCAAAAATCCCAAAACAACCCCAGAAATACACTGCACCAAATTTGGACCCCGACCGAGTCAACTCGGCCGCGGACCCGCGGCGGGAGCATGCTCCCGCCGCGTTTCCACGGCGCTTTGAATCGTTCGTGGGACCAAATTTGGTGGTTATTCAAACAAAAGCCTGAGCCGATTTTTAAGATGAAAATTATCAACTTTTGAACAGAATAAAAATCGGCAGAAACTAGACATACTCGGGTTCGTTTTGCGACTTTTCTTTGATCGATCTTCTAGTTACTTAGCTAACATGTTAGATAGAGTTTAACTAGTCTCTGATACGACTGTAAGTCCATGCTACCTCTCCCGGTACTTTCGGGCATGCGGAATTTGGTGAAAAACAATTTTCTTAGAGGTGGTACCATGGACTCAAAACCGGATCTTTGTTAAACATCTAACTAACAACCTAACTACGAGTTGCTAACTACTCGGTTAGGTGGTTATACCTTTCTTTTTCTCGAACTCCTTCATCTTCAAGCTTCGATGGTCGTCCGAATCGGCTTCTCCCCGTCGTCTCCTTCCGCCGAAGATAGATCCACCTGAAAGCTTCAACCTTTGGCTCCTTCTTCGAACTTTGAAGAAACTAGTTCACTCGGTTTGCTAAACCATGTGAACTAGAGTGAGTAGAGAAGAGTTTGTATGGGATTCTATCTATGGTTCTTGGTTCTCAACTCATGAGACAAGTGAACCATAGAGTCAAGAGAGGGAGAGCAAGAGGAGGAGATGAGAGCTCAAGAACAAGAGAGAGAATGAGCATGAAAGAATGAGAGAAGACTTTTCTCATTTGGCTCTCATAATCCAAAATAATCATAACACCTCATATCAATCAAGTATTATGTGATGGTTTAGGCAACCATAGCCATATCATTTCATGCACTCATTTTGCACAAAAGAGCAAGCAAGCAAAAGTCTTTGCCATGAAATGATAGCTATAGTTATCATGATGGTCAACTAGTCAAGCCTAGTCAACCGGTCAACAAAGTCAACAAGTCAACAAAAGTCAACAAGTCAACAAAGTCAATCCCTAAACAACCATGTCACCATAATACTTAATTAATATAATTGTTAATCACATATCATATTCTCATTAGGGTTGAGCAAAAAGTCAATAGTCAACTGTCAACGGTCAACAACCCTAATGAGAATCCTCCGCCTCTGTCTCTCCGTCAACTGTGCATACACACCCGCATCCGCGTTCCGAGGAACACGAATACAAACTGGATAAATCCAATCCCAATACATACACTAGGATCTGGCTTAAACCAAAGCCCGCTAGTGTCTACTGTCCGGACACTGTACATGCACAAGTGCACGGATGTGACCGAACCCTGTCGCAAAACCATGCGACCTGCCGCAAAACCATGCGACCTCTACTCTTTTGCCTAAAGGCGAATAGCTTTCTGTGTGGGACTCTAAAGACTCGACACTACGCTGGCAGTGGGTTTAACCACAGACCGCAAGCGGCACTAGCTGTGCGTAACGGTCCCCAGGTAGATGCCGACAAGAAGACTGACGAGGCGAAACCCATCTGAACTCCTACTAAGCCTGAATGTGACATTCTCCGTACAGTCCGGTCTGTTCGTCTGATACATCGCATGGCGGGCCTAGGGGGCGGTAAACGTCAGTCCCCCAATAGCGGTACAAGTCGTGTCGGAGTGAAGCCCAAAACACCCTGAGATAACACTGGAAGCCTACCAGTATATCTCGTTTGCCCTGGCCAGGGATTACTCGTGTAATGGCTCTCTTAGACACAGCGCGATGTCAACCCCCAATACCGGGAGAGACGAATCCTGTCTAACCGTCACTGCCTCCAATTGCTTCGGGACTGCACCCAACTACCACCTGTTTGCACGACTCCTTTGAGCCGTGGTAGGGTAGTAATCAAAGTACAGTGGGAACACACTCGAGGCGAAGTGACAGTGTCAAGTCAGCGGACTAAGCTGTACTCATGTCACCTGGGAACTGATAACTGACGATAGGCATAATACCAACTAGTCAGTTCCCGACGAGTCCTGTCCAGTGTACTCGTAACCCAACGAGCACCCGCATACTATCTCAAGTACGACGTACCGACGGCTGTGGGACAGACCGTCTCCCACACTGGGATGAGAAGCGCATGCGCTAGTCTACTCCGGAGTATCGATGCCCTGTCTCGATAGTCCTGCGACCAGGGACCTGCATAAGGATGTGCTTATAGATTACCCAGCCCCACTAGTGTGACTGCCATCACAACGCTGGTAATCAAGCAAAGATCCTAAGGGCTCCACTAATGTGTATAGGCGATATACTAAAATAAACACATGTACACATTGAAGTAGAAACAAACCAAGTAGCATACTACTATTTTGAGCAAGATTGTATATACAAGGTGAATATCCCAAGCTTCCATTAAGTAATATACAAACTAGTATGATACAGTAATGGCCTCTAGGGCATATACACTAACAAGTGAGACCCTTGGATAGTATGCAAGAGACCATTTTAGACCGACTTGCAGGGTCCCAGTGCTTAAGAAACAAGTTTTTTAATCCCTGCTGCCTGAGGCTTTATCTTGCAAGTCGAGACGAATCGGGAAGTCCTCACGAAGACACTGATTTCCTCATGAGTCGAGAAGAATCGAGCAGCTCTCGTCAAGGACACTAATTTCCCTGAGTCGGGGTATTTGCTAAGGACATTGATTTCCCTAGGGTTGAAACGAATCGGTGTATTCCTGCAAAGTCACTGGTTTCTCTGCGGGCCGACGCGAATCAAGAAGCTCTCATCAAGGACTCTAAATTCCTGAGTCGAGGTATTTTGCCGAGGACACTGGTTTCCTCGAGTTTGAAACGAATCAAGATGTTCCTACAAAGACGCTAGTTTCTCTGTTGGTCGACGCGAATCAAGAAGCTCTCATCAAGGACGCTAGTTTCCCTGAGTCGAGATATTTTGCCGAGGACACTGGTTTCCTCGAGGTTGAAACGAATCGAAGTGCTCCTGCAAAGACAATAGTTTCTCTGAGGGTCGACGCGAATCAAGAAGCTCTCATCAAGGACACTGGTTTCCCTGAATTGAGGAGGTTGCCAAGGACACTGGTTTCCCTGGGGTTGAGACGAGTCGAGGTACTCCTGCAAAGACACTGGTTTCTCTGCGGGTCGACGCGAATCAAGATGTTCTCGTCAAGGACACTGGTTTCCCTGAGTCGAAGTATTTTGCCGAGGACATTGGTTTCCTCGAGGTTGAAACGAATCGAAGTGCTCCTGCAAAGACACTGGTTTCTCTGCGGGTCGACGCGAATCAAGATGTTCTCATCAAGGACACTGATTTCCCTGAATTGAGGAGGTTGCCAAGGACACTGATTTCCCTGGGGTTGAGATGATCTCTGGTGGTCTTTCAGGTTTTATATGAGTTACCGTCAAGACCCTGAAGCTAGGAATTTGGCCTTCGCTTCTCTTGCTGTGATGTGTCCGAATCCTATTGGAGGAGGGAAGCTTGTAGTGACATTTCGTCTGTTGTGTAGAGACGAACGTCGAAGTGGTGACCACTCCACGCTGGGGTGAGATGATCTCCGATTGTCTTTCGGGCTTTATATGAGTTGCCGCCAAGACTTGGCTCCATTTTCTGATGGAGCATATGGTGGGAATATATGTTTCCTTCTGTGTTTGCGCCCCTGGATTGTATACAGGGATTGCTATGATATCGCCTGTAGGGCATAAATTTCATTATATATATTTTTCATTTTATTTCTTTCCACGATGCTCTATCATTTCAGCTTTTATATCGCGAAAGTCGTGATTGCCCAATCATTTCGGCTATTTTTCGCGGTGCCCCATCATTTCGGCTATTTATTTTATTTTTACTCGCTGCTTTTTATTGCGAGTTGCCCAATCATTTCGGCTATTTTTCATGCATACATTTTTACTTGCTGATTTTTATTGCAAGTTGTCCCATCATTTTGGCTATTTCGTATGCATTTTCGGCTCGCTGATTTTTTCTCGCGAGTGTGGAACTTGGAATCTGATGCCAATTTCAGCATCAGCATCGCTACAGCTGGAATATTGCCAGGAGCGAATCATCATTTTCCATGAAAGGGCTTGGAATTTGATACCGGTTTAGGTATCAGCATCGCTACAGCTGGAATATTGCCAGGAGCGAATCATCATTTTCCATGAAAGGGCTTGGAATTTGATACCGGTTTAGGTATCAGCATCGCTACAGCTGGGATATTGCCAGGAGCGAATCATCATTTGCCTCTGTCGATGTCGAACAAAGGTGGCTTAGCGAACAGGGTTAGGATCCCGTCGACTAAGGCTTTTGACTTCATGAGCCGTAAGGGTCTCACAAAGGTATTTCTCCCTACAAGTCGTGAGGATCTCGTAGGTGTGTTTTCTCCTTAGGAATCGTGAGGATTCCTAAGTGCATGTTCCCCTGCAAGTCGTAAGGATCTTACAAAAGTGTTTTCTCCTTATAAGTCGAGAGGACTTATAAGGGTTGTTCACCGTATGGACATATCCCCAGTAACGGGTGGGACTTGGTTAGGGAAATGTTTATTCGCGCCCGTAGATTGTATACAAGGGTCAGTATTGAGCCGCTTGTAGGGCAATATCGAAGGTTGTGAGGGGTTGCTTAAGCACAGGTTTAGGTCTCTGTAACTTAAGACTTTCAAATATTATGAGCCGTGAGGGTCCCATAAGAGAGTTCTCCTTACGGGTCGTGAGGATCCCGTAAGTGTATTTTCTCCTTAGGAATCGTGGGGATCCCTAAGTGTGTTGCTCCCTTGTGAGTCGTAAGGATCTCACGCGGGTGGTTTTTCCTTACAAGGTTGAGAGGACCCTGTAAGTGTCTTTTTAACAAGGTTGCGCCCTTTCGGGTTTTCACAAACACTCGTCGGTAGCCCTGCTGTTTTTACTCACGGAGCCCTTTCGGGTTTTCATCCGTGCCCATTTTGCTTATGGACATACCGTTTTTTATTCTTTTTTTTACTCGTTTTATTCTTTTTTTAACGAGGTCGCGCCCTTCCGGGTTTTCACGAACACTCGCCGGTAGCCCTGCTGTTTTTACTCACGGAGCCCTTTCGGGTTTTCATCCGTGCCCATTTCGCTTATGGACATACCGTTTTTTTATTTTTTTATATATATTTTTTATATTCATCTCGTCAGCCTGAGGATGCTGCGGTAGTAGTTTAAGGACGTTTCGGTCCGCAGCTAGTTTTAGAACGCAGTGGTCCGTCATTAGTTTAAGGACGTTTCGGTCCATCGTTGAAGAAGGCCGGCTACTACTTATAGAGTTTTGAGCTTAGGAAGATAACGAGCGGACATAGTCATCGTCATCTATCATTGACCTAGGCTGTGACTCATTAAGCGTAGTATTTCTTTAGGAAGTGACCGTTTATTGGCCTGAAAGGCCTTTCACCGTGCATATCCATGAGTAGATAGGCTCCACCCTGGTAGACCTTGTCTATGATGTACGGGCCTTCATAGTTCGGCTCGAATTTTCCCCTCTTGGCGCGATTGGGAATCATAGGTCTTTTGACCACTAGCATGAGTTCGCCTTGGCGGAATGTCCTCGGCCTGGTCAATCTTTCATATGAGCGCGCCATCTTTGCTTTATAAGCATCCAGATTTTGTTGCGCTATAAGACGGGTTTCATCAAGGGCATCAAGCTCCTCAAGCCGAAGGTGAGCATTTTCTTCGTCCGTCAGCTCGTAGTGGACTGCCACTCGTAGAGAAGGTAATTCTATTTCGAGGGGGAGTACTGCTTCTGTACCGAAGACTAACGCGTACGACATTGTGTTCGTGGCCGTTTTGAATGTGGTTCGATACGCCCAGAGAGCTTCTTGCAGTCTTTCGTGCCAGTCCTTCTTATTTCGGGACACCGTTTTCTTCACGATCTTTATTAAGGTCTTGTTGAAAGCCTCAGCTAGACCTTTAGCTCGAGGATTATAAACTGAAGAATATCTCCAGTCTATGTTGTGTTGTTGCGCGAAGCGGCTAATCTTGTGGCTTCTGTAGGCTGGCCCGTTATCAGATATGATCCGTCGCGGAGTCCCAAACCGATAAATGACGTGTGTCTTGAAGAAATGGAGGATATTCTCCATCTTCACCTCCCTCAGCAGTACGGCTTCTGCCCATTTGGAGAAGTAGTCAGTCGTCGCCAAGATGAATCGATGTCCCCTGGATGATGCTGGTTCAATGGGGCCGATTATGTCAGTTCCCCACATTTCGAACGGCCAGCTGGCCACTGTTGGATGTAGAGGATTTGGGTGTTGATGGATAAAGTCCCCATGAATCTGGCATGAGTGGCATTGCTTCGCATATTCGAGACAGTCCTGAATCATCGTGGGCCAATAGTAGCCCATCCGCTTAATCTTCAACTTCATTTTCGGGCCTGCTTGGTGAGAACCGCAGAGTCCGTCGTGAACTTCCTGAATGGCTCTTTTCGCCTCTTCAGGTCCCAAACATCTCAACCACAGAGAATCAAATGACCTCTTGTACAGAGTATCATTGACGAAGGCGAAAGATAGAGCTCGTTTCATGTGCTGATGTCTTGAGGACGCATCTTCAGGTGTTCGGCGGGATTTGAAGTAGTCTGTAAAGACTTTTCTCCAAGCCTCAGCCTTTTCCTGGTCTTTTATTTGCATGGCTATTTGCTCAGTCATTCCCTTTTCTTCGGATGATTTCGAAGATATTTTTGCTGGGGTAAGCACCCGACGGCTCTGTACGACGATTCTTACATCATCGAGGTTTTCGTCGGCCATTTCTTTAGCGAGCTTAGCTAGTGCATCTGCTTTGCTATTTTCTGCACACGGTATGTTTTCCAAAGTGTAGGAAGGAATTTGGGTCAACAGTTGTTGCACCTTTTCGCCATACTTCACCAACTCTGGCTTGCACGTCTGGTAGTCGCCATTTACTTGACTGACGACCAGTTGAGAATCTCCGTATATAAGGAAGTTTCGATTCCCATGTCAATGGCAATCTCGAGGCCTGCTATCAAAGCTTCGTATTCGGCTTCATTGTTCATCCTCGGCTCTGTTAAGGAGAAAGCAAAGCGCATTATCCCTCCTTATGGAGTTACGAAGATGAGGCCCATCCCCGATTTGATTATAGGGGTGCTTTGTTTGCGCTTCTTCATGGAAGATGCTCCATCAAAATAAAGTTCCCATCGGGTGCCACTACCGTCGATCATATCAAACGCATGTTCGTCTGGTAGTTCACAATTCAGAGGAGAATCGGCAGGTATCAGATGCTCGGCAAGGAAGTCGGCGATGGCCTGGCCTTTCACTGCCTTAAGAGGCTGATAGGTTATCGAAAACTCCATTAAGAGCAAGGCCTATTTAGCGTCTCCCTATTAATATGGCCTTCGACATTAAATATTTAAGGGGGTCCACCTTCTAAATGAGACGGACTTCATGCGCCAACACATAGTGCCTGAGCTTTGTTATCGCGAAGATCAACGCCAGGCAGTGTTTTTCGATGGGGGGGTAGTTGCTTTCTGCCCCCAGGAGAACTCGATTTAAGTAATAGAGAGCTCTTTCTTTCCCTTGGTCATTCTTTTGTACCCATAATGCGCCTAAGGAACCTTCGAGGGCGGTTGTATAAAGAATGATAGGCTTTCCCTTGACTGGAGCAGCCAAAACTGGCGGATTTTGCAGGTATTGCTTGATTTTGTCCAACGCGCTCTGGCATTTATGATTCCAACGAAAGGGGTTCCCTTCTTCATCAGGTGACTATAAGGACGGCATTTTCCGGAGAGATTGGCTATAAATCGCCGAATGTACGCGAGCTTCCCTTAGAGAGACCGCAATTGCTTGAGAGTCCTTGGCGGAGGCATTTCCATGATCGCCTTGATCTTTGACGGATATATCTCGATACCTCGGTGTCGGATGATGAATCCTAGGAATTTGCCTGAGGAAACTCCGAATGCGCACTTGAGAGGATTCATCTTCAAGTTGTATTGCCGAAGGCGTTGAAACACGGTCTTCAGATGCTCTAAATGCTCCTCGTATGATTTGCTCTTAACCACGAGGTCGTCGATATAGCATTCGACGATTTCATGTATAAGGTCATCGAAGATCTTCGTCATGGCCCTCTGATAGGTGGCACCGGCGTTCTTTAGACCGAAGGACATCACTTTGTAGTAAAATATACCCAGAGGGGTCCGGAAAGCGGTATGCTTCTGGTCTTCGGGATGCATCTTTATCTTATTGTATCCTGATGAGCCGTCCATGAAGGAGAAAATCTCGTGAGTGGACGTGTTATCTATCATCAACTCGGTGACTGGCACCGGGAAATCGTTCTTCGGGCAGGCTTTATTGAGATCCCGAAAGTCTACGCAGACGCACACCGTCCCATTTTTCTTCATCACCGGGACGATGTTGGCGATCCAATCGGGATACTGAACTTCTTGGATAAACCCAGAGTCGATCAGCTTCTTGACTTCGGCGTTAATGCTCATCTCAAGCTCGAGCCGCATTCTTGTCGGTGCTTGTTTGATTGGTTTAACGTCCGGGGATATCGCCAATTTATGCACAACAATTTCTGGATCTAGTCCTGGCATTTCGGAATAGTTCCATGAGAAGCAATCTTTATACTGCATAGGCACGTCTTTTAATGAAGCCACCCTTTCTTCAGATAGCATCTCACTATCGAACGTCGGTCGCGGGTCGTTTGCCGTCCCCAACTCAATTTTCTTGAGGTTATCCGTAGTGGTGTGTATTCCATCTTCCAGTTCTTTCGGCGCTGGTGGAAGTTCTGAGATCACCTCGGCATCGCTGTTTTCGAAGCACCAGGGAAGATCATCCATACCCTCAGGGTCTTCTTTTGATATTGTTATCAAATGACAAGTACGAGCTCGCTTCCAAGACCGATGTGGGTCTGGTTCTGCTCTCGTGGCTTTGGGTTCATGCTTCTGTGGCGGCATTACCCTCCAGCTATCAGATAGAGCGAATTTACCGAGCTGATACTGATCTTCGACCCAATTCTTAAATGTGAAGCAATCTTCGAGAGGGTGTCTTATTACCTTGTGATAAGAGCAATAGTTCGGGTGTGAGACATCGCCTGCTTGTTCGGGGTGCTTGGACTCCGGCAGTGTAAGCATTTGATGTTTTATAGCGAGGTCAAGTATCTTATTTGTCTTGTCTCGAGGAAAAGAATATGCTCGACCCATCTTCCTTAAAAGGGATAGATCCGGACAACTCGATTCCCTGCCGTGTGGCTTCTTGGTTCCACTTTGTCGTTGCTGAATGCTTTTTCCGCTTTTCAACTTGTTTCTGCCTCTACGTCGTGCCTTTTTTGAAACAGGTTGACAGGGAGCGACATTTTCATCTTTCACAGCCTGATGGAGGAGGCTTTGCGTCCTGGTTTTCTCGTAAATGGCCATTTCGCGGTTGTGGTTGTCTCAAACTTTTTGACCAGCTTCCCTTATAAGCTTGTTCATTTGTTCTTCGAACGAAGGACTGGGCATTTTTTCATCGGGGACTTTTTCTGGCTCAGGATTAGCATCTTCCCATTGAGCATCCCCTTCTTCATTGAAGTCATGCACAACATAGCAGTCGCGGAGTAACTCCCGTTTCTTGGCCCGAACATATCCAAGCCCGATTGCTTCCATTCTCCCGTTAGGCAATTTGTGCTGAGTTTCGGGAACGTTCCAGACCCTGTCATAGAATTTGGCTTTTCGAGCGGTCTGTTTGAAGGGTATCCCTTGGTGCTTTAAGAGTCTTTTTAGTCCGTCCGTGTAGTATCTGGGTAAACGGATGGGCTGGAGCCTGTCAAGCATAGGATCTGCACCGTGCCAGATTTCTTTCTCTACTTTGATTTCCCCGGAGCGGTAGAATAAAATCGCATTTTCGCCTTCTCACCTGGGAGGGATATAGAACGTCCGCAGCTCTTCTACCCTGTAGGTGTCAAGCGCGTCCAGTTCTTTTTGATATTTGGGTGGAACCATGGCGACTTGCAGACTTTGCTTTTCATCCGCGAATGTTTGCATTGGAGGCCGAGCAGAGAATATAGCATGGACCTCGTCTTCTGGGTCGCTGCCGAAGATCAGCGTGGGAGCGGACGGTCCTGGCTTGTTGTGCTGGGGTGGACCCGAATAGATTATCTCTTCGTCCTCCTCGGTATCGCTCCCGAAGACTGGGATGGTGGCGTTAGCTTTGTTCTCTGGCTTGTGACACCTCTCCGTGTTTTCGAAATCCGGTAAGAAGTATTTTGCATCTTCATATTTGCGGACTTCGTTCACGGAGAATGGGTTCAGCTCTCCTGTTATGGTATACTCGAGACCATCCTTAAAATATTTCATACACTGATGCTGTGTAGAAGGGATGATGTTGTACTCGTGTAACCAGGGTCGGCCGAGCAAAGCATTATAGCATGTCTTGGCGTCTATGACGTGGAATTTAATGTCCATGACGAGTATCCCGAAGCGTAACGTCAGTATAACAGACCCGAGAGTTCTGGATGATTGAGAGTTAAACCCGGAGATGGTGATCTTGTCCCGAGCGAGGTGTTGGATGCTCATGCAGATTTCTTTCAACACCCGTACATTGAGGAGATTGACGGAGGACCCGTTGTCAACCAGGATTTTGCCTATCTTTATATCGTGGCAGTATCCCGAGACATAGAGGCGGCGATTGTGCTCGCATGTCCCAAAGAGGAGGTCTTCATCACCGAAAGTGACATCGGCTGTGTGCACTTCTTCTAGCTCGTCCTTCATCTTTTCTTCGGCGAGGAAGGCTTGGAATTGCTCTAGCTCCTGTAGCGCTTTGATCAATGATTCTCTTGCCTCTTTTGATAATAAGAGGGCATCGAGAATGCTGAGCTGCGAGGGTAACTTCTTCAAGTGTGCCAGAACGTTGTAGTCCACCTTATTTTTCTTTGGCGGGTCTTTGGCGGTTAGCTCTTCCATGATTTGGTCATCTAGGGCAATATCCTCAGAGACCTTCTCTTTTCCTTTATCTTTTTTATTTGAGGGTCCGAGATTTTTTTCGGGTAGCGTACGATTACGCAGCCGGATATTTTCGCAGGCCTTCAGCTCTTCCTCTTTTCCCGAGGTGGACTCTTTAAAGAGATGGCTAAGCTCCATATCCTCGTCAGAATCGCTCACGAATGTGAGAACTTGCGCTTCCCCGGCGTTAACCATGCGACAATCGCCGGCAGTTCTTATAAGCTCCTCGGTCGTACTTTTCCGCTCTCGACGAGTTTTGTGCTTCTCCCGCTTAAAATGTTGCCGGTGAACGACATACCCCTGCCACCATCTATTGAAAGCTTTGCACTCTTCGGTGGGGTGCGAAACCTTTCGATGATATAAGCAGTAGGAAGGGTGCATTTCTGCTTTGCCGGTAATGTTTCCTTCAGAGGGTGGTAGCTTCATCCCCATTGATACGGCTTTAGCAAACCTTTTCCTCATCTTGAATTTGATTTTGTCCGCAATGGATGTATTTTGATTTGACGGGAGTGCTTCAACCCTTTCATCTAGTCGCTGACGTTTAGCCTTTTCAAATATGACCGTCTCATGTTCCCTATCAGCTTTACTTTTCAACAGAGTTTCGTTAAGGAATGCATCAATTGTTTCATCTGATGGCCCTAGAAGTTCCGATTCAGGATCTGCCCCCAGCTTCTCAGCGCAAAGAGTTTTCTCATCGTCCGTAAACGAGTGAGAAATCACATGACAACTCACCACGTATTCCTCGGATTCATCCGACGAGCTCTCTCCCTCATCTTCCTCTTGAAAGACGTGGTTGAGGAACTCTTGGAGCGTAATGGGAGTCCGTGCCTTTTGATTGTACTCCTCCAACGCGTCGATATATTTTTGTAAGTCCGTGCGCTTGTCGCCAGGCTTCACGGGCTTTTTGGATCTCTTCTTCTTCTTCTTTGAAGATTTTGACGGCTGAGCGTGAGTGCTTGGGCCATCACCACCGATCTTTGGAGTTGGGCGCGGCTTCAGCATCCCTTCAATGATCTGGGGTTATAGCGGGTTCTTCCACCTGACCGCCGGGCATGTCTTGAGATCATTCAGCATCCTTTTGGTTTTGGCTGATAGCACAACCTCCCATGGAGCTTCTTCAACAAGGGAGCACGTTGCCCCCGACGTATTCACCCTTTTCGGGGTAGGAGGTTGCGGCGGGTTCACCTTCTATCTTTCGGACAACGCGAACTTGCCCTGTTGGTATTGGTCTTCAATCCAGTTTTTGAAGACGTAGCAATCCTCGATTGGATGTGTCACGACCCGAAATTGGCCCGTGACGGCCTTAGTACTACGCAACGCCCTAAGACGTAACGTAGTAAAAGAAAGCCAAAACCCAGAAATCTAAACCATAAAAATACTGAAAAGATAATATAAGTTTTTAAAACATTTGAAATCGCAACCCAAATTCTTTAAAAGTTCTACTTTATTTCTTTAAAATTTTGGCAACACCCCTTTTTGTAAAAAGTAACCCAAGATGAATACAACACAAAAATATGACACCGTAGCGAAGAATAAAGAAAATAGAGAGAAAGCTATATATAAAAGACAACAAATCCACAATAACATACAATATCGTCCTCACCAAGTCTCTAAGTCAACAACATAATAGTAGATGGAGAGTACAAGATACAACGAGTGTACAATACAAAATACAGATAACCACCAAAACCCACCTAAGCAAAATAGTACTGTGAGCTGACGCGGTATCTGTAGTAAAAGATGATAGCTGAAAAGCTGAATAGCCTGCCTCGACTACTCTGGGGAACAACCTGAAACACCTGTGGCACAACGGGAGTGAGTTGCCAACTCGTGAATAGTAGATAACATATGCAGGTAATCGCAGGAATATACGTACATCATGAATCTAAGATATGCGATTACAGTAAGAACATGTCATGCAAATGCTGAATAAAGAAAAGTACACTAGCAGGTACAATCAATATGTGAAGCAATAGTAACATGACAATAATATGCAATAACCATGCAATAGGGATATGAGAATGTAAATATGCAACTATCATAAGGGTACACTAACAGGTACTACCAATATATGAAACTGTGCATAAAATAGATAAGTGTGAGGTAAGGGGTGGAATATGTCATTTCCATGGAAACGGGACATCGTGGTAGGATCACAATCCATCAAGACACTCAAATCCACAATTCTTCAAATCAGCCCCAAACTGGGCTCTCACATCATATAAGTCTCACATCACCTTAATGTACAATATCGAGTAATCTCCTATATCTCGAATGTACAAATCAACCATCTCTTTCATATCCAATATCCAATCTCAATGAATCACCTATATCCCAAGTCGAATCTCAAGTAAGTTTCTAACAACCTAAAAGTATATATATTTGCAGAAATAAATATGATGGGGGAAATACACATATATTAGCGTCCCATTCCACTAATATTGGTGTAAGTGTATATATAACAATGGCTAATCCCCTGTTATATATACAAAGGTATTAAAAGAAATATCATGAAAACAATGTGCCAAGCATCGACACAGAAATCCTGATAGGTACGTATCATACGCTGTCCCGAAAGCACGAGTGCCTAGCTCTGACCCTCGCCTTTCGACGTATGCATACGTACAAGACTCCGGTCGGTATCCCCAAGATAACCGCCGAGTAAAAGGTAATATCACCGGACGGTATGGTTCCCCTGACAGGCTCACCGTCTAACAAATCCAGCGATCCGTTCTCGCCCCGGGGTAACTCCGGGCCCCACCATGTACCCTCATGCGGCCTCTACGCCTCCTCGCATGGGGTATAAATAATCAGCACCGATAAAACTCATGGTGGATGCGCAAATATCATATCAAGGAAACCGGGTTTTTCAATGTATGCATAATTTCATGAACTCCCGCGGTTCCCAAATCCAGAAAACATCATGTAAAATCCAAATAATAATGCGCAATCCAGGAATAAACATTTACGATATATCTGAAATGCGAGCATATAACAGAGAATATGTAGCTGAAACCAGATGTATGCGAAATCAATAAGGTACAGCTAAGTAACATCAGTAAAGGTAAATATGTGACTGCAACTGAATACCTGTGTAACAAATAGTTGTAGCTATGTATAGGTATTTACCTATAAGAACTGATGTCGTATACCCCCCTGGGTATAACTAAAATATGTAGGATATCCCCCTGGTATAATTAAAATGAATGCAAGGTATACCGATAAGCTAGATGTCATGTGTGATAAGCAATAGTATCTATAATGGTTAGTGAGTGGCATGGCAATTATTGACAGTATGTGTGTAGCATACAATCCATGCTCGTGCAACATGAACCGTCAATAATATGTGCAGTGTCCTACGGCTGCTAGTCACAGTATAACTATATCAAGGAAATAAAGTAAGGGCGCAATTTTAACAATGACGTAGAATGTGCGATAGGTATTAGAATCATAGCCCAGACGCATAACGCCATGCGGGCGATTCCCCTGTAGATGTTAAATCTACTCACCTACACTCCACGTTAGGTGAATCCTACCATCTGCTCCCCCCTGTAGCAGTGCCCGTAGTCCCCGCCTGCAAACCTGCAAATAAGACATGGAAATCACATATAAGCCAAATATTCCGCAAAACGCGATATCGAACCAAAACGAGAAACTCGCGTCGCGAACTAAACGCGCGTGCGCGATACGCTAAAACGTGTGTGTACGCGTCTAAAACCATCGCGACACGCCGCGATATGCTGGATCACAGAACCCTCTCGCGTATCGCGCGTATCGCGCAAACACAACAAACACCAAACACGATATAAAGTCCCAGATTTTCCTACAGATCAAAACTTGCAAAACTATACATGCCAAAACCCTACAATACACTGCAGACTACCCTACACAAAACCCCAGCATCCAACTCACCTTCCTGGCCGCAATTTGCGGCCAGGTTGAATTAATTGGCGGCCTGGGTAGGGAGAAGGTGGCTCGTGTTCTTGTGGTGGTATCTAGACCTAGGTAGCATATTCCAGTTTCCTCAATTTTGTTCTGTAGGGTCTGGATCAAAAGCAGATTACAAATACCCAATATATCACTTTAAAAACACTAATTTAGCACAAAAGCAAAACCTATGGTATTTTAGTGTAATCTGGGATATTTCTCAGTTGAAGTGACCCTATTAACACTAAAATAGGCTAGGTTTACCCACTCAATCATCACTTAATCAAATTTCCACACAAGACTCCATAATTAGCACTAAACTAGCTAATTAACACTAACCGACACCAATTAACACATAAGCTAAGCAATTAGGGGATTGGGTTCAGAAATATACCCTAAAGAACCCTAGAGAGCAGGTGAAGAAGTGGAGAAGAGCTGCTATAGGTTGCTGGAGCTCCTGCTACTGCTGTTGCTGCCTGCTGCTCCTGCTGCTGCTGATGATGATGATGATGCTGTTGCTGATGATGATGCTGCTGCTGCTGCTGCTGCTGCTGCTAGTTGCTGCTGCTGCTGAAGCTTCTTCTGCTGCTGTGGCTGCTGAGTGTGTGTGTGTGAGAGAGAGTGAGAGAATGAGAGCAAGGAAAATGAGTGTGAGGATGAGAATGAGAGGAATTCAAACACCCCCTCTTCTCACTCTCTCTTTCTCTTCATTAAAGAAGCATGGCACAAGCCACGTTGTCCCATGCCCTCTCTCTCCCAAAGTCAACATTCAACCCATTAATAAAAACAATTTAAAACCCTTTTTATTTTAACAACCATACACTATTAAACCCAAAACACTTAAACAATAATAATTAACTTAAAGAGAATGGGTTAATCCATCATGCTTGCTAATCATGGTCTAACCCCCTCTCTAAACCCTAGTTTACATGCACAAGTGTGTGTGTGCTAGAAAAATTCTAATAAAATACTCATTACATAGGATAAAATATTTAAAACCCAATTTGGTAAACTTTTTATTAAAAACGATACATTAAAATATAATTAGCTACAAAACACATCTAAGGTGTTACAATCTCCCCCCTTAAAAGAAATTCGTCCCCGAATTTAAAAATATACCGATACGCGTACCTTCAAAGGGAAGATTACAAATCTCAATTCTCGCTCGCAGCCTCCCAAGTGATTACCTCACTATCCGGCTACGTCCAAGAAAACCCTCCACAGATAGCAAGACCCTTGACCGATGTTCCTCCACCTGCTGAGCCATTAACACAATTGGCTGCTGTGAACGAAAGATCGCGTCTAAGCAAAAAGGTCTGTGCTGGATCATGTGAGAAAGGTCAAGAAGGTAATTGTAAAGTATCATCACAAGGAATACGGGGTGAAAATCCAATAATCTGGGCGGAAGTGCCAATTTAAAGGCAACGAAACTAACTCGCTTATAGGATCTCAGAAGGACATAAATCCTGGGATAAGCTTCCCAAAATCCAACACGTCATTCATCGGAAAGTCCGTAGGAATACATGATTCTGTCCTTGCGAACTCGAGTCTATGACCAACACAGTCGGCATAAGACCTCAGTTTGCAATGGACAATCTCCATCCTGACCTAACACAACTGGACCATCTCTGAAGTCTCTAGACTAGCTATGGTCCAAGGTCCTACTTACGCAGAGTCAGAAAACAACAGACTGGTGATCGACACGACCTAACCCCTAAACCTAAAGGTGGCCAATTGGAGTATCTCCTGATAACAGCTATCGAATGAGAACCTTAACGATGGCGAGTGACGATCCCCCAACTTCTGACAACAATCAAAACAAACACACAACTTAACAAAGAACAACTGAGCAAACTGAGTATAATCGGACGACAAGAATCCGTATGGAGTCACACCCTAACTAAACTTGGGTAGAAACCATAACGAAATTCGTGGAGATTTGCTCCCACTCCTACTTCGGAATGGTAAAAGATTGCAACTCTCCAGCCGGCCTCAGATACTCGACCCAAGCACACAACCAGACAGACACCTTGAAACGAATCCTGACTTCTCTTTACATCCCTGTCCACCCATAACTATCTCACAAGTCACGTCAATGTTGGTGGAACTTGAATGAATATAGAGAGTTGACAGATGTGCATGTTCTAGGATTACACGTCTCTACCCGATGATATCAGGTACTGAAACGCGTCCCTAACTTAGCACACCATTGTCACAATTCAAGGTCTCCGAATCATTACCCAGCTGAGTATGCTCAAGTATCACTGACGAACGAGTATCGGCGGGCAGTGTCTCGCGAAAACGATTTAAGGAAAGTGGTCGGGCGCGGACATGAGCAAGCTGTCCCCTCCGTAGAGACGAACTTAAGCTATACTCGGCGATCACAAAAGAACTATAAATCTGCAGAAGACTATCACAATAATCAAAATCCGCTGCAGGAAGATATTCATTAAGCTCTAGTGGTCCGTGGAAAATCTGACACGACTCTCAAACAAGTAGTGTCCCCAAATCTCCAACGCAAAACCACCGCGGCCATCTCCAGATCATGAGTGGAATATCCTTCGCGTACTTCCTCCAAATGTAGGGAAGCAAAAGCGATGACTCTATAGTGTCACATCAGTACACACTCGAGCCCACTCAAGAAACATTACAGATAAACAACAAAGTCGTCCGAACCAAAAGCAAAGAAAGGACTAATGCAGTTGTTAACAGAATCTTCAACTGCCGAGAACTCCGTACACATGCCTCAGTCCACAGAAAAGAAACCTCCCTTCCGGTCCATTCAGTCGACGGTGCAGCACTACTCTAGCAATCCTGCATGAAACGGCGGTAAAAACCTGCTAAGCCCAACAATCTGCGGATCTCTGTCCTGCACACAAGTCTGGCCTATAAGCTGTACGGCCACGATCTCCCTCGGAACCATACGAAACCATCTCCTATGACTACAAGACCTAGGAGTCAACACAAAACAAGCCTGGAGAAACACTCCGAGAATTTAGCAAACTGCTGGTGCTCTCCCAGTATCTGCATAACAAATCCTCAAGTGCTACTACTGTCCCTCAAGACACATTAAGTAGACCAGAATGTTGTAAATAACACAACAGAAACTGGTCGAGGAACGGCCTGAAGAAATCTGGTTCATCACATCTACGAATGCTGCTAGGGCATTAGTGAATCCAACGACTCACAAAAACACACAAAGCCCGTCGCACGCACAAGGCAGTCTTCGGAATGCCGTCACTCCGAACCGCAACAATGATGACCTGATCCCAAGCAAACTTAGAAAATGTCTCGCACTCTGGAGCTGATCGAAGAAATCGTCAATGCGAGGTAAGGGATACCTATCCGCACCGTAAGTCGGTTCAATTAACGATCCGTCGATATGCAACCCTAAACTGCCGTCTTTCTCCTTGACGAACAGAAATAGGAGCCTCCTAATGCGAAGCACTCAGACGCACAAAACTCCCCAAACCACAACTCTGCAGCTGATCCTTAAGCTCCCCAAGCTTCGCCGGCTTATCCGGAACAACGTCGGAAAAACTCTCGCACGAAAGGAACCCGGTCCAACAATCCTAACTGTGGCTCTGGTATCACGAATGAACGCCAAGAATCCACGACATCTCCTTAAAATCCGACTAGCGAAAAAGGCTGAATTCAATCTGTGATAAGCGGCACCACTATCCACCTGCACAACAAGAACTGACCTGCCGGGAAAACAAACCTGACTGTTTCCTCACGGTAGTTCACAGACGCCTAACACGTAACTAAACAGTCCGTGCCCAGGAGAACGTCAAATCCAACATCTCTAGAAGGATCAAAATGACGGACGAATCTCTATCTCCTATCCGATTGGCACAAAACTGAATTACGTGTCGCGCAACAAAAGAATTGTTGACAGAAGTTAACGCAAACTACTACTAATCTACCCAACCACGGTACAAGAATGAAGAAAAAACGAATACATCAAAGAACATATAATTCAAGGGTACCTGAAAACTCCACATTGGACGTCTGCGCGTCCCGATGAGTAGAAGCAAACTCCTGTGTCTGCCCTCTACTCGCAACTGGATAAACTCCTCTGGTAGACTGAGCCCTCTGAGCAAATCTTCCACGTCCACGGCCTCTTTGAGTACGATCCTGACGCCGTGCTGAGGAACAATCCCTGACGAAGTGATGAAGGCTTCCGCATCGAAAACATCCATGCGCTGACTGCTGGCCATCCTGGGGATGAGAGCTGAATGACTGTCCTCGTCCTAAGCCTCTGCTACTCCCGCGACGGCCACGAAATCTGTCTCGATGACCAAACCTCTGCCTCTGGGCTTGTACGCTGGTACGAGTCCTCCACTGTCCTGGAACTCTCTAAGCCTCTGGAATATGCGCCTCATCAACTGGAGCTGCAACCACTGGTGCTATGTAGGTGACGGACTGCTGCATGCTGATCGCAAGTGACAACTGAGTAATAGGGGTGACAACCTCCTGTCGTAGCTCCCGAACGACATCAACCAATGAACTCATAGTCTGGCGGAAGTCCTGCATCTCTACCAAAAGTCTATCAATAGTATAGGTCGTAGGCTGATCCGTCTGCACCTGTGCAACTAGAGTGCCATCCTGGTCAGTACTCGTCTCACCCGAGCCAACTCTGACCTCGGCCCTCGCTGCATCACTCCGAGTCCCCATAGTCATCGGCGGCAAGGCTATAAAAAGATATAAGATTCGATGAGAATAAGGAATCGAATCTCAAGAATATGAATCATCAAGGAAGGAATTTCAAGAAAATTGTACTTAGGTTACTTAATGCAAGGTACCGCATCGTGGGTATGCTGCAGACATACACACACTACGTTACTCTGCTTAAGCTACCTACTGCATCATACGAAGGTCATCCTACACTCCGAAAGGTAAAACCTAGCGCTCTGATACCAACTTTGTCACAACCCGAAATTGGCCCATGACGGCCCTAGTACTACGCAACGCCCTAAGACGTAACGTAGTAAAAGAAAGCCAAAACCCAGAAATCTAAACCATAAAAATACGGAAAAGATAATATAAGTTTTTGAAACATTTGAAATCGCAACCCAAATTCTTTAAAAGTTCTACTTTATTTCTTTAAAATTTTGGCAACACCCCTTTTTGTAAAATGTAACCCAAGATGAATACAACACAAAAATATGACGTCGTAGCGAAGAATAAAGAAAATAGAAAGAAAGCTATATATAAAAGACAACAAATCCACAATAACATACAATATCGTCCTCACCAAGTCTCTAAGTCAACAACATAATAGTAGATGGAGAGTACAAGATACAACGAGTGTACAATAAAAAATACAGATAACCACCAAAACCCACCTAAGCAAAATAGTACTGTGAGCTGACGCGGTATCTGTAGCAAAAGATGATAGCTGAAAAGCTGAATAGCCTGCCTCGACTACTCTGGGAACAACCTGAAACACCTGTGGCACAACGGGGGTGAGTTGCCAACTCGTGAATAATAGATAACATATGCAGGTAATCGCAGGAATGTACGTACAACATGAATCTAAGATATGCGATTACAGTAATAACATGTCATGCAAATGCTGAATAAAGGAAAGTATACTAGCAGGTACAATCAATATGTGAAGCAATAGTAATATGACAATAATATGCAATAACCATGCAATAGGGATATGAGAATGTAAATATGCAACTAACATAATGGTACACTAACAGGTACTACCAATATATGAAACTGTGCATAAAATAGATAAGTGTGAGGTAAGGGGTGGAATATGTCATTTCCACGGAAACCTGACATCGTGGTAGGATCACAATCCATCAAGACACTCAAATCCACAATTCCTCAAATCAGCCCCAAACTGGGCTCTCACATTATATAAGTCTCACATCACCTCAATGTACAATATCGAGTAATCTCCTATATCTCGAATGTACAAATCAACCATCTCTTTCATATCCAATATCCAATCTCAATGAATTACCTATATCCCAAGCCGAATCTCAAGTAAGTTTCTAACAACCTAAAGGTATATATATTTGCAGAAATAAATATGATGGGGGCAATACACATATATTAGCGTCCCATTCCACTAATATTGGTGTAAGTGTATATATAACAATGGCTAATCCCCTGTTATATATACAAAGGTATTAAAAGAAATATCATGAAAACAATGTGCCAAGCATCGACACAGAAATCCTGATAGGTACGTATCATACGCTGTCCCGAAAGCACGAGTGCCTAGCTCTGACCCTCGCATTTCGACGTATGCATACGTACAAGACTCCGGTCGGTATCCCCAAGATAACCGCCGAGTAAAAGGTAATATCACCGGACTGTATGGTTCCCCTGACAGGCTCACCGTCTAACAAATCCAGCGATCCGTTCTCTTCCCGGGGTACCTCCGGGCCCCACCATATACCCTCATGCGGCCTCTACGCCTCCTCGCATGGGGTATAAATAATCAACACCGATAAAACTCATAGTGGATGCGCAAATATCATATCAAGGAAACCGGGTTTTTCAATGTATGCATAATTTCATGAACTCCCGTGGTTCCCAAATCCAGAAAACATCATGTAAAATCCAAATAATAATGCGCAATCCAGGAATAAACATATACGATATATCTGAAATGTGAGCATATAACAGAGAATATGTAGCTGAAACCAGATGTATGCGAAATCAATAAGGTACAGCTAAGTAACATCAGTAAAGGTAAATATGTGACTGCAACTGAATATGTGTGTAACAAATAGGTGTAGCAATGTATAGGTATCTACCTATAAGAACTGATGTCGTATATCCCCCTGGGTATAACTAAAATATGTAGGATATCCCCCCGGTATAATTAAAATGTATGCAAGGTATACCGATAAGCTAGATGTCATGTGTGATAAGCAATAGTATCTATAATGGTTAGTGAGTGACATGGGAATTATTGACGGTGTGTGTGTAGCATACAATCCATGCTCGTGCAACATGAACCGTCAATAATATGTGCAGTGTCCTACGGCTGCTAGTCACAGTATAACTATATCAAGGAAATAAAGTAAGGGCGCAATTCTAACAATGACGTAGAATGTGCGATAGGTATTAGAATCCTAGCCCAGACGCATAACACCATGCGGGCGATTCTCCTGTAGATGTTAAATCTACTCACCTACACTCCACGCTAGGTGAATCCTACCATCTGCTCCCCCCTGTAGCAGTGCCCGTAGTCCCCGCCTGCAAACCTGCAAATAAGACATGGAAATCACATATAAGCCAAATATTCCGCAAAACGCGATATCGAACCAAAACGAGAAACTCGCGTCGCGAACTAAACGCGCGTGCACGATACGCTAAAACGTGTGTGTACGCGTCTAAAACCATCGCGACACGCCGCGACACGCTGGATCACAGAACCCTCTCACGTATCGCGCGTATCGCGCAAACACAATGAACACCAAACACGATATAAAGTCCCAGATTTTCCTACAGATCAAAACTTGCAAAACTAGACATGCCAAAATACTACAGTACACTGCAGACTGCCCTACACAAAACCCCAGCATCCAACTCACCTTCCTGGCCACAATTTGCGGCCAGGTCGAATTAATTGGCGGCCTGGGTAAGGAGAAGGTGGCTCGTGTTCTTGTGGTGGTATCTAGACCTAGGTAGCATATTCCAGTTTCCTCAATTTTGTTCTGCAGGGTCCGGATCAAAAGCAGATTACAAATACCCAGTATATCACTTTAAAAACACTAATTTAGCACAAAAGCAAAACCTATGGTATTTTATTGTAATCTGGGATATTTCTCAGTTGAAGTGACCCTATTAACACTAAAATAGGCTAGGTTTACCCACTCAATCATCACTTAATCAAATTTCCACACAGGACACCATAATTAGCACTAAACTAGCTAATTAACACTAACCGACACCAATTAACACATAAGCTAAGCAACTAGGGGATTGGGTTCAGAAATATACCCTAAAGAACCCTAGAGAGCAGGTGAAGAAGTGTAGAAGAGCTGCTATAGGTTGCTGGAGCTCCTGCTACTGCTGTTGCTGCCTGCTGCTCCTGCTGCTGCTGCTGCTGATGATGATGCTATTGCTGATGATGCTGCTGCTGCTGCTGCTACTAGTTGCTGCTACTGCTGAAGCTTCTTCTGCTGCTGGGGCTGCTGAGTGTGTGTGTATGTGTGAGAGAGTGAGAGAATGAGAGCAAGGAAAATGAGTGTGAGGATGAGAATGAGAGAAATTCAAACACCCCCTCTTCTCACTCTCTCTCTCTCTTCATTAAAGAAGCATGGCACAAGCCATGTTGTCCCATGCCCTCTCTCTCCCAAAGTCAACATTCAACCCATTAATAAAAACAATTTAAAACCCTTTTTATTTTAACAACCATACACTATTAAACCCAACACACTTAAACAATAATAATTAACTTAAAGAGAATGGGTTAATCCATCATGCTTGCTAATCATGGTCTAACCCCCTCTCTAAACCCTAGTTTACATGCACAAGTGTGTGTGTGCCTAGAAAAATTCTAATAAAATACTCATTACATAGGATAAAATATTTAAAACCCAATTTGGTAAACTTTTTATTAAAAACCATACATTAAAATATAATTAGCTACAAAACACATCTAAGGTGTTACAGGATGACCCAATACTCGGTGATAGGGACAGTAATTGGGATCATTGTCGTCATTTGGCTGCAGCGGACGCCTTGGATCTGGCAGATTGATGATTCTGTTACGCAACGCCAGCTCGAACAGTCTTCTCGTTTTATCTTGAGGAAACGATTAAGGACGTCCTAACCTCTCCTCGAGGGGTACGCGTGGACGCATATTGTTTTGACGGACAACCGGCTTCAAGTTGCTCGGCTGTTGTTAAGCATTGGCGACGACGATTGCTTTTCCTTTCCCCTTCTCATTTCGAGAGTCCGGCATTGGAGGAGATGGCCTATGGCCTATTTGGTCCATCTGGGCTAGCTTGTCGATCAGGGCTTGGAACGTGGTTGGTTTAAAGAACATCATGAACTGTGAAATAGTTGCATGAGGATCTAAGGTGCCCACGAACATGCCCACTGCCGGCGCTTTTTCAATGCGTTGTTCTCACTTTGACCACAAGTTCCGCCATCGGATTGCATATTGAACCCAAGTCTCACCCGGCTTTACTCTTGCATTAATCTGAGCCGTTATTGGAGTACGCTCGCTGGCACTTGCGAAGCGCTGGATAAATAACAACTCCATTTCAGCAAAGGTCTTGACAGAGTGATTTGGAAGTTCGGAGTACCATTCAAACGCCGTCTCCGATAAGTTGCCGACGAACTGGCGAAGCAGGGGTTTATCATCGCCACCGGTGTTACCGCAAAGATCCCAGAACTGGGCAACTTGTTGATGGGGATTGCCAGTCCCCTTATAGATATGGAATTTCGGTATTGTATAGCCCGGCGGGTACTTGATCTGATCATACAAGCTCGGATATGGCCGCCCCGTTCTGACAACTTGACTGGCCGCCTCAGTTGCCTGGTGAACCCGTATCTGTTGAGCTATATATTCATCTAGGTCAGCTTTGGAAATTATCTCCTCCTTGGCTGCTGACAGAGCCGGTGGAGGATTCGACGTCTCTCCTCTGTCATCTTCAAGGACGATCGGAGGATCTTCAACAGGAGAATCTTGCTGGATCATCATACCCACCATGTCCTGGAACAGAAGGGCCATTTGTTTTATATTGGCTGCTTGTTCTGCAGCCTCTTTGTCCTTCTTTTCCAATATTCTCCGAAGGAACTCGACGTCGGTTTCTTGCTCTTGGCGTTGATCCGAGGACGCTTCGGGGCTTTCTTTTGGCCCAGTGAGTGCAGCCATCTTATTCATCATTTCTTGGAGCTTCTGCTGCTGCTCCTGAGCTTTAGTCACCGATCGCGTAAGCGGTCTATGACCTGTAGATGTACGGCTATCCTCTTTCCCGGACGCCATGTAGACGGTGTGTACCACAATGCCCTCGGACTTAGGGCATTTAGGCTCACTGCCTTTGAAATTTGCCGCAGGCGTGGGGACTTTCTTCGGCCTTCTTTTCTTGTGGGCCATCAACGTGGAGGGGGCCGTTGTAGTGGGCACCCAGGTGGTTGTCGTCCTTTGCGGTTTGACAGGACGGTTCTTTTCTTCTTGAACTTTCACCCTCTTCTGCCGGTGAGAGGGATCTTGAATGACTACTGAGTCTTGAACTCGTCGCCAGACCTTGTAAATTTTGGAGGACAGCCGTTGAGGGGGCTGCTCTGGCTTTATTTCTGTAACATTCTACGCGGGTGGAGGAGATCTTATCAGCGCGGCAGTCGGAGAGTTTCTGCGCACCTTGTTGAGCAGTTCAAAGCTGTTCTTAGTCGGAACAGCAACGTTGACTTCCACCGTTGGGGCCGGTGGAGTTAACCCAGAAGGGGATTACCCCAGCCTTCCGTACTCGGCGTCAATGGCGACGTCAAGCGTGTCGAGCTATTGGGTCTGGTTCAGCGATGGGGATGGTTTTATCTTGCCCCCTGTCCAGATGAGGCGCCGCTGGTGCCAGCCTTTTGAAGACTGATGTCTTTTGGGTAACGGTATCCAATCTGTCAAAGACAGACCTTCGAGCAGGAACGGGAGCCGGGATAGTCCGTCTTGTAAAGACCGACTCTTTAGCAGGAGAAGCCGCCTTGACGACTTCAGGAGCAGAGGTGGCTATCTTCCTCGGGATGGCCACTTCAGGGGTTATGGGCTTCTTGGCATACCTATTAGAGTTCAGGTTCAGCCTGGTAAAGACCGAGGCTGCCGGCTTGACATTGGACGACCCGTTGAGAGGGGCCGTGGTAGTAGTGAGCCGATCGAAGACCGAATTCTTTTGCGCTTCCAGTACGGGCACTGGAATGGTGAAGCTTGCTGGCGGGAGCATGGTCCCCAAGAACAGACCGGTGGTAGCCCGAGTCACTTGTTCTACCAGCATAGCAAGGATGGAGGTCGCCTGAGGCCCATAGGCTACACCTCCAGGTGAGGCGGAGCGTTGGTTGTAGTTGCACTTGGAGCAGTTTGAGCAGTTGGACAGCATTGTTGTTTGATTTTTGCGCCAAGCAAGAGACCAAATCTGAGTAACTTGAAACCCGAGGGCAACCATTAACAAACCGCGATTTGTTCTCGAATACGACACACAAAGTGTGGAGTGGAAAGAGGAAGAGGTCCCACCGGGCGTGCCAGAATCTGTTCCCCTCCGAACGGCGGCCAAGACATGGACGTCTTGTCTGAGGTTCGGGGAAGATGCTATTTGGTTTTATCCGTCCACCTCTCCGAAGATGCCAAGTTGATTTATGGCACCGTGTATTGGAGGTTTAGACGGATGCGGCCGATGTAGCAGACTTCGTCAGATTCCCCCTCGCTTGAGGGGTTTTTGATTGTGGGGACGCTCTTCCCTGCAGGCGCAAGCCCCTGCAGTTAATTACGCTACCGCATCGCGGTAACAACTTTCTCCTTCTCCAGAATTTCACTTCGTGTCGTGGGTGTTTGTTTTGTTTGTGGTTGCCCGTGGATTGTATACGGAGACTAATTTATGTCGCCGCCCGTAGGACGTGGATTAGTCCAAATCCGTATTTTCTTAGATTTGGTTTTGGGGTTTTAGTTTAAGGATACGTTAGCCATATTTGAGGCTAAGATTAACTTAAACGTTTGTTAAGGATACGTTAGTCTAATTTGAGACTAAGATCAACTTAACAGGATCGTTTAGATCCAACAAAAGAGCATTTGGGGGCTCGATTGTTCCAGTTTAAAGACGTAGTGGTCCATTGCCAGTTTAGGGACATGGTGGTCCATTTCAAGTTTAGGGACATGGTTGTCCATTGAATGTATGGCCGTCGGGACCCGTCACCTTTCTGACGACGTTGAAGGATTACAACGACAGATGTCAGAGGAGTTCAGAGATGTACCCTTGAACCAAAGTTGGTTGAGAGATTTATCGTTCCCATTTTGATGATGAATGTTGGTTTAAGGACGCATAAGTCCATGAGTTTAAGGACGCATTAGTCCGTGAGTTTAAGGATGCATTAGTCCGTGAGTTTAAGGATGCATTAGTCCGTGAGTTTAAAAACCCCACAGTCCGTATTATTGGTTTAAGGACGCATAAGTCCATGAGTTTAAGGACTCCACAGTCCGTAACGATGTGTGGTTGTCGGGACCCGTCACCTCTCTGACGACGTTGAAGGATTACAACGACAAATATTAGAGGAGTTCGGAGATGTACCCTTGAACCGGGTGTAAATTGATTTAAGAGACCAGTCGTCCTCAGTCAATTTTAATTTGAGGACTTACGGCCAGTATTGGGCTAAGTCCAGTTGAAAATGTTCAACATTTATTTGCATTTGGCCTGTTAGGCCTTTACTAGGGCTCTGCCCCTGTTCAATAATGCATGGCATTTTTGTTTGTTCTATTAGACCTTTATTTGGGCTCTGCCCTTTCTTTAAAATGATGCACAGCATCTGTTTTGGTCTGACAGACCTTTATTTGGGCTCTGCCCCTTTTTAATAATGCATTGCATTTTTTATTAGGCCTGTTAGGCCTTTTTAATTGGGCTCTGCCCTTATTTTTAATAATGCACTGCATTAATTAGTCTGACAGAGCGCCACATGGCTTGTCAGGCGCTTTGCGCCAGCGGAGGTGCCACGTGTCACGCTCTGGTGAGCGCAAGCGCAGTGCGCTGCGACAGTGCGCTGCTGACACGTGGCGCGCTCTGGTGACTTGCGCCAATTTTAAGAGAGCAGTGCTCTGTTTTTAAAGCGCAAGGCGCAGTTTGTTCTAGGGCTGACACGTGGCGCTTCCTGGTGGCTTGCGCCAATCGAAGGAGCGCAACAGTGCAAACTCAAAAGTGCAAGGCACTGTTTAATATCTTGATCCAATTTTGGATCAAAGAAGAGAATCTTTTAAGATTCTAGAACCATTGGTTCATCAAAAGGCAATGCCTTTATATAGATCAGAAAGATCTAATGAAGAAGTAAATTACTTCTTTTTATTATATATATATATATATATATATATATATATATATATATATATTTAAGATCTTGATCTTGTTCTTAGATCATTGATCTTTTTAGAAGAAAATTCTTCTTTTATTCAAAGGTTTTTACCTTTCTCGTTTTCTGAATTCTTTCTTAAGGTTTTCAGAAGACTTCTCTGAGTTCTCTCTGTGTTCCTGTCCTTTAGACTTGGAGTCCAGGGGCCTTTTTATAGTGCCATTTGATTTGTTAAATCGGTTAAAGAGATCTTTCTCTGAGTGATTTAGGGATTTTTCCCCACCGTTGGATTTTTGATCCAAGGGTTTCTGTTTTACAGAAGAGAATCTTATTGTTTTAATAAGATCAGAAAGATCTTTCTGGAATTTTAATTCTGTTTTAGTGCTGGCATAGTTGGCGCAAGCGCACCTGCGCTTGACACGTGTCACGCAGCGCAGAGCGCAGCGCAACTGCGCCGCCATGTGTCGCGCAGCGCAGAGCGCAGTGCAACTGCGCCGCCACGTGTCGCGCAGCGCAGAGCGCAAATCATCTGAAGCGTTGCTTCCTTTATTTTTTTACTTTAAATAGAGCCTTGCTCTGATTTGGTGCGCTACCTTGGGCACTGCGCTGGCGTGCCAGCTTTTGACACGTGGCGCATTGCGCGCAGCGCAAGGAATCTAAAGTGTTGCTTCAATTTTTGAATTTTTGAAATTCAAACAGAGATTTGCTCTGATTGGGGGAAACAAGCACCTTCATGAATAAAGATGATAGTGAAGCCCGGAGATTTTTAGAAGATTTCGCTGAAAAACTTTACAGTGGGAGAGTGTAAACTAGTCATCGTCTAGGGGTGGCATTCATCAACTTGATGTTTCCATAGGAGTTAGATCTGAAATGGCAGCAATGCAAAAGAAACTCGAACCTATGGAACATAAATTTTTAGCAGCCTCCCTAAATCAGATGTCACTCTCCAAAACTGTCTGTGGATGCTGTTCTGAACCATCTCATCTTACGGAAGAATGTCCATTGAATTCTCCGTTTCAAGGTCAAGAGCATACCAATGCTGCTTTCCAACAAAGACCTAGAAACGATCCGTATTCTTCCACTTATAATCAGGGTTGGAGGAATCACCCTAACTTTGCTTGGAACCAACAACAAACTCAAAACACGGTTCCAAATAAAAACAATTTCCAAAGGGGTCCTCCACCACAACAACAACCACTTCAAATAAGTCAGCACCCCTACCAATTACAAAACTTTCAAAATCCGGTCAACACACCTGCACCATATAATCCTTTGCTGTTGATCGGTACTGATGAATCCTCTTCACTCGCACAAACCATGAATTTTATTCTGAAAATTTTTATGCAAGTTTCGGCTGAGGTTCAGTCTTCTGTCGATGATATAAAGAAAAACTCCGCCTCCCAAGCTGAGAGTATAAAATCGATGGAAGCACAAATTGCACAATTAAAAGCCGAAATGAGTGCTAGAGAGAAAGGGAAACTTCCGTCTCAACCCCTACTGAATCCTGGGCATTCACAACACTACAATGTGAATGCCATTACAACGTTGAGATCCGGAAGAGTGCTGAATAATCAAGTTGGGGAAGAGAATGATAATCATGAAGAGTTAATCAATAACACCCCGGCTTCCACTTCCACTTTTCCTTCGACTTCCACATCCACTTCTACTTCTAATCCTACTTTATCTACCCCACCACCTTCTTGCTGTTAGTTATATGTATGCCCTAGAGGCCATTACTATACATAGGATGTATATTGTAGTGGATGCTGGGACATATATAGGAAGGACTTTCTTGCTCGACATGATAGTATGCTATCTGGTTGAACTTTACCTTAACGTGTATACTGATTGTCTCTCTATTACATGTTGGTAAAGCCCTTAGGATCTGTACTTGACTACCTGGACTATGATGCGGATCATACTAGTGGGGACATGGTAGTCCATAAGTACATCCTTCAAAGTCCCTAGTCGTGGGTGTATCGAGACGGGGCATCGATATACCAGAGTAGACTAGCGTATACCTTCTCGACCCATACAGATGGGCGATGGATGATCCCATATCCATTGGTGTTTGACATCAGAGATGATATACGGGTGCTCAGTAGAGACTGGGTACACTGGACGGACTCGCCGAGAACTCCCAGATGGTATTATACCTCACGTCAGATGGCAGTTCTCTGGTGACACTGGTACAGAGTAGTCTGTTGACCCGAGATCGTCATAGAGTCTTGCGTGGTTCCCACTGTGCTTTGATTTCCATCTTACCACGTCCAAGAGGGCGTGCAAAACGGTGGTTTTTGGGTACAGTCCCGAGTCACATGGAGGCAATGAGCGATAGGAGGGGATTCGTCTCTCCTGGTATAGGGGGTTGATGTTGCGCTGTGTTCGATTGGCTATAACAGGAAATCCCTGGCCAGGGTTGCTGAGATTTACTGGTAAGTGTTACCAGTAGTTTCTCGAATTGTTATAGACCTCATATCGACACGACTTATCGAGCTATTGGGGTCTGACGTTTACCACCCCTAGGCGAGATATGCGACATATCAGACGATCAGACCGGACTGTACGGTAGTGTTACTGGTTGGATTCACTGGAGTGTGAGCGGGCTTGCTCGTCGATCTTCAGATCGCTCAATACCCGGATGGCCGTTACGTTTAGCAGACCGCTTGCGGCTTGTGGATGTTTGATATGATCATCATCTGCTGCCGGCGTATTGACGAGTCTTTAGAGTCCTACACAGAGGTTTCCTGGCTCAAGCGAAACGAAATAGGAGCGCATATGAGATATGTGCGGGACCGAGAATAATGCGAGTATGTGATACCGTATTCCATTCTCGCGATGAATGTATCGAATGGTTGTATGCGATATAACCTAGTTATCGATTCAAGCGTTGATTCGATAAGCCGATACATTGTATACTAGTCGGTTGTGTGCGACATGACCGGATCATTGAATCAAGTGTTGATTTAATGATTTAATGTATAATTATATATATTTGATATATTACTTTGCATTAACTAGTATTGGTTCACTTTAAATGGATTTTCTCACTCGGGTGTGCGCATTACATATGCGATATGATTTTGTGCATTTGATTGTATCATGTTTGATGATACATGATTACTTGGTTAAGTGCAAAGAATTAAAACATGGTTAAAAGAATGGTTAGGGTTTCATTTCCTTTATTTATTCATTTATTTATTTGTTTATTCATTTTGGAAAAGAGGAGAAAAGAATGGTGGCTTATTTTGGAGTTTAGTTGAAGCTTCATGAATCTTTGATCAAGTCAACCATTCTTATCTCATCCTTAACCCTAACCATTCCCACTAACCATGATTCATTCTCTACACTTAACTCTAGTTAACATTATGATAAGTTTTGATTTTTCTATGGTTTTTAATTAACTTATCATAATATTCTTCTTCATCTTCTTCATTCTTCAAGTGAAGAAAACCAAGCTCCATCAATGGTGATTGTTGGAAAAGAGTGAGAAATCCAAAACTAAAGTCTACCCACTTCCTATTTCTTCATCCTCTACCTCTTGCCAAGTAGTAGAGTGTGTTTACTTCACAAGTTTCTTGACTTGGTGAAGTTGTGAGCTTGATCTAGCGATGCCTCGACGTAGATCATCTTCGGCATGGACATCGACGACCTAGCTCCCTTTTTCTCCGACGAAGCCGACTCTAGAGCCCGGATTTGATTTGGACAGCGGAGAGGACCTCGTTTCGGAGCTATGGAGGTGGAGCACCGGATCTACAAAGGTTGTATTTCCGTTAAACTTTTAGTTAAGTGTTAACTAGTTAGTTTTTCGCCTAGACTTCTAGCCGACGATCCGTAGTTTAGGGTTTGTAGGCACCGTAAAATTTTAATATGGCATGTTCGATGCCTTGTGAGACCTCACTAGGGTGTCTAGGAACCCTACAGTGGTATCAGAGCCTAGCTAGAGCCTTAGGCGATGCGTAGACGGAGTTTGAAGTCCGATCGAACCGAAACCCAAACCTTAGAATGCTCTCTGTACATTTTTGAAATTCGTGGATTTTTGCAAATTAAAAATATGCAGAAAAACAAGCAGGTAAATATAAGAATTACGATGCAAAAATTACTTAATGATCTTTCTAAAGTGCGGCGGAACCGCGGCATTAGCGTGCTAATGCGGCCCTTCCGCCGCACTTTTGTCTTATCTGCTATTGCATTTTGAACAGTAACTCCTATTTTTCAGTGCTGGTTTTCCTGGGAATTTTTAATCTGAAATCAAAAGTTAAGTATTTTGGGTTGTATTGGGAGTTCATACATTCGATCGGATTGTCAAACTTTGTCTATGTGTCGTTCCGGATAATTTTATGAATATGTTAAAAAGTTCGACCGGATATAAATACCCAATTTTTCCCCTGTCGGGAAATTTCCAAGTGTTGGATATTTCTGTAGTTTAATCACGTTCTAAGTAGTGCAAGTAACACGATGGTCCCTCTAGAAGACAACAAACCTTAACTCGATTATGTGACCGTCTTGAACTGCCCTTTGAACCTTCGGGTTTGGGGCAGTACGGCGTGCCACATGTGAGGCGTTGGCTTGACCCTTCTACGGCTGGACCGTTGGTACTGAGGCACGAACGGAATGTTGTTAGACTTGTTTCATGTGTTGATATGTATCGGGAAAACTTGGGTGTTCGATTGTTCGATCGGAAAGTTTAACATTTTCTGTTTATCTGGAATGGGATACAATAATTGGAATTCACAAGAAGTTATGAGATAACTGAATGAATGTTGTAAATCTAGCGGTTTAGTCTCACTTGATCGGTTGCCATGGAATTTTGATGTGATCAAAAGTCCGTCGCAATCACGTAGCGTACGCGGATACTCGCCGGGTAAACTTAATAGACAGCCTCACTCCATAGCCCCGACCAAGTGACTGTAGGAGAACCCCGTCGCCGAAAGCATCCCTCCGGGTGCTCGCGGTAGCGGTGTTCCGCCTTGGTGCACTTCGTCGACGGTATTGGGGGTGCGGCCGCCTACTAAAGTTTACGACGCGCATTCGATCAGGATGTCGGGAATCTTGTTGAATTGCCCGACTTGGTATTGAAAAGAGTTTTCGATTATGAGACTAAAATGCGGGGTTTATAATTGTTAGGCATGTGATGTCTAAGAAATTCATTTGGTCAGGCATGAGATGTCTGAGGTGGTTGCGGATTCCAACTGTTGTAGTTTTACACTTTCTTTTCTGTGACCGTAAGTGTAATATGTGGTATCGCCGGTTTCGTTGCTATATGTCAACGACAATTGGGATGCGCATATTTACTTACGTTGATGACATGTGATGTTATGTGTTGCTGGATATGTTATATTGGATCGTCGTGTTTGAATAGCCGGGGGTTTTTATGTGAGATGAGTGTTTTTCATTTTCATTCATGTAAAAACTTGTATGTAATATTCTTTTATTGGGGCGCTTCCAGGTTGCGGAAGTTGTCACCTCTTGTATATTATTTACTTTTCCGCACTAGGATAGACCCAAGGAGGGGAGCACAAGTAACCGGGTTCTGGAGTCCAGTGGGAGACCAACTCGAGGAGTCGAGTCCGGGTCTCCTAACTCTAGAATTGGCAGGGTTGCTTGCCGCTCTCGTAGGGGTCTAGGGGTGTGGGTTTGGCTATTCATCACGACCGTGGAATCCGTGTTTTATACTGGCTCGTATTGAAAACACGGACGTCCAAGTATATCCAATATTTCATATGTTTCTTCTGCTGCGATATCTGTGATGAGATCATGTGATGTTCTGTGATAGATACAGTATATAGTATATATGATATATTATATAGACGTTACTTATGTTTTACACCCGTGCTAGCCCTGCCCTGCTCTGCCGTTAGTTACCTAACCTAACGGTGCACGAGGGGACATCGAGGCGAATGCGGATGGCATAAGTGTACGTCGTATTTATCTGTGATGTTTAGGTATTTAAATGATGGGACTTCATTAATGTGATTAATGAAATAAAAGAAACCTAAGATGTTGTAGAATCGAATTTCAAAATTAAAACAGGTAGCTACAGTTCTTGCTTTGCATAGCGGTATATGTGATATATCCTGCACCTTATTCGATGAGGAAAGGACCGAGATCCCTTCACCGGGAGTGACTCCTTTAGTAATAACTGGCAGATGCTACACATTCGGTTTGTCTTTTGATTGCTTTTAAGTGTTTTTGCTTTGCACAGTGATATATATGATATATCCCGCACCTCATTCGACGAGGAAAGGACCGACGATCCCTTCACCGGGAGTGACTCCTTTAGCAAAACTAGAAAAGCCTCAAAAACACTCCATTTCAAAATTCATTCGATCCTACAACGATATCAAGTTCATTACGCAATAGGTTTTCAGAAAAACCTGTCGTAGCCCTCCGTCATTTCAGATAAGTAGTAGTTAGTATTCGTGCTACGTTTGTTGGCCTGCGTCAAGGCGTAGTGTGCGGTAGCTAACTGGTGCTTATCTGCATAAGCATATGATGTGATTGGATTAGGGTAGTCGTGCGACTTTGTTGGCCTGCGTCAAGGGTCGTGCGGGTGGGTTTAATTCAATCAGGAAATGACGGGTTGAACTTGACTAGCGGACTATGGTTTGTTGGCCTGCGTCAAGGTCATAGGACGCTAGGGGCAAAATATTATCGGGAATTTCAAGTGTTGAGATTTGCAATGAGATTGCATACCTTCTATGAGATAGTTGGATCCCGATACCCGCTGCGAGTAAGTGTTACTCCTGGGAGAGTTTTATACATTACAATTAGCCGATCAAGTAGGTGTCTAGAAAGGTGTCAACGGGGTTACGCCTCTGGGAAAACAAGGTTTACATTAATTAGGTTCGCGCGAAAGCACGGGGGACCTCCCTCAAAGTACCGACACTGGCCTGGCTGAAAGATTGGCGAACTTGTAGTGTGTAATTAATCCCGGCTAGTCTTTCCTTTTAGGGTTTGAAGGAAGATTTGATAAAATGCAGTGGGAGCCATCCTGATTAGATAAAATAATAACCAATCTATTCTTGCAAGAGCGCACGCTGAGTGTTTTCTTCTCTCTCTCTCCAGGTAGCGACCATATCACGCCTTAATCAAGATAATAAAACGGATTATTGACCGAACACGCTTGTTATACTGAGCTGGGGAACGTTGGTCCCGCTCCAACTTATAATTGTTATAAGACAGAGCAGGAAATAGGGGATTACCAGAATTCCCGTGCCGCCCAAACGAAGAGAGTGCATGCTGATGCATCATCTTCGGGTGTGTTCATTATACAGAACTGTTAATCAGTATCCTTTACGTCCTGGGTATGTAATACCAGATCAGGATCCCAGATATGTAATCTGTTACATAGGGCTACAGAAAGGTAGAGAACTGAGAACGGGTGATATGTTTCATGAGGCAGAAAACGGGGCAAGAGTTGCAGCCAAGTCTGTCGGTCACTGTCACCCTGTATTACCAATACATTGATTCTGAACGAATGTTATTAGATACCGAACCTGATATACAAAATCATATCAGTCTCTTTATTAGTAAAGAAATGATAAAATTTTGTATTGTTGGATAATGTTTTGAACATTTCCTATATCAAAAGTTGATCGGTTCAGGCACGTTATCTAAAAGCATTGATGTTCTAAATCAAACTACAGTTCTTTAGTATACGGAACACACACAAGAGGAAGAGTTCAGAAATGAACGAATCCTACTTGAGGTATTGTAGACTAGGTCAGATCAATGTGACCCGACTAGCTAGAGTTACATATAGATGCATATTTAAAACAGTTTGAATTTACATCTTGTGAAACTCGCCAGTCATGTCACAAAGATAAGATGACCACAGCTCTGTTTATTGAAAACAGAGAAAGAGTTAGTAAACTCTTGGGATGATACATGTTGATGTATGTAGGTCCCCTGTCTGCACATGCCAAGACTGGTTCTTTATACTTCATTACGTTCTCTGATGATCTCTTTAGATTCAAACATATGTTCCTGTTGAAACACAAGTCTGAACCTTTTGAGATATTCACAGAATATAATTTAGAAGTAGAGAACCAAAATACGGGTATAAGTATTATGTCCTTTGATGTGATCAAGGAGGAGAATACTTGAGCACGGAATTCCAGGACTATTCTAAAGGAGAATGAGATTCTCTCTCAGCATTACTCCTCCGTATACACCATAGCACGATGGTATATCGGGGTGGAGCAATTGCACCCTATGTGATAAGGTGTGCTCTATGATGAGTAATACTGAGATACCTATTTCCTTTTGGGAGTTATGCGCTTGAAAAGCTGCATACCTATTGAATAGGGTTCAAATCAAATCAGTTGCCTACCGCTTCATATGTGATATGGTATGGGAAGAGCCCATGTCTTAAGCCAGTTAAGATTTGGGGCTGTCCGGCCTATGTCTAAAAGCAAAATCCGGACAAGCTCGAGGCAAGGTCTGTTATGTAGAACTGGAAATGTTCCAGCTATACAAACTGCAGCAGATGATTTGAAAGAACCAAAGGATTCGATAGTTACCAACGAACCTCAGCCTCTCCGCCGATCTAGTAGGGTTCCTCACCCACCTGAGAGATACTTCGGTTTCTCTATGACAGTGGGAGCGAGGATTGCATCATGAGATGATGACCCAACTAGCTTCGAGCAGGCCATCGAGAGTAAGACTCTGTAAGAATGGCTGGATGTTTAGCGATCTGAGATGGAATCCATATACACCAACAAAGTATGGACTTTGGTTGCTATATCTGAAGGGTTAAATCCCCATCAGAAGCAAGTATATCTTGAGAAGATTACTTGGTGTAAATGGAAAAGTTGAGACTCTCAAAGCTAGACTTGGTAAAGGTTTTTGTCATCGACCAGGCGTGGATAATGATGAAACCTTTTCAAGTAGCTATGCTTAAGTCCATCCAGATCCTACTTGCCACGGCTACATACCATGACTACGATATCTGGTGGTTGGGTGTCATGACAGCTTTTCTAAATGATGTTTAGAAGAGAGCGTCTATAAGTACACAGCCAGAGGGCTTCGTAGACAGTGGGAGCAGCGGAAACGTGTGCAAGATGCTTTATAGGATAAAGCAGGCATCGCGGAGTTGGAACATCTGTTTTGATGGATTAGTCAAAGAGTTTGACATCATCAAAATGGTAGATGAACCTTGTATAAACAAAAAGGTAGTAGGGAGTATGATGACGATCCTCGTAGAGTACGTGGATGACATACTCTTGATAGGGAAGAAGTTTCCTATGCTACGCTCGATCAATCTCCGTTTATCACCATAATTCTCCATATAGGATCAAAGTGATACCTACTAAATCCTGGAATTTGGATCTATGAGATAGATCTAAATGGATGTTAGGATTCTCACTAGTTGTAGTGAGATGGTATCAATTGATCCTGGGGAAAATCACTGGAAGTGTTCCAGGGTGATAAAGAAGACTGAATGTCAGTCACAGGCATTGTCTATACCCTCAGTAAAGGGACGGTATGTTGGAAGAGTTCCAAGCAAGATACCGTGACATACTAGACGATAAAGGCAGGATACATCGCTACTTAAGATGCTACCAAAGAGGCTGTTTGTGTGTATATTGGTTCATGAGATGAACTATGTTCCTCCCATTGTGTGACAATGGAGTTGTGGCTTATGCCAAGGAACGCAGGTCCCATCAGTAATCCAGACATATTCTAAGGCAGTATCACCTGATCATGGAGATGGTTGATCTCCAAGGGATCGAGGTTAGGAGAGTAGACTCAGAGGACAAACACAGCGGATCCACTCACGAAAGGCCTGATCCCAGAGAGAGACACTTTTATGGGATGGTTGAGTATGAGATACTACAACCACTGCTATCAGATGGCCCTAATGCAAGTGGGAGATTGTTAGTTATATGTATGCCCTAGAGGCCATTACTATACATAGGATGTATATTGTAGTGGATGCTGGGACATATATAGGGAGGACTTTCTTGCTCGACATGATAGTATGCTATCTGGTTGAACTTTACCTTAACGTGTATACTGATTGTCTCTCTATTACATGTTGGTAAAGCCCTTAGGATCTGTACTTGACTACCTGGACTATGATGCGGATCATACTAGTGGGGACATGGTAGTCCATAAGTACATCCTTCAAAGTCCCTAGTCGTGGGTGTATCGAGACGGGGCATCGATATACCAGACTAGACTAGCGTATACCTTCTCGACCCATACAAATGGGCGATGGATGATCCCATATCCATTGGTGTTTGACATCAGAGATGATATACGGGTGCTCAGTAGAGACTGGGTACACTGGACGGACTCGCCGAGAACTCCCAGATGGTATTATACCTCACGTCAGATGGCAGTTCTCTGGTGACACTGGTACAGAGTAGTCTGTTGACCCGAGATCGTCATAGAGTCTTGTGTGGTTCCCACTGTGCTTTGATTTCCATCTTACCACGTCCAAGAGGGCGTGCAAAACGGTGGTTTTTGGGTACAGTCCCGAGTCACATGGAGGCAATGAGCGATAGGAGGGGATTCGTCTCTCCCGGTATAGGGGGTTGATGTTGCGCTGTGTTCGATTGGCTATAACAGGAAATCCCTGGCCAGGGTTGCTGAGATTTACTGGTAAGTGTTACCAGTAGTTTCTCGAATTGTTATAGACCTCATATCGACACGACTTATCGAGCTATTGGGGTCTGACGTTTACCACCCCTAGGCGAGATATGCGACATATCAGACGATCAGACCGGACTGTACGGTAGTGTTACTGGTTGGATTCACTGGAGTGTGAGCGGGCTTGCTCGTCGATCTTCAGATCGCTCAATACCCGGATGGCCGTTACGTTTAGCAGACCGCTTGCGGCTTGTGGATGTTTGATATGATCATCATCTGCTGCCGGCGTATTGACGAGTCTTTAGAGTCCTACACAGAGGTTTCTGGCTCAAGCGAAACGAAATAGGAGCGCATATGAGATATGTGCGGGACCGAGAATAATGCGAGTATGTGATACCGTATTCCATTCTCGCGATGAATGTATCGAATGGTTGTATGCGATATAACCTAGTTATCGATTCAAGCGTTGATTCGATAAGCCGATACATTGTATACTAGTCGGTTGTGTGCGACATGACCGGATCATTGAATCAAGTGTTGATTTAATGATTTAATGTATAATTATATATATTTGATATATTACTTTGCATTAACTAGTATTGGTTCACTTTAAATGGATTTTCTCACTCCGGTGTGCGCATTACATATGCGATATGATTTTGTGCATTTGATTGTATCATGTTTGATGATACATGATTACTTGGTTAAGTGCAAAGAATTAAACCATGGTTAAAAGAATGGTTAGGGTTTCATTTCCTTTATTTATTCATTTATTTATTTGTTTATTCATTTTGGAAAAGAGGAGAAAAGAATGGTGGCTTATTTTGGAGTTTAGTTGAAGCTTCATGAATCTTTGATCAAGTCAACCATTCTTATCTCATCCTTAACCCTAACCATTCCCACTAACCATGATTCATTCTCTACACTTAACTCTAGTTAACATTATGATAAGTTTTGATTTTTCTATGGTTTTTAATTAACTTATCATAATATTCTTCTTCATCTTCTTCATTCTTCAAGTGAAGAAAACCAAGCTCCATCAATGGTGATTGTTGGAAAAGAGTGAGAAATCCAAAACTAAAGTCTACCCACTTCCTATTTCTTCATCCTCTACCTCTTGCCAAGTAGTAGAGTGTGTTTACTTCACAAGTTTCTTGACTTGGTGAAGTTGTGAGCTTGATCTAGCGATGCCTCGACGTAGATCATCTTCGGCATGGACATCGACGACCTAGCTCCCTTTTTCTCCGACGAAGCCGACTCTAGAGCCCGGATTTGATTTGGACAGCGGAGAGGACCTCGTTGCGGAGCTATGGAGGTGGAGCACCGGATCTACAAAGGTTGTATTTCCGTTAAACTTTTAGTTAAGTGTTAACTAGTTAGTTTTTCGCCTAGACTTCTAGCCGACGATCCGTAGTTTAGGGTTTGTAGGCACCGTAAAATTTTAATATGGCATGTTCGATGCCTTGTGAGACCTCACTAGGGTGCCTAGGAACCCTACACTTGCGAGCCTATTCTTCGTTTTCCTCAAGGCTCGAACCCTCAGCATACCTCTTCTAGTCCACCAAAGATGATCCCCACTCCTATTCTGGGATCAGTTCCACACACACCACCTTCTCCAATGTTGGATCCAGCTCTTATTGCTAAAGCTCCTTATCCGAATCGGTTAAGGGGAAACAAATCAAGTCCACACATGAAGAATATTATGGAAATGTTTAAACAGGTTAACATCAATATCCCTCTCCTAGATGCTATCCAACATGTCCCCGCTTATGCGAAAATTCTCAAAGACTTGTGCACTAGGAAGAGGAAGACTCAAGTGCCAAAGAAGGTTTTCATGACCAATAATGTTAGCACTGCTTTTACTCCACAGTTACCAAAGAAACATAAGGACCCAGGATGTCCTACAATATCGATTTCTATTGGGGGTAAAAAAATTAACCGTGCTTTACTTGACCTTGGCGCAAGTGTTAACCTGCTTCCATATTCTGTTTACGAGCAGTTAGGGATTGGAGAGTTAAAACCAGCTCATTGCACTCTCCAAATGGCAGACCGTTCAGTCACCAGACCTAGGAGTGAACTGGAGGATGTGTTGATAAAAGTCGGGGAATTTATATTCCCTGTGGACTTTATTGTTCTCGATACACAACCTGTAGCAAACCCACAGAACCAAATTCCGGTAATTATGGGTCGACCATTCCTTGCCACTTCCAATGTTGTCATTAATTGTCGAAACGGTTCTATGAACCTATCTTTTGAAAAAATGACAATTGAACTGAACATCTATAAAATTGGAAGTCAGCCGTCTGAACCCTCTGCTCACATACTTGATGTATGTTCTGTCCACAAGATTGCTCCCGATAGTTGCGAAGTTGATGAACTTTGTTTTGAAAATCTCGACGACACTAGCACATCAATGTTTGATCTTGCACATCTTAGTGAGGACACTCTTTCCACTCTTGAGTCTGAACTTTGTGACTCTTCACCTTCCGAGTCTGTATCCTATGCAGGTTACGAGCTTCTTTGTGAATCTGAATATCAATCGATAATCCCACCTTCTATAGTTTCTCCGCCAGCATTAGAACTCAAAGTTTTACCTTCTCATCTTAAATATGCATATTTAGGTGAGAATGAGTCTTTACCTGTGATCATATCCGCTTCTCTAGCCTCAGAGCAGGAGAATGTGCTTTTGACGATATTGAGATCTAATAGGCAGACATTTGGTTGGACTGTGGCTGACATTAAAGGGGTTAGTCCCTTAATTGTTGAACATCATATATATCTGATGGATGAAGCCAAGCCAACCCGAAAACCACAGAGACGGTTAAACCCCGTCTTGAAGGATGCGGTGAAGAAAGAAATCGTCAAATGCCTTAACAGTGGTATCATTTACCCAATCTCCGATAGCCAATAGGTAAGTCCAATTCATGTAGTCCCTAAGAAATCTGGCATCACGGTCATAACAAATGAGGCAAATGAGTTAATCCAGACACACGCTCAAACTGGGTGGCGTGTATGTATTGATTATAGAAAACTCAATGCCGCAACAAGGAAAGACCACTTTCCTCTACCTTTCATTGACCAGATGTTAGAACGCTTAGCTGGACGAGAATATTACTGTTTCATGGACGGATACTCTGGCTATAACCAGGTCCCTATTGCCAAAAAGGATCAAGACAAAACCATATTTACTTATCCTTTTGGTACTTTTGCTTATAGACGCATGCCCTTTGGGTTATGCAATGCTCCCGCTACATTTCAGCGGTGTATGATGGGGATATTCTCGGACATGGTCGAGAATTTTTTGGAGATTTTCATGGACGATTTCTCGATATTTGGAGATTCTTTTGCTGATTGCCTATTTCATCTTGACGCAATTCTTACTCGTTGTAAGGAGAAGAACTTAACTTTGAATTGGGAAAAATGCCATTTCATGGTCCAAGAGGGAATTGTGCTTGGACATATTATTTCACGGAAAGGCATTAAGGTTGACAAAGCTAAAATAGATGTCATTCAAAACCTTCCTCATCCCAAATGTGTCAAGGATATACGATCCTTTCTTGGCCATGCAGGCTTTTACAAGAGATTCATTAAGGATTTTAGCAAAATTGCTAGACCCTTAACTCTTCTTTTGGCCAATTGTTGTGTACACTGACCATTCCGCCTTAAAACATCTTTTGGCGAAGAAGGATGCTAAAGGTAGGCTAATACGTTAGATCCTTCTATTACAAGAATTTGACCTTGTTATTAAATATAAGAAAGGATGTGAAAACGTTGTAGCCGACCATCTGTCGCGCATCTCTTCTTCACCTGTGACCCTGCCGATCAATGATTCTTTTCCAGACGAACAACTCTTGAAAGTATCCACTGAACCTTGGTTTGTGGATATTGTAAATTATCTTGTTACGGGACTTATTCCCCGTGAATGGTCGAAACAGAACAAACATCGATTTCTATCCCAAGTAAAACACTTTTACTGGGATGAACCTTATCTGTTTAAGTATTGTCCTGACCAGATCATTCGCAGATGTGTCTCTAATGATGAATTCAAGAGTGTTCTATATTTTTGTCATGATCAGGCATGTGGGGGTCACTTTGGTCCTCGAAGACGACGGAAAAGGTTTTGCAATGCGGTTTTTATTGGCCGACTTTATTCAAAGATGCATTTAATCATTGCAAAACCTGTGCACAGTGCTAACACACGGGTAGGTTTTCCCGGAGAAATGAGATGCCACTTCAACCCATCTTGGTGGTTGAAATTTTTGACGTTTAGGGTATTGATTTTATGGATCCTTTTCCCAACTCTTTCGGGAATTTGTACATATTGCTTGCGGTTGATTACGTCTCGAAATGGGTGGAAGCTATTCCTTGTCGCACTAATGACAAAAAGGTTGTCATTAAGTTCTTAAAAGAAAACATCTTTTCACGATTTGGACACCCACGCGCTATTATTAGTGATAACGGGACGCATTTCTGCAATCGGTCTTTCAAGGCTCTGATGCGGAAATATGCAATCAACCACAAACTTTCTACACCCTATCATCCCCAAACGAGCGGGTAGGCTGAGGTTTCAAACAGACAAATCAAACAAATTTTGGAGAAAATAGTTTCTAAAAATCGAAAAGATTGGTCAACCAAATTGACGGATGCTCTTTGGGCGTTCCGAACTGCATATAAAACCGATCTAGGTATGTCTCCTTACAGACTAGTGTTTGAAAAAGGCTTGTCACATTCCGGTCGAGATTGAGCACAAAGCAATGTGGGCCATTAGAGAACTTAACTTTGACTTAAATTAAGCATGCAACTTTCGGAAGCTGCAATTAAACGAGCTAAGTGAACTCCGTGATGAAGCTTATGATAATACTGTAATTGTAAAGAATCGGACTAAGGTATTTCACGATAAAATCATTTTGAGAAAAACTTTTACACCTGGTCAATAAGTCCTTTTTTATGATTCACGACTCCATCTTCATGCGGGTAAGCTACGATCTCGGTGGAAAAGACCTTTTGTTGTGCGGTATGTATACCCGCACGGGGCAGTTGTAGTTGAAAATCTTGAAAACGATACAATTTTCAAAGTAAATGGACATAGATTAAAACCGTATTTTTCCGCTGACCCCTCGGAGGAGCTCCTGTTTTTGCAGGAGCCACTTTATAATGACTGATTTTCCTCCACCTCACCTCCATGACTTAGTAATTTTGTCACAACTTTAGAATGAAGGTGAGTCAACTTGTACATACATTTTATAAAAATATAAAAAAATAAAAAAAAAAGATTAAAAAAATAATATAAAATAATAAAATAATAAAATTTTGTACATAAATAAAAGAATAAGTTTGGGGGAGATTTTCATGTTCATATATTATTGCCCTCGTTAATAAATTTCCTCCCAAGTCTACAGGCTTCTGAACTTTAACAGATAACAACAGTGAGGACACTGTTGTAAACAACTTTGGGGGAGGTTTGTGCTTATTTACGCATCACTTTGCATCATACTTTGTATAAGCACAAACCATATAAAAAAATGTGTACATAAATAAGATAATAAAAGATTAGAAAGTGAAAATTACATCCAAAAGATTGGAAACAATTAAGGAAACAAAGAAAATTAGAAGTTTTCTTAAACGAAACTAGTAATAAGTAGTTATGAGCCGTTGTCCCAAGGGTTAGTAAGATAAAAGAAGTCATTAATTTGAGGATAAAAATAAGTCTGAAAAATAGTTTCTATTCTGGAAGCCAAATATTTGAACGTTGATACCCTACTATATGCACTTACACACGTCTTGAAACTCGGGATAGTAGAGGATACCTTGAAATGCTCTCGTCCAAAAGCCAAAGTATGAAGGAAATTATAAATGAATAAAAGATAAAACGGTATAGAAAAATGAACACTGGTTTTGTTATCACCAAGGCAGTATAAAAAAAATATAGCGAGAGTGCTTTATCACCTAGTACCTTAGACCAACTGGTTTGGGAGTCACTGCTAAGCCTTAGGTGTTGCAAGACGAGCAAAATACTATTACACCTAATCAGCAAGCACATGAATAATCGGTCGGTTAGTACCTCAGGAAGTATTAACGGTTGCATGAAAAATGCGTGAGAAAATCCATCTAAATATTCACCGACTAAAAAGTACTGAGGTAGATGGACAAGAGTATGATAGCTTGAATTGAATTCTCTGAGTGTAGGGATGTCTTTTACACACACGTAGGGATATATGATCTATATTTAGAAGAAAGGTAGGAATGAAGAATAAAGACGATGTTTTGTTGAGTGATGCTGTGATTTCTAACATCTTTTCATGACTATTAAGATATGGCTCTGTTCCCCTCCGAAAGACGCGGTGGATGTTAGTTATATGTATGCCCTAGAGGCCATTACTGTATATATGATGTATATTGTAATGGATGCTTGGACATATATAGGGAGGACTTTCTTGCTCGACATGATAGTATGCTATCTGGTTGCACTTTATCTTAACATGTACTCTGATTGTCTCTATGTTACATGTTGATAAAGCCCTTAGGATATGTACTCGACTACTGGGACTATGATGGGATCATACTAGTGGGGCCACGGTAGTCGATGAGTACATCCTATAACAGTTTCTAGTCGAGGGTGTATCGAGAGAGGGAATCGATACACCAGAGTAGACTAGCGTATACGCATTTTGACCCATATAATGGGCGATGGATGATCCCATATCCATTGGTGTTTGACATCAAGAATGGTATACGGGTGCTCAGTGGAGACTGGGTACACTGGACGGACTCGCCGAGAACTCCCAGATGGTATTATACACCATGTCAGATGGAAGTTCTTTGGTGACATTGGTACATGTTAGTCTGTAGACCCGAGATCATCATAGAGTCTTGTGTGATTCCCACTGTGCTTTGATTTCCATCATACCACATCCAAGAGGGCATGCAAAAAGGTAGCTTTTGGGTGCAGTCCCGAATCATATGGAGGCAATGAGCGATAGGAGGGGATTCGTCTCTCCCGGTATAGGGAGTTGATGTTGCGCAGTGTTCGATTGGCTATAACTAGAAATCCCTGGCCAGGGTTGTTGAGATCTACTGGTAAGTGTTATCAGTGGTTTCTCAAACTGTTATAGACCTCATATCTGTTAGTGTATATGCCCTAGAGGCCATTACTGTATCATACTAGTTTGTATATTACTTAATGGAAGCTTGGGATATTCACCTTGTATAAACAATCTTGCTCAAAATAGTAGTATGCTACTTGGTTTGTTTCTACTTCAATGTGTACATGTGTTTATTTTAGTATATCGCCTATACACATTAGTGGAGCCCTTAGGATATTTGCTTGATTACCAGCGTTGTGATGGCAGTCACACTAGTGGGGGCTGGGTAATCTATAAGCACATCCTTATACAGGTCCCTAGTCGCAGGACTATCGAGACAGGGCATCGATACTCCGGAGTAGACTAGCGTATGCGCTTCTCATCCCAGTGTGGGAGATGGTCTATCCCACAGCCATCAGTACGTCGTACTGGAGATAGTATACGGGTGCTCGTTAGGTTACGAGTACACTGGACAGAACTCGTCGGGAACTGACCGGTTGGTATTATACCTATCGTCAGTTATCAGTTCCCAGGTGACATGAGTACAGCTTAGTCCGCTGACTTGACACTGTCACTTCGCCTCGAGTGTGTTCCCACTGTACTTTGATTACTACCCTACCACGGCTCAAAGGAGTCGTGCAAACAGGTGGCAGTTGGGTGCAGTCCCGAAGCACTTGGAGGCAGTGACGGTTAGACAGGATTCGTCTCTCCTGGTATTGGGGGTTGACATCGCGTTGTGTCTAGGAGAGCCATTACACGAGTAGTCCCTGGCCAGGGCAATCGAGATATACTGGTAGGCTTCCAGTGTTATCTCAGGGTGTTTTGGGCTTCACTCCGACACGACTTGTACCGCTATTAGGGGACTGACGTTTACCGCCCCCCTAGGCCCGCCATACGATATATCAGACGAACAGACCGGATTGTACGGAGATTGTCACATTGAGGCTCAGTAGGAGTTCAGATGGGTTTCACCTCGTCGGTCTTCTTGTCGGCTTCTACCTGGGGACCGTTACGCATAGCTAGTGCCGCTTGCGGTCTGTGGTTAAACCCACTGCCAGCGTAGTGTCGAGTCTTTAGAGTCCCACACAGAAAGCTATTCGCCTTTAGGCAAAAGAGTAGAGGTCGCATGGTTTTGCGGCAGGTCGCATGGTTTTGCGACAGGGTTCGGTCACATCCGTGCACTTGTGCACGTACAGTGTCCGGACAGTAGACACTAGCGGGCTTTGGTTTAAGCCAGATCCTAGTGTATGTATTGGGATTGGATTTATCCAGTTTGTATTCGTGTTCCTCGGAACGCGGATGCGGGTGTGTATGCACAGTTGACGGAGAGACAGAGGCGGAGGATTCTCATTAGGGTTGTTGACCGTTGACAGTTGACTATTGACTTTTTGCTCAACCCTAATGAGAATATGATATGTGATTAACAATTATATTAATTAAGTATTATGGTGACATGGTTGTTGAGGGATTGACTTTGTTGACTTGTTGACTTTGTTGACCGGTTGACTAGGCTTGACTAGTTGACCATCATGATAACTATAGATATCATTTCATGGCAAAGACTTTTGCTTGCTTGCTCTTTTGTGCAAAATGAGTGCATGAAATGATATGGCTATGGTTGCTTAAACCATCACATAATACTTGATTGATATGAGGTGTTATGATTGTTTTGGATTATGAGAGCCAAATGAGAAAAGTCTTCACTCATTCTTTCATGCTCATTCTCTCTCTTGTTCTTGAGATCTCATCTCCTCCTCTTGCTCTCCCTCTCTTGACTCTATGGTTCACTTGTCTCATGAATTGAGAACCAAGAACCATAGATAAAATCCCATACAAACTCTTCTCTACTCACTCTAGTTCACAAGGTTTAGCAAACCGAGTGAACTAGTTTCTTCAAAGTTCGAAGAAGGAGCCAAAGGTTGAAGCTTTCAGGTGGATCTATCTTCGGCGCAAGGAGACGACGGGGAGAAGCCGATTCGGACGACCATCGAAGCTTGAAGATGAAGGAGTTCGAGAAAAAGAAAGGTATAACCCCCTAACCGAGTAGTTAGCAACTCGTAGTTAGGTTGTTAGTTAGATGTTTTGAAAGGTTCCTAGGCACCCTAAGGAGGTCTCGCAAGGCATCGATCATGCCAATTTCAAAAATTATAGGTGCCGAGAAACCCTAACAAGATCGTCGGCTAGATGTCTAGGCGAAAAAGAAACTAGTTAACAACTTAACTAAAGTTTAAACGGAAATACAACCTTTGTAGATCCGGTGCTCCACCTCCATAGCTCCGCAACGAAGTCCCCTCGCTGTCCAAATGAATTCCCGGGCTCTAGCGTCGGCTTCGTCGGAGAAATGGCGAGCTAGGTCGTCGATGTCCATGCCGAAGATGATCTACGTCGAGGCATCGCTAAATCAAGCTCCACCTTAACCAAGTCATGAAAACTTGTGAAGGAAACACACTCTACTACTTGGCAAGAGGTAGAGGATGAAGAAATAGGAAGTGGGTAGACTTTAGAATTGGATTTCTCACTCATTTCCATCAATCACCATTGATGGAGCTTGCTTTCTTCAAGTGAAGAAAGGAAGAAGAAGAAGAATTATGTTATGATAAGTTAATTAAAAAAGAAAAGAATAATCAATCCTTATCATAACATGACCATAGTTAAGTGTAGAGAACTAATCATGGTTTAATGCAATGGTTAGGGTTAAGCTAAAAACAAAATGGTCATCAAGTCAAAGCATTCATGAAGCTTCATGAATGAACAAAAGAAATGCCACCATTTTATCATTTCATTTCCTTTTTCCAATAAGAAAAAGATTAATAAATAAATGAATAAAATGAATAAGCAAATAGTAAACCCTAACCATTCCATTAACCAAGGTTTAATTCTATACACTTAATTAAAAAGGCATGTATCATCAAACATGATACAAGCATGTGCATAAAATCATATCGCATATGCAATGCGCACACCCGAGCGAGAAAATCCATTTAAAGTGAACCGATATTAGTTAATGTAAAGTAATATATCAAATATATAATTATGCATTAAATCATTAAATCAACTCTTGATTTAACGATCCGGTCATATCACATATAACCGACTAATATCAATAGTAACAACTTATCGGATCAACACTTGATCCGATAACCCGGCTATAACGCATATAACCGATCAATGTTACAAATCGCGAGAATCGAATACAGTATCACATACTGGTATTATTCTCGGTCCCGCACATATCTCATATGCGCTCCTATTTCGTTTTGCTTGAGCCAGGAAACCTGTGTGTAGGACTCTAAAGACTCGTCAATACGCCGGCAGCAGGTGATGATCATATCAAACACCCACAAGCCGCAAGCGGTCTGCTAAACGTAACGGCCACCCGAGTATTGAGCGATCAGAAGATTGACGAGCAAGCCCGCACATACTCCTGTGAATCCAACCAGTAACACTTACCGTACAGTCCGGTCTGATCGTCTGATATGTCGCATATCTCGCCTAGGGGTGGTAAACGTCAGACCCCAATAGCTCGATAAGTCGTGTCGATATGAGGTTTATAACACTTCGAGAAACTACTGGTAACACTTACCAGTAAATCTCAGCAACCCTGGCCAGGGATTTCCTGTTATAGCCAATCGAACACAGCGCAACATCAACTCCCTATACCGGGAGAGACGAATCCCCTCCTATCGCTCATTGCCTCCATGTGATTCGGGACTGTACCCAAAAACCACCGTTTTGCACGCCCTCTTAGACGTGGTAAGATGGAAATCAAAGCACAGTGGGAACTACACAAGACTCTATGAGGATCTCGGGTCAACAGACTACTCTGTACCAGTGTCACCAGAGAACTGCCATCTGACGTAAGGTATAATACCATCTGGGAGTTCTCGACGAGTCCGTCCAGTGTACCCAGTCTCTACTGAGCACCCGTATATCATCTCTGATGTCAAACACCAATGGATATGGGATCATCCATCGCCCATCTGTATGGGTCGAGAAGGTACACGCTAGTCTACTCTGGTATATCGATGCCCCATCTCGATACACCCATGACTAGGGACTTTGAAGGATGTACTTATGGACTACCATGTCCCCACTAGTATGATCCGCATCATAGTCCAGGTAGTCAAGTACACATCCTAAGGGCTTTACCAACATGTAACACAGAGACAATCAGTATACACGTTAAGGTAAAGTGTAACCAGATAGCATACTATCATGTCGAGCAAGAAAGTCCTTCTTATATATGTCCCAGCATCCACTACAATATACATCCTATGTACAGTAATGGCCTCTAGGGCATACATATAACTAACAATCTCCCACTTGCACTAGGGCCATCTGTAGCAGTGGTTGTAGTATCTCATACTCAACCATCCCATAAAAGTCTCTCTCTGGGAATAGGCCTTCGTGAGTGGATCCGCCGTGTTATCTTCTGAGTCTGCTCTCCTAACCTCGATCACCCTGGAGATCCACCATCTCCATGATCAGGCGATACTGCCTTAGAATAAGTCTGGATCACTGATGGGACCTGTCTTCCTTGGCATAAGCCACAACTCCATTGTCTCACAATGGTAGGAACGTAGTTCATCTCATGAACCAATATACACCCAAACATCCTCTTTGGTAGCATCTTAAGTAGCGATGTATCCAGCCTTTATAATCTAGTATGCCACAGTATGTAGCTTGGAACTCTTCCAACATACCGTCCCTTCACTGAGGGTAAAGACAATGCCTGTGACTGACATTCAGTCGTCTTTATCACCCTGGAACACTTCCAGTGATTTTCCCCAGGATCAACTGATACCATCTCACTACAACTAGTGAGTATCCTAACATCTATTTAGATCTATCTCATAGATCTAAAGCTTAGGATTTAGTAGGTATCACTTTGATCCTATATGGAGAATCATTGTGATAAGCGGAGATTGATCGAGCGTAGCATAGGAAACTGCTTCCCTATCAAGAGTATGTCATCCACGTACTCTACGAGGATTGTCACCATACTCCCTACTACCTTTTTGTTTATACAAGGTTCATCTACCATTTTGATGATGTCAACTTCTTTGACTAACACATCAAAACAGACGTTCCAACTCCGCGATGCCTGCTTTATCAGATAAAACATCTTGCACACGTTTCCGCTGCTCCCACTGTCTACGAGGCCCTCTGGCTGTGTACTTATAGACGCTCTCTTCTAAAACATCATTTAGAAAAGCAGTCATGACACCCAACCACCAGATATCGTAGTCATGGTATGTAGCCGTGACAAGTAGGACCTGGATGGACTTAAGCATAGCTACTTGAAAAGGTTTCATCATTATCCGCACCTGGTCAATGATGCAATCTTTTAACAAGTCTAGCTTTGAAAGTCTTAACTTTTCCATGTACACCAAGTAATCTTCTCAAGATATACTTGCTCCTGATGGGGATTTAACCCTTCAGATATAGCAACCAAAGTCCATACTTTGTTGGTGTATAAGGATTCCATCTCAGATCGCTAAGCATCCAGCCATTCTTACAGGGTCTTACTCCTGATGGCCAGCTCGAAACCAGTTGGGTCATCATCTCATGATGCAATCCTCGCTCCCACTGTCATAGAGAAACAGAAGTATCTCTCAGGTGGGTGAGGAACCCTACTAGATCGGCGGAGAGGCTGAGGTTCGTTGGAAACTATTGAATCCTTTGGTCCTGTCAAATCATCAGCTGCAGTTTGTATAGCTGGAACATTTCCAGTTCTACATAACAGTATTTGACTCGAGCTTGTCCGGATTATGCTTTTAGATATAGCCCGGACAACCCCAAATCTTAACCAACTTAAGATATGGGCTCTTCCCTTTCCATATCACATATGAAGCGGTAGGCAGCTGATTTGATTGGAACCCTTATTCAATAGGTATGCAACTTCTCAAGTGCATAACTCCCAAAAGGAAATAGGTAACTCAGTAATACTCATCATAGAGCACACCATATCATATAGGGTGTGATTGCTCCGCCCCGATATACCATCGTGCTATGGTGTATTCGGAGGAGTAATGCCGAGAGAGAATCTCATTCTCCTTTAGAATAGTCCAGGAATTCCATGCTCAAGTATTCTCCTCCTTGATCTCATCATAGGACATAATACTTATACCCATATTTTGGTTCTCCACTTCTAACTTATATTCTGTGAATATCTCAAAAGGTTCGGACTTGTGTTTCAACAGGAACATAGGTCTGAATCTCGAAAGATCATCAGAGAACGTAATGAAGTATAAAGAACCAGTCCTGGTATGTGTAGACAGGGGACCTACATACATCAACATGTATCATCCCAAGAGTTTATTAACTCTTTCTCTGTTTCCAGTAAACGGAGCTATGGTCATCTTATCTTTGTAACATGACTGGCGAGTTTCACAAGATGTAAATTCAAACTAATTTAAATATGCATCTATATGTAACTCTAGCTAGTCGGGTCACATTGATCTGACCTAGTCTACAATACCTTAAGAAGGATTCGTTCATTTCTGAACTTCTCCTCTTGTGTGTGTTCCATATACTAAGAACTGTAGTTTGATTTAGAACATCAATGCTTTTAGATAACGTGCCTGATCCGATCAACTTTTGATATAGGAAATGTTCAAAACATTATCCAACAATACAAAATTTTATCATTTCTTTACTAATAAAGAGAGTGATATGATTTTGTATATCAGGTTCGGTATCTAATAACATTCGTTCAGAATCAATGTATTGGTAATACAGGGTGACAGTGACCGACAGACTTGGCTGCAACTCTTGCCCCGTTTTCTGCCTCATGAAACTTATCACCCGTTCTGAGTTCTTTACCTTTCTTTAGCCCATGTAACAGATTACATATCTGGGATCCTGATCCGGTATCATATACCCAGGACGTAAAGGACATTGAGAAACAGTTCTGTATAATGAACACACCCGAAGATGATGCATCAGCATGCACTCTCTTCGTTTGGGCGGCATGGGAATCTTGGTATTCCCCTATTTCCTGCTCTGTCTTATAACTATTATAAGTTGGAGCGGGACCAACGTTCCCCAGCTCAGTATAACAAGCGGGTTCGGTCAATATTCCGTATTATTATCTTGATTTAGGCGTGATATGGTCGCTACCTGGAGAGAGAGAGAGAAGAAAACACTCAGCGTGCGCTCTTGCAAGAATAGATTGGTTATTATTTTATCTAATCAGGATGTCTCCCACTACTTTTTATCAAATCTGTAAGTCCGTGTTGCCCATCCCGGTGCTTACGGGAGGCGGAAAACATAATAAAAACCTGATTTTTTTATGACTTAGGCAACATGGACTTTGCTTGTGAGGATCTTTGCTAAACGAAAACTAGCTAAAGTAAACTAACAACTAACTAAGTTGTAGAAAGGTTATACCTTTGGTCTTTAGTCCTTCTCTCCTTGCTCGTCGGAATGGTAGAAAGGCATCACCTTGCTTGTCTTCTTCCGTCAAAGAAAGATCCACTTGAAAGCCACCACCTTTAGCTTCAACTCCAAGCTAGGAGTAACTAGAGTGCAAGAAATGCTAAGACTTGAACCCTAGAAGAGAGTAGAGAGGATCAAGTGAAGGTTTTTCTCAAGCTTTTTGTTTCTCAACACATGAGAGGGAGAGAGCTTGAGGGAGAGGATGAGCAAGAGAAAGAAAAGATATGATAGAATGAATTATTTGTGAGCCTTTCTCACTAATATGTGTGTATAATTTTAATTGTATAATTAGCTTGAAAATTGTCATGGTAAATCATGAAATGACCATTATCATTTCAATTTTGCAAAGATCAAAGAGCATCTTCCAAAACAAATGATGATGGTCAAAGTGTCAACCATGGTCAACAAGTCAATGAAGTCAATAGGTCAACAACAACAACCATGCACAATAATTAAGCTAATTATCAATTAACAATAATACACACAAAAGCAATAGGGTTAATAAAATGACAATAGTCATTAACCCTAAACAAGGTCCTCTCCCTCAATCTCAAGCATCTGTGCATACGCACCCGCATTCGTGATCCGAGGAACACGAACACAATGAGAAAAACCAATCTCAAATCATATACTAGGATCCGGCTTAAACCAAAGCCCGCTAGCACAAACTGTCCGGACAGCAAACGTGCACAAGTGCGCGGATGCGAACGAACCCTGTCGCAAAACCATGCGACCTCTACTCATTTTGCCTAAAGGCGAATAGCTCTCTGTGTGGGACTCTAAAGACTCGACACTACGCTGGCAGTGGGTTTAACCACAGACCGCAAGCGGCACTAGCTGTACGTAACGGTCCCCAGGTAGATGTCGATAAGAAGACTGACGAGGTGAACCCCATCTGCACTCCTACTGAGCCTGTATGTGACAATCTCCGTACAGTCCGGTCTGTTCGTCTGATACATCGCATGGCGGGCCTAGGGGGGCGGTGAACGTCAGTCCCCTAATAGCGGTACAAGTCGTGTCGGAGTGTAGCCCAGAACACCCTGAGATAACACTGGAAACCTACCAGTATATCTCGCTTGCCCTGGCCAGGGACTACTCGTGTAATGGCTCTCCTAGACACAGCGCGATGTCAACCCCCAATACCGGGAGAGATGAATCCTGTCTAACCGTCACTGCCTCCAAGTGCTTCGGGACTGCACCCAAAAACTACCTGTTTGCACGACTCCTTTGAGCCGTGGTAGGGTAGTAATCAAAGTGCAGTGGGAACACACTCGAGGCGAAGTGACAGTGTCAAGTCAGCGGACTAAGCTGTACTCATGTCACCTGGGAACTGATAACTGACGATAGGTATATTACCAACCAACAGTTCCCGACGAGTCTTGTCCAGTGTACTCGTAACCTAACGAGCACCCGCATACTATCCCAAGTACGACGTACTAACGGCTGTGGGACAGACCGTCTCCCACACTGGGATGAGAAGCGCATACGCTAGTCTACTCCGGAGTATCGATGCCCTGTCTCGATAGTCCAACGACCAGGGACCTGTATAAGGATGTGCTTATAGATTACCCAGCTCCCACGAGTGCGAGCGCCATCACAACGCTGGTAATCAAGCAAAGATCCTAAGGGCTCTACTAATATGTATACCCGCAATATGCTAAAAGAAACACATGCACATATTAAAGCAGAGACAAACCAAGTAGCATACTACCATTTCGAGCAAGATTGTATATACAACTGTGAATATCCCAAGCTTCCATTAAGTAATATACAAACTAGTATGATACAGTAATGGCCTCTAGGGCATATACACTAACAATCTCCCACTTGCACTAAGGCCATGTACTGGCGTATCGAAGACCTATCATCTCGATCAGCCGCTCGAACTGAGTCTGGGGTAGGGCCTTCGTGAGTGGATCTGCAGTGTTGTTCTCCGTATTAACTCTCTTTACCTCGATCTCCTGGCGATCTATGATCTCCCTGATCAGGTGGTACCGCCTCAAAATGTGCCTGGACTTCTGATGGGACCTGGGTTCCTTTGCTAAAGCTATAGCTCCGTTGTTGTCGCAATACAGCGGTATTAGATCAACAATGGTAGGAACCACCTGAAGCTCCGTGAGGAACTTCTTCATCCAGACAGCTTCCTTTGCGGCATCGCAAGCAGCTATGTACTCCGCTTCCATTGTTGAGTCTGCAACGGTCTCCTGCTTGGAACTCTTCCAGCAAACCGCCCCTCCATTGAGGGTAAAGACATAACCCGACATGGACTTGGAGTCATCCTTGTCACTCTGGAAGCTGGAGTCAGCAAAGGCCTCGAGCTGGAGGTCTTTTCCGCCATACACCAAGAACATCTCCTTAGTCCTTCTCAGGTACTTGAGAATGTTCTTCACCGCTATCCAGTGTTTCTCCCCTGGGTTTGACTGATACCGGCTTACAACGCTCAATGCATATGCTACATCTGGTCTGGTACACAACATCGCATACATTATAGAGCCTACCGCAGAAGCGTAGGGTATAATAGACATGCGATCCCTTTCCAAATCAGTCTTGGGAGACATCTCTTTGGAGAGGGTGATCCCGTGAGAAGCCGGTAGATTACCGCGCTTGGAATCTTCCATACTGAACCTTTTCAGTATGGTGTCAATGTACCTTGACTGTGAAAGTCCCAACATCCTCTTAGATCTATCACGATAGATCTGGATCCCCAGAATGTAGTTGGCATCACCCAGGTCCTTCATGGAGAACCTCTGCGACAAGAATCCTTTGACTGACTGTAGCATACGAATATCATTTCCTATTAGGAGAATGTCATCCACGTACAAGACGAGGAATACCACAGTTCTCCCTACAATCTTACTGTAAATGCATGGTTCATCTGGGTTCTTGATAAAGTCGATTTCTTTGACAGTATCATCAAAGCAGATGTTCCAACTCCGTGATGCCTGCTTAAGTCCATAAATGGACTTGAGCAACTTGCACACTCTACCGCTGCTCCCACTCTGATTGAATCCCTCCGGCTGATCCATATAGACGCACTCTTCCAAATTTCCATTTAGGAAAGCCGTCTTTACGTCCATCTGCCAGATTTCATAATCGTGGAAGGCAGCAATGGCAAGAAGGATCCGAATGGATTTCAGCATAGCCACTGGAGAAAAGGTCTCGTCATAGTCCAAACCAGGTCTTTGACGAAAACCCTTTGCTACAAGTCTAGCTTTATAGGTCTCAACCTGCCCATCTACACCAATCTTCTTTCTGAAGATCCATTTGCAGCCTACGGGTTTTACCCCTTCTGGTGCAAAGTCCAAAGTCCAAACTTTGTTGGTGTACATGGACTCCATCTCGGCCCGCATTGCATCCAGCCATTTTACCGAGTCGCCGCTCTGGATGGCTTGCTGGAAGCTAGTAGGCTCACCATAATCCATGGTGCAATCCTCTCTATCCCCGTCTATGAGAAAACCGTAGTATCTCTCGGGCGGATGAGATTGCCTACTACTCCTGCGGAGTGGCGCTGGGATGTCCGGTTCTCTTGAAACTTCTGGTTCTTCCAAGCTTTCAGTAATAGCTTGTGGTTCTGGAATTTCTTCCAGTTCTATTGCGCTCCCACTTATCTGATTTTCTAAAAATTCAGTTTCCAAGAAGTGGGCATGCTGAGAAACAAAAACCTTTTGTTCCTCTGCGGAATAGAAAAGATACCCCCTGGAGTTCTTCGGGTATCCCACAAACTTACACAGTACTGAACGTGCCTCGAGCTTGTCCGCATGCTGCTTTTTTACAAAAGCTGGACATCCCCATGTCTTAAGGTACTTGAGACAGGGTTTCTTCCCACTCCACATCTGATATGGGGTGGTAGGCACAGTCTTGGTGGGAGCCTTGTTCAAGAGATATGCAGCTGTTTCTAGTGCATAACTCCAGAAGGATCGCGGCAACTCAGCCTTACTCATCATGGAACGGACCATATCCAATAGGGTTCGATTCCTCCTTTCCGATACACCGTTGTGTTGTGGTGTGTATGGGGGAGTAAGTTGAGAGAGAATTCCATTCTCTTTTAAGAAGCCCAGAAACTCGGCACTTAAGTATTCTCCTCCTCGATCCGATCTTAGGATCTTGATACTTTTGCCTGTTTGTTTTTCAACTTCATTCTTATATTCTTGAAATTTCTCAAAGGCCTCGGATTTGTGCTTCATCAAGAAGACATGCCCATACCTAGAGAAATCATCGGTGAAAGTAATGAAGTATGAATAACCACTTCGCGCATGTGTAGACATTGGACCACACACATCACTGTGTATGAGTCCCAAGAGCTCGCTCGCTCTTTCTCCGTGTCCAGTGAACGGAGTCTTTGTCATCTTTCCCATGAGACAAGATTCACAAGTGGCATAAGACTGATACTCAAACGGATTCAAGTATCCCTCTTTATGTAACTTTGTTAACCGTGTCTCATTAATGTGACCCAGTCTACAATGCCATAAGAAAGCCTGATTTGTTTCCGGAGACTTTCTTTTAAGTGTGTTCTGGACACTGAAGATCTGAGCTTGATTCAGTACGTATATCCCGTTCTGTAATGTACCTGACCCAATCAGAACTTGATTTAGGTGGATGTTAACTACATCGCTTACAAAAGTAAAATCATATCCTTCCTTAGAAATTAAGGATACAGATATGATATTACAAGTCGCACCTGGTACATAAAAACAGTTACGCAGAATCAATATCTGCCCAGTTGTCAGTCCTAGATGATATTCCCCTACGGATTCAGCATACATGCTCATTCTGTTAGCAACCCTGAGAGTCATATCACCTTTCCTGATAACCCTACGGTTTCTCAAAGCCTGTAATGAATTACAGATGTGAGATCCTGATCCGGTATCCAATACCCAGGAAGTAGGGTTAACTGACATACAGTTCTTAATCACAAACACACCCGAAGCCGAAGCCACAACATGCTTCGAATTCTGGCTACTGGCTTTACAAGCCCTGCAATCCTTCTGTCCATGTTCATTCCCGTAACAATAGGAACATCCTACATCTGCTCCTGAAACTTCTGCCCTTCCCTTTCTTTCTACTTCCCTAGTTTCCTTTAGGGTAGTAGGCAGAGACTGTTGAACTGAGTCAGCATCTGACCTGTTCTTCAACGTGGTCTTCAGGTCCGAGAGCTCAAAAGAGCTGGTCTCTGTAAGGACGTTGCCCCCTACAGATGACCCGATAGCCAACCTCGCTGGAAGCAATTCGTTCGAGGTCTCATATCTTGCGATACGAGATTGCTCTCCATATAAAACTTTGTTATGGAGGAAGATAGAAGCTAAGTCCATCTTCTCGTGCTGCCTCTGGTATATATCATCAACTGAGGCTAACACGAGGCACTTGGCTTTCGCACAGACTTCTTCCGATGTCCTACGAATATCAATATCCGTGACAGGGGAAACTAGACCTGAGACGGCAGGGGTTGGATCAGTTAAGAGGTGTCCCAGCTTGTCCTGGGTAATGGACATCTGGACAGACCTTTGCCAGTCAAAACAGTTAGATTCAGTCATCTTTTTATCTAGATGTAACCTAGGTGTGGTCACAGGGTCGCTGCAATTAAGAGAGAGAGAAGAAAACACTTAGCATGTTGCTCTTGCAAGTTTAGATTGGTTTTTAATTTATCTAAACAGGATGGCTCCCACTGTCTCTCGAATCCCTTCTCAAACCGTAAAGAAAAGATTAGTCAGGATCAATCTCACCGTACAATACTTGCTTAACCGTTCAGCCAGGCCAGTGTCGGTACTTCGAGGGAGGTTTTCCAACGCTTTCGCGAAGTTCCTTAATTAAGTAACCTCTTTTCCCTGTGGGTGTAGCCCCGCTAACACCTTTCTAGGCACCTACTAGGTTTATAGCATTGATCGTTAAGTGAGAGTTTTCCCGAGGAGTAGCATATACTCACAGTAGGATCGGGATCCAAATATCATCGCGTGATAAAACCGAAGGAATCCTACCAGAATCATCACACTCCAAATGGTATGCAACGCTAGCAAGTTTCAGTACTTATGAAACTCCCGATGTGGATTTTTGCCCCATGCTCTTATGACCTTGACGAAGGTCAACAAATCATAAGTCACATGTCAAGTTCTACCCGTCATTATCCAGGTTAATTTGAACCCACCCGTACATACCCTTGACGAAGGTCAACAAGGTAGTACGACTGTCCCAAACCAACGCATCTATCTATGCTACATATGAACACCCAACAGCTACCAATCACTATGCCTTGACGAAGGTCAACAAACATAGCTTGAATACTATTGAATATTCATACGAAACGACGGAGGGCTACGGATGGTTTTGGCGAAACCGTGAACGTAGTGAACTTGATCTAATCGATGGAACGAGATAGCTTTTAAAAGGAGTGGTTCAAGCTCCGCGTTTAAAAGTTTAGTTTTGAAAAGAACCGAGTGGTTTTCAAAGTGTTCCAATCGACTTTTACTTGGTTTATTTCTTGCATTAGTTCTTTTAATGCGTCCCATCATTTAGTCCTACCATTGCAGAAAACAACCAAAATATGACGTACGCTTATGCCATTCGCATTCGCCACGGGGCCCCGTCATCACCCGTTAGGTTACTTAACTAACGACAGAGCGGGGGCTGGGCTAGTGCGGCTGTAAAACATAAGCAACGCCTAAATAGTTATTATATATAAATATACAGCAATGATAGACATTACAGATCACAGATGAATACATTGGATATACTAGGAATCCGCAATGCGTTCGAGCCTGCAACGCAAAGCGGATTACACGGTCGCGGTGAATAGCCAATACCCCACCCAAGACCCCTACGGGTGCGGCAAACTACCCGCCAAGCACCCGAAGCGAAGCAACCTCCCTCACCACCGTGAGTAGGCCACTCGGCGCTTCGAGATACCCGGTAGTTTGTGCACCCCCTCCATGGGTCTATCCTAGGAGCAAAAAACAGTAAAAAGAATTATACAATGACGGCTACAACCCCGACCCGGTTGTGCGGCCATACAAAGAATATTATTACATCAATTTACATGTTACAAATGAATGAAAGAAAAACAACGCTCATCTCACATCCACCCCGGCCATTCACCCGCGACAATCCAATCCATTCATATCCACAAACCAATAACAATCACAGATCATGTATAACCCCGACTAATCGTCTTATAGCGATTAGCCGACGTTCAATACATGCAAGCATTACAGATATAACCGATGTAGTTAAAGTGTAGTGAAGTTCCGAAAAATACGGATTTATAGGCCCCAAAAAGTAAATTTTAGTTCTGGAAAATCTGGGCACATATAATATATCCTAAAAATCCCAAAACCAACAACAACACACACTGCACGAAAAACGATGCGCCGATAACGACAAACCGCGGCGCTTCCGCCGCACATGCCTACCTCGTGCGGCGGAAGGGCGGCGGTTTGATGGAATTAGGGTATCGTTTTTCTTGGGTGTATTCAGAAAACCCTGAGACGATTTTACAAGTATAAATATTTTCATTTTGAGCAGAAAAAATTTTAACAGAAACTAGGGTTTTGCAAGTTTGGTTTTTCGATTTTCCGGTTTCGAAACTTCGTTACACTTAACTACTTAGCTAGTTTAGGTTTAGTTAGGCTCTGATACCACTGTAAGTCCGTGTTGCCCATCCCGGTGCTTACGGGAGGCGGAAAACATAATAAAAACCTGATTTTTTTATGACTTAGGCAACATGGACTTTGCTTGTGAGGATCTTTGCTAAACGAAAACTAGCTAAAGTAAACTAACAACTAACTAAGTTGTAGAAAGGTTATACCTTTGGTCTTTAGTCCTTCTCTCCTTGCTCGTCGGAATGGTAGAAAGGCCTCACCTTGCTTGTCTTCTTCCGTCAAAGAAAGATCCACTTGAAAGCCACCACCTTTAGCTTCAACTCCAAGCTAGGAGTAACTAGAGTGCAAGAAATGCTAAGACTTGAACCCTAGAAGAGAGTAGAGAGGATCAAGTGAAGGTTTTTCTCAAGCTTTTTGTTTCTCAACACATGAGAGGGAGAGAGCTTGAGGGAGAGGATGAGCAAGAGAGAGAAAAGATATGATAGAATGAATTATTTGTGAGCCTTTCTCACTAATATGTGTGTATAATTTTAATTGTATAATTAGCTTGAAAATTGTCATGGTAAATCATGAAATGACCATTATCATTTCAATTTTGCAAAGATCAAAGAGCATCTTCCAAAACAAATGATGATGGTCAAAGTGTCAACCATGGTCAACAAGTCAATGAAGTCAATAGGTCAACAACAACAACCATGCACAATAATTAAGCTAATTATCAATTAACAATAATACACACAAAAGCAATAGGGTTAATAAAATGACAATAGTCATTAACCCTAAACAAGGTCCTCTCCCTCAATCTCAAGCATCTGTGCATACGCACCCGCATTCGTGATCCGAGGAACACGAACACAATGAGAAAAACCAATCTCAAATCATATACTAGGATCCGGCTTAAACCAAAGCCCGCTAGCACAAACTGTCCGGACAGCAAACGTGCACAAGTGCGCGGATGCGAACGAACCCTGTCGCAAAACCATGCGACCTCTACTCATTTTGCCTAAAGGCGAATAGCTCTCTGTGTGGGACTCTAAAGACTCGACACTACGCTGGCAGTGGGTTTAACCACAGACCGCAAGCGGCACTAGCTGTACGTAACGGTCCCCAGGTAGATGTCGATAAGAAGACTGACGAGGTGAACCCCATCTGCACTCCTACTGAGCCTGTATGTGACAATCTCCGTACAGTCCGGTCTGTTCGTCTGATACATCGCATGGCAGGCCTAGGGGGGCGGTGAACGTCAGTCCCCTAATAGCGGTACAAGTCGTGTCGGAGTGTAGCCCAGAACACCCTGAGATAACACTGGAAACCTACCAGTATATCTCGCTTGCCCTGGCCAGGGACTACTCGTGTAATGGCTCTCCTAGACACAGCGCGATGTCAACCCCCAATACCGGGAGAGATGAATCCTGTCTAACCGTCACTGCCTCCAAGTGCTTCGGGACTGCACCCAAAAACTACCTGTTTGCACGACTCCTTTGAGCCGTGGTAGGGTAGTAATCAAAGTGCAGTGGGAACACACTCGAGGCGAAGTGACAGTGTCAAGTCAGCGGACTAAGCTGTACTCATGTCACCTGGGAACTGATAACTGACGATAGGTATATTACCAACCAACAGTTCCCGACGAGTCTTGTCCAGTGTACTCGTAACCTAACGAGCACCCGCATACTATCCCAAGTACGACGTACTAACGGCTGTGGGACAGACCGTCTCCCACACTGGGATGAGAAGCGCATACGCTAGTCTACTCCGGAGTATCGATGCCCTGTCTCGATAGTCCAACGACCAGGGACCTGTATAAGGATGTGCTTATAGATTACCCAGCTCCCACGAGTGCGAGCGCCATCACAACGCTGGTAATCAAGCAAAGATCCTAAGGGCTCTACTAATATGTATACCCGCAATATGCTAAAAGAAACACATGCACATATTAAAGCAGAGACAAACCAAGTAGCATACTACCATTTCGAGCAAGATTGTATATACAACTGTGAATATCCCAAGCTTCCATTAAGTAATATACAAACTAGTATGATACAGTAATGGCCTCTAGGGCATATACACTAACAAAATCTTCCTTCAAACCCTAAAAGGAAAGACTAGCCGGGATTAATTACACACTACAAGTTCGCCAATCTTTCAGCCAGGCCAGTGTCGGTACTTTGAGGGAGGTCCCCCGTGCTTTCGCACGAACCTAATTAATGTAAACCTCGTTTTCCCAGAGGCGTAACTTCGTTAACACCTTTCTAGACACCTACTTGATCGGCTAATTGTAATGTGTAAAACTCTCCCAGGAGTAACTCTTACTCGCAGCGGGTATCGGGATCCAACTATCTCATAGAAGGTATGCAATCTCATTGCAAATTTCAACACTTGAAATTCCCGATAATATTTTGCCCCTAGCACCCTATGACCTTGACGGAGGCCAACAAACCATAGGCTACTAGTCAAGTTCAACCCGTCATTTCTTGATCGAATCAAACCCACCCGCACGACCCTTGACGGAGGCCAATAAGGTCGCACGACTACCCTAACTCAATCTGCATCATATGCATAAGCAGATAAATACTGGTTAGCTATCGCACACTGCGCCTTGACGGAGGCCAACAAACACAGCACGAATACTAAACAGCACTTATCTGAAATGACAGAGGGCTACGACAGGTTTTTATGAAAATCTATTGCGTAATGAACTTGATATCGTTGTAGGATCAAATGAATTTTGAAATGGAGTGTTTTTGAGGCTTTTCTAGTTTTGCTAAAGGAGTCAATCCCGGTGAAGGGATCGTCGGTCCTTTCCTCGTCGAATGAGGTGCAGGATATATCATATATATCACTGTGCAAAGCAAAAACACTTAAAAGCAATCAAAAGACAAACCGAGTGTGTAGCATCTGCCAGTTATTGCTAAAGGAGTCACTCCCGGTGAAGGGATCTCGGTCCTTTCCTTATCGAATAAGGTGCAGGATATATCACATATACCGCTGTGCAAAGCAAGAACTGTAGCTACCTGTTTTATTTTGAAATTCGATTCTACAACATCTTAGGTTTCTTTTATTTCATTAATCACATTAATGAAGTCCCATCATTTAAGTACCTAAACATCACAGATAAATACGACGTACACTTATGCCATCCGCATTCGCCTCGATGTCCTCTCGTGCACCGTTAGGTTAGGTAACTAACGGCAGAGCGGGGCAGGGCTAGCACGGGTGTAAAACATAAGTAACGTCTATATAATATATCATATATACTATATACTGTATCTATCACAGAACATCACATGATCACATCACAGATATCGCAGCAGAAGAAACATATGAAATATTGGATATACTAGGACGTCCGTGTTTTCAATACGAGCCAGTATAAAACAAGGATTCCACGGTCGTGATGAATAGCCAAACCCACACCCCTAGACCCCTACGAGAGCGGCAAGCAACCCTACCAATTCTGGAGTTAGGAGACCCGGACTCGACACCTCGAGTTGGTCTCCCACTGGACTCCAGAACCCGGTTACTTGTGCCCTCCTCCTTGGGTCTATCCTAGTGCGGAAAAGTAAATAATATACAAACGGTGACATCTTCCGCAACCTGGAAGTGCCCCAAATGAAAGAATATTACATACAAGTTTTTACATGAATGAAAATGAAAAACACTCATCTCACATAAAAAACCCCGGCTATTCAAACACGACGATCCAATATAACATATCCAGCAACACATAACATCACATGTCATCAACGTAAGTAAATATGCGCATCCCAATTGTCATTGACATATAGCAACGAAACCGGCGATATCACATATTACACTTACGGTCACAGAAAAGAAAGTGTAAAACTACAACAGTTGGAATCCGCAATCTGCATAGACATCGCATGCCTAATCAAATGAATTACTTAGACATCACATGCCTAACAATTATAAACCCCGCATTTTAGTCTCAAAATCGAAAACTCTTTTCAATATCAAGTCGGGCAATTCAACAAGATTCCCGACATCCTGATCGAATTCTCGTCGCAAACTTTAGTAGGCGGCCGCACCCCCGATACCGTCGACGAAGTGCACCAAGGCGGAACACCGCTGCCGCGAGCACCCGAACGGATGCTTTCGGCGACGGGGTTCTCCTACAGTCACTTGGTCGGGGCTATGGGGTGTAGCTGTCTATTAAGTTTACCCGCCGAGTATCCGCGTACGCTACGTGATTGCGACGGACTTTTGATCACATCAAAATTCCGTGGCAACCGATCAAGTGAGACTAAACTGCTATGTTTATAACATTCATTCAGTTATCTCATAACTTCTTGTGAATTCCAATTATTGTATCCCATTCCGGATAAATAGAAAATGTCAAACTTTCCAATCGAACAATCGAACACCCAAGTTTTCCCGAAACAGATCAACACATGAAATAAGTCTAACAACATTCAGTTCGTGTCTCAGTAGCAACGGTCCAGCCATAGAAGGGTCAAGCCAACGCCTCACATGTGGCACGCCGTACTGCCCCAAACCCGAAGGTTCAAAAGGCAGTTCAAGACGGTCACATAATCGAGTTAAGGTTTGTTGTCTTCTAGAGGGTCCATCGCGTTACTTGCACTACTTAGAACGTCGTTAAACTACAGAAAAATCCAACACTTGGAAATTTCCCGGCAGGGGAAAAATTGGGTATTTATATTCGGTCGAACTTTTTAACATATTCTAAAAATACCCGGAAAAGCACACCGACAAAAATTAGACAGTCCGATCGAATACACCGAGTCCCCAATACAACCCAGAAAATACAACTCTGGAATAAATATTAAAAACATCCAGAACACACAAGAAACACCAACAGAAACAACTGAAGAAAACACACATCCTGATCATCACAGACGGCCGCGGAACCGCCGCAAAAGGGGGGTCAACGCCGCGGTTCCGCAGCCGTACTGTTGAATTAGGTTGTCGTTTTCTCCAGTTTTTCTTAGAATTTCCTGCACATTTCTCTGCATATTTTTAATTCCAAAAAATCCACAATTTACAGAATTGTCCAGAGAGCATTTTTCAAGTCGGGGTTTTGGGTTGATCGGACTTCTAACTCCGTCGGGACTTCGCCTAAGGCTCTAGCTAGGCTCTGATTCCAGTGAAAGGTTCCTAGGCACCCTAAGGAGGTCTCGCAAGGCATCGATCATGCCAATTTCAAAAATTATAGGTGCCGAGAAACCCTAACAAGATCGTCGGCTAGATGTCTAGGCGAAAAAGAAACTAGTTAACAACTTAACTAAAGTTTAAACGGAAATACAACCTTTGTAGATCCGGTGCTCCACCTCCATAGCTCAGCAACGAAGTCCCCTCGCTGTCCAAATGAATTCCCGGGCTCTAGCGTCGGCTTCGTCGGAGAAATGGCGAGCTAGGTCGTCGATGTCCATGCCGAAGATGATCTACGTCGAGGCATCGCTAAATCAAGCCCCACCTTCACCAAGTCATGAAAACTTGTGAAGGAAACACACTCTACTACTTGGCAAGAGGTAGAGGATGAAGAAATAGGAAGTGGGTAGACTTTAGAATTGGATTTCTCACTCATTTCCATCAATCACCATTGATGGAGCTTGCTTTCTTCAAGTGAAGAAAGGAAGAAGAAGAATTATGTTATGATAAGTTAATTAAAAAAGAAAAGAATAATCAATCCTTATCATAACATGACCATAGTTAAGTGTAGAGAACTAATCATGGTTTAATGCAATGGTTAGGGTTAAGCTAAAAACAAAATGGTCATCAAGTCAAAGCATTCATGAAGCTTCATGAATGAACAAAAGAAATGCCACCATTTTATCATTTCATTTCCTTTTTCCAATAAGAAAAAGATTAATAAATAAATGAATAAAATGAATAAGCAAATAGTAAACCCTAACCATTCCATTAACCAAGGTTTAATTCTATACACTTAATTAAAAAGGCATGTATCATCAAACATGATACAAGCATGTGCACAAAATCATATCGCATATGCAATGCGCACACCCGAGCGAGAAAATCCATTTAAAGTGAACCGATATTAGTTAATGTAAAGTAATATATCAAATATATAATTATGCATTAAATCAACACTTGATTTAACGATCCGGTCATATCGCATATAACCGACTAATATCAATAGTAACAACTTATCGGATCAACACTTGATCCGATAACCCGGCTATAACGCATATAACCGATCAATGTTACAAATCGCGAGAATCGAATACAGTATCACATACTGGTATTATTCTCGGTCCCGCACATATCTCATATGCGCTCCTATTTCGTTTTGCTTGAGCCAGGAAACCTGTGTGTAGGACTCTAAAGACTCGTCAATACGCCGGCAGCAGGTGATGATCATATCAAACACCCACAAGCCGCAAGCGGTCTGCTAAACGTAATGGCCACCCGGGTATTGAGCGATCAGAAGATCGACGAGCAAGCCCGCTCATACTCCTGTGAATCCAACCAGTAACACTTACCGTACAGTCCGGTCTGATCGTCTGATATGTCGCATATCTCGCCTAGGGGTGGTAAACGTCAGACCCCAATAGCTCGATAAGTCGTGTCGATATGAGGTCTATAACACTTCGAGAAACTACTGGTAACACTTACCAGTAAATCTCAGCAACCCTGGCCAGGGATTTCCTGTTATAGCCAATCGAACACAGCGCAACATCAACTCCCTATACCGGGAGAGACGAATCCCCTCCTATCGCTCATTGCCTCCATGTGATTCGGGACTGTACCCAAAAACCACCGTTTTGCACGCCCTCTTGGACGTGGTAAAATGGAAATCAAAGCACAGTGGGAACCACACAAGACTCTATGAGGATCTCGGGTCAACAGACTACTCTGTACCAGTGTTACCAGAGAACTGCCATCTGACGTAAGGTATAATACCATCTGGGAGTTCTCGGCGAGTCCGTCCAGTGTACCCAGTCTCTACTGAGCACCCGTATATCATCTCTGATGTCAAACACCAATGGATATGGGATCATCCATCGCCCATCTGTATGGGTCGAGAAGGTACACGCTAGTCTACTCTGGTATATCGATGCCCCATCTCGATACACCCACGACTAGGGACTTTGAAGGATGTACTTATGGACTACCATGTCCCCACTAGTATGATCCGCATCATAGTCCAGGTAGTCAAGTACACATCCTAAGGGCTTTACCAACATGTAACACAGAGACAATTAGTATACACGTTAAGGTTAAGTGTAACCAGATAGCATACTATCATGTCGAGCAAGAAAGTCCTTCCTATATACGTCCCAGCATCCACTACAATATACATCCTATGTACAGTAATGGCCTCTAGGGCATACATATAACTAACATGTTTAACAAAGATCCGGGTTTTAAGTCCATGTTACCACCTCTAAGAAAATCGTTTTTTATCAAATTCCGCATGCCCGAAAGTACCGGGAGAGGTAGCATGGACTTACAGTGGTATCAGAGCCTAGTTAAACTCTATCTAACATGTTAGCAAAGTAGCTAGAAGATCGATCAAAGAAAAAGTCGCAAAACGAACCCCGTTTTTAAACTTTCTGTCGATTTTAAAAGTGCTGGAAAACTTTTTTGAAATACACCAAAAATCGACTCAGGGTTTTCTGAAGAAACTGCAAAAATTTGACCCCCTAACTCGATCAAAGCGCCGCGGTTCCGCGGCGGGAGTTTGCTCCCGCCGCGGAACCGCGGCCGAGTTGACTCGGTCATGGGTTTTCTTCTTTGCAGTTTGCTCATAGGGGTATTTTGGGATTTTTGGAATATGTTTTTTATGCCCAGATTTTCCAAAACGAAAATTTTGTATTTGGGGCCTATAAATCCATAATTTTGATCGAACTTCTAAAAGACTTAAGCTGACGGGTTTTTCTGTGATGTGATATTTGTATTGAATGTCTACTAATCGCTATATGTCGATTAGTGGGGGTTATACAAATCTGTGATCTGTAATGTTATTGGAATGTGTATATGAATTCATTGGATTGTCGCGGGTGAATAGCCGGGGGTTGTGAGACGAGAGTTTTCTTTTCTTTCAATTCATGTAAATTTGTAAATTGATGTAATAATTATTTGTATGGCCGCACAACCGGGTCGGGGTTGTAGCCGTCATTGTATAATTTCTTTTTACTGTTTTTGCTCCTAGGATAGACCCATGGAGGGGGTGCACAAACTACCGGGTATGCCGAAGTGCCGAGTGGCCTACTCACGGGGATGAGGGAGGTTGCTTCGCTTCGGGTACTTGGCGGGTAGTTTGCCGCACCCGTAGGGGTCTTGGGTGGGGTATTGGCTATTCACCGCGACCGTGTAATCTTCTTTTCGTTACAGGCTCGTACGAATTGCAGGTTCCTAGTATATCCAATGTGTTCATCTGTAATCTGAAATGTCTATCATTGCAATATATCTATATATGATATTATTTAGGCGTTGCTTATGTTTTACAGCCGCGCTAGCCCTGCCCCCGCTCTGTCGTTAGTTAAGTAACCTAATGGGTAATGACGGGGCCCCGTGGCGAATGCGAATGGCATAAGCGTACGTCATATTTTGGTTGTTTTCTGCAATGGTAGGTTCAAATGATGGGACGCATTAAAAGAACTAATGCAAGAATATCACGCATTAAAAGAACTAATGCAAGAAAATAAACCATGTAAAAGTCATTGGAACACTTTCGAAAAACCACTCGGTTCTTTTCAAAACAAACTTTTAAAATACGGAGTTTGAGCCACTCCTTTTAAAAGCTATCTCGTTCCATCGATTATATCAAGTTCTCTACGTTCACGGTTTCGCCAAAACCATTCGTAGCCCTCCGTCGTTTCACATGAATAGTCAATAGTATTCAAGCTGTGTTTGTTGGCCAAAATCAAAGCATAGTGATTGGTAGCTATTGGGTATTCATGTGCAGCATAGATAGATGCGTTGGTTTGGAACAGTCGTACTGCCTTGTTGGCCAAAGTCAAGGGTAGGTGCGGGTGGATTCAAATTAACCTGGAGAACGACGGGTAGAACTTAACATGTGACTTATGATTTGTTGGCCAAAGTCAAGGTCATAAGAGCATGGGGCAAAAATCCACATCGGGAGTTTCAAAAGAACTGAAACTTGCTAGTATTGCATACCATTTGGAGTGTGATGATTCTGGTAGGATTCCTTCAGTTTCGTCACGCGATGATATTTAGATCCCGATCCTACTGTGAGTATATGCTACTCCTCGGGAAATTTCTCACTTAACGATCAATGCTATAAACCAAGTAGGTGTCTAGAAAGGTGTTAGCGGGGCTACGCTCCCAGGGAAAAGAGGTTCTTAAATTAAGTAACTTTGCGAAAGCGTTGGAAAACCTCCCTCGAAGTACCGACCCCAGCCTGGCCGAACGGTTAAGCAAGTATTGTATGGTGAGATTGATCCTGACTAATTCTTCCTTTTTGGTTTGAGGAGGGATTCGAGAAACAGTGGGAGCCATCCTGTTTAGACAAATTAAAAACCACTCTAAACTTGCAAGAGCATCATGCTGAGTGTTTCTTCTTCTCTCTCCTAATTGCAGCGACCAATCGACATGACTGGACTTAAGTTACTTCTAGATAAAAACATACTGACAGGGCCAAACTACAAAGATTGGCTCAGGAATGTCAAAATGGCAATCACTTACGACAAGCTGGGGTATCTTCTTACCACCAAAGCTCCCCCTGTCCCAAGTCCCACTTCCAGCGTCGCGGATAAGGAAATCCGTAAGACTTGGGAGATTGATAGCGTGAAGGCCAAGTGCCTCGTACTTGCCTCGATGGACAACGAACATCAGAGGAGGCACGAGAATATGGACCATGAATCCATATTTCTCCATACAAAAGAACTGTATGGAGAGCAATCTCGTATCGCAAGATACGAAGTGTCGAAAAAGTTATTTTCGGCAAGGTTGGCCATCGGATCATCGGTAGCGGAACACGTGCTTAAGATGATTGGCTTCATTGAGGACCTCGCGGAACTTGGAACCACGTTAGAGAACGAGCTCTATACGGACTTAGTTCTCCAGTCCCTTCCTTCCACTTACGCCCAGTTTATACTGAACTTCAACTTACAAGAAAAAAAAGTTGAACTTTCAGAGCTCCTCAACATGCTGAGGAGCGCAGAGGGCACCCTACAGAAAGGTAGGGAAACATCCACTTTGTTTGTAGGAGGATCATCTTCTTCTAGGTCCAAGGAGAAAGCCAAGGGAAAGAAGAAGAAAGCCCCCGCCAAACCAAGAGGCGGTGTTAGTAAAGTGGATACGAAGGGAAAAGCTAAAGCAACAAAGAAAGCGGGGAAGCTTGTGGATAAGGAAGAATGCTTCTATTGTCATAAGAAATGACACTGGAAGAATGATTGCAGGGCCTGGAAGGCCAGAACACAGGAATTGAAGCAGGTTGCAGCTTCAGCTTCAGGTGTGTATGTTATTGAAAACTGTCTTTCAATAAACTCTACTTCCTGGGTATTGGATACCGGATCAGGATCTCATATCTGTAATTCTTTGCAGGCGTTGAGAAACCGTAGTGTTTTGAAAGCAGGTGACATGACCCTCAGAGTTGCAAACGGAGCTAGCATGGATGCTAAGGCCGTAGGGGACTATCACCTGGGAATGTCAGAAGGACATGTTTTGGTTTTGCGTAATTATTTTTTTGTACCCAACGCAACTTGTAATATCATTTCTGTATCTTTAGTTTCTAAAGAAGGTTATGAATTTGCGTTTGTAAGTAATGTTGTAAACATTCACCTTAATCAAGTTTTGATTGGGTCAGGTACATTGAGCAATGGTATATACGTATTAAATCAACCACAGATTTTCAATGTCCAGAATACACACAAAAGAAAGTCTCCGGAAATAAATCAGACTTTCTTATGGCATTGTAGACTGGGTCACATCAATGAGAGAAGGTTGATGAAGTTACATACAGAAGGATATTTGAATCCGTTCGAATATCAATCGTATGCCACTTGTCAATCCTGTCTCAAAGGAAAGATGACAAAGACTCTGTTCACTGGACACGGAGTAAGAGCGAGCGAGCTCTTGGGACTCGTACACAGTGACGTGTGCGGTCCAATGTCTACACATGCGCGAAGCAGTTATTCTTACTTCATTACTTTTACGGATGACTTTTCAAGGTACGGTTATGTCTTCTTAATGAAACATAAGTCCGAAGCCTTTAGAAAGTTCCAGGAATATAAGAATGAAGTAGAAAAACAAACCGGCAAAAGTATCAAGATTCTAAGATCGGATCGAGGTGGAGAATACTTAAGTGCCGAGTTCCTGGACTATTTAAAAGAGAACAGAATTCTCTCTCAGCTTACTCCTCCATACACTCCGCAACATAACGGTGTATCGGAGAGACGGAACCGAACCCTATTGGATATGGTACGGTCCATGATGAGTAACGCTGAGTTACCGCGATCATTCTGGGGATATGCGCTAGAATCAGCTGCATACCTTTTAAACCGAGTTCCTACTAAGACTGTGCCTACTACACCAAATGAGATGTGGTGTGGGAAGAGACCCTATCTTAAGCACATTAAGACATGGGGATGTCCAGCTTTTGTTAAAAAGCAGCATGCGGACAAGCTCGAGGCACGCTCAATACAGTGTAAGTTCGTAGGATATCCAAAGAACTCCAAGGGATATTTCTTCTACTGCGAAGAGGAACAAAAAGTTCTTGTTTCTCGCCATGCCTACTTCTTGGAAACTGAGTTTTTGGAAACCCAGATAAGTGGGAGCACAGTAGAACTGGAAGAAATTCCAGAACCACGAGCTATTACTGAAAGCTTAGTGGAACCAGAGGGTTCAAAAGAACAGAACATTCCTACGCCGCTCCGCAGGAGTAGTAGGCAGTCTCATCCGCCCGAGAGATACTACGGTTTTCTCATAGACGGGGATAGAGAGGATTGCATCATAGATTATGATGAGCCTACTAGCTTCCAGCAAGCCGTTCAGAGCGTCGACTCGGTAAAATGGCTGGATGCAATGCGGACCGAAATGGAGTTCATGTACACCAACAAAGTATGGACGTTGGACGTTGCTCCAGACGGGGTAAAACCCGTAGGATGCAAGTGGATCTTCAAAAGGAAGATTGGTGTAGATGGACAGGTTGAGACCTATAAAGCTAGACTGGTTGCAAAGGGTTTTCGTCAAAAACCTGGTTTGGACTATGATGAGACCTTTTCTCCAGTAGCTATGCTGAAATCCATTCGGATCCTTCTTGCCATTGCTGCCTTCCACGATTATGAGATTTGGCAGATGGACGTAAAGACAGCTTTTCTAAATGGAAATTTAGAGGAGTGTGTCTATATGGACCAGCCAGAGGGTTTCATTCAGAGTGGGAGCAGCGGAAAGGTGTGCAAGTTGCTTAAGTCCATTTACGGACTAAAGCAGGCATCGCGGAGTTGGAACATCTGTTTTGATGAGACGGTCAAGGAATTTGGCTTTATCAAAAATCCAGATGAACCATCCATCTATAGTAGATTTGTAGCGAGAACTGTAGTATTCCTCATTTTATACGTGGATGGCATTCTCTTAATAGGAAATGACATTCCTATGCTACAATCTGTCAAGGGGTTCTTGTCACACAGGTTCTTCATGAAAGACCCGGATGATGCCTCATACATCCTGGGGATCCGGATCCATCGTGATAGATCCAAGAGGATATTAGGACTTTCACAGTCCAGGTACATTGACACCATACTGAAAAGATTCAGTATGGAAGATTCCAAGCGCGGTAACCTGCCGGCTTGTCACGAGATCACCCTCTCTAAAGAGATGTCTCCCAAGACTGATTTGGAGAGGGATCACATGTCTATTATACCCTACGCTTCTGCGGTAGGCTCTATAATGTATGCGATGTTGTGTACCAGACCGGATGTAGCTTATGCACTCAGTGTGGTAAGCCGGTATCAGTCAGACCCAGGGGAGAAACACTGGATAGCGGTAAAGAACATTCTCAAGTACCTGAGAAAGACTAAGGAGATGTTCTTGGTGTATGACGGAAAAAACCTCCAGATCGAGGCCTTTGCTGACTCCAGCTTCCAGAGTGACAAGGATGATTCCAAGCCCATGTCGGGTTTTGTCTTTACCCTCAATGGAGGGGCGGTGTGTTGGAAGAGTTCCAAACAGGAAACCGTTGCAGACTCGACGATGGAAGCGGAATACATCGCTGCATCTGATGCCGCAAAAGAAGCTGTCTGGATAAGGAAGTTCTTGAAAGAACTTCAGGTGATTCCGTCCATTGTTGATCCAATACCTCTGTATTGCGACAACAACGGGGCTATAGCTTTAGCGAAGGAACCCAGGTCCCATCGGAGATCCAGACACATCTTGAGGCGGTATCACCTGATCAGGGAGATCGTGGATCGCCAGGAGATCGAGGTTCGGAGAGTCGCTTCAGAAGATAACACTGCAGATCCATTCACCAAGGCCTTGCCCCAGACTCAGTTCGAGCGGTTGATCGAGATGATAGGTCTTCGATACGCCAGTACATGGCCTTAGTGCAAGTGGGAGATTGTTAGTGTATATGCCCTAGAGGCCATTACTGTATCATACTAGTTTGTATATTACTTAATGGAAGCTTGGGATATTCACCTTGTATAAACAATCTTGCTCAAAATAGTAGTATGCTACTTGGTTTGTTTCTACTTCAATGTGTACATGTGTTTATTTTAGTATATCGCCTATACACATTAGTGGAGCCCTTAGGATCTTTGCTTGATTACCAGCGTTGTGATGGCAGTCACACTAGTGGGGGCTGGGTAATCTATAAGCACATCCTTATACAGGTCCCTAGTCGCAGGACTATCGAGACAGGGCATCGATACTCCGGAGTAGACTAGCGTATGTGCTTCTCATCCCAGTGTGGGAGATGGTCTATCCCACAGCCATCAGTACGTCGTACTGGAGATAGTATACGGGTGCTCGTTAGGTTACGAGTACACTGGACAGGACTCGTCGGGAACTGACCGGTTGGTATTTTACCTATCGTCAGTTATCAGTTCCCAGGTGACATGAGTACAGCTTAGTCCGCTGACTTGACACTGTCACTTCGCCTCGAGTGTATTCCCACTGTACTTTGATTACTACCCTACCACGGCTCAAAGGAGTCGTGCAAACAGATGGTAGTTGGGTGCAGTCCCGAAGCACTTGGAGGCAGTGACGGTTAGACAGGATTCGTCTCTCCCGGTATTGGGGGTTGACATCGCGCTGTGTCTAGGAGAGCCATTACACGAGTAGTCCCTGGCCAGGGCAATCGAGATATACTGGTAGGCTTCCAGTGTTATCTCAGGGTGTTTTGGGCTTCACTCCGACACGACTTGTACCGCTATTAGGGGACTGGCGTTTACCGCCCCCTAGGCCCGCCATGCGATGTATCAGACGAACAGACCGGACTGTACGGAGATTGTCACATTCAGGCTCAGTAGGAGTTCAGATGGGTTTCACCTCGTCAGTCTTCTTGTCGGCTTCTACCTGGGGACCGTTACGCACAGCTAGTGCCGCTTGCGGTCTGTGGTTAAACCCACTGCCAGCGTAGTGTCGAGTCTTTAGAGTCCCACACAGAAAGCTATTCGCCTTTAGGCAAAAGAGTAGAGGTCGCATGGTTTTGCGGCAGGTCGCATGGTTTTGCGACAGGGTTCGGTCACATCCGTGCACTTGTGCACGTACAGTGTCCTGACAGTAGACACTAGCGGGCTTTGGTTTAAGCCAGATCCTAGTGTATGTATTGGGATTGGATTTATCCAGTTTGTATTCGTGTTCCTCGGAACACGGATGCGGGTGTGTATGCACAGTTGACGGAGAGACAGAGGCGGAGGATTCTCATTAGGGTTGTTGACCGTTGACAGTTGACTATTGACTTTTTGCTCAACCCTAATGAGAATATGATATGTGATTAACAATTATATTAATTAAGTATTATGGTGACATGGTTGTTGAGGGATTGACTTTGTTGACTTGTTGACTTTGTTGACCAGTTGACTAGGCTTGACTAGTTGACCATCATGATAACTATAGCTATCATTTCATGGCAAAGACTTTTGCTTGCTTGCTCTTTTGTGCAAAATGAGTGCATGAAATGATATGGCTATGGTTGCTTAAACCATCACATAATACTTGATTGATATGAGGTGTTATGATTGTTTTGGATTATGAGAGCCAAATGAGAAAAGTCTTCTCTCATTCTTTCATGCTCATTCTCTCTCTTGTTCTTGAGCTCTCATCTCCTCCTCTTGCTCTCCCTCTCTTGACTCTATGGTTCACTTGTCTCATGAGTTGAGAACCAAGAACCATAGATAAAATCCCATACAAACTCTTCTCTACTCACTCTAGTTCATAAGGTTTAGCAAACCGAGTGAACTAGTTTCTTCAAAGTTCAAAGAAGGAGCCAAAGGTTGAAGCTTTCAGGTGGATCTATCTTCGGCGCAAGGAGACGACGTGGAGAAGCCGATTCGGATGACCATCGAAGCTTGAAGACGAAGGAGTTCGAGAAAAAGAAAGGTATAACCCCCTAACCGAGTAGTTAGCAACTCGTAGTTAGGTTGTTAGTTAGATGTTTAACAAAGATCCGGGTTTTAAGTCCATGTTACCACCTCTAAGAAAATCGTTTTTTATCAAATTCCGCATGCCCGAAAGTACCGGGAGAGGTAGCATGGACTTACAATATCGACACGACTTATCAAGCTACTGGGGTCTGACGTTTACCACCCCTAGGCGAGATATGCGACATATCAGACGAAGAGACCGGACTGTACGGGAGTGTTACTGGTTGGATTCACGGGAGAAAGTACAGGCTTGCTTGTTGATCTTCTGAGCGCTCAATATCTGGGTGGCTGTTACGTTTAGCTGACCGCTTGCAGGTTGTGGGTGTTTGATATGATCATCACCTACTGCCGGCGTATTGACGATTCTTTAGAGTCCTACACAGAGGTTTCTTGGCTCAGGAAAAACGGAGTAGGAGCACATATATGATATGTGCGGGACCGAGAACAATACGTGTATATGATACCGTATTAGATTCTCGCGATATGAGATATCGGCCGGGTATATGTGATATAACCGGGTCATCGGATCAAGTGTTGATTCGATGAACTGATACAGATTATATTAGTCGGTTATTTGTGAAATAGCCGGATTATCGGATCAAGTGTTGATTCAATAATTTAATGTATAATTATATATTTGATATATTAAATTACATTAACTGATATATGCTCACTAAAAGATTCTTTTTCTCACTCGGGTAATACATTGATATATATGCGATATATGTTAATTGTATTATTTTCTTTTGTTACAAATATATATTATATATGTGATATATAATATTGTAACATGTTATAATTACTAATGCAACATGTTTAGTGGAGATTAAACGAGGTTAGGGTTTGGTTTGGGTTAAACTTTTCTAGAAGCTTCTAGAAGCTTTTATTTTGTTTCTTGCAAAGATATTTAGTTTAGATATTTTGCAAGATATTTACTTAACCCAACCCATACCCTTTACTATGGTTAGATCTCTAAAATGGTTAAGTCTTTCTTGACTTAACCATGGTTGCATTTGTAATGATATTAAGAATTCATTATTCATCACAAAGCAATTGATTTTCTTCTTCCTTGAGCTTTTGAAAAGCTTTCTAGTTTTTTCTTATATGATGAAAATGAGTGAGATTAAGAAAACAAATGAGAGCTAAAATCCTACTTCATCATCCTAATCTATCCTAGCCATTTAGATTAGGGTGTTCACTTCATTTAGTGAGTGAGAGCTTGTGTTAAAGAAACTTCAAGGTAGATCATCTTAGTTATCGAAGATCGGAAGCAAGCTTGCATCTTTCTCTTCGTGGAGCCTCTCTAGAGTCCGGGTACTCGATGATCGTAGCGAAGGGACCTCAACATGGAGCTTTAAAAGTGAAGGACCGGACTACAAAGATTGTAATCCCAAACTCTTAGTTTTAAAGTGTTTAACATGCTTTATTTCGCCTAATCTCTAGTAAAGATCTTAGTTAGGGTTGTTCGGCACGTCTAAATTTTAAATCGGGCATGGTTGATGTCTTGTAGACCCTTGTGAGAGTGTCTAGCATCCCTACAGTGGTATCAGAGCCAAGCTAGAGCTTTAGGAGAAGTCTAGGCGAAGTTTAAAGTCCGATCGAACTTCAAATACCCGTAAAACCCTAGTTTCTGGAAATTTTTTCAAAAGTTGACATTTTTCATATTAAAAATGTTCAGAAAATTCAGCAGGTAATTGCATGGGTTACTGTAAAAAACGACCCCAAAATACCTTTATTGCGCCACGGAACCGCGGCCGTACCTTTGCTTGCGCGGCGGTTCCGCGGCGCTACAGTGGAGTTAGGATTAGTTTTTTGCACAGTAATAACCGTAGGTATTTCCTGATTCTTCTGGGAATTTTTAATTATACTCAAGTGTTGAGTTTTCTGGGTTGTATTGGGGACTCGTTGATTCGATCGGATAATTTAACTTTGTTTAATTTTTTCCGGGTAATTTTAGAACGTGTTAAAAAGTTCGAACGGATATCAATAACTCATTTTTTCCCCTGTCGGAAAATTTTCAAAAGTTGGATTTTTTCTTGAGTTTGAAACTTCCGGAAAATCGTGCAAGTAACTCGGTGGACCCTCTAGAAGAACACAAACCTTAACTCGATTATGTGGCCGTCTGAACCGCCTCTAAACCTTAGGGTTTGGGGCAGTACGGCGTTGCCATATGTGAGGCGTTGGCTTGACCCTTCTACGGCTGGACCATTGGTACTGTGGCATGTGATGGATATTTTTTGAACTCCGTTCAAGTGTTGAGAACTATTTGGAAAATCTTGGGTGTTTGTTTATTCGATCGGAAAGTTTAATATTTTCTATTTATCTGGAATGTGATACAATATTTGGAATCCATAAGTAATTATGAGATAACTAGTTTGAATGTTATAAATCTAGCAGTTTAGTCTCAGATGATCGGTTGCCACGGGATTTTGATGCGATCAAAAGTCCGTCGCAATCACGTAGCGTACGCGGATACTCGCCGGGTAAACTTAATAGATAGCCATGCCCCATAGCCCCGACCAAGTGACTGTAGGAGAACCCCGTCGCTAAAAGCATCCGTTCGGGTGCTAGCGGCAGCGGTGTTCCGCCTTAGTGCACTTTGTCGACGGCATCCGGGGGTGCGGCCGTCTACTAAAGTTTGCGACGAGCATTCGATCAGGATGTCGAGAATCTTATTGAATTGCCCGACTTGATATTGAAAAGAGTTTTCGATAAATGAGACTAAAATGCGGGGTTTATAATTGTTAGGCATGCGATGTCTAAGGAATTCATTTGGTTAGGCATGCGATGTCTAAGCAGGTTGCGGATTCCAACTGTTGTAGTTTTACACTTTCTTTTCTGCGACCGTAAGTGTAGCATGTAGTTGTATCGCCAGTTTTTGTTGCTATACATCAACGACAATCAGTGTATGCATACTTACTTACGTTGATGATATGAGATATTATGTGTTGCTGTGATATGTTATATTGGATCGTCGCGTTCTGAATAGCCGGGGTTTTATGTGAGATGAGGGTTTTTATTTTCATTCATGTAAAATTCATTTGTATGTAATATTCTTTTATTGGGGCACTTCCGGGCTGAGGATGATGTCACCATTGCATATTATTTACTTTTCCGCATTAGGTAGACCCAAGGCGGGGAGCAAAAGTAACCGAGTTCTAAGGTCCAGTGGGAGACCATCTCGAGGAGTCGAGACCGGGTCTCCTAACCCTAGAATTGGCAATGTTGCTTGCCGCTCTCATAGGGGTCTAGGGATGTGGGTTTGGCTATTTATCACGACCGTGGAATCCGTGTTTTATACAGGCTCGTATTAAAAACACGGACCTCCTAGAATATCCAATATTTCATATATGTTCTTCTGCTGCAATGTTCTGTGATGAGATCATATTACTGCCTGAGACGAATGTTTATATTATATATATGAGATATATGTTATATTGCTGATTTCATTTCAAATGTGATGCTTGTGAAGCATAATAAAATGGGACTTCATTAATGAGATTAATGAAATAAAAGAAACCTAAAGATGTTGTAGAAACTTGTTTAAAAACTGGTAGCTCTAGTTATTGCTTTGCATAGCGGTGTTCCTAGTAGAACATCCAGCACCTTATTTGATAAGGAAAGAGCTGAGATCCCTTCACCGGGAGTGACCTCTTTAACAATAACTGGCAGATGCTGCATACTCGGTTTGTCTTTTGATTGCTTCTATAGTTTTTGCTTTGCATAGTGATATTTGTGAAATACCCTGCACCTTATTCGATGAGGAAAGAGCCAACAATCCCTTCACCGGGAATGATCTCTTTAGCGAAACTAGAAAAGCCTCAAAAACACTCCATTTAAAATCACTCGATTCTACAACGATATCAAGTTCATTATGCAAAGGGTTTTCTTAAAAACCTGTCGTAGCCCTCCATCATTTCAGATAAGTACTGGTTAGTATTTGTTTCCCCCAATCAGAGCAAAGCTCTGCTGGAAATTCAAAATTTGAATTCTGAAGCAACGCTTCAAATCCCGGGCGCAACGCGCCACGTGTCAGGCGCAGATACATCAGCGCAGCGCCCAAAGCAGCGCACCCAATCAGAACAAAGCTCTATTTAAAGCAAAATTAAAGGAAGCAACGCTTCAGTTGCGCAAGCACTGCGCTGCGCGACACGTGTCAGCGCAGATGCACTAGCGCAGTTGCGCTGCGCTTAGCGCTGCGCGACACGTGTCAACGCAGATGCGCTAACGCAGTTGCGCTGCGCTTCGCGCTGCGCGACACGTGTCAGCGCAGATGCGCTAGCGCAGTTGCGCTGCGCTGTGCGCTGCGTAACACGTGTCACGCGCAGGGGCATTTGCGCCAAACATAATTAATATTTTAAAGAAATCTTTCTGTTCTTGTTAAAACAAGAAGATTTTCTTCTGTAAAACAGAAGCTCTTGGATCAAAGATCCAACGGTGGAAAAAATTCCCCAAATCACTCAGAGAAAGATTTCTTTAACAAATTTAACTAATTTATGGGCACTATAAAAATGACCCTAGACCTCAATTCAAAGGCATCAACATTTTGTGAGAAATCAAAATTTTCAAACAGAGAAAACTCTGAAGAAATTTCAAGAAGAAAAGGTAAAAACCTTTAAGATAGAAGAATTTCTTCTAATAGATCATTGATCTAAAAACAAGATCAATGATCTCCAATAAAAAAAATAATAAAAGTGCTTTGCACTTATGAACCATTGGTTCTCTGAGATCAAGAAAAAACAAGAAATACTTGTTTTCTTTGATCTAAATTAGATCAAGAAATCAAACAGTGCTTTGCAATTTTTCATGAACCATTGGTTTTAAAAGATTCTCAAATTAGTAGTGCCTTGCACTTGCAAAATTGCACTGTTGCGCTCCTGGGTTGGCGCAAGCCACCAGAGAGCGCCACGTGTCAGCATCTAACTCATTTGCGCTGTGCGCTTTTAAGATAGAGCTTTGCTCTCTGAAACTAGCGCAACTCACCACAACGCGCCACGTGTCGGCAGCGCAAGCGCAGCGCACTGCGCTTGCGTGACACGTGTCATCACCACAAGCGCTTGCGCTCTCTGATTGGCGCAAAGCGCCTGACAAATGCAATACATTTCTTAAAGGGCCAGGCCCAAATCAAAAAAGACCTAATAGGCCAAAATAAATTGCAAAGCAACAAATGGGCAAAGCCCAGGTAAAATTGATGCTCTGCATCTTTTATAAAAGGGCAGAGCCCAAGTAAAATTGATGCTCTGCATCATTCATAAATGAGCAGACCCCAGAATAAATTGATGCTCTGCATCCTTTATGGGCAGAGCCCAAACAAAAAAATAGAAAATAATGCAATGCATTATTTAAAAATGGGCTAAGCCCTAGCACAGGTATAACAGACCAAAAACAAATAAAAGTATTGAATATTTTTCAACTGGACTTAGCCCAATCATGGCCGTAAGTCCTCAAACTAAATTGACAGAGCAAGATTTCTCTCCTAAATCAATTTACGACCGGTTCAAGCGTACATCTCTGAACTCCTCTGACACCTATCGTTGTAATCCTTCAACGACGTCAGAGAGGTGACGGGTCCCGATGACCACACATCAAGACGGACTGCAGGGTCCTTAAACTCGTGGACCGAAGCGTCCTTAAACTAATATTGGACTAAAACGTTCTTAAACTAATATTGGACCGAAACGTCCTTAAACTAATAATGGACCACCACGTCCCTAAACTGGCAATGGACCATCATGTCCCTAAACTGGAACATGGACCACTACGTCCCTAAACTGGAATAATAGAGCCTCCAAATGCTCTTTTGCCGGATCTAAACGGTCCCGTTTAAGTTGATCTTAGCCCCAAACACGGCTAACGTATCCTTAAACATTCAAATGGACTATAAAACTCCAAATCAACTTTGGTTCAAGGGTACATCTCTGAACTCCTCTGACACCTATCGTTGTAACCCTTCAACGACGTCAGAGAGGTGATGAGTCCCGACGGCCATATATTAAATGGATCACCACGTTAAGTTGATCTTAGTCTCAAAATAGGACTAACGTATCCTTAACGAACGTTTAAGTTAATCTTAGCCTCAATATGGCTAACGTATCCTTAAACTAAAACACCAAACCTAAATCTAAGTAAATACGGATTTGGACTAATCCACGTCCTACGGGCGACGGCATAACTTAGTCTCCGTATACATTCCACGGGCACCCACAAACAAAACAAACACACGACACGAAGTGAAATTCTGGATAAGGAGAAAGTGGCTACCGCGATGCGGTAGCGTAATTAACTGCAGGGGCTTGCGCCTGCAGGGAAGAGCATTCCCACAATCAAAAACCCCTCAAACGAGGGGGAATCTGACAAAGTCTGCTACATCGGTCGCATCCGTCTAAACCTCCGATACACGGTGCCATAAATCAACTTGGCATTTTCGGAGAGGTGGACGGATAAAACCAAATAGCATCTGCCCCGAATCTCAGGCAAGACGAACCTGCGCGGTCGCGTCTCTGTATTCGGAGGGGAACAGATTCTGGCACGCCCGGTGGGATCTTTTCCTCTTTCCACTCCACATTTCGTGTGTCGTCTTCGTGAACGAATCGCGGTTTGTTAATGGTTGCCTTTGGATTTTAAGTTACTAAGATTTGGTCTTTTGCCTGGCACAGAAATCAAGCATCGATGGCCTCTACCTGTTCGAAGTGCTCCAACTGCAGCTGCAGCTCGCGTCCGGCCTCAACTGGGGGCATAACCTATGGGCCCCAAGCGGCCTCTTTGTTCACCATGCCCATGGAGCAGATTACTCAAGCCACAACGGGGTTGTTTTTCGGAACTATGCTTCTGCCAACAAGCTTCAGCACCCCTGTGCCCGTACAAGAAGCTCCTAAGAAGTCGGCCTTCGATCGACTTTCAGTTATTGCGGCCCCTCTCAACGGATCGCCCAACACCAGTGCCTCGGTCTTCTCCAGACTGGGCCAAAACTCCTGCGGGCCCACAATGAAGCTTGCAGTCCCGGAAAAGGTTATTCCAAAAAGAGTAGCCAAACCTGCTTCTGAAGTCGTCAAGGCGGCTTCTCCTGCTAAGAGATCGATCTTTACAAGATTGACCGTCCCAACTCCCACTCCTGCTCTTGCTGCTCAAAAGACATCAGTCTTTAATAGGCTGACGCCAGCAACAGCCCCACACCCAAACAGGGGGCAAGAAGAAGCTGTTTCTGTCTCTGAACCGATACCAATGGCTCATCATGCTCGACGTCGCCATTGGCGACGAGTGAGGAAGGCAGAAGGAAACTCCCCCTCAGGGTTAACTCCACCTGCTCCAGTGGTGGAGGTCAACACTGCTGTTCCAACTGGGAACAACTTTGAACTGTTGAGTAGGGTACGCAAGAACTCTCCAACCGCTACATTGAAAAGATCTCCTCCACCTGTGGAGAGAGTTCCGGAAACGAAGCAGGAGCAGCCCCCTCGACGGCTGTCCTAAAAAATTTATAAAGTTTGGCGGAGAGTTCAAGACTCCGTAATTGATCTAGATCGCTCTCGTCAAAAGAAAAGTGCGAAGGTACAAGAAGAAAAGGACCGTCTGATCAAACAGGAAAGGACGACAGTCACCAGGGTGCCCACTGCAACGGCCCCTTCAACTTCAACGGCCCACAAAAGAAGAAGGCCGGAGAAAACCCCCGCGCCCGCGGCAAATGCCAGGGGTGGTGAACCTAAACGTCCTAAGTCTGGGGGCATAATAGTTCATACAGTGTACATGGCGGCGGGAAAGGAGGACAGTCGTGCATCCACAGGTCATAGACCGCTTACACGGTCAGTGACCAAGGCTCAGGAGCAACAGCAAAAGCTCCAGGAAATGATGACAGCGATGGCCGCACTCACCGAGCCAAAAGAAACCCCTAAAATGTTCTCGGATGAACGTCAGGAACAAGAAACTGATGCCGAATTCCTTCGTCGCATACTGGAGAAGAAGGATAAAGAGGCTGCAGAACAAGCGGCCAGCATAAAGAAAATGGCCCTCCTGTTTCAGGACATGGTGGGCATGATGATTCAGCAAGACCCTCCTGCTGAAGATTCCCCCATCTTCCTTGAAGACGATAGGGGAGAAATGTCAAATCCTCCACCGGCTCTGTCAACAGCCAAGGAAGAGGCAATCTCCAAAGCCGACCTGGACGAATATATAGCTCAGCAGATTCGGGTCCATCAAGCGACGGAAGCAGCGGGTCTGGTCGTAAAAATGGGGCGACCGTATCCGGGCTGGTATGACCAGATCAAGTACCCGCCAGGTTATACGATACCAAAATTCCATGTGTATAAAGGGACTGGCAATCCCCACCAGCATGTTGCTCAGTTCAGGGCGCTTTGCGGCAACACTAGCGGTGATGATAAATTATTGCTCCGCCAGTTCATTGGCAGCTTATCAGATACAGCGTTCGAGTGGTATTCCGATCTCCCGAACGACTCTATCAAAACCTTTGCTGAGATGGAACTGCTGTTTACCTAGCGTTTCGCGAGTGCCAGCGAGCGTACCCCGATAACGGCATTGATTAATACCAGGGTGAAGCCGGGCGAGACATGGGTCCAATATGCTATACGCTGGCGTAATTTATGGTCCAAATGCGAGCAGCGCATAGAAGAAGCTCCTGCAGTGGGAATGTTTGTGGGAACCTTCGATCCGCAAGCAACCATCACGCAATTTATGATGTTCTTCAAGCCGACCACCTTCCAGGCACTAATCGACAAGCTGGCGCAAATGGATCAAATGGGCCATAAACCTCCTCTTCCAAAGCCGGACTCCCGAAATGAGAAGGGGAAGGGAAAAGCGATCGTTGTCGCTAATGCTCAACAACAGCCGAGTAACTTGAAGCCGGTTGTTCGTCAAAATAATATGCGCCCGTACGTAGCCCTTGAGGAGAGGATGGGACTTCCTTACTCGTTTCCCCGAGATAAAACGAGAAGGTTATTCGAGCTGGTGTTGCGCAATCGACTCATAAATCTGCCGGATCTAAAATGTCCGTCGCAACCAAATGATGTCAATGAGCCCAACTACTGTCCTTATCATCGAGTACTGGGTCATCCGATCGAGGATTGCTACGTCTTCAAAAATTGGCTTGAAGACCAGTACCGACAGGGCAAGTTCGCATTGTCCGACAAATGGAAGGTGAATCCACCGCAGCCCCACACCTCTAAGGGAATGAATACGCCGGGGGAAACATGCTGTCATTGAAGAAGCTCCATGGGAAGTTGTATTATCAGCCAAGACAAAGAGGATGCTAAATGATCTTCAAACATGCCCAGGGATTAAGTGGAAGAACCCGTTGGAGCCGCAGATCATTGAAGGGATGTTGAAGCCTCGTCCAACTCAAAATATCGATGGAGGTGGCCCAAGCATTCACAACCAGCCGTCGAAATCTTCAAAGAAGAAGAAAAAGAAATCAAAGAAGCCCGTGAAGCCTGGCGACAAGCGCACGGACTTGCAAAAACAAATTGACGCACTGGAGGAATACAACCAGAAGGCACGGACCCCCATTACACTCCAAGAATTCCTCAATCACGTCTTTCAAGAGGAAGATGAGGGAGAAAGTTCATCTGATGAATCTGAAGAATACGTGGCGAGATGTCATGTGATTTTCCATTCATTCGTGGACGATGAGGAGACTCCTTGTACTGAACACTGAGGGCAGATCCTGAACCAAAAATTCTGGGGCCATAGGAAGAAGTAATTGACGCATTCCTCAATGAAGCTCTCTTAAAAAGTAAAGCTGATTGGGAGCACGAGGCGATCATATTTGAAAGTGCCAAGCGCCAGCGCCTTGACGAAAGAATTGAGATACTCCCGCTGGAGCAAAGTACACCCACTACGGATAAGATCAAATTCAAGATGAGGAAAAGGTTTGCTAAAGCCGTGTCAATGGGTATGAAGCTACCATCCTCTGAGGGAAGTGTTACTGGTGAAGCGGAAATGCACCTCTCCTACTGCTTATATCATCGGAAGATTTCGCACCCCACTGAAGAGTGCAAAGCTTTCGATAGATGGTGGCAAGGATATGTTGCTCACCGGCAGCATTTTAAGCGGGAAAAGCGCAAGACTCGCCGAGAGCAGAACGGTAGGACCGAAGGGCTTAACAGAACTACCGGCAATTGTCGCATGGTTAACGCCGGAGGATCACAAGTGCTCACATTTGGGAGCGATTCCGATGAGGAGCTGGCTCTTAGCCCCCTCTTTAAAGAGTCCACTTCGGGAAAAGAAGAAGAGCCAAAGATTTGCGAGAATATCCGGCTGCGTAATCGCACGCTGTCCGAAAAGAATCTCGGACCTTTAAACAAAAAAGATAAAGGGAAAGAAAAGGTCTCTGAGGACATCGCCCTAGATGACCAAGTCATGGAAGAGCTAACTGCCAAAGACCCACCGAAGAAAAATAAGGTGGATTACAACGTCTTAGCGCATCTGAGGAAGCTACCCTCGCAGCTCAGCATTCTTGACGCCCTTTTACTATCAAAGGAGGCGAGAGATCCGTTAATTAAGGCACTGCAGGACCCGGAGCAGTTCCAAGCTTTCCTGGCCGAAGAAAAGATGAAGGATGAATTGGAGGAAGTGCACACGGCCGATGTCACTTTTGGCGATGAAGACCTTCTCCTTGGGACGTGCGAACATAATCACCCCCTCTATGTCTCAGGATACTGCCATGATATAAAGATAGGCAAAATCCTGGTTGATAACGGATCGTCTGTTAATCTACTCAATGTGCGGGTGCTAAAGGAAATCTGCATGAGCGTCCAGCACCTTGCTCGGGACAAGATCACCATCTCCGGGTTCGACTCCCAATCATCAATACTCTTGGATCTGTGATACTGACGCTACGCTTTGGGCTGCTCGTCATGGACATTAAATTCCACGTCATAGATGCCAAGACATGTTACAACGCTCTGCTCGGACGACCATGGTTACATGAGTACAACATCATCCCTTCTACATAGCATCAGTGTATGAAATATTTTAGGGATGGTCTCGAGTATACCGTGACAGGAGAGCTGAACCCGTTTTCCGTAAACGAAGTCCGCAAATATGAAGATGCCAAATACTTCTTGCCGAATTTCGAAGACACGGAAAGGTGTCACAAGCCGGAGAACAAAACTAACGCTACCATCCCTGTCTTCGGCAGTGATACCGAGGAGGAAGAGGAGATAGTTTATTCGGGTCCACCCCAATACACCAAGCCGGGACCATCCGCTCCTACGTTGATCTTTGGTAGTGATTCGGAGGATGAGTTCCATGCTGTATTCTCTGCTCGACCTTCAATATGAGCTTCCGCTGACGAAGAGCAAAGTCTGCAAGTCGCCATGGTGCCGCTTAAACATTATAAAGAACTGGATGCGCTCGATACCGACAGTGTAGAGGAGCCATGGACGTTCTATATCCCTCCCAGGCGAGAAGGCGAGAAGGAAATTCTATTCTACCACTCTGAAGAAAACAAAGTGGAGAAAGAAATCTGGCACGGGGCGGATCCTACGCTGGACAGTCTTCAGCCCATCCGTCTACCCAGATATTATACAGAAGGCTTGAAGAGGCTGTTGAAGCGCCAAGGGATACCCTTCAAACAGACCGTTAGAAAGGCTAAATTCTATGATAGGGTCTGGAACGTCCCCGGAACTCAGCACAAGCTGCCTAGTGGGAGGATGGAAACAATCGGACTCGAATACATTCGGTCCAAGAAACGAGAGCTACTCCGCCATTGTTACGTCGTACATGACTTCAATGAAGAAGCAGATGCTCAACGGGAGGACGCTAATCCTGAACCAGTAAAAGTTCTTGATGCAAAAGTGCCCAGTCCGTCGTTCGAGGAACAAATGGACAGGCTTATAAGGGAAGCTGGTCAAAAAGTCCGAGACGATCACAACCGCGAAATGGCCATCTATGAGAAAGCCAAAACGTAACGCCTCCTTCAACGGGCCGTCAAAGATGAAAGTGCCGCCCCCTGTCAACCTATTATAAAAAAGGCTCGACGCAGAGGCAGAAACAAGTCGAAAGGCCAAAAAAGCTCTCAACAGCAACAAAGTGGGATTAAGAAGCCACGCAAGCGGGAAATGAGCGGTTCCGATTTATCCCTCATGAAGAAAATGGGTCGAGCGTACTCGTTTCCTCGGGACAAGAAGAAGAAGATACTTGATCTTGCTCTAAAACATCAAATGCTTAAACTGCCGAAGTCAAAAAACCCCGAACAAGCAGGCGAAGTCTCTGACCCAAACTATTGCTCTTACCATCGAGTAATAGGGCATCCTCTCGAAGACTGCTTCACCTTCTAGAATTGGGTCGAAGATCAGAATCAGCTTGGCAAGTTCGCTCTGTCTGACAACTGGAGGGTAACGCCGCCGCAGAAGTACGAACCCAAAGCCACAAGAACAGAACCAACTCCACATTGGGATTGGAAGCGGATTCGTACTTATCACACGATAACAATATTAAAAGAAGAGCCCGAAAACATGAACAGCCTTCCCTGGTGCTTCGAAAACAACAATGATGAGGCGATCTCAGAATTTCCGCCAGCTCCGAAAGAACTGGAGGATGGAGTACATACCACTGCAGATAACCTCAAGAAAATTGAGTTGGGGACGGTGAAGGACCCGCGACCGACATTTTTCAGCGAGCTGCTATCTGAAGAAAGGGTAGCTGCGTTAAAAGACGTCCTTGTACAACATAGAGATTGCTTCGCATGGAACTATTCCGAAATGCCGGGACTAGATCTAGAAATTGCTGTGCACAAATTGGCGATATCCCCGGACGTCAAGCCAGTCAAACAGGCGCCAAGGAGAATGCGGCTCGAGCTTGAGATGAGCATTAATGCCGAGGTCAAGAAGCTAATCGACTGCGGTTTCATCCAGGAAGTTCAATATCCCGACTGGATCGCCAACATCGTCCCGGTGATGAAGTAAAATGGGACAGTGCGCATATGCGTGGATTTTCGGGATCTCAATAAAGCCTGCCCGAAGGATGATTTCCCGGTGCCAGTCACCGAACTGATGATAGACAATACGTCCACTCATGAGGTTTTCTCCTTCATGGACGGCTCATCAGGGTATAATCAGATAAAGATGCATCCCGAAGACCAGAAGCATACCGCTTTCCGGACCCATTTGGGAATATTTTGTTACAAGGTGATGCCCTTTGGTCTAAAGAACGCCGGCGCCACCTATCAGAGGGCCATGACGAAGATCTTCGATGACCTGATACATGAAATCGTCGAATGTTATATCGACGACCTCGTGGTTAAGAGCAAATCATACGAGGAACATCTCGAGCACCTAAAGACTGTATTTCGACGCCTTCGACGATACAACTTGAAGATGAACCCTCTCAACTTTGCATTCGGAGTTTCTTCGGGCAAATTCCTGGGATTGACCGTCCGACACCGAGGTATCGAGATAGATCCGTCCAAGATCAAGGCGATTATAGAAATGCCTCCGCCAAGGACTCTTAAGCAGCTGTGATCTCTCCAAGGGAAGCTCGCATATATACGGCGATTTATAGCCAACCTTTCGGGAAAGAGTCGTCCTTACAGTCACCTGATGAAGAAGGGAACTCCATTCGTCTGGGATCAAAAATGCCAGGGCGTGCTGGATGAAATTAAACAGTACCTGCAGAACCCGCCAGTGTTGGCTGCTCCGCTTAAGGGAAAGCCTCTTATTCTTTATACAACTGCCCTCGAAGGTTCCTTAGGCGCATTATGGGCGCAAGAGAACGACCAAGGGAAAAAAAGAGCACTCTACTACTTAAGTCGAGTTCTGCTGGGGGCAGAAAGCAACTACTCCCCTATCGAAAAACACTGCCTGGCGTTGATCTTTGCGATAACAAAGCTCAGGCACTACGCATTGGCGCACGAAGTCCGTCTCATCTCGAAGGTGGACCCTCTTAAATATTTAATGTCGAAGGCCATATTGACAGGTCGACTCGCTAAATGGGCTCTGCTCTTGATGGAGTTCTCGATAACGTATCAACCTCTCAAGGCAGTGAAAGGCCAGGCCATCGCCGACTACCTCGCTGAGCATCCGATACCGGCCGATTCTCCTCTGAATTGCGAGTTGCCAGACGAACATGCGTTTGACGCTATCGATGGGAACAATACCCGATGGGAACTCTATTTTGATGGAGTGTCCTCCATGAAGAAACGCAAACAAAGTACGCCAATGATCAAATCGGGGGTAGGCCTCATCTTCGTGACACCACAAGGAGGAATAATGCGCTTCGCTTTCTCCTTAACAGAGCCGAGAACGAATAACGAAGCCGAATATGAAGCCTTGATAGCAGGTCTCGAGATCGCCATCGACATGGGAATTGAAAACCTCCTCATATACGGAAATTCTCAACTGGTCGTTAGTCAAGTAAACGACGACTACCAAACGTGCAAACCGGAATTGGTAAAGTACGGCGAAAAGGTGCAGCAACTGTTGACCCAAATTCCCTCTTATACTTTGGAAAACATACCACGCGCGGAAAACAACAAAGCGGATGCGTTGGCCAAGCTCGCTAAGGAACTGGCTGATGAGAACCTCGATGGCATAAGAATCGTGGTACAAAGCCGTCGGGTGCTTGCCCCAGCAGAAATATCTCCGGAATCATCCGAAGAAAAGGGAGCGACTGAGCAGACGACCTTACAAATAAAAGAACGAGAAAAGGCCGAGGATTGGAGAGAAGTCTTCATAGACTACTTTAAGTCCCATCGAATGCCCGAAGATGCGTCCACGAGACATCAGCTTATGAAACGAGCTCTGTCTTTCGCCTTCGTCAACAACACTCTGTATAAGAGGTCGTTTGATTCTCGGTGGCTGGGATGCTTAGGACCTGACGAAGCAGAAAGAGTCGTTCAGGAAGTTCATGACGGAATCTGTGGTTCTCACCAAGCGGGCCCGAAGATGAAGTTGAAGATCAAACGGATGGGCTACTACTGGCCCACGATGATTCAGGATTGCCTCGAATATGCGAAGCAATGCCACTCATGCCAAATCCATAGGGACTTCATCCACCAACATCCAAATCCATTACATCCAACGGTGGCTAGCTGGCCGTTCGAGATGTGGGGAACTGACATAGTCGGCCCCATCGAACCAGCATCATCCAGGGGACATCGTTTCATCCTGGCGACGACTGATTACTTCTCCAAATGGGCAGAAGCAGTACCGTTGAGGGAAGTGAAGATGGAGAATATCCTCCATTTCTTCAAGACGCGCGTCATATATCGGTTTGGAACGCCAAGACGAATCATCTCCGATAACGGGCCAGCCTACAGGAGCCACAAGATCAGTCGCTTCGCGCAACAACACAATATAAAATGGAGATATTCCTCGGTTTATAATCCGCGAGCTAATGGTCTAGCCGAAGCCTTCAACAAGACCCTGACGAAGATCATGAAAAAGACGGTGTCCCGAAATAAGAAAGACTGGCACGAGAGACTGCAAAAGGCTCTTTGGGCGTATCGAACTACATTCAAGACAGCCACGAACACAATGGCATACGCGTTGGTATTCGGTATGGAAGCAGTACTCCCCCTCGAGATAGAGCTACCCTCACTACGAGTGGCAGTCCACTACGAGTTGACGAACGAAGAAAATGCTCACCTTCGCCTTGAGGAGCTCGATGCCCTTGATGAAACCCGGCTCATAGCGCAACAAAATCTGGAGGCTTATAAAGCAAAGATGACGCGCTCATATAAAAGATTGACCCGACCAAGGACATTCCGCCAAGGCAAACTCGTGCTAGTGGTCAAAAGGCCTATAATCCCCAATCATGCCAAGCGGGGAAATTCGAGCCAAACTATGAAGGCCCGTACATCATAGACAAAGTCTACCAGGGTGGAACCTATCTACTTATGGATATGCACGGTGAAAGGCCTTTCAGGCCAATAAACGGTCGCTTCCTAAAGAAATACTACGCTTAATGAGCCACAGCCTAGGACAATGATAGATGACGACGACTATGTCCGCTCGCTATCTTCCTAAGCTCAAGCTTTATAAGCAGTAGCCAGCCTTCTCCATGACGGACCGGAACGTCCTTAAACTAACGACGGACCGAAACATCCTTAAAACTACTACCGCAGCATCCTTAGGCTGACGAGATGAATAAATAAATAAAAAGAGAAAAAGAAAAAAGAAAAAAGAAATTATAAATATAATAAAAAATAAAAACGGTATGTCCATAAGCAAAATGGGCACGGATGAAAACCCGAAAGGGCTCCGTGAGTAAAAACAGCAGGGCTACCGGCGAGTGTTCGTGAAAACCCGAAAGGGCGCGACCTCGTAAAAAAAAAAGAAGAAGAAGAAAATAAAAAAAACAAAAAAAAGGTATGTCCATAAGCAAAATGGGCACGGATGAAAACCCGAAAGGGCTCCATGAGTAAAAACAGCAGGGCTACCGGCGAGTGTTTGTGAAATCCCGAAAGGGCGCAACCTCGTTAAAAGACACTTATAGGGTCCTCTCGACCTTGTAAGGAGAAACCACCCGTGTGAGATCCTTACGACTCACAAGGGAGCAACACACTTAGGTATCCCCACGGTTCCTAAGAAGAAAATACACTTGCGAGATCCTCACGACTCGTAAGGAGAACTCTCTTATGGGACCCTCACGGCTCATAAGATTTTAAAGTCTTAAGTTACAGAAACCTAAACCTGTGCTTAAGAAAACCCCACAACTTCCGATATTGCCCTACAAGTGGTCCAATACTGGCTCTTGTATACAATCCACGAGCGCGAATAGACATTTCCCTAACCAAGTCCCATCCATGACTGGAGACATGTACGCATGGTGAACAACCCTTGTAAATCCTCTCGACTTATAAGGAGAAAACCCTCCTGTAGGATCCTTACGACTTACAGAGAAACAAACACTTAGGAATCCTTACGATTCCTAATGAGAAAATACACCTACAAGATCCTCACGACTCATAGGGAGAAATAACTTTATGAGACTCTTATGGCTCATGAAGCCAAAAGCCTTAGTCGACAGGACCTTAACCCTGTTCGCTAAGCCACCTTTGGTCGACATCGACAGAGGCAAATGATGATTCGCTCCTGGTAATATCCCAGTTGTAGCGGTTCTGATGCCGAAATCGGTGTCTAATTTCAGGTTTACGGCGAAAAGCCAGTAGGCCGCACATGCATATGAAGTAGCCGAAATGATGGGGCAACTTGCAATAAAAAGCAGCAAATAAAAATGTATGCATGCAAAATAGCCGAAATGATTGGGCAACTCGCAATAAAAAGCAGCGAGTAAAAATAAAATAAACAGCGGAAATGATTGGGCACCGTGAATAATAGCCGAAATGATTGGGCAATCGCGACCTTTGCGATATAAAAGCTGAAATGATAGAGCATCGCGGAAATAAAACAAAAATATTGATGATAAAACTTTGGCCCTACGGTTGAGATCACATCGATCCCTGTATACAATCCAAGGGCGCAAATAAAGAGGGAACCATACTTTCCCAACAGGCTCCGCCAGAAAATGAAGCCAAATCTCGACGGTTCATCTCAACTCCGAAAAAACCAGTGTCTTCGGCAAAATATCTCAACTCAGGGAAACAAACAATCCTTGACGAGAGCCTCCTGATCCGCGTCGACTCGTAGAGCAACCAGTGCCTCCGTGGGAAATTCTCGATTCGTTTCAACACCAGGGAAACAAATAATCCTTGGCAAATACCTCCACTCAGGGAAACAAACAATTCTTGACGAGAGCCTCCTGATCCGCGTCGACTCGCAGAGCAACCAGTGTCTCCGTAGGAAATTCTCGACTCGTTTCAACACCAGGGAAACAAATAATCCTTGGCAAATCCTCAACTCAGGGAAACAAACAATCCTTGACGAGAGCCTCCTGATCCGCGTCGACTCGCAGAGCAACCAGTGTCTCCGTGGGAAATTCTCGACTCGTTTCAACACCAGGGAAACAAATAATCCTTGGCAAATACCTCAACTCAGGGAAACAAACAATCCTTGACGAGAGCCTCCTGATCCGCATCGACTCGCAGAGCAACCAGTGACTCCGTGGGAAATTCTCGACTTGTTTCAACACCAGGGAAACAAATAACCCCTGGCAAATACCTCAACTCAGGGAAACAAACAATCCTTGACGAGAGCCTCCTGATCCGCGTCGACTCGCAGAGCAACCAGTGTCTCCGTGGGAAATTCTCGACTCGTTTCAACACCAGGGAAACAAATAATCCTTGGCAAATACCTCAACTCAGGGAAAAAAACAATCCTTGACGAGAGCCTCCTGATCCGCGTCGACTCGCAGAGCAACCGGTGTCTCCGTGGGTAATTCTCGACTCGTTTCAACACCAGGGAAACAAATAATCCTTGGCAAATACCTCAACTCAGGGAAACAAACAATCCTTGACGAGAGCCTCCTGATTCGCATCGACTCGCAGAGAAACCAGCGTCTCCGTGGGAAATTCTCGATTCATTTCAACACCAGGGAAATAAATAATCCCTGGAAAATACCTCAATTCAGGGAAACCGACGTCCTTGATGAGAGCCTCCTAATCCGCGTCGACTCGCAGAGCAACCGGTGTCTCCATGGGAAATTCTCGACTCATTTCAACACCAGGGAAACAAATAATCCCTGGCAAATACCTCAACTCAGGGAAACAAACAATCCTTGACGAGAGCCTCCTGATCCGCGTCGACTCGCAGAGCAACCAGTGTCTCCGTAGGAAATTCTCGATTCGTTTCAACACCAGGGAAACAAATAATCCCTGGCAAATACATCAACTCAGGGAAACAAACAATCCTTGATGAGAGCCTCCTGATTCGCGTCGGCTCGCAGAGAAACCAGTGTCTCCGCGGGAAATTCCCGATTCGTCTCAACTTGCAAGATGAAGCCTCAGGCAGCAGGGATTTTTTTTTTTAAAAAAAAAAACTTGCTTCCTGAACAATAGGACCCTGCAAGTCGGTCTAAAACGGTATCTTGCATACTATTCATGGGTCTCACTCTCCAAAGTCGAGTTTCGACAAGGAGGGAAACAACTGCTTACGGGTCCTCTCGACTCGTAAGAGGGAAAAATTCTCTTATAGGATCCTTACGACTTATAAGAGAAAACATACTTAGGAATCCTCACGGTTCCTAAGGAGAAAACCCACCTATGAGATCCTCTCGATCCGTAGGGTGAAAAGTCTCTATGAGACCCTCACGGCTCATAGAGTTGAAAAGTCTTAGGCGGAAGATCTGAACCTGCGGCCTAAGCCATCACTATCTCATGAAGAAATCAAGATGCTTACTCTATTATCTGCTAATTATGTTTATCAAGACAGCATGCTGATAATAAGAGAAGGCAGAAAGCAAAAGAACATACAAGACATTGCAAAGGAAAATGTGTATCTTTTATTCATAAACTTGATTGAGTACAGGATACATTGTGTTCAAGAATAAAGAATATATATATACATTTTTTTTGTTTACAAGTACAAACGATACAAAGAGGGATCGCTACTGAGAAGGAAGTGTCTTTAACAAATCCGCAAGCTGCTCTCGCACTTCCTTCAGCACCTCCTCCTGAGTGGCTGCCGCGGCCACCTCCGCTTCCACCTGGGCCCGCTGCTGCAAAAAGGATGAAAGTTACTCCTCGGCCGCCTTCTAGGCTGCTTCCTGGTTAGGTGCATCCCGATCGACAATGTCAAGCTGCTGCCTCAATGATAACCCTTCGGAAAGGCATTGCAGAAGGCCCTCAAAGACAACCTTCAGCCATGCAGCATTGGCCTCCACCTGAGCATGCAGTTGGGCAGACTTGCTCGAAGTCTCACAGCGCTCCTTATGCCTTGAAATAACTTCTTGTTCGAGATGGCGGAAGTAAGAAGCGCTCTGTTCAATCCACGCTGCTCTTTGATTATTGGCGGCTAAAGTCTCGGGAGAGGGACGCACCGACTCCAGCTGATGCAGGCGGGCCTCGATCTCCCTGCAATGGTTAACCTAAGATGTGATGATGCCCTCGTCATGAAAGTTCACGAGTATCACCAGCATCGGGTTAACCGCCGTAGCGAAGTCTGAGGCAGATGTAGGAGTTTTAACGTCGAGTTCCTCGACGTAATCACTCAACGTGCATAGACTATTCGCGGCGCCTTTCGAAGATGGACGTCTCAGATAAGGACCTGCCGGCATTGTGATGTGAGACTCGAAGGGCTCTGAGACCGGAACGACAGCTGAAAAGAAGCAAGTTGTGATCAGATAACAGTTCAGGAAATAAAAAAGGGGGGTTATCAGTGTAATAATCGCTGTACCAGCTGAGGCAGGTGGCAAGGCCGGAAGGGTCGGTGGTGCAGCCGATCTTTCATCCCCTCCTTCGATTTGTAGCACTGCAGTCGGGGCAAAAAAAAGTTAGAAGTAATTCCATCAATGAAAAAGAAAGATATCAATGGAAACCATACTTACCAGCGCCACCGGAGGAAGAAGCGAGTTCAGATGGGAAGGAGAAGTGTGGGAGTAACACTTGATATAGATGATCAAATAGCACTCCTGAAAAGACATAACAGTACGACTTTAGTACACAAATTATACGTCTGAAAGATAAGATTAATAAATTGCAAACCCATACCTTCCAACATCTTCAATGGTATGAGAGAGGGTTGAGTGGTGACCACCGCCAAGGCAGTCGTTGAAGGCGCTCCCTCGAGCAGTGGGGCATCGGCGCTAGCCGCACCTGCGTTATAAAAAAGGTGAACTTGTCAGAAAGGATTATAAGGTAAAGAAAGACAGTAACTTGGGATTTACCTGATGAGCTGCCGGCTGAAACGGAGGCGACTCCCTTCTCCATCGACATGAGGCCACCGCCCGTGGCCTCATCACCCGACTCGATGAGGACCGTCGTCGTGCTCACGTGGCCAGGAGACGGCGGAAGATCGTTGGCGGGGAGGGCAATGATTGGAGTGTTGCCGGACTCTTGGGAGAGAGCGGCTGACTCTTCCCCAAAAGTCATACCCATCTCACCCGCTACTTCTTCGGGCTCCGCGGTCTCCATCGGCTCGCCCGCCGTCACCACGAGGTCGCCGGCCTCAAGCGCCTCGTCCGCCACTACCCTAGGCTCGGTTAAGACAATCATTTCATCTGCCGCCGCTTCAGGCTCGGCATCAATGACCTTCTCGGCTGCAGACCCCTCAACCTCCATCTCAGGCTCCGAAGCCTCAGCGACGTTGCCCACCGTCGGCTCGGGTTCGGCAGGTGCCGCCTCCTCTGTTTCCTTAGGTTCAACGGTCTCCGCCTCCCTCTTGGTCGGACTTGGCCCTGCAAGATAAAATATATAAAAACCGATGGCATTATAATTCTTACAACAAAATTCTGAGAGAAATATTACCTGAAGTGGATTTATCATTTGCGCTCCGAACTGCGCGCGCCACTTGTCTGCGAGCAGTGGATTGGGCGACAGGGGCCTCTTCGGAGGGAGTACCAGCACGAGGGACGGTGCTGGGGCCCGCTCCCGTGGCCAAAGTAGCCCGGCGTGCCTTCGCTTCGCGACTTGACTGTTTCCTCTCCTCCCTAGCTGTCTTCGACTCTTCCTTCAAAGCGTCGTCGTCCTCGTTCAGAGATGCCTCCAGAGCCTTTAAGGCATCTCTCATTGGCTCTTCAATACGGACCACCCGCGGTAGCCCCGAGGAAGCAGGAACATCGGCAGATGGCAGAATGTCCGCGTCGCTTGGCGGGAACGACATTGAGGTTCCTGCGATAAAAAGGGAGAGGTTAGATCGACCATAACACAAGGAAAATGAAAACTTGATGAATTGAAACTTACTAAGGCCCATGGACGCTCTAAGACGTTCCTCCTCTTGGAAAGTCTTCAGGGAAGCGGCGATGGCTTCCTCAGTGGTGATGCCTGTTGGAAGAAAAGAAGGAAAAATATTAGTCAAAGGCAATAATAAAAGATATGATGTAATAGAAAATGCGAATAGTGATTACCTGATGCCGCAAGCTTAGCCAGCCATGCGTCACGCCTCGCTAACCGCTCCGAAGCTTCGAGGGCGGCCTCCAAATCCGTGTCATCCAGCATGACTAACCCCTCGTTAGTCCCATATTCACTCAAGCCCTCGGCATAGGGAGCGTGGGGTTCCTGACCGAACGCGACGTCTACGGCGAAGAGCGACTTCTTTTTCTTCTGCCCGCCAACCCTAGGTGCACGCGGGATCGACTTGCGTTTAGCAGCTACCTTGGGACGGCGGGTCCCGATGTCCGCACCCACGCCAGACTCTGGCGAGGCTACAGCCACTGTCTCCACTGGAGCACATGGCGCTGGAGGTGCATCCGCAGTATCATGGAGCGGCGATCCATGTGGAGGACTTTGCGCACACGATGGCCCGGCTCTAAAATCTTTCAAAGGGGGAACTACCGACGTCCTTGGCACTAAGGGAGCGTTACGGTCGGTACCTGGAGGCACACCCTTACGGTCGACCAGCAATCGCCTTTCCTCCTTTATAACGGCCCCCGTCGCATGATTGTACCATTCTTTATATACATTGAAGAGTCATGGAGCGCAGGCCGGCGCACTGATAAAAAAATGAGAACCCGTGTTCAGGCGCATGAAGTGATGCAGCGTGTTCTCCATCCCTTCTTCAGTGACAGCGGGTTCCAGCAGGAAAGTTTCCAAGGGGACCCCTTGATCGTAGCCCAGTTGTTGGGCGAAACGATGCGGGTTATATCTCATGAAAATCGCCGCACCGTTCTGCCTGAAGACTAGGAAGCCTGGTATAATATAATATAAGTGAAGGGTCTCCCGGGCCGTCAAAACTGAGGCTCCATCCTTAAAGGAGTCTTGTAATGGTCGCACCGCAGTGGTGGACGCCTTTCTAATAGTCAACACCTTGTCAATAAAGGACATCCCGGCTCCAACGGTGTGAAGGCGAAGGAGCAAACCCCTGGCGTTCCGTGGTGATGGGTCACAATTGATGTGCCGATCAGCTGTATAATGCGAGGGAAACTGCACTTGTCGAAGAACGAGGGCCTTTTGTGCATGCCGAAGACACCCTCCGTGTGTAGCTCGAGCCACGATACAAAGTAGTGCATCGGGAAGACCACATGCAGTACCCCGGGCTCATTAGCATCCGCTGCTCGACTGAGGCCATGATATAGGTGTACCAAGCCGGCGATCCCAATGGCCACCTTTACCCCGATGGCCATCCGGTGGGCTGGGTAAAAGACAGAGGGCTGCATACGGTGAGAGTGCATTGGGATCGCAAACCAACTCAGCCACAACCCGAGAAATCCTAAGAAAAAGGCCTCCTCGTCCATCCCAGGGGCCACAATTTCTGCAAAAGACATAGTCGGGAAGTCCGGAAGGAAAAAACCCTTTTGGTCTATCTCCTTCTCCGGCAGGTTGTCCACACCTAGACCGAAAGGGTCATCCAAGGTAGCGAACTTGGCAGCTTCTGATGAGAGGACGCTTGGGCGAAGGAACCGAGCGATGAAATCCTCAAAGTTAACTCCTCGACTCCCACGTTCGATGAAAAGGGACTCATAGATGTTCAACATTTTAATCAAGCTTGGGAATTGGTGTTGAACAGCATTCTCCGGCGTGAGCCTCCTTACCACCGGCTTAGCACCGAAGACGTACTCATCTGTCAGGAGTAACTCCTCTTAATGTTCCCCTATGACTAATAAACCGGATACCTCCGTGAACTCCTCCAAAGAGATTGACACTTCCCGATCCATGGCAAGGAAAGTGTGGGTAGGAATGTTCCACTGCTCCAAGAAAGCCTTGAACCACCAGGTGGGGAGCGTGGGGTACTGGAAGAGAGAGACGTAGACCACGGTGTACAATCCTAACCTTATCAACCGCGACTTCTTCGTCGACAGGATATACCGGGACCACGGCAGATAACCGATCGGATGGCGGGGGATCAGACCAATGTTATATGATTGCCCCCAAGGTCGCGCCTCACCCTGACAGATACGGCGTCCTAGGATATCCAAAACCATAGGACGCTGGACTGGAATCGCATCCATAGCAAGATGAAGAAAGCCCTTTGAGGTCCAATCAACCATCTCCATGGCATACTGCACCGAGGGTGGAGTAGCATAGTGAATCGCCGTAATGGGTTCCGATGGCACTGCGCAGGTGAAGCTCCGTCGACCCATGATAATCTGGTTATACCACGATCCCCAAAGGTGGAGACTCTTGCATTCCGGGTCATGGTCCTTAATCATGGCGAGAACTTCACGGTCCAAGGGCGCTTCAGAAAACCCTTCCTCCGAGCGGGCGAACGGGAACGAGGTATTGAGAGACATGGTCACTGCAAAGGAACAAGAAATAGCCGTTAGTGCTGCAATTCCAACGCTTGGCGTTTAAAAATTTTCAATTAACTGAATTTAAAAATTAATTAAATTAAAATTAATCACACCACACTGCAGTGTAGTGGGTAGGGGACCCACAAAATCTGGATGAAAATGCCTCATTTAATAAGACAGCCTCATCATTGGGTGAGACTGTCAGTTAAAGAAAAGATCTCCAAGTGAATATTCTCATTAGTGGGGAATCCCTAGAGACAAGGAGAAAATCTCCTCTTTCAGAGCAAAGCTCTGTCACAGAATGACACTTGTCAAATTCTGGTCTCAAAGGAATAAAATTCCTTAAAAGTGCATAGCTCTGTGGTAATAATGGAAAGATCCATCAAATTTTTTTTTAACACTTAAAAGAATTAAAATTTTTGGAATCTTGAAAAATCCATGAAAACTTATAATAAGTTCTTCATTTTTCAGATCTAAAAGATCTACACTTGATCCAAGAGCAAAGCTCTGTTGATGGGTTAGAACCCATGAACAAGATCTCTGTAGATCAATAAGTTTTGAGAGCAAAGCTCTGTTTATGAAACCCCAATGGGGATTTCTTTAGATCAAAAGATCTGTGAGAGCAAAGATCTTTGGTTTAAGATTGGTTTGAATTAATTTAGTTTAATTTAGATTAATTTTACCTAAAGTTTCTAACTTTGGAAATGAGCAAAGCTCTGAAGTTCTTAAGCAAGAGCAAAGCTCTGTTGAAACCAAAAATCTTGAAAAAGGGTGAAGATTTTTTTTAAAGGCCAGAGGTCCTATTTATAAGGCGCTTGCGCCCCTTCAGCTCACCCCTTGATCCAACGGTCAGAAGCTTGCCACCGCTGCACTCACGTGCGCGCCACGTGAGCGCAACGGTGGGGGGCATTTGTTTCCCTCAATCAGAGCAAAGCTCTGCTGGAAATTCAAAATTCGAATTCTGAAGCAACGCTTCAAATCCCGGGCGCAACGCGCCACGTGTCAGACGCAGATACATCAGCGCAGTGCCCAAAGCAGCGCACCCAAACAGAGCAAAGCTCTATTTAAAGCAAAATTAAAGGAAGCAACGCTTCAGTTGCGTAAGCACTGCGCTGCGCGACACGTGTCAGCGCAGATGCGTTAGCGTGGTTGCGCTGCGCTTTGCGCTGCGTGACACGTGTCATGCGCAGGGGCATTTGCGCCAAACAGAATTAAGATTTTAAAGAAATCTTTCTATTCTTGTTAAAACAAGAAGATTTTCTTCTGTAAAACAGAAGCCCTTGGATCAAAGATCCAACGGTGGGGAAAATTCCCCAAATCACTCAGAGAAAGATTTCTTTAACAAATTTAACTAATTTATGGGCACTATAAAAAGGACCCTAGACCTCAATTCAAAGGCATCAACATTTTGTGAGAAATCAAAATTTTCAAACAGAGAGAAATCTGAAGAAATTTCAAGAAGAAAAGGTAAAAACCTTTAAGATAGAAGAATTTCTTCTAATAGATCATTGATCTAAGAACAAGATCAATGATCTCCAATAAAAAAATAATAATAATAGTGCTTTGCACTTAAGAACCATTGATTCTCTGAGATCAAGAAAAAACAAGAAATACTTGAATTCTTTGATCTAAATTAGATCAAGAAATCAAACAGTGCTTTGCAATTTTTCATGAACCATTGGTTTTAAAAGATTCTCAAATTAATAGTGCCTTGCACTTGCAAAACTACACTGTTGCGCTCCTGGGTTGGCGCAAGCCACCAGAGAGTGCCACGTGTCAGCATCTAACTCATTTGCGCTGTGCGCTTTTAAGATAGAGCTTTGCTCTCTGAAACTGGCGCAACTCACCACAACGCGCCACGTGTTGGCAGCGCAAGCGCAGCGCACTGCGCTTGCGTGACACGTGTCGTCACCACAAGCGCTTGCGCTCTCTGATTGGCGCAAAGCGCCTGACAAATGCAATACATTTCTTAAAGGGCCAGGCCCAAATCAAAAAAGACCTAATAGGCCAAAATAAATTGCAAAGCAACAAATGGGCAAAGACCAGGTAAAATTGATGCTCTGCATCTTTTATAAAAGGGCAGAGCCCAAGTAAAATTGATGCTCTGCATCATTCATAAATAAGCAGAGCCCAGAATAAATTGATGCTCTGCATCCTCTATAGGCAGAGCCCAAACAAAAAATTAGAAAATAATGCAATGCATTATTTAAAAATGGGTCAAGCCCTAGCATAGGTCTAACAGACCAAAAACAAATAAAAGTGTTGAATATTTTTCAACTAGACTTAGCCCAATCATGGCCATAAGTCCTCAAACTAAATTGACTGAGTAAGATTGCTCTCCTAAATCAATTTACGACCGGTTCAAGGGTACATCTCTGAACTCCTCTGACACCTATCGTTGTAATCCTTCAACGACGTCAGAGAGGTGACGGGTCCCGATGACCACACATCAAGACGGACTGCGGGGTCCTTAAACTCGTGGACCGAAACGTCCTTAAACTAATATTGGACCGAAACGTCCTTATCTAATATTGGACCGAAACGTCCTTAAACTAATATTGGACCGAAACGTCCTTAAACTAATAATGGACCACCACGTCCCTAAACTGGCAATGGACCATCACGTCCCTAAACTGGAAGATGGACCACTACGTCCCTAAACTGGAACAATAGAGCCTCCAAATGCTCTTTTGCCGGATCTAAACAGTCCCGTTTAAGTTGATCTTAGCCCCAAACACGGCTAACGTATCCTTAAACATTCAAATGGACTATAAAACTCTAAATCAACTTTGGTTCAAGGGTACATCTCTGAACTCCTCTGACACCTATCGTTGTAACCTTTCAACGACGTCAGAGAGGTGATGAGTCCCGACGGCCATATATTAAATGGATCACCACGTTAAGTTGATCTTAGTCTCAAAACAGGACTAACGTATCCTTAACGAACGTTTAAGTTGATCTTAGCCTCAATATGGCTAACGTATCCTTAAACTAAAACACCAAACCCAAATCTAAGTAAATACGGATTTGGACTAATCCACGTCCTACGGGCGACGGCATAACTTAGTCTCCGTATACAATCCACGGGCACCCACAAACAAAACAAACACACACGACACGAAGTGAAATTCTGGAGAAGGAGAAAGTGGCTACCGCGATGCGGTAGCGTAATTAACTACAGGGGCTTGCGCCTGCAGGGAAGAGCGTCTCCACAATCAAAAACCCCTCAAACGAGGGGGAATCTGACGAAGTCTGCTACATCGGCCGCATCCGTCTAAACCTCCGATACACGGTGCCATAAATCAACTTGGCATTTTCGGAGAGGTGGACGGATAAAACCAAATAGCATCTGCCCCGAATCTCAGGCAAGACGAACCTGCGCGGTCGCGTCTCTGTATTCGGAGGGGAACAATATTCGTGTTGCGTTTGTTGACCTTAGCCAAGGCGTATTGTGCGGTAGCTGATTAGTGCTTATCTGTATAAGCATATGATGTGATTGAGTTAGGGTAGTCGTGCGACTTTGTTGACCTTAGCCAAGGGTCGTGCGGGTGGGTTTAATTCAATCGAAAAATGACGGGTTGAACTTGGCTAGCACTTATGATTTGTTGACCTTAGCCAAGGTCATAAGTTGCTAGGGGAAAAATATTATCGGGAATTTCAAGTGTTGAAATTTGCAATGAGATTGCATACCTTCTATGAGATAGTTGGATCCCGATACCCGCTGCAAGTAAGAGTTACTCCTGGGAGAGTTTTACACATTACAATTAGCCGATCAAGTAGGAGTCTAGAAAGGTGTCAACGGGGTTACGCCCCAGGGAAAACGAGGTTTACTTTAATTAGGTTCGTGCGAAAGCACGGGGAACCTCCCTCAAAGTACCGACACTGGCCTGGCTGAAAGATTGGCGAACTTGTAGGGTGTAATTAATCCTGGCTAGTCTTACCTTTTAGGGTTTGAAGGAAGATTTGACTAAAACAGTGGGAGACATCCTAATTAGGTAAATTGATAACCAATCTAATCTTGTAAAAGCGCACGCTGAGTATTTTCTTCTCTCTCTCTCCTGGTTACGACTATGTCACGCCTTAATTAAGATAATAATACGGATGTATTGACCGAACCCGCTTGTTATACTGCGCTAAGGAACGTTGGTCCCGCTCCAACTTATAATTATTATAAGACAGAGCAGGAAATAGGGAATTACCAGAAATCCCGTGCCGCCCAACGAAGAAAGTGCTTGTTGATGCATCTTCTTCGGGTGTGTTCATTACACAGAACTGTTTCTCAATATCCTTTACGTCCTGGGTATTTTATACCGGATCAGAATCTCACATATGTAATTTGTTACATGGGCTATAGATAGGTAGAGGACTGAGAACGGGTGATAAATTTTATGAGATAGAAACGGTGCAAGTGTTGCAGCCAAGTCTGTTGGTAGTTATCATCCTGTATTAGCAAATACATTGATTCTGAATGAATGTTATTAGATACCGAAGCTGATATACAACATCATATCAGTCTCTTTATTAGTAAAGAAGGATATAATTTTGTATTGTTGGATAATGTTTTGAACATTTCCTATATCAAGAGTTGATCGGATCAGGCACGTTATCTAAAAGCATAGACGTTCTAAATCAAACCACGGTTCTTAGTGTACAGAACACACACAAGAGGAAAAGTTCAGAAATGAACGAATCCTTTTTAAGGCATTGTAGACTAGGTCATATCAATGCGACCCGACTAGCTGAAGTTACATTTAGATGCATATTTAAATGAGTTTGAATTTACATCTTATGAAACTTGCCGGTCATGTCACAAAGATAAGATGACCACAGCTCTGTTTATTAGAAACAGAGAAAGAGTTACTGAACTCTTGGGATTGATACATGATAATGTATGTAAGGTCCCCTGTCTACACATGCCAGGACCGGTTCTTTGTACTTCATTATATTCACTGATGATCACTCAAGATTCAGACATATGTTCCTGTTGAAACACAAGTCCGAAGCTTTTGAGATATTCACAGAATATAAGTTAGAAGTAGAGAACCAAAACGAGTACAAGTATTATGTCCATTGATGAGATCAAGGAGGAGAATACTAAAGCACGGGATTCCTGGACTATTCTAAAGGAGAATGAGATTCTCTCTTAGCATTACTCCTCCGTATACACCACAGCACGTCGGTGTATCGGGGCGGAGCAATCACACCCTATTTGATATGGTGCGCTCTATGATGAGTACTACTGAGTTTCCTATTTCCTTTTGGGAGTTATGCACTTGTGAAGCTGCATACCTATTGAATAGGGTTCCAATCAAATCAGTTGCCTACCACTTCATATGTGATATGGAATAGGAAGAGCCCATATCTTAAGTAAGTTAAGATTTGGGGTTGTCCGACCTATGTCTAAAAGCAAAATCCGGACAAGCTCGAGGCAAAGTCAGTTCTGTGGAAGTTTGTTGAATATCCCAAGCATTCGCAAGGGAATATCTTCTACCAAACCGAGGAACAAAGATGTTTTGTTTCTCAGCATGCCACCTTTGTAAAAGGGAATTTCTTGTAAAGAAATTATTGGTCATGAGGTAGAACTGGAAAGAGTTCCAGCTATACAAACTGCAGCTGATGATTTGGTAGAACCAAAGGATTCAATAGTTTTCAACGAACCTCGGCCTCTCCACCGATCTAGTAGGGTTCCTCACCCACCTGAGAGATACTTCGGTTTTTTCTATAACAGTGGGAGCGAGGATTGCATCATGAGATGATGACCCAACTAGTTTCGAGCTGGCCATCAGGAGTGGGACTCTGTAAGAATGGCTGGATGCTTAGCGATCTGAGATGGAATCCTTATACACCAACAAAGTATGGACTTTGGTTGCTTTATCTGAAGGGTTAAATCCCATCAGGAGAAAGTATACCTTGAGAAGATTACTTGGTATACATGGAAAAGTTGAGACTTTCAAAGCTATCCTTAAAGTCTATCCAGATCCTACTTGCCACAGCTACATACCATGACTACGATATCTGGCGGTTAGGTGTCATGCCTGCTTTTCTAAATGATGATTTGGAAGAAAGCGTCTATAAGTACACAGCCAAAGGGTTTCATAGACAGTGGGAGCAGCGGAAACATGTGCAAGATGTTTTATGTGATAAAGCAGGCATTGCGGAGTTGGAATATCTGTTTTGATGTGGTAGTCAAAGAGTTTGACTTCATCAAAATGGTAGATGAACCTTGTATATACAAAAGGGTAGTAGGGAGTATGGTGGTGATCCTTGTAGAGTATGTGGAGTACGTGGATGACATACTCTTGATAAGAAAGTAGTTTCCTATGCTACGCTCGGTCAATCTCCGCTTATCACAAGGATTCTCCATATAGGATCAAAGCGATACCTCCTAAATCCTGGGTTTTGGATCTATGAGATAGATCTAATTGGATGTTGGGATTCTCACTAGTTGTAGTGAGATGGTATCAATCGATCCTGGGGAGAATCATTGGAAAAGGTTGCAGGGTGATAAGGATGACTGAATGTCAGTCGCAGGCATTGTCTTTACCCTCGGTGGAGGGACGGTATGTGATTAAATGTAGGTTTTTAACAATCAAAAATATTTTACCGCAATCAAGAACGGCGTCGCTTTGCAGCTAGCCGGTGAGTACAGGTCGGTCCACATGGATGTGTTAATTTCCTAAGTGTTCTTACGAGCTAATTCCAATGGGTGTTTGGTCTTTTAATTATTTCTAAAAAAACTAAGTTGTACGATGGTTAAGAAAACTTTCTAGGATTAGGTCTAAGGTGGAGTTTGGTAAGATTAAATTTCACACCTCTTTCAATGCCCTCAATTAAATCTTTTAGAAGTTATAGCAATTATTAGTAAAGGGGATTAGGATGATTGGGAAGAAATGGAGTTTCTTCCTCTAGATCCTTGTCCGTCCTTTCCTGATAATTGCTATAACCTTCATGGAAGTCATGCATGTCCGGTCCTTTATACTACGGTTTCACCGTTACCTCGTGGGTAGGGTGCCGTAGGGAGCGGATCATGTATGCGTGCATGAAGTTCTAGTAATTACAAATGATTGGGCATGAAAGAGATGAGAGATATTCATCTCTCAATCCCCCCCTATTCCTAACCCTAACAAGCGAGGAAATTACTCGCTCATTAGGGGAATTTTTAAAAACTTCATTTTTATTGTATGCACTTTTTAGATCTAATAGATTAGTTACCTCCTGCAGGTTAAGAGATTCTACACTAGATTAAATTAGGGCAAAAGATTAATTAATCTAAGGCAAGAATTTAATTGTAACACTAAGGCAAAGATTGAATTAATCTAGGGCAAGAATTTAATTATAAACTAAGGCAGAAATTAAAAGATAAACTTACAGAATTGATGCTCTCAACTTTGATTGAATCTGAATTTTTATTTATGAAAAAGAGGCATCCCTAATACAATCTTTAGAATACATTTTTATAGGGAATGGGAAAATTAGGGTTACAATTGCTCGCATATGTGCTATTACAGATATACCCCCGAAAAATCCCAACAAAAGCACCGACGCACCGCCAGGAGAAATCTGCACCGACACGTGCATCAGATGGCCGTGGAACCGCGACATTTCTGGGTTCTTTTTTTACTGCTTTGGGCTTTTTATTTCTTCAGTTCTTTTCTCTATTTGGGTTCTGGGTCTTCTCCAGATCTTTCAGTGAAAACTTGTAGAGGTCTTTTAACTGTTCACTTTGAATTTTTGGACCTTGCGTTGCCTTGAACTATTCTTCGTCTAGGCTTGAGTAGGATCCTTCTACTTGTGGGTCAAAAGTACCTCTTTTGTATCATCTTTTGTCTTTTTCACTGTTTTCGCTCCAAGAACCTGTAACCTGTAACATGTAGCAGACATGCGTTAAAGGCACCTGTTTATTTATAAAACGAATAAGAATGGGGAATATAATAATGCAATATTATGGTATGAACAAATACCCCCAAACTTATCTTTTGCTCGTCCTTAAGCAAACTTATTATTTTTTTATTCTCTATAAAAAACCTAACCGTACTTTCGCAGGGAAACGCGATTGCACTGAGCATGTGCAACAAGCCGTTAAACCTCTAGGTGTCCCTAGTAGGAGGAGTGTTGTCTCCTGAGGGTTTTCAGCGGATACTATCCACAAAATCCTATCAACTCGGCCCATTGACTTTTGTTCTCCAATTAGGTTTTCTAACAAGGAATTCTATTATCGTCGACTCGTAAATTATGCACCCATATTCTTCACACTCCCTCATCATTTAACTTAAGATTATATATGTTCTATAGAATTACTTAGCTTTCAGCATTTCCCAAGTATTCCTTCTAAGGTTCCATCTCCACTTAGGAATTTTTCTATCAACTACACTAAAGATACAAGTTCTATTCTTCATTCCTTTCTCTTATCTCAACTCTAATCATATATCCCCACGTGTGTGTATAAATCACCCCTACACTTGGAAATTCAAATCAAGCAATCATACCCTTGTCCGTTGTCCAAAGTACTAATTAACTGGTGAATTCTTAATGAATTTTTGCTTACACATCCTTCATGCGACTGTTAATACTTCTTGAGGTACCAACAACCGATTACAAGATATGTTTTCACTTTAAAGCGTAATTCCTAGTCTTGTAACACCCAAGGCTTTTAGCAGTGACTCCCAAACCAGTTGGTCTAAGGAAATAGGTGATGAAGCACCCTCGCTAAATATTTTTTTCTATTTTTGCAGCCTTAAGTAATCACAAAGACCAGTGTTCATATTCACACATTTTTTTTATTTTCTTCGTACTAAGGACTTTAGACAAGAGCATTTCAAGGTCTCTTCTACTATTCCAAGTTTCAGGGTGCGTGATTGTGCAATTTGTAGGGTATACATTTTCAGAATCTAGACTTAAGCTAGGAATTATTTTTCAAACTTATACTCTAATAAGAATATCAATATTTTTCCTTTATTTCAACTTAGCCCAAAAAGTGAACTCAAAATTTGCATATTTCTAAATAAACTACAAAGACATATACTTTCTACCGTTAATCTTTAAAGAAGGTTATTTTTAGGGTTTTCAACTTACTCAGTCTAAGATCTAGTTGTTCGTAGCCAGTTAACCTATTTGTCAAACTCAAGTTAAATATGGTCAAAATTGAATACAATAATTTTTTTATAATTTTTGAAATTTTCAATTTTTTATGGGTTTTAAAAATAAGTATGCAAATGCAAAAATATACATATGAATGTGAAGGAAGAAGACGTACCGAGCATACCCCCAAACTTAAACTGGACAGTGTCCTTACTGTCATGCTGCACCAAGAGGGTCGATAATGTCGGCAATGTCCTGCTTATTAACATATTTACAAATGATACACACCCCCAAACTTATTTGAAATAAAGTTTTAGAAAATTGATTGGAAATTCGGGGGTGAAAGTGGAGGAAAATCAATCAGTGTAAATCGGCTCCTGCAAAAACAGGAGCTCCTCCGAATGGTCCGCTGTGAGGAATGGTTTCAATCGATGTCCATTAACTTTGAATAAAGTACCGTCCTCAGAATTTTCAAGATCGAATGCACCGTGCGGATAAACGGTGCGAACAACATATTGTAGGGTTCCTAGGCACACTCAAGAGGTTCCACAAGGGATCAACCATGTCCAATTCAAATTTTTAGGTGCCGAGAAACCCTAAACTAGATCGATTACTAGAGGTAAGGCGAAACTACAAGCAAGCAAACAACTTTGCTACTAAGTGAATGGGAATACAACCTTTATAGATCCGATCCTCCACTTCTTTAGCTCCGTGATGACGTCCCTTCGCTGCGATCATCGGAATCCCGGACTCTAGTGATGGTTTCGTCGGAGAAATAATCGGGCTAGGTCGTTGACTTCGATGCCGAAGATGATCTACGTCGAGGCGACTCAAACTCAAGCTCCATCTTCACTTGGTCATGAACCTTGTGAAGAAAACACCCTATACAACATGGCAAGTGGTAGAGGATGAAGAAATGGGAAGTGGGTTCACTTTGGATTTGGATTTCTCACTTGATTTCAACACTTGGAATTTTCATGAAGGGTTTTTCTTCTTCATGAAGAAGATGATGAAGAAGAAAAGAATATGAATCATTATGAAAAGAAAATTCAAGTGAAGACTTATCATAATGCAACCATGGGTGAAGTTTACCTTTGTAGAGACTAAACTAGGGTTTAGGTAATAGTTAGGTTAATGAGCAAAACAAAATGGTTAGACTTTTCAAAGATGCATGAAGCATCATGAAGCTTCAAATGAAGACAAAGTGAGCCACCATTTTATTTCACTATAAATAAATAAATAAAATGAATAAAACCCTAACCATTAACCTAAACATAGTGTTATCCAAACACACACCCAGGTTTGCATGTATCATCAATCATGATACAAACTACTGCACAAAAATATATCACATATACAACTTGTGCACTTCAAGTGAGAAAATCAATCTTAAGTGAACAAATACTAGTTAATGTAAAGTAATATATCAAATATATAATTATACATTAAATCATTAAATCAACACTTGATTTAATGATCCGGTCATACTGCATATAACCGACTAATATCAAGTGTATCAATATACCGAATCAACACTTGATTCGATAATCCGGCTATATCACATATAACCGATCGATGATACAAATCGCGAAAATAGAATACAGTATCACATACTGGTATTATTCTCGGTCCCGCACATATCTCATATGCGCTCATATTTCGTTTCGCTTGAGCCAGGAAACCTCTGTGTAGGACTCTAAAGACTCGTCAATACGCCGGCAGCAGGTGATGATCATATCAAACACCCACAAGCCGCAAGCAGTCTGCTAAACGTAACGGCCACCCAGGTATTGAGCGATCAGAAGATCAACGAGCAAGCCCGCTCACACTCATGTGAATCCAACCAGTAACACTTACCGTACAGTCCGGTCTGTTCGTCTGATATGTCGCATATCTCGCCTAGGGGTGGTAAACGTCAGACCCCAGTAGCTTGATAAGTCGTGTCGATATGTGGTCTATAACAGTTCGAGATACTACTGATAACACTTACCAGTAAATCTCAGCAACCCTGGCCAGGGATTTCCGGTTATAGCCAATCGAACACAGCGCAACATCAACTCCCTATACCGGGAGAGACGAATCCCTTCCTATCGCTCATTACCTCCATGTGATTCGGGACTGTACCCAAAACCCACCGTTTTGCACGCCCTCTTGGACGTGGTAAGGTGGAAATCAAAGCACAGTGGGAATCACACAAGACTCTATGACGATCTCGGGTCTACAGACTAATCTGTACCAGTGTCACCAGAGAACTGCCATCTGACGTAAGGTATAATACCATCTGGGAGTTCTCGGCGAGTCCGTCCAGTGTACCCAGTCTCCACTGAGAACCCGTATATCATCTCTGATGTCAAACACCAATGGATATGGGATCATCCATCGCCCATCTGTATGGGTCGAGAAGGTATACACTAGTCTACTCTGGTATATCGATGCCCCGTCTCGATACACCCACGACTAGGGACCTTGAAGGATGTACTTATGGACTACCATGTCCCCACTAGTATGATCCGCATCATAGTCCAGGTAGTCAAGTACACATCCTAAGGGCTTTACCAACATGTAACAGAGAGACAATCAGTGTACACGTTAAGATAAAGAGCAACCAGATAGCATACTATCATGTCGAGCAAGAAAGTCCTCCCTATATATGTCCCAGCATCCACTACAATATACATCCTATGTACAGTAATGGCCTCTAGAGAATACATATAACTAACACATATGGCCCTTTCCATCTAGAACGGAGCTTGCCGGGGTGATAATGTAACCGAGTGTCATAGAGTAAAACCTGTTGACCAGGTTCAAAAGTTTTTCGCAAAAGGTGTTTATCGTGGAACACCTTAGTTCGGTTCTTAACAATTACAGCATTATCATATGCCTCGTCCTGCAGCTCTTCTAGTTCATTTAATTGCAGCTTTCGGTTGCTGCCCGCATCTCCTAAAGATAAATTCAACTCTTTGATAGCCCAAAATGCCTTGTGCTCAATTTCTACCGGGAGGTGGCAAGCCTTCCCGTAAACAAGCCGGTATGGAGACATACCAAGATCGGTCTTATATGCAGTACGGAAAGCTCATAGTGCATCGATCAATTTGAGTGACCAATCTTTACAGTTTTTAGAAACCGTTTTCTCCAAGATTTGCTTAATTTGCCGATTCGAGACCTCGGCTTGCCCACATGTTTGGGGATGGTATGGTGTTGACAGCTTATGGGTGATAGAATACTTGCGCATTAAGGACTCAAAAGTCCTATTGCAAAATTGAGAACCATTATCACTTATTATCGCTCGAGGGTGCCCAAATCGAGAAAAGATATGTTCTTTAAGAAATCGAACGACAACCTTGTTGTCGTTCGTTCGGCTAGGCACAGCCTCGACCCACTTTGAAACGTAGTCAACAAGCAAAAGAATATACACATTTCCGAAAGAGTTAGGAAATGGTCCCATGAAGTCTATACCCCAAACATCAAAAATATCCACAACCAAAATTGGTTGAAGCGGCATTTTGTTTCTCCGCGATATCCGGCCCAAGTGTTGGCACCGGGAGCAAGTCTTGCAGTATTCATATGCATTCTTGAAGAGTCGTGGCCAATAGAAACCACAATGCAAGATTTTTTCAGCTGTCTTCTTTAGGCCAAAGTGCCCGCCACATGCTTGATCGTGGCAAAAAGACAGCACACTCTTAACCTCATTTTCCGGTACACACCGACGAATGATTTGGTCGGAACAGTATTTAAAAAGATAAGGTTCATCCCAGTAAAAATGCTTTACTTGGGACAAGAATCGAAGTTTATCCTGTTTCGACCAATCTTTAGGTATCAAGCCGGTGGCTAAATAGTTGACGATATCAGCGAACCATGGTTCGCAAGAAACAGTTAAGAGTTGCTCATCGGGAAAAACATCAGTGATAGGAAGTTCAAGTGTAGGCGAAGAAGGAAGTCGTGATAGGTGATCGGCTACTACGTTTTCACATCCTTTTTTGTCCCTTATGACAAAGTCAAACTCTTGTAGCAGGAGGATCCAACGTATTAGCCTCAATTTAGCATCCTTCTTCGGAAAAAGGTGGCGAAGAGCTGAATGATCTGTATACACAATGACTGGAGAGCCGATTAAATAAGGCCAAAAATTTTCAAGTGCAAACACAACTGCTAAAAACTCTTTTTCTGTTGTTGTGTAGTTTAGTTGGGCCTCATTTAATGTACGGCTAGCGTAATAAATCACGTGTGGCATCTTGTTAATGTGCTGTCCAAGAACAGCACCAATTGGAAAATCTGATGCGTCGCACATAATTTCAAAAGGATGCGTCCAGTCTGGAGATGAAAGAATGGGCGCAGAAATGAGAGAGTGTTTCAAAGACTCGAATACTTCCATGCAAGTTGAGTCAAAATCAAATGTTGTGTCCTTTGCCAATAAGAGAGTCAAGGGTCTAGCAATCTTGCTAAAATCCTTGATGAACCGTCTATAAAAACCGGCGTGGCCAAGAAAAGCTCGGATGTCTTTGACACATTTAGGAGGAGGAAGATTAGAAATGACTTCAATTTTGGCTCTATCAACCTCTATGCCGTTTTGCGAGATGACATGTCCTAAGACAATGCCTTCTCGTACCATAAAATGGCACTTCTCCCAATTCAAAGTTAGGTTCTTATCCCTACAGCGGGTAAGAACAGCGTCAAGGCGTAGCAAACAGTCGTCAAAGGAGTCACCGAAAATGGAGAAATCATCCATAAAAATCTCCAAGAACTTTTCAACCATGTCCGAAAAGATCTCCATCATACACCGCTGAAATGTAGCAGGTGCATTGCATAACCCAAAGGGCATGCGACGATAAGCAAAAGTGCCAAAGGGACAAGTAAATGTGGTCTTGTCTTGATCCTCTTTGGCTATAGGGACTTGGTTATAGCCGGAATAGCCATCCAAAAAGCAATAGAACTCGTGCCCTGCCAACCGTTCTAGCATTTGGTCAATGAAAGGTAAAGGAAAGTGGTCTTTCCTTGTCGCGGCATTGAGTTTTCTATAGTCGATGCAAACTCGCCACCCAGTTTGGGTGCGAGTGGGAATTAACTCATTTGCCTCATTGGTAATGACCGTGATGCCCGTTTTCTTTGGCACAACATGGATGGGGCTAACCCATTGGCTATCCGAGATAGGGTAAATGATACCACTATCAAGACACTTAACAATCTCCTTCTTGACAGCCTCTTTCATAATGGGGTTAAGGCGTCTTCGTGGATCCCTTGCCAGCTTGGCATCATCCATCAAGTGTATATGATGTTCGACTATGAGGGGACTAATCCCCTTGATGTCCGCCATAGACCAGCCAAAAGCTTGCCGATTATTGTGTAAGACCATTAAAAGGGCCTTCTCTTGCTCAAGAGCTAGAGAGGCCGATATGATGACGGGTAAGGTCTCATTATCACCTAGATAAGCATATTTAAGGTGCGACGACAAAAGCTTTAGTTCGAGTTTAGGAGGTGAAACAATAGATGGTAACAATAGAGTAACTGTTTCAAACTCGAAGGATTCCATCAAAGGTTCAAATCGAGTGTACGCAACCGAGTCGGATGGTTCAACTAACTCATCCGAAAAAGCAAAAGACTCCAACTCGGGTGGAGAGTCTTCAAAATCGTCTATAAAGGTGAAACACTCATAATCGTTATCTGCTGTGAAAGCTGTGTCGGATTCTAGGAGGAACGCACTGGTGGCGTTAACATTGCTGTGATCGAACAAAATTTTTTCGAACTCGCAGTCCTCCTCCGCGATCTCATTAATCGAGCAAACATCCAGTACGCTGGCATTAGGCTCGGTAGGCTGGCTCCCCAACTTGAAAATATTGAGTTCAATTGTCATATTGCCAAAAGATAGATTCATTGAACCATTACGACAATTGATCACCGCGTTGGAGGTCGCAAGGAATGGTCGACCAAGTATCACCGGAATTTGACTCCGGGGGTTAGCGACAGGTTGTGTATCCATAACAATAAAGTCAACGGGGAAAATGAAATCCCCTACTCTAATTAACACATCCTCCAATTCTCCCCTAGGATGAGTAATTGATCGGTCGGCGATTTGAAGAGTACGGTGAATGGGCTTAAGCTCTCCAACGCCTAATTGCTCGTACACAGAATAAGGTAGCAAATTGACACTAGCACCAAGATCTAATAATGCTCTATTGATGTTCTTGTCCCCAATTGTTATCGAAATAGTAGGACAACTGGGGTCCTTTTGCTTTGGGAGTAAAGAGTTGACAAGAGCATCACTAATAGCACCAGCCACAAAAACTTTCTTTGGTACTTGTGACTTTCTCTTTTTGGTGCATAAGTCCTTTAAGATTTTTGCATATGAAGGAACTTGTTGGATTGCATCCAAAAGAGGGATATTTATGCTAACATGTTTAAACAACTCTACAATCTTCTCTATCTGTGGAGTTGGTTTATTGGATCTCAACCGATTTGGAAAAGGAACATTTTGAAAGGTTGTTGAGTCCAATTTTTGCGGATCAGATTGTTGAGTTAGAACGGAACCCCGTGTAGATGTGTTCGTGTTGTGAGAAGTGGGTCCGTTCGAGCTAGAAGAAGTAGAGCCGTGTGAAGGATGGAGAATAGGCTCTAACGAAGAAGAAGGTGAAGAAGATGAAGAAGGGCCACCGGCAGGGGTATCATTGTTAATACCCACATTGTTTTGCAACACTTTTCCCGATCTCAACGTGGTCACAGCATTTACGTTATGATTCTGCTGTTGATATGCAGCATGTGCGTGACCAGGATTGGGCAGTGGTTGAGATGTGAGCTTTCCTTTTTCTCGCTCGCTCAATGCTGCATTGAGTTGTGCAATTTATGCCTCAATAGATTTGATGCTTTGATCGTGTGAGGCACTGTTTTGCACCAAAGATTGAATAGAAGTCTCTAATCTTGTTGTAGATTGTGTAGATTGCTTTAGGAACGCATCTAGACTTCTTTCGAGGGAAGTAACCTTGTCATTATTAGGTTGAACAAAATTGTTTGGCGGGTAAGAATTGTTAGGCATAAAATTGTTCACTTGATTAGGGTAAGGTTGCTGTTGAAAAGGTTGCTGTTGAAATTGAGTTTGTGGAGGTGCTTGTTGTTGTGGAGGAGGAGGCCTTTGAAAATTGTTGTTTCCTTGGAACTGTTGATTTTGGTTCCAAGCGAAATTTGGATGACTCCTCCAACCCGGATTGTATGTCGAAGAGTATGGATCGTTTCTTTGTTGTTGCTGAAAGGCAGCATTGACTTGATCATGTCCTTGAGTAGATGCATTGTAAGGACACTCTTCGGTAAGATGTGATGGATCCGAACAACAAGCACACACAGTTTGTGGAGGCATAACAGGGGCAGGAGAAGGCGATGAGATTTTGGTCTCAATCGCTTCTAGCTTTTTCGTAAGAGCGGCCATCTCGACCTTCATAGCAATCGACATCTCTACTTGATGTATGCCTGCCCTAGATTGACCACTAGAAGAAGATGATGTAGTCTTGGTGCTCTCCCACTGAATTATTTGTTCACTAAGGTCCTCAAGAAACTGCCACGCTTCCTCACTAGATTTGGAGAGAAAGTGACCTTGACAGATGGTTTCTAGCAACTGCTTCGTTACCGAGTTCAATCCCTCGTATAATGTTTGGTAAAGTTGCCAACTTTCGATCCCATGATGAGGGCATTGAACGAGTAGGTCTTTAAATCTCTCAAAACACTTCCAAAATGGTTCGGAAGGAAGGTGTGAAAATTGTATAATCTCATTACGGATTCTAGCAGTTTTGTGATGAGGATAGAACTTTTTAAGAAAAGCTTTCACAAACTCATCCCAATTTCTAATGGAATGTGATGCAGTGCTGTATAGCCACTTCTCGGCTAGGTCACATAAGGTGAAAGGAATGACCCTCAGCCTTATAGCGTCATCACTTAATTGGGTCGTTTTCATCATAGCGCAAACGTTTTGGAATTTATTGATAAAAATATACGCATCTTTGGATTCCAAATCATGAAATTTTGGCAGCATATTGATGAAGTGGGGTTTTATTTCAAAATTGTCCCCATTTGCCGGTGGAAGTGAAAGACAGGTAGGTAAAGAAGTGCGGACAGGATAGAAGAGATCCTAGAGCGCGACTCGTGCGGGCGCTTCAACAGGCGGGTGATTCGGGTTATTCGCACCTAACGGAGGTGGAATCATTCCCGTCGGTAAGGTATTGTTAGGATTGTATCCCGACATACCTTCGGAAGAAGAATTTGAAGGTGGAGGTAAGAAAGTGGACGGAATTTCGACTTCGGTGTCGAAAGGTTCGTCGGTCGGTACCAACAAAACACGGACTAATCGGGCGTTAGTGTCCCTAGTCCAAAGTAACATACACTAAAGGGGTAGTGTAGTCAGAAAAAAATGAAAGACAGAATGTGGAGGTAAGAAAACGTCAATGAGAGGAAGTGGTGTAAGTGAGGTGCAAGATTTCTTTAGCGACAAGTTGCAAGTTTTGAAAAGATTTTTCATTTTTTTTATGTGAGATTTTTGCAAAGAGATTTTTGAAAAGAGACTTGTGACACAAATGCGATCAACCACACATGTACAATCAGGCCTAGATCTAGGATCACCTAGGTCAGCTAGACAGCTCCTAACTAGGGTTAGAAATAGGACCTCAGACCGCCTCTTCACCGCCAATTGCGGCCAGGTAAGTGCCAGGTAAGTGGGAAGGAACTACAGTAGTGGGCCTAATTAATAACCACTAGCCTTTGACACACTTGCCTAGACACCGCAAAGTCAGGTTAGGATAAACGGTTGATGCCTATAACTAGTCTTTTGTCCTATTGAGCTCGAAGTCCTTAGTGCTGACTCTAGTATTTTTTAATTAATTGTGGTCAATGCAAATGCTTTAAGTGCTTTCTGGGGTCCTGGGAAGGGTGATGAAATCCCCACCCAATCTGAGTTTGGTCAATAGCCCCTTAAAATCCGATTAAAATATGCAAAACAGTAAATTCACCTGCAATTAATTATTTTTAGCGCGGCGCAAAGAAATCTGCAGAAAATCTGTTATTTAGAAGGGGGAAGAAGAATTTTTAGCGCAACGAAATCCTGCAGAAAAATTGACAAAGGATATATTGTAGGTTGCAGAGGGGAGAAGGAGAGAACAAACCATGCAAATTTGAGGGGCTGACGTGGCAGGTGCGCCGCGGTTCCGCGGTTCATGGCGCACAACGGCCGCGGTTCCGCGGTGTCGTGGAGGGATCGTTCTCTGAGAAAAAAAATTTCGCTCCTTTGTTCCAATCCTCCTCTGTTCTGATGTACAAATTTCTGTTTCGCCCTCTGTAAATTTCCAGATCCGAGATTCTTCACTGTTCCTGCAAGATTCAAACGATAAACCCTTCAAACAGATAAAAATTGATAAAAATTCTTTGTACTTTTTCTATTTTCAGATTTTTATGATTTATAAGATTTATATCAACCCGAAATTACAAAAAGGAAATTTTACGCCATCACCGGCAACGGCGCCATTTGATTACATGTAGGTTTTTAACGATCAAAAATATTTTACCGCAATCAAGAACGGCGTCGCTTTGCAGCTAGCCGGTGACTACGGGTCGGTCCATAGGGATGTGTTAATTTCCTAAGTGTTCTTACGAGCTAATTCCAATGGGTGTTTGGTCTTTTAATTATTTCTAAAAAAACTAAGTTGTACGATGGTTAAGAAAACTTGCTAGGATTAGGTCTAAGGTGGAGTTTGGTAAGATTAAATTTCACACCTCTTTCAATGCCCTTAATTAAATCTTTTAGAAGTTATAGCAATTATTAGTAAAGGGGATTAGAATGATTCGGAAGAAACGGAGTTTCTTCCTCTAGATCCTTGTCCGTCCTTTCCTGATAATTGCTCTAACTTTCATGGAAGTCATGCATGTCCGGTCCTTTATACTACGGTTTCACCGTTACCTCGTGGGTACGGGTGCCGTAAGGAGCGGATCATGCATGCGTGCATGAAGTTCTAGTAATTACAAATGATTGGGCATGAAAGAGATGAGAGATATTCATCTCTCAATCCCTCCCCTATTCCTAATCCTAACAAGCGAGGAAATTACTCGCTCATTAGGGGAATTGTTAAAAACTTCATTTTTATTGTATGTACTTTTTAGATCTAATAGATCAGTTACCTCCTGCAGGTTAAGAGATTCTACACTAGATTAAACTAGGGCAAAAGGTTAATTAATCTAAGGCAAGAATTTAATTGTAACACTAAGGCAAAGAATGAATTAATCTAGGGCAAGAATTTAATTATAAACTAAGGCAGAAATTAAAAAATAAACTTACAGAATTGATGCTCTCAACTTTGATTGAATCTGAATTTTTATTTATGAAAAAGAGGCATCCCTAATACAATCTTTAGAATACATTTTTATAGGGAATGAGAAAATTAGGGTTACAATTGCTCGCATATGTGCTATTACAGATATACCCTCGAAAAATCCCAACAAAAGCACCGACGCACCGCCAGGAGAAATCTGCACCAACACGTGCATCAGATGGCCGCGGAATTGCGGCATTGGTGGGGGTAGGGCCGCGGTTCCGCGGCCCTTTGATGAGGTCGTCTGCTCAATTTTTCTGGGTTCTTTTTTACTGCTTTGGGCTTTTTATTTCTTCAGTTCTTTTCTCCAGTTGGCTTCTGGGTCTTCTCCAGATCTTTCAGTGAAATCTTGTAGAGGTCTTTTCACTGTTCACTTTGAATTTTTGGACCCGGCGTTGCCTTGAACTGTTCTTCGTCTAGGCTTGAGTAGGATCCTTCTACTTGTGGGTCAAAAGTCCCTCTTTTGTATCATCTTTTGTCTTTTTCACTGTTTTCGCTCCAAGAACCTGTAATCTGTAACATGTAGCAGACATGCGTCAAAAGCACCTGTTTATTTATAAAACGAATAAGAATGGGCAATATAATAATGCAATATTATGGTATGAACAGTATGTTGGAAGAGTTCCAAGCTAGATACCGTGACTTACTAGACGATTAAAGGCAAGATACGTCGTTACTAAGGATACTACCAAAGAGGTAGTCTGGATATATATATAAGTTCATGAGATGAACTTCGTTCCTACTATTGTGTGACAATGGAGTTGTGGCTTATGCCAAGGAACCCCCGTCCCATCAGAAATCTACATATAATTCTTAGGCAGTATCACCTGATCATGGAGATGGTTGATCTCTAGGGACATCAAGGTTAGGAGAGTAGACACAGAGGACAACAACGCGGATCCACTCACAAAGGCCTATTTCCCAGTAGAGACTTTTTATGGGATGGTTGAGGATGAGATACTCCAACCACAGCTGATTGTTGGGCATGCGATACCACAACAGATGGCCCTAGTGCAAGTGGGAGATTGTTAGTTATATGTATGCCCTAGAGGCCATTACTGTACATATGATGTATATTGTAATGGATGCTTGGACATATATAGGGAGGACTTTCTTGCTCGATATGATAGTATGCTATCTAGTTGCACTTTATCTTAACATGTACTCTGATTGTCTCTATATTACATGTTGATAAAGCCCTTAGGATATGTACTCGACTACTGGGACTATGATGAGATCATACTAGTGAGGCCACGGTAGTCAATGGGTACATCCTATAACAGTTCCTAGTTGAGGGTGTATCGAGACAGGGCATCGATACATTAGAGTAGACTAGCGTATACGCATCTTGACCCATATGATGGGCGATGGATGATCCCATATCCATCGGTGTTTGACATCAAGGATGCTATACGGGTGCTCAGTGGAGACTGGGTACACTGGACGGACTCGCCGAGAACTCCCAGATGGTATTATACACCAAGTCAGATGGAAGTTCTCTGGTGACACTGGTACAGGTTAGTCTGTAGACCCGAGATCGTCATAGAGTCTTGTGTGATTCCCACTGTGCTTTGATTTCCATCATACCACATCCAAGAGGGCGTGCAAAAAGGTGGCTTTTGGGTGCAGTCCCGAATCACATAGAGGCAATGGGCGATATGAGGGGATTCGTCTCTCCCGGTATAGGGAGTTGATATTGCGCTATGTTCGATTGGCTATAACTAGAAATCCCAGGCCAGGGTTGTTGAGATCTACTGGTAAGTGTTATCAGTAGTTTCTCAAACTGTTATAGACCTCATATCAATACGACTTATCAAGCTACTCGGGTCTGACGTTTACCACCCCTTGGCAAGATATGCGACATATCAGACGAAGAGACCGGACTGTACGGGAGTGTTACTGGTTGGATTCACGGGAGAAAGTACAGGCTTTCTTGTTGATCTTCTGATCGCTCAATACCTGGGTGGCTGTTACGTTTAGCTGACCGCTTGCAGCTTGTGGGTGTTTGATATGATCATCACCTACTGCCGGCGTATTAATGATTATTTAGAGTCCTACACAGAGTTTCTTAGCTCAGGCAAAATGGAGTAGGAGCACATTTATGATATGTGCGGGACCGAGAACAATACGTGTATGTGATACCGTATTAGATTCTCGCGATATGAGATATCGGCCGGGTATATGTGATATAGCCGGGTCATCGGATCAAGTGTTGATTCGATGAACTGATACAGATTATATTAGTCGGTTATTTGTGAAGTAGCCGGATTATCAGATCAAGTGTTGATTCGATAATTTAATGTATAATTATATATTTGATATATTAAATTACATTAACTGATATAAGCTCACTAAAAGATTCTTTTTCTCACACGGGTAATATATTGATATATATGCGATATATGTTAATTGTATTATTTTCTTTTGTCACAAATATATATTATATATGTGATATATAATATTGTAACATGTTATAATTACTAATGCAACATGTTTAGTGGAGATTAAACGAGCTTAGGATTTGATTTGGGTTAAACTTTTCTAGAAGCTTCTAGAAGCTTCTAGAAGCTTTTATTTTGTTTCTTGCAAAGATATTTAGTTTAGATATTTTGCAAGATATTTACTTAACCCAACCCAAACCCTTTACTATGGTTAGATCTCTACAATGGTTAAGTCTTTCTTGACTTAAGCATGGTTGCATTTGTAATGATATTAAGAATTCATTATTCATCACAAAGCAATTGATCTTCTTCTTCCTTGAGCTTTTGAAAAGCTTTCTAGGTTTTTCTTATGTGATGAAAATGAGTGAGATTAATAAAACAAATGAGAGCTAAAATCCCACTTCATCATCCTAATCTATCCTAGCCATTTAGATTAGGGTGTTCACTTCATTTAGTGAGTGAGAGCTTATGTTAAAGAAACTTCAAGGTAGATCATCTTAGTTATCGAAGATCGGAAGCAAGCTTGCATCTTTCTCTTCGTGGAGCCTCTCTAGAGTCCGGGTACTCGATGATCGCAGCGAAGGGACCTCAACACGGAGCTTTAGAAGTGAAGGACCGGACTATAAAGGTTGTAATCCCAAACTCTTAGTGTTAAAGTGTTTAACATGCTTTGTTTCGCCTAATCTCTAGTAAACATCTTGGTTAGGGTTGTTCGGCACGTCTAAATTTTAAATCGGGCATGGTTGATGCCTTCTAGACCCTTGTGAGAGTGCCTAGCAACCCTACAGCGGAGACGCGATGTACGTCTAGCCTGAATTTCGGGGAAGACGCTAGTTAGTGCTATCCGTCCACCTCTCCGAAAATGCCAAGTTGATTTATGGCACCGTATATCGGAGGTTTAAACGGATGCGGCCGATATAGCAGACTTCGTCAGATTCCCCCTCGTTTGAGGGGTTTTTGATTGTGGGGACGCTCTTCCCTGCATGCGCAAGCCCCTGCAGCTAATTATGCTACCGCATCACGGTAACAACTTTCTCCTTCTCCAGATGGTCACTTCGTGTCGTGGGTGTTTGTTTTGTGTTTGGTTGCCCGTGAATTGTATATGGAGACTAATTTATATTGTCGCCCGTAGGGCGTGGATTAGTCTAAATCCGTATCTTCTTAGATTTGGGTTTGGGGGTCAGGTTTGAGGATACGTTAGCCTCATTTGAGACTAAGATCAACTTAAACGTTTGTTAAGGATACGTTAGTCTAATTTTAGACTAAGATCAACTTAACTGGATCTTTTAAATCCAATAAGAGAGCAATTGGGCTCTGTTGTTTAGTTTAGTGACATTGCGGTCGGTAATTAGTGTAAGGACATTACGGTCCATTGTTAGTTTAAGGACATCTCGGTCCAATGTTAGTTTAAAGATATCGCGGTCAAGGTTAAGGACATTATAGTCCGTGAGTTTAAGGACCCCACCGTCCAATATTAGTTTTAAGACATCACAGTCGAGGTTAAGGACATCATAGTCCATGGGTTTAGGGACCCCACAGTCTGTTGTTAGTTTTAAGACATCACGGTCGAGATTAAGGACATCATAGTCCATGGGTTTAGGGACCCCACAGTCCGTTGTTAGTTTTAAGACATCACGGTCGAGGTTAAGGACATCATAGTCCATAGATTTACGGACTCCACAGTCCGATGTTAGTTTTAAGACATCACGGTCGAGGTTAAGGACATCATAGTCCCTGGATTTAAGGACCCCACAGTCCGTGAAATGTATGATTGTCAGGACCCGTCACCTCTTTGAAGATGTTGAGGAATTACAACGACAAATATCAAAGGAGTGAAGAGATGTACCCTTGAACCAAGGTGAGTTGGGAGACCTACAGTCCAATTGGGACTAAAATCTGTGATTTATGAGCATATGAACTCAATTAATTTGAATTGAGGACTTATGGCCAATTTGGGCTAAGTCCATTCAATTGCAATGTTCAACATTTGTTTTTGAGTTGTTAGATGTTTGTTTGAGCCCAATCCTCTACAAATGTTAAGCATTGGTTTGGTCTCTGACAATGTTTTGCCTTTAGTTAAATGTTGTGCATTTATCATAGCTCCAGGCTTATTCAATGAACAGTTTATGTTCTGCCCAAGCGCAGATAAAAGTATGTGGCGCACTTGGCACTAGCGCCAGTTGATGAGCGCAATGCGCTATGGTTAAAGTGCTAATGCGCTTGGCGCTTGGCGCCAGATGTGAGCGCTAATGCGCTTAGCGTTTTGCGCTAAATGAAGAGCGCTGATGCGCTTAGCGCTTTGCGCTAGATGTACAGCACTGATGCGCTATAATTGAAGCGTTGAGGTGCTTGGCACTGGTGCCATATAATGAGCGCAAAGCACTTTTAGTAATGCAGCGCACACGTGAGGAGCACGTGGCGCGCTTAGCGCTAGCCAATGAGCGCATTGCGCTGTGTTTGAAGTGCTATGGCACTGCAGCGCTTTGCGCTAGATGAAGAGCACCAAGGCACTTTTAATATTAGGAGCGCTAAGGCTCCTCTTAGATTAACTTTGCGCTCTGAAGATTATCTTCTTTTTTTATAAGAGACTTTGTCTCAAGATTCTAAGAACAAAGTTCTTAGTTTATAGGAGATATTTTAATCTCTTTTTGATGAAAGGCTTTGCCTTTATGGATCTGTGATCCTAAGAGAATTGAATAATTCTCCCCCCTTTATAATGAGATATTCATCATCTCAGAAAGACAATTTGTCTTATAGATCTATGATCTGTGATGTAAGTACTTCCCTGTCTTATGATGAGATCTTTTTAATCTCTTTATAAAAGACATTGGTCATTGTAGATCTATGATCTTTTAAGAAGAGAATTCTTCTCTTTAATTTTGAGATGATTTCATCTCTTTGTTCATCACCATTCTTTTTACCTTGAAGAAAAATCTTCTTTTGCCGAGTGCTACTTCTTCTTCTTGAGACTTTCTCAAAGTTTATGAGGGGTTCCTCTGTATTAGACTTGTAGTCTTGGGTCCTTTATATAGGGCAAGCTGATTTGTTGAATCAGTTAAAGAGATTTATTCTCCAATTGATTTGGGAATTTCCCCACCGTTGGATCCTTGATCCAAGGGCTTCTGATTTACAGAAGATAATCTTCTTATTTTAATAAGATTGAGAAATCTTTTCTTCTTTACAGAATTTGTTCTGTATTTTAGTGATTTTTAATCACCATTGGATCATTGATCCAACAGTGTTCCAAATTCAGGGCATAATCTTTTCTGTTTGGAAAGATTCAACAGAATTTTATTCTTATTAACCGATGATTTAATCATATCCGTTGGATATTTGATCCAACGGTGAGGAACATTTAGTTCCAGCGCTAGAGCTTATGCACTCTGCCCATGGTGCGCTTTGCCTATGGTGCGCTAATTGGAGCGCAGCGCTCTTAGCACTAGCGCACACGTGCTTTACACGTGGTGCGCTTCTTGTAGCGCAGCGCACCAAGAGCTAGCGCCTATGTACTTTGCATGGGGTGCGCTAGTTGTAGCGAAGCGCTTTTATGAAAGCGCAGCTGTAATTCAAATTTTGAATTCTGAACAGAGCTTTGCTCTAATTGGGGAAACAAATGCCCCCCCACCATTGCGCTCACGGGGCCCACACGTGGGTGCAGCGGTGGCAACATCTCGACTCTTGGATCACCCAAGGAACTGAAACGGCGCTTAGTGCCTATAAATAGAACCCTTGGCCCTTGAGATGACTTCTGTTCGTCTTCAATTCTTCTTGAAAATTTATTTTCTTCTTCAGAGCGCAGCTCTTCTTCTTAAGAATTTTTAAGGACAGAACTTTATCAGATTAGGTAAAAGATTAAATCTTTTTGAGACATCTTTTAGGGTTTCATCTATTAACAGAGCTTTGCTCTTCATAGATCTTTGATCTAAAGAAAATCCTTTTTCGGATTTTATTAATAGAGCTTTGCTCTCTTGGAATCATAGATCTAAAGGGATCTTGCTTATGATTTCTTAATCCATTAATGGAGCTTTGCTCCTTTCAGATCATATAGAAGAACTCTTAAGAGTTTGTTTATGGATCTTGAAGATCAAATTGAAATTTTATTTTTGATAGATTATTCCATCATCTTTTCAGAGCAAGGCTCTTCTTGAGGAATTTTATTCCTTCATCATTAGACTTTGACAGATGTCTGTTTAGTGAAGAGCGCTGCTCTCAATGGGAGTTTTACTCCTCTGCCCGAGGGATTTCTCATTTAATGAGAATCTCTTGAGGATTTCCTTATTTAATGTCAGCCTCATCCAATGATGAGGCTGTTTTATTAATGATGAACTGTCATCTAGATTTTGTGGGTTCCCTTTGGTCCCCTTTAACTGCATTGCAGTGCGGTACGGATTTATAGTACCTTGTAACAGAATTTAATTTATAGCATTGGTGCTGAAAAATTCGTTCTTTTCTGCGCAGGTATTATGTCTTACGACACCACCTTCCCATTCATTCGTTCAAAAGGCAGATTTCCTGAAGCACCCGTTGACCGAGAGGTTTTCATGCTGATAAAAGACCATGACCCAGAGCATAAGAGTCTTCATCTATGGGGTAAATGGTATGATCAAATTATCATAGGCCGACGGAGCTTTTCCTGTGTGACACCCTCGGAGCCTATTTCAGCGATTGCTTATGCAGATGCGCTTCCGATAAATTACACTATGGAGGAGGTCAACTGGACTTCAAAAGGTCTCCTTCGGCCTTCTATTTCCGTAATACCCGTGCAGCCGCTGGTGGCTTTGGACATCCTAGGACGACGCATATGTTAGGGCGAGTCACGCCCCTAGGGACAACCGTACAATGTAGGACTAACTCCCCGTCACCCAGCCGGGTATTTGCAGTGGGCCCGGTATATTCTATTGGAAAGGAAGCCACATGTTCCCCTCCGAACGGCGGCCAAGACATGGGTGTCTTGCCTATGATTCGGGGCAGATGCTATTTGGTTTTATCCGTCCACCTCTCCGAAGATGCCAAGTTGATTTATGGCACCGTGTATCGGAGGTTTAGACGGATGCGGCCGATGTAGCAGACTTCGTCAAATTCCCCCTCGCTTGAAGGGTTTTTGATTGTAGGGATGCTCTTCCCTGCAGGCGCAAGCCCCTGCAGTTAATTACGCTACCGCATCGCGGTAACCACTTTCTCTTTCTCCAAAATTTCACTTCGTGTCGTGTGTGTTTGTTTTGTTTATGGATGCCCGTGGATTGTAAACGGAGACTAAGTTATGCCGTCGCCCGTAGGACGTGGATTAGTCCAAATCCGTATTTACTTAGATTTGGGTTTGGTGTTATAGTTTAAGGATACGTTAGCCATATTGAGGCTAAGATCAACTTAAACGTTCGTTAAGGATACGTTAGTCTGGTTTGAGACTAAGATCAACTTAATGGAAAGAGCATTTAGGGGCTCTATTGTTCCAGTTCAGGGATGTAGTGGTCCATTTAATATATGGCCGTCAGGACCCATCACCTCTCTGACGACGTTGACGGATTACAACGACGGGTGTTAGAGGAGTTCGGAGATGTACCCTTGAACCAAAGTTGATTGGGGGTCTTATAGTCCAATTTGGGACTAAAGTTTGTTTGAATGTTTAAGGATACGTTATCCATATTTGAGGCTAAGATCAACTTAAACGAGATAATTTAGATCCGACAAAAGAGCATTTGGGGGCTCTATTATTCCAGTTTAGGGACGTAGTGGTCCATAGGTAGTTTAAGGACATTGCGGTCCATTGCCAGTTTAGGGACATGGTGGTCCATTGCCAGTTTAGAGACATGGTGGTCCATCGTTCCCATTTTAGGGATGGATATTAGTTTAAGGACGCATTAGTCCATGGGTTTAAGGACCCCATAGTCCATATAGATGTGTTTAAGGACGCATCAGTCCATTAGTTTAAGGACGCATAAGTCCATGGGTTTAAGGACCCCACATTCCGTATGGGTGTGTTTAAAGACGCATCAGTCCATTAGTTTAAGGACGCATAAGACTATGGGTTTAAGGACCCCACAGTCCGTATTAATGTGTGGTTGTCGGGACCCGTCACCTCTCTAACGTCGTTGAAGGATTACAACGATAGGTGTCAGAGGAGTTCAGAGATGTACCCTTGAACTGGATGTAAATTGATTTAAGAAAGCAGTCTTGCTCAGTCAATTTAATTTGAGGACTTACGGACATGATTGGGCTAAGTCCAGTTGAGAATATTCAACGTTTTTATCTTTGGCCTATTAGGCCTGTGCTAGGGCTTTGCCCCTGTTTAATAATGCACTGCATTTTCTTTTGGCCTGCTAAGCCTTTTTGATTTGGGCTCTGTCCCTTTCAAATGATGCACAGCATCTGTTTTTGTTTGGGCTCTGCCCTTTTTAAAGTAATGCATTGCATTTTATTTGGCCTGTTAGGCCCTTTTTAATTGGGCTTGGCCCTTCTGTAAATAATGCAGTGCATTAATCAAACTGACAGTAGCCATGTGGCCTGTCAGGCACTTTGCGCCAATTATTGAGCGCAAGCGCATATGGAGGTGACACGTGACACGCTCTGGTGAGCGCAAACGCAGTGCGCTGCGCTGTTGCGCTGCTGACACATGGCGCGCTCTGGTGAGTTGCGCCAATTTAAAAGAGCAGTGCTCTATTTTAAAAGCGCATAGCGCAAGTTATTCTGGTGCTGACACGTGGCGCTCTCTGGTGGCTTGCGCCAACCCAGGAGCGCAACAGTGCAGATTTACAAGTGCAAGGCACTGTTTTAATATCTTGATCCAATTTTGGATTCAAGAAAAGAATCTTTAAGATTCCAGAACCAATGGTTCATAAAAAGGCAATGCCTTTGTTATTTATTATATTTTTTATTGAAGATCCTTGATCTTGTTCTTAGATCAATGATCTATTCAGAAGAAATTCTTCTTTTTATAAAGGTCTTACCTTCTTTTTCCTTTCTGAATTCTTCTCAAAATTCTTTAGAGTAGTTCTCTCTTTGTTTCTGTGTTTTTGTCTCTCTGTCTTGATGTTTTTAGAGTTGGGGTCTAGGGTCCTTTATATAGTGCCCATTAATTTGTTAAATTTGTTAAAGAGATCATTCTCTGAGTGATTTGGGGAATTTTCCCTACCGTTGGATCTTTGATCCAAGGGCTTCTGTTTTACAGAAGACAATCTTCTTGTTTTAAAAAGAACAGAAAGATCTTACTGGAATTTTAATTCTGTTTGGCGCAAACGCACCAGCGCTTGACGCGTGTCACGCAGTGCAGAGCGCAGCGCGACTGCTCTAGCTGCCACGTGTCGCGCAGAGCGCAGCGCAACTGCGCTGCGACGTGTCGCACAGTGCAGAGCGCAAATCATCTGAAGCGTTGCTTCTTTTGTTTTTTACTTTAAGTAGAGCCTTACTCTGATTGGGCGCGCTGATTTGGGCGCTGCGCTGACGTGTCAGCTTTTGACACTTGGCGCGTTGCGCGCAGCGCAAGGAATTTGAAGCGTTGCTTCAATTTTTGAATTTTTGAAATTCAAAAAGGGCTTTGCTCTAATTGGGGGAAACAAATGCCCCCCACCCCGTTGCGCTCACGTGGCGCACACATGAGTGCAGCGGTGGCAAGATCCTAGCCATTGGATCAACTGGTGAGTTGAAGGGGCGCAAGCGCCTATAAATAGGACCCTTAGTCCTCAGTAAATAGTTACCATTTTCAAGAACTTTGATTTTCAGAGCCTTGCTCTTGCTTTTAAGAACTTCAGAGCCTTGCTCTCGTTTCTTTTCAAGAACTCCAGAGTTCAAATTTTTAGAACATCTTAGGTAAAATTTAACTTAAATTTAATTTAATTTAATTAACAGAGCCTTGCTCTCATAGATATTTGATCTAAAGAAAACCCCTTTGGGGTTTCATCAACAGAGCCTTGCACTCAAGAATCCATAGATCTTAAGGAGATCTTGTTTTAGGGTTTTTAACCTATGAACAGAGCTTTGCTCATGGACCAAACATAGATCTTTTTGATCTAAAAATGGAGAACTTTTTAACAGTTTCCTTGGATTTTTAAGACCCCAAATTTTTAATCTTTAGGAGTTAATTTTTTTTTTCTTTTAATAGATTTTCTCATCATTATTACAGAGCTAGGCTCTTTTAAGGAATTTTATTCTCTTGAGACCAGAGTTTGACAAGTGTCACTCTGTGACAAAGCTTTGCTCTGAAAGAGGAGATTTTCTCCTTGTCTCTAGGGATTTTTCATTAATGAGAATATTCTCTTGGGGATTAATTGACGGTCTCATCCAATGATAGGGCTGTCTTATTAACTGATGCACTGTCATCCAGATTTTGTGGGTCCCCCTTTGGTCCCCTACCCACTGCATTGCAATGTGGTATAAATTTTAAAATGCCAAGCGTTGGAATTACAACACTGACGGCTAATTTTGGTCCCTCCACAGGAAACATGCCTGCTAACCTATCATTCCCGTTTGTTCGCTCGGAGGGAGGATTTCCCCAGGCACCAGTGGACCGAGAGGTGTTCACTCTCATCAAAGATCATGACCCCGAGCACAAGAACCTTCACCTGTGGGGTAGGTGGTATAACGAGATCATCCAGGATCGCCGAAACTTCGGTTCCGCTATGCCGTCTGAGCCCATATTTTCGATCCCCTATGCGGATGAGCCCCCGGTGAAGTATGCCGTGGAGGTCAAAAATTAGAATTTAGATGACCTCCTCCAGCCTGCAATTGGTGTTATTCCCGTGCAGCCACCGCCGGCAATAGACATTTTGGGGAGGCGAATCTGTCAGGGTGAAGCACACCCTTGGGGACAGGCCTATAACATTGGATTGACCCCGCGACCACCCGCCGGATATTTGCAATGGGCCCAGTACATCTTATCAGTGAAGAGGACTCATCTGATGAAGATTGGTTTGTATTCGGCGATCTACGTCTCGCTTTTTGAGTACCCTTCTCCTCCAACGTGGTGGATTAAGGCTTTTATCGAACAATGGAATATCCCCACTCACACCTTCCTTATGACGGACAGGGAAGTCTCCATCTCCTTGGAAGATTTTGCTGAAATCTCGTGTCTGCCGATGAGGGGGGAGCATTACGAGGAGCTGCTTCCTCCTGACGAATACGTCTTCTCCACCAAGCCGTTGGTGTTTGATCTGACGCCGGAGAATGCTATTCAGCACCAGTTTCCGGGCTTGGTGAAGGTGCTAGACATATATGAAGGGCTCTATCTGGAATCAGGCGTCCGTGGAGTTAGTTTCGCAGATTTTATCGCCCGCTTCATTCGACCGGAGTTTCTATTGGAGCGGAGGGAGAAGTTCGCCAAGCTTGATGACCCTTTCGGCTTCGGCTTGGACCGTCGACCAACAGCGGAGGACGATCAAAAGGATTTTTATCTCCCCGGCACCGCCGTCATGCCCTTGTTAGAAATCGCCGTCCCGGGCATGGACGAGGAGGCCTTTTTTTGTAGGGTTCTTAGGATTGTGGCTGTGCAGCTTCGCGCTCCCCATGCACCAGCGCCACATGCGTCCGTCTGTTTTCTACCCAGCGCATCGGATGGTGGCTGGCTTGCAGTTGACAATAGGAATCGCCGGGTTGGCTCACCAATATAATGGACTTAATGTGGCGGCGGACGCTAATGAACCTGGGGTGCAGCCTGCTAATTTCCCGACGCACTACTTCACCTCGTGGATGGAAATGCATGTGCATGGGGTGTTCGGCGTCCATAAGATCCCTCCGTTTTTCGAGAAGTGCAGACTCCCAAGAGTCATGCGGCTGGTCGGTGCCTCGATCGTGGTTGCGCCTCCGCGGGAGGCTAGGGGGTTGCTCCTTCGTCCACACCTGGTTGGAGCGAAGGTTTCTTTTTTGGATAAGGTCATAACCATAGGCTCAGAGACCTCCAAGTCGGTGGTGGCGCTGCGCGACGACTTCAAGGACGGGGCCTCCGTACTGAAAGCCCGGGAGATTCTTCACCTCTACTCCATTCGGCCGGGCTACCTGGTGTTCAGGCAGAACGAGACGGCACTTTTCATGAGGTATAATCCCCACTGGTTCGCTCAACAATCGAGCTATCACCAGGGGATCCCGATGGAAGCATTTTTGGAAAAGCCCGTGGCCAGCCGGGAGTGGATAAGGAGTGCAATGCACCATTTCATTCGGCTTAATACGGGCTCCTATTTCTTCATCAGCGAGCCGAGCTGCGTTCCCAAGGTCCTCAATGCGTACGTGGCTTGGTACGCGCATGCAATGGGTCCAGTTATCCATATGGAGAAGCGCATGCTGGTTGACCGCAAGGGTGCACCTCCCGGCGGCGACCGTAAGGCTCCCCTGAAGCCAAGGACCCTGGTCATTCCTCCGCTGAAAGATGCCGGATCTGGGTCACCGCGCGTGTTGATCCCTCCGCGCGGATTGCCGCCTTCTGATACCGTAGATGCGCCACCAGCGCCCCGTGCTCTAGTGGAGACGGTAAATGTGGTTTCGCCAGAGTCTGGCGTGGGCGCGGATATCGGGACCTGCCACCCTAAGGTGCCTGCAAAGCGCAAGTTGATCTTGGGTGCACCCAAGGCTGGCGGGCAGAAGAGGAAGAAGAAGTCGCTCTTCTCAGCTGACGTTGAGTTCAGTCAGGAACCTCATGCTCCCTATAGCGAGGGCTTGGGCGAGTACGGGACCAATAAAGGATTGGTTATGCCGCCAGATGACACTGATCTAGCGGCCGCCATCGCAGCTTCAGAGCAATTGGCGAGGCGCGACGCGTGGCTAGCTAAGCTTGCACAATCGGGTAATTACTAGTCGCATTTTATTTTTGCATCGTACTTTTATTATTTGTCTTTGACTAATGCTTTTCCCCTCTTTCAAACAGGCATCACCACTGAAGAAGCCATCGCTGCCTCCCTTAAAACTTTTCAAGAGGAGGAACGACTCAGAGCATCCTTAGGCTTCGGTACATTTCTACTCATTACGTCTTTATTCTCCTTTTATTATGGTCGATCTAACCTTCTTCCTCTGTCTCTTTGCAGGGGTTGCGCCAGCCGATGCGGGGACTCTCCCCGGGCCAGTTACTGAAGTTCCGGCCTCATCAGGGCTGCCGCGAGAGTCTCAACTCGAAGAGTCGGTGAGGGATGGCTTGAAGGATTTGGAGGCATCTCTGTACACAGACGATGACGCCTCGATGAAGGAAGCTTCGAAGAGGTCCATCTTGACGGCTCAGGAGGAGAGAAAGCGGTTGAGGCGCGAGGCGAAGGCACGCAGAGCTGCTTTGGCCGTGGGAGCAGGCCCAAGCACCGTTCTTCGTGCTGATATTCCTTCGGAAGAGCCCCCGGTCGCCTTGTCTACAACTCATAGACAGGCGGCACGCGCAAATAGGGAGGCTAACGATAAGTCCACCTCAGGTAATGTATCTTTCAAGATTTTGTTGTAAGAATTGTAAACCTGTCAGTTCTTATATATCTTGTCCTGCAGGTCTAAGTCTAACCGAAGGGTAGGCGGAAACCGTCGAACCTAAAGGGACAGAGGAAGAGTCACCGGGTGAACCCGAGCCGACGGTGAGCGAAGTCGCCGGGGTTGCTGGACCTGAGCCGGGGGCTGAGGGAACTGCACCAGAGAAGGTCGTTGATGCCGAGCCCGAGGTAGCGGCAAATGAGATGACTACTATAACTGAGCTCGAGGCAGTAGCGGGCGGAGTACCTGAGACCGGCGACCCCATGGCGACGGCGGATGAAACAGCAGCGACCGCCGAGCCTGAAGGAGTAGCGGGTGAGATGGGCGTGATTCCCGGGGACAAGCCATCCGCTCTTTCTCAAGAGTCTGGCAATGCTCCAATTATTGCTCTCCCCATCTATGGTCTTCTGCCGTCTCCTGGCCGCGCGAGCACGACGACAGCCCCCGTTGAGTCGGGTGATGAGGCCACGGGCGGTGGACTCGTGTCGATGGAGGAGGGAGACGCCTCCGTCTCGGCTGGCAGCTCATCAGGTAAATTTCGGGTTACCGTCCCCCCTTTTTTATCTTGCAATCCTTTCTGACAAGTTTATCTTTGTTTTTAACGCAGGTGCGGCCAGTGCCGATGCTCCATTGCTCGAGGGAGCGCCGTCAGCTACTGCTTTGGCGGTGGCCACCTCTCAGCCTTCCCTTGTACCATCGCAGATGCTGGAAGGTATGGATTTGCAACCTATTAGTTTTATCTTTCAGCCGCATGATCTATGTACTAATGTCGTACTATTGCGTCTTTGCAGGAGCGCTTTTTGATCATTTCTACCAGGTGTTGCACCCACGCTTCTCCTTCCCATCTGAACTCGCTTCTTCCTCCAGTGGCGCTGGTGAGTATAGTTTCCAATTGATGTCTTTCTTTTTTTAGTAATGGAATTATTTCTGACTTTTCCTCGTCCTGATTGCAGTGCTATAAATCGTAGGAGGGGATGAAAGATCGGTCGCGCCATCGGCCCTCCCGGCTTTGCCGCCCACTGCAGCTGGTATAGTAAACTATCCCATCGATGACTTTTTCACATTTCTTGAACCGTCATCTAATCGTATTTTGCTATTTCAGCTGTCGTTCCGATTCCGGCGCCCTTTTAGTCTCGTGTCATAATGCCGGCAGGCCCCTTCCTGAGACGTCCGTCTTTAAAGGGTGCCGTGATGAGCTTGAGCATGCTGAGCGGATACGTCGAAGAGCTTGACGCGGACGCTTCCCCATCTGCTGTGGATTTCACTGCGGAGGTTAACCCGATGTTGACGGCGCTTGTAAATTTTCATGATGAAGGCATCGTCGAGCTTTGGGTTAATCACTGCAGGGAAATCGAGGTCCGCCTGCATCAATCGGAGTTTATGCGCCCTGCTCCCGAGACCTTAGCCGCAAGCAATCAACGAGCAACATGGATTGAGCAAAGCGCTTCTTACTTCCGCCACTTGGAACAAGAAGCGGCTTTAAGGCCGAGGGAATGCCAAGAGACCTCAAGCGAGACGGCTCGTCTGCGCGCTGAGGTTGAGGCGAACGCTGCCCAGGTGAAAGATATCTTCGAGGGCCTTCTGGAGCGTATTTCTAATGGGCTAAACCTGAAGCGGAAGCTCGATGCCGCCGAGCGTGATGCCCAAGGCCGCGAAGCAGCTCAGCAGGCGGTTGGGGAGCAGCTTTCATCCTTCTTGCAGCAGCGGGCTCAAGTGGAAGCAGATCTGGCGGTGGCGGCCGATCAAGAGAAGGCATGGAAGGAAGTGCGCGAACAACTGATAGGGTTATTTAAGACGCTTCCTTCCCAGTAGCTACCGTTGTATTGATATACTTGTAAAAATTTTCTTTTTCGAATAAGATGTATCCATTCTTTATTCTTTTGTACGATTCACCTTGTACTTGATTGAATTAATAAATAAAGATACATATTTTTTCTTTGCAATGTCTTGTATCATTTCTTTGCTTTCTCCCTTCTCTTATTATCAGCATGCTGTCTTGATAAACATGGTTGACAGATAATAGAGTAAGCATCTTGTCTTCTTCAAGAGATAGTGATGGCTTAGGCCGCAGGTTCAGATCTGCTGCCTAAGACTTTTCAACTCTATGAGCCATGAGGGTCTCATAGAGACTTTTCTCCCTACGGATCGAGAGGATCCCGTAGGTGTATTTTCTCCTTAGGAATCATGAGGATTCCTAAATGTGTTTTCTCTTACAAGTCGTAAGGATCTTATAAGAAAATTTTCCCTCTTACGAGTCGAGAGGACGCATAAGCGGTTGTTTCCCACCTTGTCGAGATTCGACTTTGGAGAGTGAGACCCATGAATAGTATGCAAGAGACCATTTTAGGCCGACTTGCAGGGTCCCAGTACATAGGAAACAAGTTTTTTTTTAATCCCTGCTGCCTAAGGCTTTATCTTGCAAGTCAAGACGAATCGGGAAGTCCTCGCGAAGACACTAATTTCCTCACGAGTCGAGACGAATCGAGCAGTTCTTGTCAAGGACACTAATTTCCCTGAGTTGAAGTATTTTGCCGAGGACACTGGTTTCCTCAAAGTTGAAATGAATCGAAGTACTCCTGCAAAGACACTGGTTTCTCTGCGGGTCGACGTGGATCAAGATGTTCTCGTCAAGGACACTGGTTTCCCTGAGTCGAAGTATTTTGCCGAGGACGCTGGTTTCCTCGAAGTTGAAACAAATCGGAGTATTCCTGTGGAGACACTGGTTTCTCTGTAGGCCGACGCGAATCAAGAAGCTCTCATCAAGGACGCTAGTTTTCCTAAATTGAGGTATTGGCCAAGGACACTGATTTCCCTGGGGTTGAAACGAATCGATGTATTCCTGCAAAGGCGCTAGTTTCTCTGCGGGTCGATGCGAGTCAAGATGTTCTCGTCAAGGACACTGGTTTCCCTGAGTCGAAGTATTTTGCCGAGGACACTGGTTTCCTCGGGGTTGAAACGAATCGGAGTACTCCTGCAAAGACGCTAGTTTCTCTGCGGGCCGACGCGAATCGAGGTGCTCTCGTCAAGGACGCTAGTTTCCCTGAATTGAGATATTTACCAAGGACACCGGTTTCCCTGGGGTTGAAACGAGTCGAGGTGTACCTGCAAAGACGCTAGTTTCTCTGTGGGTCGACGTGAGTCAAGATGTTCTCGTCAAGGACACTGGTTTTCCTGAGTCGAAGTATTTTGCCGAGGACACTGGTTTCCTTGAGGTTGAAACGAATCGGGGTATTCCTGCAGAGACACCGGTTTCTCTGCCGGCCGACTCGAATCAAGAAGATCTCATCAAGGACACTGGTTTCCCTGAATCGAGAATGCTTCCAAGGACACTGGTTTCCCTGGGGTTGAAACGAATCGAGGTGTTCCTGCAAAGACGCTAGTTTCTCTGCGGGTCGACGCGAATCAAGAGGTTCTCGTCAAGGACACTGGTTTCCCTGAGTCGAAGTATTTTGCCGAGGACACTGGTTTCCTCGGGGTTGAAACGAATCGGGGTATTCCTGCAAAGATGCTGGTTTCTCTGCGGGCCGACGCGAATCGAGGTGCTCTCATCAAGGACGCTAGTTTCCCTGAATTGATGTATTTGCCAAGGACACTGATTTCCCTGGGTTTGGAACGAATCGGGGTATTCATGCAAAGACGCTAGTTTCTCTGCGGGTCGACGTGAGTCAAGGTGCTCTCATCAAGGACACTGGTTTCCCTGAATCGAGGATGCTGCCAAGGACACCGGTTTCCCTGGAAGTTGAACTGATCTGTGGCGGTCTTTCAGGTTTTATATAAGTTACCGTCAAAACCGTGAAGCTAGGAATTTGATCTTCGCTTCGTTTGCTGGCACTGCGTCTGCTGTATCGAGACGAATGTCACGGTTGTCTCTAGGTTGTTGGTGAACTGTCGAGATTTGGCTTCGCTTTCTGGCGGAGCCTGTTGGGAAGGTATGATGCCCTCTTTGTTTGTGCCCTTGGATTGTATACAGGGATCGACGTGATCTTACATGTAAGGCAAAAGTTTCATCATATTTTTTTTATTATTGTTTTATTTCCGCGATGCTCTATCATTTCAGCTTTTATATCGCGAAGGTCGCGATTGCCCAATCATTTCGGCTATTTTTCGCGGTGCCCAATCATTTCGGCTGTTTATTTTATTTTTACTCGCTGATTTTTATTGCGAGTTGCCCCATCATTTCGGCTATTTTGCATGCATATAATTTTTTACTTGCTGCTTTTTATTGCAAGTTACCCCATCATTTCGGCTATTTCGTATGCATGTACGGCCTACTGACTTTTCGCTGTAAGCCTGGAATTAGACACCGATTTCGGCATCAGCACCGCTACAACTGGGATGTTACCAGGAGCGAATCATCATTTGCCTCTGTCGATGTCGAACAAAGGTGGCTTAGCGAACAGGGTTAAGATCCTGTCGACTAAGGCTTTTGACTTCATGAGCCGTAAGGGTCTTACAAAGGTATTTCTCCCTACAAGTCGTGAGGATCTTGTAGGTGTATTTTCTCCTTAGGAATCGTGAGGATTCCTAAGTGTGTGTTCCTCTGTAAGTCGTAAGGATCCTACAGGACGGTTTTCCCCTTGTAAATCGAGAGGACATACAAGGGTTGTTCATCATGCAAACATATCCCCAGTCACGGATGAGACTTTGCTAGGGAAATATTTATTCGCGCCCGTGGATTGTATACAAGGGTCAATGCTGAGCCACTTGTAGGGCAATATCGAAAGTTGTGGGGGTTGCTTAAGCACAGGTTTAGGTCTCTGTAACTTAAGACTTTCAAATCTTATGAGCCATGAGGGTCTCATAAGAGAGTTCTCCTTACTAGTCGTGAGGATCTCGTAAGTGTATTTTCTCATTAGGAATCGTGGGGATCCCTAAGTGTGTTGCTCCCTTGTGAGTCGTAAGGATCTCACATGGGTGGTTTCTCCTTACAAGGTCGGGAGGACCCTGTAAGTGTCCTTTAACGAGGTTGCGCCCTTTCGGGTTTTCATAAACACTCGCCGGTAGTCCTGCTGTTTTTACTCACGGATCCCTTTCGGGTTTTCATCCGTGCTCATTTTGCTTATGGACATACCGTTTATTATTTTTATTTTTTTATTATTCTTTTTTTTCTAATGATGTCGCTCCCTTTCGGGTTTTCACGAACACTCGCCGGTAGCCCTGCTGTTTTTACTCACGGAGCCCTTTCGGGTTTTCATCTGTGCCCATCTTGCTCATGGACGTACCATTTGTTTTTTTATTATTTATATTTTTTTATTCTTTTTTTTATTCTTTATTCTCTCTTTTTTTTATCTCGTCAGCCTGAGGATGCTGCGGTAGAGGTTTAAGAACGTTTCGGTCCTCAGCTAGTTTTAGGACGTAGTGGCCCGTCATTAGTTTCAGGACGTTTCGGTCCGTCATTAGTTTAAGGACGTTTCGGTCCGTCATTAGTTTAAGAACGTTTCGGTCCGTCATTAGTTTAAGGACGTTTCGGTCCATGGTAAAGAAGGTCGGCTACTACTTATAGAGTTTGGGCTTAGGAAGATAGCGAGCGGACATAGTCGTCGTCATCTATCATTGACCTAGGCTGTGACTCGTTAGGCATAGTATTTCTTTAGGAAGCGACCGTTGATTGGCCTGAAAGGCCTTTCACTGTGCATATCCATGAGTAGATAGGCTCCACCCTGGTAGACCTTGTCTATGATGTACGGGCCTTCATAGTTCGGCTTGAATTTTCCCCGCTTGGCGCGATTGGGGATCATAGGTCTTTTGACCATTAGCACGAGTTCGCCTTGGCGGAATGTCCTCGGCCGGGTCAATCTTTCATATGAGCGCTTCATCTTTGCTTTATAAGCCTCCAGATTTTGTTGCGCTATGAGCCGTGTTTCATCAAAGGCATCAAGGTCCTGAAGCCGAAGGTGAGCATTTTCTTCGTCCGTCAGCTCATAGTGGACTGCCACTCGTAGAGAGGGTAACTCTATCTCGAGGGGGAGTACTGCTTCCGTACCGAATACCAACGCGTATGGCGTTGTGTTCATGGCCGTCTTGAACGTTGTTCGATACGCCCAAAGAGCCTCTTGCAATCTCTCGTGCCAGTCCTTCTTATTTCGGGACACCGTCTTCTTCATGATCTTTGTCAAGGTCTTCTTGAAGGCCTCGGCTAGACCATTAGCTCGCGGATTATAAACTAAGGAATATCTCCAGTTTATATTATGCTGCTGCACAAAGCGACTGATCTTGTGGATTCTGTAGGCTGGCCCGTTATCGGAGATGATCCGTCGTGGAGTTCCAAACTGGTAAATGACGTGCGTCTTGAAGAAATGGAGGATATTCTCCGTCTTCACTTCTCTCAGCGGTACTGCTTCTGTCCATTTGGAGAAGTAGTCAGTCGTCGCCAGAATGAAACGATGTCGTTTGGACGATGCTGGTTCAATGGGGCCGACTATATCAGTTCTGTAGGGTTCCTAGGCACTCTAGTGAGGTCTCCCAAGCCATCAACCATGGCAATTTCAAAAAATATGGTGCCTACAAACCCTAAACTACGGATCGATAACTAGATGTCTAGGCGAACATTGAACTAGTTAACACTTAACTAATGAGAAAACGGAAATACAACCTTTGTAGATCCGGTGCTCCACCTCCATAGCTCCGCAACGAAGTCCTCTCCGCTGTCCAAGTCAAATCCGGGCTCTAGGATCGGCTTCGTCGGAGAATGGGCAAGCTAGGTCGTCGATGTCCATGCCGAAGATGATCTACGTCGAGGCATCGCTAAATCAAGCTCCGACTTCACCAAGTCAAGAAACTTGTGAAGTAAACACACTCTACTACTTGGCAAGAGGTAGAGGATGAAGAAATAGGAGTTGGGTTAACTTTAGAATTGGATTTCTCACTCATATACATCAATCACCATTGATGGAGGTGAAGCTTTTCTTCTTGAAGTCAAGGAAGAAGAAGAAGAAAGCTTATCCAAAGTTATGATAAGTTAATTGTAAAAGAAAAGAAAATAAATTCTTATCATAATTTTAACTAGAGTCAAGTGTAGAGAATGAATCATGGTTAGTGGGAATGGTTAGGGTTAAGGATGAGATAAGAATGGTTGACTTGAACAAAGCATCATGAAGCTTCAACTAAAGAACAAAATTAGCCACCATTCTTTTCTCTTTTCTTTTATTCATTTATCAAAAATAAAAAAGGATAATTAAATAAGATAAATGAATAATAAATAATAAACCCTAACCATTTCATTAACCAAGGTTTAATCTTTACACTTGAACCCTAGCATGACTTGTATCATCAAACATGATACAATCAAGTGTACAAAAGTATATCGCATATACAATGCGCCCATCCGAGTGAGAAAATCCATCTTAAGTAAACCGATACTAGTTGATGCAAAGTAATATATCAAATATATAAATATGCATTAAATCATTAAATCAACACTTGATTCAATGACCCGGTTATGTCGCACACAACCGACTAGTATACAATATATCGGCTTATCGAATCAACGCTTGAATCGATAACAAGGTTATATCGCATACAACCATTCGATATATTTATCGCGAGAATAGAATACGGTATCACATACACGCATTATTCTCGGTCCCGCACATATCTCATATGCGCTCCTATTTCGTTTCGCTTGAGCCAGGAAACCTCTGTGTAGGACTCTAAAGACTCGTCAATACGCCGGCAGCAGATGATGATCATATCAAGCATCCACAAGCCGCAAGCGGTCTGCTAAACGTAACGGCCACCCGGGTATTGAGCGATCTGAAGATCGACGAGCAAGCCCGCTCACACTCCAGTGAATCCGACCAGTAACACTACCGTACAGTCCGGTCTGATCGTCTGATATGTCGCATATCTCGCCTAGGGGTGGTAGACGTCAGACCCCAATAGCTCAATAAGTCGTGTCGATATGAGGTCTATAACTGTTCGAGAAACTACTGGTAACACTTACCAGTAAATCTCAGCAACCCTAGCCAGGGATTTCCTGTTATAGCCAATCGAACACAGCGCAACATCAACCCCCTATACCGGGAGAGACGAATCCCCTCCTATCGCTCATTGCCTTCATGTGACTCGGGACTGTACCCAAAAACCACCGTTTTGCACGCCCTCTTGGACGTGGTAAGATGGAAATCAAAGCACAGTGGGAACCACACAAGACTCTATGACGATCTCGGGTCAACAGACTACTCTGTACCAGTGTCACCAGAGAACTGCCATCTGACGTGAGGTATAATACCATCTGGGAGTTCTCGGCGAGTCCGTCCAGTGTACCCAGTCTCTACTGAGCACCCGTATATCATCTCTGATGTCAAACACCAATGGATATGGGATCATCCATCGCCCATCTGTATGGGTCGAGAAGGTACACGCTAGTCTACTCTGGTATATCGATGCCCCGTCTCGATACATCCTCGACTAGGGACTTTGAAGGATGTACTTATGGACTACCATGTCCCTACTAGTATGATCCGCATCATAGTCCAGGTAGTCAAGTATATATCCTAAGGGCTTTACCAACATGTAACAGGGAGACATTCAGTGTACACGTTAAGGTAAAGATTAACCAGATAGCATACTATCATGTCGAGCAAGAAAGTCCTCCCTATATATGTCCCAGCATCCACTACAATATACATCCTATGTATAGTAATGGCCTCTAGGGCATACATATAACTAACAATCTCCCACTTGCACTAGGGCCATCAGATAGCAGTGGTTGTAGTATCTCATACTCAACCATCCCATAAAAGTGTCTCTCTCTGGGATCAGGCCTTTGTGAGTGGATCCGCTGTGTTGTCCTCTGAGTCTACTCTCTAAACCTCGATCTCCCTGGAGATCAACCATCTCCATGATCAGGTGATACTTCCTTAGAATATGTCTGGATCACTGATGGGACCGACGTTCCTTGGCATAAGCCACAACTCCATTGTCTCACAATGGTTGGAACGTAGTTCATCTCATGAACCAATATACACCCAAACATTCTCCTTGGTAGCATCTTAAGTAGCGATGTATCCTGCCTTTATCGTCTAGTATGTCACGGTATCTAGCTTGGAACTCTTCCAACATACCGTCCCTTTACTGAGGGTAAAGACAATGCCTGTGACTGACACTCAGTCGTCATTATCACCCTGGAACCATTCCAGTGATTCTCCCCAGGGTCGATTGATACCATCTCACTACAACTAGCGAGTATCCTAACATCCAATTAGGTCTATCTCATAGATCCAAAACCCAGGATTTAGGAGGTATCACTTTGATCCTATGTGGAGAATCATTGTGATAAGCGGAGATTGATCGAGCGTAGCATAGGAAACTCCTTCCCTATCAAGAGTATGTCATCCACGTACTCTACGAGGATCGTCACCATACTCCCTACTACCTTTTTGTTTATACAAGGTTCATCTACCATTTTGATGATGTCAAACTCTTTGACTAATTCATCAAAACAGATGTCCCAACTCCGCGATGCCTGCTTTATCCTATAAAGCATCTTGCACACGTTTCCGCTGCTCCCACTGTCTACGAAGCCCTCTGGCTGTGTACTTATAGACACTCTCTTCTAAACATCATTTAGAAAAGCTGTCATGACACCCAACCACCAGATATCGTAGTCATGGTATGTAGCCGTGACAAGTAGGATCTGGATGGACTTAAGCATAGCTACTTGAAAAGGTTTCATCATTATCCGTACCTGGTCAATGATGCAAACTTTTAACAAGTCTAGCTTTGAAAGTCTCAACTTTTCCATGTACACCAAGTAATCTTCTCAAGATATACTTGCTCCTGATGGGGATTTAACCCTTCAGATATAGCAACCAAAGTCCATACTTTGTTGGTGTATAAGGATTCCATCTCAGATCACTAAGCATCCAGCCATCCTTACAGAGTCCCACTCTTGATGGCCTGCTCGAAGCTAGTTGGGTCATCATCTCATGATGCAATCCTCGCTCCCACTGTCATAGAGAAACCGAAGTATCTCTCAGGTGGGTGAGGAACCCTACTAGATCGGCGGAGAGGCTGAGGTTCGTTGGTAACTATCGAATCCTTTGGTTCTTTCAAATCATCAGCTGCTGTTTGTATAGCTGGAACATTTCCAGTTGTACATAACAGATCTTGCCTCGAGCTTGTCCGGATTTTGCTTTTAGACATAGGCCGGGCAACCCCAAATCTTAACTAACTTAAGATATGGGCTCTTCCCTTTCCATATCACATATGAAGTGGTAGGCATCTGATTTGATTCGAACCCTATTCAATAGGTATGCAACTTTTCAAGTGCATAACACCCAAAGGGAAATAGGTAACTCAGTAGTACTCATCATAGAGCACACCATATCAAATAGGGTGTGATTGCTCCGCCCCGATATACCATCGTGCTATGGTGTATACGGAGGAGTAATGCTGAGAGAGAATCTCATTCTCCTTTAGAATGGTCCAGGAATTCCGTGCTCAAGTATTCTCCTCCTAGATCACATCATAGGACATAATACTTATACCCGTATTTTGGTTCTCTACTTCTAACTTATATTCTGTGAATATCTCAAAAGGTTCGGACTTGTGTTTCAACAGGAACATATGTCTGAATCTTGAGAGATTATCAGAGAATATAATGAAGTATAAAGAACCGGTCTTAGCATGTGTAGACAGGGGACCTACATACATCAACATGTATCATCCCAAGAGTTTACTAACTCTTTCTCTGTTTCCAATAAACAGAGCTGTGGTCATCTTATCTTTGTGACATGACTGGCGAGTTTCACAAGATGTAAATTCAAACTGATTTAAATATGCATCTTTATGTAACTCTAGCTAGTCGGGTCACATTGATCTGACCTAGTCTACAATGCCTCAAGAAGAATTCGTTCATTTCTGAACTCTTCCTCTTGTGTGTGTTCCGTATACTAAGAACTGTAGTTTGATTTAGAACATCAACGCTTTTAGATAACGTACCTGAACCGATCAACTTTTGATATAGGAAATGTTCAAAACATTATCCAACAATACAAAATTTTATCATTTCTTTACTGATAAAGAGACTGATATGATTTTGTATATCAGGTTCGGTATCTAATAATATTCGTTCAGAATCAATGTATTGATAATACAGGGTGACAGTGACCGACAGACTTGGCTGCAACTCTTGCCCCGTTTTCTGCCTCATGAAACTTATCACCCGTTCTCAGTTCTCTACCTTTCTGTAGCCCTATGTAACAGATTACATATCTGGGATCCTGATCTGGTATCACATACCCAGGACGTAAAGAATACTGAGAAACAGTTCTGTATAATGAACACACCCGAAGATGATGCATCATTATGCACTCTCTTCGTTTGGGCGGCACGGGAATTCTGGTAATCCCCAATTTCCTGCTCTGTCTTATAACAATTATAAGTTGGAGCGGGACCAACGTTCCCCAGCTCAGTATAACAAGCGGGTTCGGTCAATAATCCGTTTTATTATCTTGATTAAGGCGTGATATGGTCGCTACCTAGAGAGAGAGAAAAGAAAACACTCAGCGTGCGCTCTGTCAAGAATAGATTGGTTATTATTTTATCTAATCAGGATGGCTCCCACTGCTTTTTATCAAATCTTCCTTCAAACCCTAAAAGGAAAGACTAGCCGGGATTAATTACACACTACAAGTTCGCCAATCTTTCAGCCAGGCCAGTGTCGGTACTTTGAGGGAGGTCCCCCGTGCTTTCACACGAACCTAATTAATGTAAACCTCATTTTCCCATAGGCGTAACCTCGTTAACACCTTTCTAGAGACCTACTTGATCGGCTAATTGTAATGTATAAAACTCTCCCAGGAGTAACACTTACTCGCAGCGGGTATCGAGATCCAACTATCTCATAGAAGGTATGCAATCTCATTGCAAATTTCAACACTTGAAATTCCCGATAATATTTTGCCCCTAGCGTCCTATGACCTTGACGCAGGCCAACAAACCATAGTCCGCTAGTCAAGTTCAACCCGTCATTTCCTGATTGAATTAAACCCACCCGCACGACCCTTGACGCAGGCCAACAAAGTCGCACGACTACCCTAATCCAATCACATCATATGCTTATGCAGATAAGCACCAGTTAGCTACCGCACACTACGCCTTGACGCAGGCCAACAAACGTAGCACGAATACTAACTACTACTTATCTGAAATGACGGAGGGCTACGACAGGTTTTTCTGAAAACCTATTGCGTAATGAACTTGATATCGTTGTAGAATCAAATGATTTTTAAAATGGAGTGCTTTTGAGGCTTTTCTAGTTTTGCTAAAGGAGTCACTCCCGGTGAAGGGATCGTCGGTCCTTTCCTCGTCGAATGAGGTGCGGGATATATCATATATATCACTATGCAAAGCAAAAACTCTTAAAAGCAATCAAAAGACAAACCGAGGGTGTAGCATCTGCCAGTTATTGCTAAAGGAGTCACTCCCGGTGAAGGGATCTCGGTCCTTTCCTCATCGAATAAGGTGCAGGATATATCGCATATACCGCTGTGCAAAGCAAGAACTGTAGCTACCTGTTTTATTTTGAAATTTGATTCTACAACATCTTAGGTTTCTTTTATTTCATTAATCTCATTAATGAAGTCCCATCATATAAGTACCTAAACATCACAGATAAATACGACGTACACTTATGCCATCCGCATTCGCCTCGATGTCCCCTCGTGCACCGTTAGGTTAGGTAACTAACGGCAGAGCAGGGCAGGGCTAGCGCGGGTGTAAAACATAAGTAACGCCTATATAATATATCGTATATACTATATAATGTATCTATCACAGAACATCACATGATCACATCACAGATATCGCAGCAGAAGAATCATATGAAATATTGGATATACTAGGACGTCCGTGTTTTCAATACGAGCCAGTATAAAACACGGATTCCACGGTCGCGATGAATAGCCAAACCCACACCCCTAGACCCCTACGAGAGCGGCAAGCAACCCTACCAATTCTAGAGTTAGGAGACCCGGACTCGACTCCTCGAGTTGGTCTCCCACTGGACTCCAGAACCCGGTTACTTGTGCCCTCCTCCTTGGGTTTATCCTAGTGCGGAAAAGTAAATAATATACAAACGGTGACAACTTCCGCAACCTGGAAGCGCCCCAATAAAAGAATATTACATACAAGTTTTTACATGAATGAAAATGAAAAACACTCATCTCACATAAAAACCCCCGGCTATTCAAACACGACGATCCAATATAACATATCCAGCAACACATAACATCACATGTCATCAACGTAAGTAAATATGTCCATCCCAATTGTCGTTGACATATAGCAACGAAACCGGCGATATCACATATTACACTTACGGTCACAGAAAAGAAAGTGTAAAACTACAACAGTTGGAATCCGCAACCACCTCAGACATCGCATGCCTGACCAAATGAATTACTTAGACATCGCATGCCTAATAATTATAAACCCCGCATTTTAGTCTCAAAATCGAAAACTCTTTTCAATACCAAGTCGGGCAATTCAACAAGATTCCCGACATCCTGATCGAATGCTCGTCGCAAACTTCAGTAGACGGCCGCACCCCCGATACCGTCGACGAAGTGCACCAAGGCGGAACACCGCTACCGCGAGCACCCGAACGGATGCTTTCGGCGACGGGGTTCTCCTACAGTCACTTGGTCGAGGTTATGGAGTGAGGCTGTCTATTAAGTTTACCCGGCGAGTATCCGCGTACGCTACGTGATTGCGACGGACTTTTGATCACATCAAAATTCCGTGGCAACCGATCAAGTGAGACTAAACCGCTAGATTTATAACATTCATTCAGTTATCTCATAACTTCTTGTGAATTCCAATTATTGTATCCCATTCCAGATAAATAGAAAATGCTAAACTTTTCGATCGAACAATCGAACACCCAAGTTTTCCCGATACAGATCAACACATGAAACAAGTCTAACAACATTCCGTTCGTGCCTCAGTACCAACGGTCCAGCCGTAGAAGGGTCAAGCCGACGCCTCACATATGGCACGTCGTACTGCCCCAAACCCGAAGGTTCTAAGGGCAGTTCAAGACGGTCACATAATCGAGTTAAGGTTTGTGTCTTCTAGAGGGACCATCGCGCTACTTGCACTACTTAGAACGTCGTTAAACTACGGAAAAATCCAACACTTGGAAATTTCCCGACAGGGGAAAAATTGGGTATTTATATCCTGTCGAACTTTTTAACATATTCTAAAAATTATCCGGAAATACACAAAAGACGAAATTTGATAATCCGATCAAAATACCGAATCCCCAAAACAACTGCAGAAAATTCAACTCTTTAAACAGTATTAAAAATTCCCAGAAAATCCATAATAAAATAATAAGAGTTACTGTGCAGATCTTGGAGGATGATGTCATCATTGTGCCGCTAATCCGCCGCCTAATGAAGGAATATGCCGCGGATCCGCGCTACAGTGAACTGTTCATGGCCCCTATTTTGCGCCGTAATTCTTATATTTTCCTGCTTATTTCTCTGGATATTTTTAATCATGAAAAATCACTGTTTTTAGAAAAAGGACAGAGAGCATTTTGGGTTTGGGTTTTCGGGTTCGTTCGGGTTTCAAATCGCGTCTAGACTTCTCCTAAGGCTCTAGCTAGTCTCTGATACCACTGTAGGGTTCCTAGGCACTCTAGTGAGGTCTCCCAAGCCATCAACCATGGCAATTTCAAAAAATATGGTGCCTACAAACCCTAAACTACGGATCGATAACTAGATGTCTAGGCGAACATTGAACTAGTTAACACATAACTAATGAGAAAACGGAAATACAACCTTTGTAGATCCGGTGCTCCACCTCCATAGCTCCGCAACGAAGTCCTCTCCGCTGTCCAAGTCAAATCCGGGCTCTAGGATCGGCTTCGTCGGAGAATGGGCAAGCTAGGTCGTCGATGTCCATGCCGAAGATGATCTACGTCGAGGCATCGCTAAATCAAGCTCCGACTTCACCAAGTCAAGAAACTTGTGAAGTAAACACACTCTACTACTTGGCAAGAGATAGAGGATGAAGAAATAGGAGTTGGGTTAACTTTAGAATTGGATTTCTCACTCATATACATCAATCACCATTGATGGAGGTGAAGCTTTTCTTCTTGAAGTCAAGGAAGAAGAAGAAGAAAGCTTATCCAAAGTTATGATAAGTTAATTGTAAAAGAAAAGAAAATAAATTCTTATCATAATTTTAACTAGAGTCAAGTGTAGAGAATGAATCATGGTTAGTGGGAATGGTTAGGGTTAAGGATGAGATAAGAATGGTTGACTTGAACAAAGCTTCATGAAGCTTCAACTAAAGAACAAAATTAGCCACCATTCTTTTCTCTTTTCTTTTATTCATTTATCAAAAATAAAAAAGGATAATTAAATAAGATAAATGAATAATAAATAATAAACCCTAACCATTTCATTAACCAAGGTTTAATCTTTACACTTGAACCCTAGCATGACTTGTATCATCAAACATGATACAATCAAGTGTACAAAAGTATATCGCATATACAATGCGCCCATCCGAGTGAGAAAATCCATCTTAAGTAAACCGATACTAGTTGATGCAAAGTAATATATCAAATATATAAATATGCATTAAATCATTAAATCAACACTTGATTCAATGACCCGGTTATGTCGCACACAACCGACTAGTATACAATATATCGGCTTATCGAATCAACGCTTGAATCGATAACTAGGTTATATCGCATACAACCATTCGATATATTTATCGCGAGAATAGAATACGGTATCACATACACGCATTATTCTCGGTCCCGCACATATCTCATATACGCTCCTATTTCGTTTCGCTTGAGCCAGGAAACCTCTGTGTAGGACTCTAAAGACTCGTCAATACGCCGGCAGCAGATGATGATCATATCAAGCATCCACAAGCCGCAAGCGGTCTGCTAAACGTAACGGCCACCCGGGTATTGAGCGATCTGAAGATCGACGAGCAAGCCCGCTCACACTCCAGTGAATCCGACCAGTAACACTACCGTACAGTCCGGTCTGATCGTCTGATATGTCGCATATCTCGCCTAGGGGTGGTAGACGTCAGACCCCAATAGCTCAATAAGTCGTGTCGATATGAGGTCTATAACTGTTCGAGAAACTACTGGTAACACTTACCAGTAAATCTCAGCAACCCTGGCCAGGGATTTCCTGTTATAGCCAATCGAACACAGCGCAACATCAACCCCCTATACCGGGAGAAACGAATCCCCTCCTATCGCTCATTGCCTTCATGTGACTCGGGACTGTACCCAAAATCCACCGTTTTGCACGCCCTCTTGGACGTGGTAAGATGGAAATCAAAGCACAGTGGGAACCACACAAGACTCTATGACGATCTCGGGTCAACAGACTACTCTGTACCAGTGTCACCAGAGAACTGCCATCTGACGTGAGGTATAATACCATCTGGGAGTTCTCGGCGAGTCCGTCCAGTGTACCCAGTCTCTACTGAGCACCCGTATATCATCTCTGATGTCAAACACCAATGGATATGGGATCATCCATAGCCCATCTGTATGCGTCGAGAAGGTACACGCTAGTCTACTCTGGTATATCGATGCCCCGTCTCGATACATCCTCGACTAGGGACTTTGAAGGATGTACTTATGGACTACCATGTCCCCACTAGTATGATCCGCATCATAGTCCAGGTAGTCAAGTACATATCCTAAGGGCTTTACCAACATGTAACAGGGAGACAATCAGTGTACACGTTAAGGTAAAGATTAACCAGATAGCATACTATCATGTCGAGCAAGAAAGTCCTCCCTATATATGTCCCAGCATCCACTACAATATACATCCTATGTATAGTAATGGCCTCTAGGGCATACATATAACTAACAAGTTCCCCACATTTCGAGTGGCCAGCTAGCCACCGTTGGATGTAGTGGATTTGGATGCTGGTGGATGAAGTCCCCATGGATTTGGCATGAGTGGCATTGCTTCGCATATTCGATGCAGTCCTGAATCATCGTGGGCCAGTAGTAACCCATCCGTTTAATCTTCAACTTCATCTTTGGGCCTTCTTGGTGAGAACCACAGAGTCTGTCATGAACTTCCTGAACGACTCTTTTCGCTTCGTCAGGTCCTAGGCATCTCAACCACAGAGAATCAAACGACCTCTTGTACAGAGTATCATTGACGAAGGCAAAAAACAGAGCTCGTTTCATAAGCTGATGTCTTGAGGACGCATATTCTGGCATTCGACGGTATTTGAAGTAGTCTATGAAGACTTCTCTCCAATCTTCAGCCTTTTCCCGGTCTTTTATTTGCAGGATCGTCTGCTCAGTCGCTCCCTTTCCTTCGGATGATTCCAGAGATATTTCTGCTGGGGAAAGTACCCGACGGCTTTGTACCACAATTCTGACGTCATCGAGATTCTCGTCAGCCAGTTCTTTAGCGAGCTTGGCTAATGCGTCCGCTTTGCTGTTTTCCGCACACGGTATGTTTTCCAAAGTGTAGGAGGGAATTTGGGTCAACAGTTGTTGCACCTTTTCGCCGTACTTCACCAGCTCTGGTTTGCACGTTTGGTAGTCTCCATTTACTTGACTGACGACCAGTTGGGAGTCTCCATATATGAGGAGGTCTTCAATTCCCATGTCGATGGCGATCTCGAGGCCTGCTATCAAAGCTTCGTATTCGGCTTCATTGTCCGTCCTCGGTTCTGTTAAGGAGAAAGCAAAGCGCAATATCCCTCCTTATGGAGTCACGAAGATAAGGCCTACCCCCGATTTGATTATAGGGGTACTTTGTTTGCGCTTCTTCATGGAAGATGCTCCATCGAAGTAAAGCTCCTATCGGGTATCGCTCAAATCGATCGCGTCAAACGCATGTTCGTCTGGCAGTTCGCAATTCAGAGGGGAGTCGGCAGGTATCGGATGTTCAGCGAGGAAGTCGGAGATGGCCTGGCCTTTTACTGCCTTGAGAGGTTGATAAGTTATCGAGAACTCCATCAAGAGTAGGGCCCATTTAGCGAGTCGCCCCATCAATATGGCCTTTGACATCAAGTATTTAAGGGGGTCCACCTTCGATATGAGACGGACTTCATGCGCCAACGCATAGTGCCTGAGCTTTGTTATCGCGAAGATCAACACCAGGAAGTGTTTTTCGATGGGGGAGTAGTTGCTTTCTGCCCCCAGAAGAACTCGACTCAAATAGTAGAGTGCCCTTTCTTTCCCTTGATCGTTCTCTTGCGCCCATAATGCGCCTAAGGAACCTTCAAGGGCGGTTGTATAAAGAATAAGGGGCTTTCCCTTGACCGGAGCAGCCAGCACTGGCGGGTTCTGTAAGTACTGCTTAATTTCGTCCAGCGCGCTCTGGCATTTGTGATCCCAAACGAACGGAGTTCCCTTCTTCATCGGGTGGCTGTATGGATGGCACTTGCCTGAAAGGTTGGCTATAAATCGCCGTATATACGCGAGCTTCCCTTGGAGAGACCGCAGCTGTTTGAGAGTTCTTGGCGGGGGCATTTCCATGATCGCCTTAATCTTTGACGGATCTATCTCAATACCTCAGTGTCGGACAATGAATCCCAGGAATTTACCCGAGGAAACTCCAAATGCACACTTGAGAGGGTTCATCTTCAAGGTGTATTGTCGAAGGCGCTGAAATACGGTCTTTAGATGCTCGAGGTGTTCCTCGTATGATTTGCTTTTAACCATGAGGTCGTCGATATAACATTCGACGATTTCATGTTTAAGGTCATCGAAGATCTTCGTCATGGCCCTCTGATAGGTGGCACCGGCGTTCTTTAGACCGAAGGGCATCACCCTGTAGCAGAATATACCCAAAGGGGTCCGGAAAGCAGTGTGCTTCTGGTCTTCGGGATGCATCTTTATCTGATTATACCCTGATGAGCCGTCCATGAAGGAGAAGACTTCATGAGTGGACGTATTGTCTATCATCAGTTCGGTGACTGGCACTGGGAAATCATCTTTCGGGCAGGCTTTATTGAGATCCCGGAAGTCCACGCATATGCGCACTATCCCATTTTTCTTCATCACCGGGACGATGTTGGCGATCCAGTCAGGATACTGAACCTCATGGATGAAGCCAGAGTCGATTAACTTCTTGACCTCGGCATTGATACTCATCTCAAGCTCGAGCCACATTCTCCTCGGCGCTTGTTTGACTGGCTTGACGTCCGGGGATATCGCCAATTTATGCACAGCAATTTCTGGATCTAGTCCTGGCATTTCGGAATAGTTCCATGCGAAGCAATCTCTATGCTGCATAAGTACGTCTTTTAACGTAGCCTCCCTTTCTTCAGATAGCAATTCGCTGACGAATGTCAATCGCGGGTCGCTCACCGTCCCCAACTCAATTTTCCTGAGGTTATCTGCAGTGGTATGTATTCCATCCTCCATCTCTTTTGGTGCTGGTGGGAGTTCCGAGATCATCTCTTCATTGCTGTTCTCGAAGCACCAGGGAAGGTCATCCATGTTCTCGGGCTCTTCTTTTGATATTGTTATCATGTGACAAGTACGAGCTCACTTCGAAGACCGATGTGGGTCTGGTTCTGCTTTCGTGGCTTCGGGTTCGTGCTTCTGTGGCGGCGTTACCCTCCAACTGTCAGATAAGGCGAACTTGCCGAGCTGATACTGATCTTCGACCCAATTTTTGAAGGTGAAGCAATCTTCGAGTGGATGGCCTATTACTCGATGATAAGAGCAATAGTTCGGGTGTGAGACTTCGCCTGCTTGCTTAGGGTGCTTAGACTCTGGCAGTGTAAGCATCTGGTATTTTATAGCTCGGTCAAGTATCTTCTTCGTCTTGTCCCGAGGAAAAGAGTATGCTCGACTCATCTTCTTTACAAGGGATAGATCCGGACCGTTCGATTCCCGACTGCGTGGCTTCTTAGTCCCACTTTGTTGCTGTTGAGAGCCTTTGTCGCTTTTCGACTTGTTTCTGCCTTTGCGTCGAGCCTCTTTTATAACAGGTTGACAGGGAGCGGCATTTTCATCTTTCACGGCCTGTTGTAGGAGGCGTTGCGTTTTGGCTTTTTCGTAGATGGCCATTTCGCGGTTGTGGTCGTCTCGGACTTTTTGACCAGGTTTCCTTATAAGCCTGTTCATTTGTTCTTCGAATGACGGACTGGGCACCTTTGCAGCAGGAACTTTTACTGGTTTAGGATTAGCGTCCTCCCATTGAGCATCCGCTTCTTCATTGAAGTCATGCACGACGTAGCAATCGCGGAGTAGCTCTCGTTTCTTGGACCGAATGTATCCAAGCCCGATTGTTTCCATTCTCCCATTAGGCAACTTGTGCTGAGTCCCGGGAACGTTCCAGACCCTGTCATAGAATTTGGCTTTTCGAGCGATCTGTTTGAAGGATATCCCCTGGCGTTTCAACAGCCTCTTCAAGCCTTCTGTATAATACCTAGGTAGACGGATGGGCTGATGCCTATCAAGCGTAGGATCCACACCGTGCCAGATTTCTTTCTCCACTTTGTTTTCTTCGGAGCGGTAGAATAGAATTGCCTTTTCTCCTTCTCGCCTGGGAGGGACATAGAACGTCCGCAGCTCCTCTACACTGTAGGTATCGAGCGCATCCAGTTCTTTATGATGTTTAAGTGGAACCATGGCGATTTGCAGGCCTTGCTCTTCATCAGCGGATGTTTGTATTGAAGGCCGAGCAGAAAATATAGTGTGGACCTCGTCTTCTGAGTCGCTGCCGAAGATGAGCATGGGAGCGGACGGTCCTGCCTTGTTATGCTAGGGTGGACCCGAATAGACTATCTCTTCGTCCTCCTCAGTATCGCTCCCGAAGACCGGAATGGTGGCGTTAGTTTTGTTCTCCGGCTTGTGACACCTCTCCGTGTCTTCGAAATTCGGTAAGAAGTATTTGGCATCTTCATATTTGCGGACTTCGTTCACGGAGAACGGGTTCAGTTCTCCCGTTACGATATACTCGAGACCATCCTTAAAATATTTCATACACCGATGCTGTGTAGAAGGGATGATGTTGTACTCGTGTAACCATGGTCGGCCGAGCAGGGCATTATAGCATGTCTTGGCGTCTATGACGTGGAATTTAATGTCCGTGACGAGCAGCCCAAAGCGTAGTGTCAGTATCACAGATCCAAGAGTTCGGGATGATTCAGAATCGAACCCGGAGATGGTGATCTTATCCCGAGCGAGGTGCTGGACGCTCATGCAGATTTCCTTTAACACCCGTACGTTGAGGAGATTAACGGAAGACCCATTGTCAACCAAGATTTTGCCTATCTTTATGTCATGGCAGTATCCTGAGACATAGAGGGGCCGGTTTTGTTCGCACGTCCCAAGGAGGAGGTCTTCATCACCGAAAGTGACATCGGCTGTGTGTACTTCCTCCAGCTCGTCCTTCATCTTTTCTTCGGCGAGAAAAGCTTGGAATTGTTCCGGCTCCTATAGTGCCTTGATTAATGAATCCCTTGCCTCTTTTGATAGTAAAAGGGCGTCAAGAATGCTGAGCTGCGAGGGTAGCTTCCTCAGATGCGCTAGAACATTGTAATCCACCCTATTTTTCTTCGGCGGGTCCTTGGTGGCTAGCTCTTCCATGACTTGGTCATCTAGGGCAATATCCTCAGAGACCTTTTCTTTCCCTTTATCTTTTTTATTTGAGGGTCCGAAATTCTTTTCAGATAGCGTACGATTACGTAGCCGGATATTTTTGCAGGCCTTTGGCTCTTTCTCTTTTCCCGAAGTGGACTCTTTAAAGATAGGGCTAAGAGTCATTTCCTCGTCAGAGTCGCTCCCGAACTTGAGAACTTGCGATCCCCCGGCGTTAACCATGCGACAATCGCCGGTAGTTCTGTTAAGCCCCTCGGTCGTATTTTTCCGCTCCCGACGAGTTTTGCGCTTTTCCCGCTTAAAATGTTGTCGGTGAGCAACATATCCCTGCCACCATCTATTGAAATCTTTGCACTCTTCGGTGGGGTGCGAAATTTTCCGATGATACAAGCAATAGGAGGGGTGCATTTCTGCTTTGCCAGTACTGTTTTCTTGAGAAGGTGGTAGCTTCATCCCCAGTGATACGGCTTTAGCAAACCTTTTCCTCATCTTGAATTTGCTTTTATCTGCGGTGGATGTATTTTTCTCCAGCGGGAGTGTCTCAACTGTTTCGTCAAGTCGCTGGCATTTGGCCCTTTCAAATATGACCGTCTCGCGTTCCCGATCAGTTTTACTTTTCAACAGAGCTTCGTTGAGGAATGCGTCAATTGTTTCATCCGATGGCCCCAAAATTTCCGGCTTAGGATCTGCCCCCAGCTTCTCAGCACAAGGAGTTTCCTCATCGTTTGAAAACGAGTGGGAGATCATATGACCGCTCGCCACGTATTCCTCGGATTCATCTGACGAGCTCTCTCCCTCATCTTCGTCTTGAAAGACGTGGTTGAGGAACTCCTGGAGTATGATGGGAGTCCGTGCATTTTGATTGTATTCCTCTAGCGCGTCAATTTGTTTCTGTAAGTCCATGCGCTTGTCGCTAGGCTTCACGGGCTTCTTGGATTTCTTCTTCTTCTTATTTGAAGATTCTGACGGCTGGTTGTGAGTGCTTGGGCCACCACCATCGATCTTTGGTGTTGGGCACGGCTTCAGCATCCCTTCAATGATCTGAGGTTCCAACGGGTTCTTCCACCTGATCGCTGGGCATGTTTGAAAATCGTTCAGCATCCTCTTTGTTTTGGCTGCTAGCACAACCTCCCATGGAGCTTCTTCAACGAGGGAGCACGTTGCCCCCGGCGTATTCACCTTTTTAGGCGTGTGAGGCTGCGGCGGATTCACCTTCCATCTTTCGGACAAGCGAACTTGCCCTGTTGGTACTGGTCTTCAATCCAATTTTTGAAGACGTAGCAATCCTCGATCGGATGACCCAATACTCGGTGGTAAGGACAGTAATTAGGATCATTGACGTCGTTTGGCTATGACAGACGTCGTGGATCCGGCAGATTTATGAGTCGATTGCGCAATGCCAGCTCAAACAGTCTTCTCGTTTTATCTCGAGGAAACGAGTAAGGACGTCCTAGCCTTTCCTCGAGGGGTACACGTGGACGCATATTATTTTGACGGACAACCGGCTTCAAGTTGCTCGGCTGTTGTTGAGCATTAGCGACAACGATCTCTTTTCCTTTCCCCTTCTTGTTTCGAGAGTCCGGCTTTGGAGGGGGCGGTCTATGGCCCATCTGGTCCATTTGAGCTAGCTTGTCGATCAGGGCCTGGAAGGTAGTCGGCTTGAAGAACATCATGAATTGAGATATGGTCGCCTGCGGATCGAGGGTTCCCACAAACATGCCTACTGCCGGAGCCTCTTCTATGCGTTGCTCGCATTTTGACCATAAGTTCCGCCACCGTATCGTATATTGGACCCACGTCTCGCCCGGCTTCACCCTGGCGTTAATCAATGCCGTTATCGGGGTGCGTTCGTTGGCGCTTGCGAATTGCTGGGTAAATAGCAGCTCCATCTCCGCAAATGTCTTGATAGAGTCGTTTGGGAGCTCGGAGTACCACTCGAATGCTGTATCCGATAAGCTACCAACGAACTGGAGAAGCAACAATTTATCATCACCGCTGGTGTTGCCGCAAAGCGCCCTGAACTGGGCAACATGCTGGTGGGGATTGCCCGTCCCCTTATAGACATGGAATTTCGGTATTGTTTAGCCCAGTGGGTACTTGATCTGATCCTACCAGCTTGGATACGGTCGTCCCATTTTTATGACCTGACCGGCTGCTTCAGTCGCCTGATGAACCCGTATCTGCTAAGCTATATATTCGTCCAGGTCAGCTTTGGAGGTTGTCTCCTCCTTGGCTGTTGACAGAGCCGGTGGAGGATTTGGCATTTCTCCCCTGTCGTCTTCAAGGACGATCGGAGGATCTTCAACAGGAGGATCTTATTGGATCATCATACCCACCATGTCCTGGAACAGGAGGGCCATTCGCTTTATGTTGGCTGCTTGTTCCGCAGCCTCTTTATCTTTCTTTTCCAGTATCCTGCGAAGGAATTCAGCGTCGGTTTCTTGTTCCTGGCGTTGATCCAAGGACGCTTCAGGGCTTTCTTTTGGCCCAGTGAGTGCGGCTATCGCGTTCATCATTTCTTGGAGCTTCTGTTGTTGCTCCTGAACTTTGGTCACTGACCGTGTAAGCAGTCTATGACCTGTAGATGTATGGCTGTCCTCTTTACCAGACGCCATGTATACCGTGTGTACCATGATGCCCCCGGACATAGGGCGTTTAGGTTCACTGCCTTTGACATTTGATGTGGGCGTGGGGATCTTCTCCGGCCTTCTTCTCTTGTGGGCCGTTGAAGTTGAGGGGGCCGTTGCCGCGGGCACCCAAGTAGTTGTCGTCATTTGCTGTTTGACAGGACGATTCTTTTCTTCCTGCACTTTCGCCCTTTTCTGCCGGCGAGAGTGATCTTGGTCGATTACGGAATCTTGAACCCTCCGCCAGACCTTGTAAATTTTGGAGGACAGCCGGTGAGGGGGCTGCTCCAGCCTCGTTTCTGTAACTCTCTCCGCAGGTGGAGGAGATCTTTTCAGTGTGGCAGTCGGAGAGTTCTTGTGTACCCTCCTTAGCGGTTCAAAGCTGTTCCCAGTTGGAACAGCAGCATTAACTTTTACCACTAGAGCAGGTGGAGTTAGCCCTGAAAGGGAGTTTCTCCCGGCCTTCCTTACTCGGCGCCAGTGGCGACGTCGAGCATGTCGAGCTGTTGGGACTGGCTCGGTGATAGGGATAATTTCGTTTTACCCCCTGTCCGGATGAGGCGCCGCTGGTGCCAGCTTCTTAAAGACTGATGTTGTCTTTTGAGTGGTGATGTTCAATCTGTCAAAGACAGACCCTCGAGTAGGAGCAGGAGCCGGAATAGTCAGCCTTGAAAAGACCGACTCTTTAACAGGAGAAGCTGCCCTGACGACTTCAGGAGCAGAGGTGGCTGTCTTCCTCGGGACGGCCATTTCAGGGTTCATGGGCTTCTTGGCGGGCCTATCAGAGTTCTGGTTCAGCCTGGTAAAGACAGAGGCCGTCGGCTTGATATTGGACGACCCGTTGAAAGGGGCCGTTGCAGTAGTGAGCCGATCGAAGACCGACTTCTTTTGCGCTTCCGGTGCAGGCACTGGAATGGTGAAGCTTGCCGGCAGGAGCATGGTCCTGAAAAACAGACCGGTGGTGGCCTGGGTCACTTGTTCCAACGGCATGGCAAGGATGGAGGCCGCTTGAGGCCTATAAGCTACACCTCCAGGTGAGGTGGAGCGTCGGTTGCACTTGCATTTCGAGCAGCTCGACCAGTTGGAGGCCATTGATGCTTGATTTCTGCGCCAGGCAAAAGACCAAATCTTAGTAACTTGAAACCCAAAGGCAACCATTAACAAACCGCGATTCGTTCGCGAAGACGACACACGAAGTGTGGAGTAGAAAGAGGAAAAGGTCCCACCGGGCGTGCCAGAATCTATTCCCCTCCAAACGGCGGCCAAGACATGGGCGTCTTGCCTATGATTCAGGGCAGATACTATTTGGTTTTATCCGTCCACCTCTCTGAAGATGCCAAGTTGATTTATGGCACCGTGTATCGGAGGTTTAGACGGATGCGGCCGATGTAGCAGACTTCGTCAGATTCCCCCTCGCTTGAGGGTTTTTTTGATTATGGGGACGCTCTTCCTTGTAGGCGCAAGCCCCTGCAGTTAATTACGCTATCGCATCGCGGCAACCACTTTCTCCTTCTCCAGAATTTCACTTCGTGTCGTGTATGTTTGTTTTGTTTATGGATGCCCATGGATTGAATACGGAGACTAAGTTATGCCGTCGCCCGTAGGACGTGGATTAGTCCAAATCCGTATTTACTTAGATTTGGGTTTGGTGTTTTAGTTTAAGGATACGTTAGCCATATTGAGGCTAAGATTAACTTAAACGTTCGTTAAGGATACGTTAGTCTGGTTTGAGACTAAGATCAACTTAATGGAAAGAGCATTTAGGGGCTCTATTGTTCCAGTTTAGGGACGTAGTGGTCCATTTAATATATGGTCGTCGGGACCCATCACCTCTCTGATGACGTTGAAGGATTACAACGACAGGTGTCAGAGGAGTTCGGAGATGTAACCTTGAACCAAAGTTGATTGGGGGTCTTATAGTCCAATTTGGGACTAAAGTTTGTTTGAATGTTTAAGGATACGTTAGCCATATTTGAGGCTAAGATCAACTTAAATGAGATCGTTTAGATCCGACAAAAGAGCGTTTGGGGGCTCTATTGTTCCAGTTTAGGGACGTAGTGGTCCATAGGTAGTTTAAGGACATTGCGGTCCATTGCCAGTTTAGGGACATGGTGGTCCATTGCCAGTTTAGGGACATGGTGGTCCACCGTTCCCGTTTTAGGGACAGATATTAGTTCAAGGACGCATTAGTCCATGGGTTTAAGGACCCCATAGTCCATATAGATGTGTTTAAGGACGCATCAGTCCATTAGTTTAAGGACGCATAAGTCCAAGGGTTTAAGGACCCCACAGTCCGTATGGGTGTGTTTAAAGACGCATTAGTCCATTAGTTTAAGGACGCATAAGTCCATGGGTTTAAAGACCCCACAGTCCGTATTAATGTGTGGTTGTCGGGACCCATCGCCTTTCTGACGTCGTTGAAGGATTACAACGATAGGTGTCAGAGGAGTTCGGAGATATACCCTTGAACCGGATGTAAATTGATTTAAGAGAGCAGTCTTGCTCAGACAATTTAATTTGAGGACTTACGACCATGATTGGGCTAAGTCCAGTTGAGAATATTCAACGTTTTTTTCTTTGGCCTATTAGGCTTGTACTTGGGCTTTGCCCGTGTTTAATAATGCATTGCATTTTCTTTTGGCCTGCTAAGCCTTTTTAATTTGGGCTCTGTCCCTTTTAAATGATGCACAGCATCTGTTTTTGTTTGGGCTCTACCCTTTTTAAAGTAATGCATTGCATTTTATTTGGCCTGTTAGGCTCTTTTTAATTGAGCTTGGCCCTTCTGTAAATAATGCAGTGCATTAATCAAATTGACAGTGGCCATGCGGCCTGTCAGGCGCTTTGCGCCAATTATTGAGCGCAAGCGCATGTGGAGGTGACACGTGTCATGCTCTGGTGAGCGCAAACGCAGTACGCTGCGCCAGTGCGCTGCTGGCACGTGGCGCGCTCTGGTGAGTTGCGCCAATTTAAAAGAGCAGTGCTCTATTTTAAAAGCGCATAGCGCAAGTTATTCTGGTGCTGACACGTGGCGCTCTCTGATGGCTTGCGCCAACCCAGGAGCGCAACAGTGCAGATTTACAAGTGCAAGGCACTGTTTTAATATCTTGATCCAATTTTGGATTCAAGAAAAGAATCTTTAAGATTCCAGAACCAATGGTTCATAAAAAGGCAATGCCTTTGTTATTTATTATATTTTTTATTGAAGATCCTTGATCTTGTTCTTAGATCAATGATCTATTCAGAAGAAATTCTTCTTTTTATAAAGGTTTTACCTTCTTTTTCCTTTCTGAGTTCTTCTCAAAATTCTTTAGAGGAGTTCTCTCTTTGTTTCTGTGTTTTTGTCTCTCTGTCTTGATGTTTTTAGAGTTGGGGTCTAGGGGCCTTTATATAGTGCCCATTAATTTGTTAAATTTGTTAAAGAGATCATTCTCTGAGTGATTTGGGGAATTTTCCCCACCGTTGGATCTTTGATCCAAGGGCTTCTACTTTACAGAAGACAATCTTCTTGTTTTAACAAGAACAGAAAGATCTTACTGGAATTTTAATTCTGTTTGGCGCAAACGCACTAGCGCTTGACACGTGTTACGCAGCGCAGAGCGCAGCGCAACTGCGCTGCCACGTGTCGCGCAGCGCGACTGCGCTGCCAAGTGTCGCGCAGCGCACTGCGCTGCCACGTGTCGCGCAGCGCAGAGCGCAAACCATCTGAAGCGTTGCTTCTTTTGTTTTTTACTTTAAGTAGAGCCTTGCTCTGATTGGGCGCGCTGCCTTGGGAGCTGCGCTGGCGTGTCAGCTTTTGACACGTGGCGTATTGCGCGCAGCGCAAGGAATTTGATGCGTTGCTTCAATTTTTGAATTTTTGAAATTCAAACAGAGCTTTGCTCTGATTGGGGGAAACACCACAGTTGATGAGGCTCGGATTGTATCCCGCCGTTTATGCTTCTTTGTTTCAATATTCCACACCCCCTACATGGTGGGTCAGGGCATTTCTGGAACAGTGGAACATCCTAACCCACACCTTCCTTCTATCATATCGAGAAGTCTCCATTTCTTTGGAGGAGTTTGCAGAGGTCTCGGGTTTACCCGTTAGGAGGGAACATTATGAGGAATTGCTTCCCCCGGATGAGTATGTTTTCGCTACCAAATCAGTGGTAATGGGTCTTACTCCCGAGAATGCTATTCAACAAAAATTTTCGAGATTAATACAGGTGTTGAATATGTACGAGAACCTCTCTCTTGCATCCGAAGGTCGTGAAGTTAGTTTTACGGCTTTTATCGCTGATTTTCTTCGCCCGGAAATATTGAAGGAAGAAGTCGAGAAATTCGCCAATCTTGATAACCCCTTCGGCTTGGGTTTAAGCAATCTGCCAGCGGTGGAGGCGGATCAGAAGAGCTTTTTTCTACCTGATACCCCGTTCATTCCTTTTGGAGAATTGGAGGCTCCTGGGATCGACGAAGAAGCGTTCTTTTTAGGGTTCCTCGGGCTGTGGCTGAGTTGGTTCGCGCTTCCCATGCACCCTTGCCGTATGAGGACGTCCGTCTTCTATCCTGCACATCGGATGGTTGCTGGGATACAAGAGGCTGTGCGGATTGCTGGGTTAGCCCATATGTATCACGGCCTCAGCTTGGCGGCTGATACCACTGAGCCATGGGTGTAGTCAGTAAACTTCCCGATGCATTATTTCACGTCATGGCTCGAGTTATACGTGCTAGGTGTCTTTGGTATCCACAAGAGGCCGGGTTTTTATGACAGGTGCAGGTTCTCTCGGATCATGCTACTGGTCGGTGCTTCTATCGTGACTCCGACGCAACGGGAAGCTAGAGGCTTGCTTCTTCGCCCGCACACGGTTGGGGCTGGCATGTCCTTTACTGATAAAGTTCTGACCGTTGGCCAAGAGTCGGGGAAGATGGTGCTGCCACTGCAGGACATATTTAAATATAGGGCCTCTTTGTTGAAAGCTCGGGAGATCCTTCATTTATACTCCATCAGACCGGGTTTTTTAGTGTTCAGGCAAAATGATGCGGCGTTATTCATGAGATACAATCTGCACCATTTTGCCCAGCAGCTAAGTTATAATCAGGACGTCCCACTTGAAGCCTTCTTGGCCAAGCCTGCTGCTACTGAAGAGGGAATGCGGAGCGCACTGCATCATTTCATGCGCTTGAACACAGGGTCCAACTTCTTTATCAGCGAACCGAGTTGCATCCCAAAGGCTCTTAATGCGTACGTGGCGTGGTATCAACATTCAATAGGCGTCGTCATCAGGGAAGAGAAGCGATTGTTGCTCGATCGCAAGGGTGCAGTGCCGGCTGGTGATCGAAATGTTCCTCTGAAGCGACGGAACATTGTTCATCCTCCCCTGAGAGAGGTCACTGTAGTTGAGCCTCCACACGTGTTAAGCCCTACGCGTAGGTTGCCCCCACCCAGCGTGCCAAAAAAAAGGTGGCTGTCGAGTCCCCCGAGTTGGACGTAGGAAAAGAAATTGGGACTCGTCGTTCAAAGGCATCTACCAAATGCAAACTCGTGTTATCGGCCGCCGGTGCCCTTCCTCCGAAGAAAAAGAAACAAGTACTTTCTTTGGACACCATATTAGGCTCGACGCCCCCTGCTCCGTTTAGCGAAGGTTTGAGCGAATATGGGACCAATGAGGGTTTATTCAGGATGATTGATGATACCGATTTGGAGGTTGCCATTGAAGCTTCCAAACAATCGGCCGCCCTCGAAAAGGAATTGTCCGCCCTTGTGCAGTTAGGTATATTCTATCCTTATCTCTCAGCTGTTTATTTCAATTTTTTTATCATACTTTGACTGATGCCTCCTGAGTGCCTCTACAGAAGAAGCCATTGCTGCTTCGCTTAAAACCTTTGAAGAGGAGGAAAGGCTTCGCGCCTCATTTCCAACAGAGGCTTCGCTTGAACTACCGATGATGGATACCATAATGGTTCCGGAGGTAAAACCTAGCCCTAGTGATAATATCTCTTTGGCGAAGGTCTTGAAGAAGCCTCCTCTCCCTGTCAAAACTGAGAAGCGGTCCAAAAAACATACGGCCAGGGGAAAGAAGCGATCTTCTGCAATCATTAGCTCTAGATCAATGCGGGGGAAAAAGAACGCTGCTAGTCCACCAGACGATAATCTTCTTTTTCCTGGTTCATTTGCCGAGGAAGCTGCACAACTGGCTGAGGCTATACGACGTTTTCAAGATGAGTCAGAGAATATAAGAATTCCGAAAAAACCCTACCCAGCCGTCAATTTTTATGAAGACCCTTCGTGGATTCGGCGACAATTCATCGGCCCTTTGAATGAATCGGGCAAAAGGGCCCTTAAACAGGCTGCTTCGGAGGACACTGCGGATGCGCTTTCATTGTGGACTGGCGGCCACGAGTCTACCCTTGAACCTCGGCGAGCATACCTCCTTGAGAAGGAGTGTCGGCTTGAGCGAGCCATACAGAAAGCTTCCTTGCGCATCGGTATGTTCCTGGTATTTCTTTGTAATACTTCATATTGTGTGCACTCGTATATATGTATTCTTATCCTTGAGTGAACTGTACAGAGACTTCGGTGATGGGGGAGGTTCCCATGGGTTTACTGACCATAGAGCCTGCTGATACCCCTAGTGAAACACTGTTTGGTGTGGAGGGGGCTGATGAAACTGTCCCTCAAGTGATAGAGCTTCTTGTGGTGGTTCCTGCTCCCGAAGCACTTGGTCCCTCAGGGGAGGCACCTTTGGTGGTCGCCGTTCCAATGGATCTCCCTGGGGACAGCCCGGAGACTGCGGAACAGGTAGTCAAGGCCATCATCCTTCCATTGGAGCCTGTAGCGATGGTCACTGCTCCTCCACCGGAAGTTACTATACCGGTCCACCTCCCCGATAATGTATCTGGGGTATGGAGGAGGTCGCCGAAGCTGCTATCCCTCCATCCCAAAGTGGGAAGAGCATCGAAGGTATTGTTCCATCTCTTATTTTAACGATCTCTTCATTATTTGAACTTTTCTGTCTTTTCAGAGCTACGGGAATTGGCGGCGTCCATCGCTGGCCTGTCTCCCAGGAAGTCTTTCCAGTGTCTGTTGGAACTGGCTACTCCACAGGCGATATCCCCTCAGCGCATCATTCTATCTTCCGGACAAGGTTAGCATTGTTCGCTCCTTTCTCGATATTGTTACTTCTTTATGTAACATTGTTCATGTCTCCTGTAGTTCTGGAGGCTAATGATAAGGTTGAGGTCCTCGATGGGCCCGGAGATCTTCCAGACTCTTCTCGTATAAACGTGGGTAAGTAAAGTTTCGACGCCTTTGCATCTGTCCTCTGTTTGCAACCTTCGCTAATCATTTATCAATCTTTAACAGCTCTGCCTACTGTTACCGCGTTGGAGACTCGCATTCTCTTGTCGCCTGGCCCTTATGCGCTACGTGCATCTGAACGTATGGCCAAGTCAAGCCTTCACTCTTTGCTAGAGTTAATCGAAGACCTTCGTGTTGGTAGCTCGCTCATAGCTGAAGAATTTTCCGCTGAAGCCAACGGTTCTCTCCCCTTTCTTGCCACTTATCACAGTGAAGCATTTGTGCAAGTTTGGATCGAATTCTGTCGTCGAGTGGAGGCTTGCTTGAATAGTCTTGAATGCGCACCCCTTCCTTCAGAGGTGGTGGCTGCAAAGACAAGTTTGCAGGAGTTGATTAAGCGGTACGCCACTAATACGCTTTCCTGTGAAAAGAGGCTCCGCCGAAAGTTCTCAGAGAGGAAGCTGGCTTCAACCGAGCTAGGGGAGCTTCAAGTCGAACTTACATCTAAGACCACCTACGCATATAAACTTTGGCAAGAGCTTCAAGCCATAATCAAGGACGTGGTGGCTGTTGATAAAGCTGTTATCTTTACCCGGACGATGGTTGATGCTCATAAAGCTACTGAGCATGAGCTTGAAGGCCGACTTGCCTCGCATCAGGCCCAACAGTCGGAAGCGGAGGCCCGTCTCGCAACCATAGCCAATTTTGAAGCTGAGACCCAAGAAAGGAAGGATGAACTGATGAACATTTTGAATCATCCGCCAGCTTGAAGAATTGTATATATTTTTTTATTCTTCTTTTGTACATACTCCTGAATGAGAGTATTTTTGGTTCTTTCATAAATTATACTTTGTATTCATTTTGGTTCATGAATAAAAACATATTTTTTCTTCTCAATGGTGTGTCCCTTTTTATTGAATGTATTCTGTGGATAGTCTATCTTAGTCTCCTTGCAGGACAACAATGGCTTAGGATTCAGGGTTAAGATCTTCTTCCTAAGACTTTTCAACTTTATGAGCCGTGAGGGTCTCATAAAGAATTTTCTCCCTACCGGTCGAGAGGATCCCGTAGGTGTAATTTCTCCTTAAGAATCGTGAGGATTCCTAAGTGTGTTTTTCTCTTGCGAGTCGCAAGGATCTCACAGGCGAATTTGCTCCCTTACGAGTCGTGAGGACCCGCAAGTGATGGGTGAGGTTATCATCATCCGCATTTCACGGAATCAGAAATTGCTCTGGATGCTTCCTACGGGTTCACTGCCGTGTTCTGCAAGGACCAGACTCCGCTCTGGACGTTTTCCAGGATACCGTAGTTTAAAGATCTCGCGGTCGAGGTTAAGGACATCATAGTCCGTGGATTTAAGGACTCCACAGTCCGTTGTTTAGTTTTAAGACATCACGGTCGAGATTAATGATATCATAGTCCGTGGATTTAAGGACTCCACAGTCCGTTGTTTAGTTTTAAGACATCACGATCGAGGTTAAGGACATCATAGTCCATGGGTTTAAGGACCTCACAGTCCAATGTTAGTTTTAAGACATCACGGTCGAGGTTAAGGACATCATAGTCCAATGTTAGTTTAAAGACATCACGGTCGAGGTTAAGGACATCATAGTCCGTGAGTTTAAGGACCTCACAGTCCAATGTTAGTTTTAAAACATCACGGTCGAGGTTAAGGACATCATAGTCCATGGGTTTAAGGACTCCACAGTCCGTTGTTTGCTCTGGATGCTTCCCACGGGTTCACTGCCGCGCTCGGCGAGGACCGGGCTCCGCTCTGGATGCTTCACACGGGTTCACTGCTGTGCTCTGCGAGGACCAGGATCCGCTCTAGACGTTTTCTATGGGGTTAGAAGTGACATAATCCGCGTTCCACGTAGCCAGGAATTTTTCTCTGGATGCTTCCCACGCGTTCACTGCCGTGTTCGGTGAGGACCAGGCTCCGCTCTGGATGCTTCACACGGGTTCACTGCCATGCTCTGCGAGGACCAGGATTCGCTCTGGACGTTTTCCACGGGGTCAGAAGTGACTTATCCGAGTTCCACGTAGCCAGGAATTTTGCTCTGGATGCTTCCCACGGGTTCACTGCCGTGTTCGGCGAGGACCAGGCTCCGCTCTGGATGCTTCACACGGGGTTAATGCCGTGCTCTGGGAGGACCAGGATCCGCTCTGGACATTTTCCACGGGGTCAGAAGTGACATAATCCTCGTTCTATGTAGCCAGGAATTTTGCTCTGGATGCTTCCCACGGGTTCACTGCCGTGTTCGGCAAGGACCAGGCTCCGCTTTGAATGCTTCACACGAGTTCACTGCCGTGCTCTGCGAGGGCCAGGATCCGCTTTGGACGTTTTCCACGGGGTCAAAAGTGACATAATCCGCGTTCCACGTAACCAGAAATTTTGACTTTATCCGTATTTCACGGAGTCGGGGTTTGACTCTTGGTCATCTGTACACCGCCGAGTCATGGAACTGGGAGTTGCCACTCTTCCGCTTTGCTTGATGTTGTGTCCGTTGTAATAAGACGAATGTTGAGACGATCTCTAGGCCATCTGCGAACCGTTGAGATTTGGCTTCTTCTTCTGATGAAGCCTGGAGAAGAAAGGTGTGATTCCTTCTTTGTTTGCGCCCCTGGATTGTATACAGGGATTGACATGATATCACCTGTAGGGCATAAATTTCATTCATTTTTTTATTTCTTTCCGCGATGCTCTATCATTTCAGCTTTTATATCGCGAAGGTCGCGATTGCCCAATCATTTCGGCTATTTTTCGCGGTGCCCAATCATTTCGGCTATTTTTTTAAATTTTTACTCGCTGCTTTTTATTGTGAGTTATCCAATCATTTCGGCTATTTTGCATGCATATATTTTTACTTGCTAATTTTGTCTGCAAGTTGCCCCATCATTTCGGCTATTTCGTATGCATGTGTGGCTTGCCAGCTTTTTGTTGAAAGCTTGGAATTAGACACCGATTTCGGCATCAGCACTGCTATAACTGGGATATTGCCAGGAGTGAATCATCATTTGCCTCTGTCGATATCGAACAAAGGTGGCTTAGCGAACAGGGTTAGGATCCTGTCGACTAAGGCTTTTGACTTCATGAGCCGTAAGGGTATCATAAAGGTATTTCTCCCTGCGAGTCATGAGGATCTCTGAGGACTCCTAAGTGTACGATCTCTTATAAGTCGTAAGGATCTTACAATAGTGTTTTCTCATTATAAGTTGAGAGGACTTACAAAGGTTGTTCACCATGTAGACATATCCCTAGTCACGGATGGGACTTCGTTAGGGAAATGTTTATCCGCGCCCGTGGATCGTATACAAGGGTCAGTACTGAACAGCTTGTAGGGCAGTATCGGAGGTTGTGGGGCTGCTTAAGAATAGGTTTAGATCCCTGTAGCTTATGACTTTCAAATCTTATGAGCCGTGAGGGTCCCATAAGAGTGTTCTCCTCACGAGTCGTGAGGATCTCGCAAGTGTAATTTCTCCTTAAGAATCGTGGGGATCCCTAAGTGTGTTGCTTCCTTGTGAGTCGTATGGATCTCACGCAGGTGGTTTCTCCTTACAAAGTCTAGAGGACATTGCAAGTGTCTTTTTAACGAGATTGCGCTCTTTTGGGTTTTCACAAAACTCGCCGGTAGCCCTGCTGTTTTTACTCACGGAGCCCTTTCGGGTTTTCATCCGTGACCATTTTGCTTATAGACGTACCGTTTTCTTTTTTCTCTTTTTTTTTCTAAAGAGGTTGCGCCATTTCGGGTTTTCACAAAACTCGCCGGTAGCCCTGCTGTTTTTACTCACGGAGCCCTTTCGGGTTTTCATTCATGCATATTTTGCTTATGGACATACCGTTTTCTTTTTTCTCTTTTTTTTATTCTAATGAGGTTGCGCCCTTTCAGGTTTTCACAAAACTCGCTGGTAGCCCTGCTGTTTTTACTCACGGAGCCCTTTCGGGTTTTCATCCGTGCCCATTTTTCTTATGGACATACCATTTTCTTTTTTTTATTCTCTTTTTTTTTAATCAGCTTTGGGACGCTGCAATCCATCGTAGCTTATCGACCTCTCGGTCAACGGTTAGTTTTAGGACATAGTGGTCCGTCGTTAGTTTAAGGACGTTTCGGTCCGTCGTTAGTTTAAGGACGTTTCGGTCCGCTGTTAGTTTAAGGACGTTTCGGTCCGCTGTTTAGGAAGCCAGTTACTACTTACAGTGTTTAGGCTTAGGAAGATAGCGAGCGGACATAGTCGTCGTCATCTATCGTTGACCTAGGCCATGACTCGTCAAGCGTAGTATTTCTTCAGGAAGCGACCATTTATTGGCCTGAAAGGTCTTTCACCATGCATGTCCATGAGTAGATAGGCCCCACCCTGATAAACTTTGTCTATGATGTACGGGCCTTCATAGTTTGGCTCAAATTTCCCCCGCTTAGCATGATTGGGGATCATAGGTCTCTTGACTACTAGCACAAGTTCACCTTGGCGAAATATCCTCGGCCTAGTCAATCTTTCATATATGCGCGTCATCTTTGCTTTATAAGCTTCTAGATTTTGTTGCGCTATGAGCCGGGTTTCGTCAAGGGCGTCGAGCTCCTCAAGCCGAAGGTGAGCGTTCTCTTCATTCGTCAGCTCATAATGAACTGCCATTCGTAGAGAGGGTAGCTCTATCTCGAGGGGGAGTACCGCCTCTGTACCGAATACTAATGCGTATGGAGTTGTGTTCGTGGCCGTTTTGAACGTAGTTCGATACGCCCAGAGAGCTTCATGCTGTCTCTCATGCCAGTCCTTCTTATTTCGGGACACCTTCTTTTTCAAGATCTTTTTCAAGGTCTTGTTGAAAGCTTTAGCTAGACCGTTAGCTCGGGGATTATAGACTGAAAAGTATCTCCAATCTATGTTATGCTGTTGCGCGAAGCGGCTGATCTTGTGGCTTCTATAGGCTGGCCCGTTATCGGAGATAATCCGTCGTGGAGTGCCGAATCGATAAATGACGTGTGTCTTGAAGAAATGGAGGATATTCTCCGTCTTCACTTCCTTCAGCGGTACTGCTTCTGTCCATTTGGAGAAGTAATCAGTTGTCGCCAAAATGAACCAATGTCCTCTGGATGATGCTGGTTCGATGGGGCCGATTATGTCAGTCCCCCACATTTCGAACGGCTAGCTAGCCACTGTCGGATGTAGCGGATTCGGATGTTGATGGATGAAGTCCCCGTGAATCTGGCACGAGTGGCAATGCTTCGCGTATTCGAGGCAGTCCTGAATCATCGTGGGCCAATAGTAGCCCATCCTTTTAATCTTTAGCTTCATCTTCGGCCCGGCTTGGTGAGAACCGCAGAGTCTGTCGTGGGTTTCTTAGATGACTCTTTTTGCTTCTTCAGGTCCGAGGCATCTTAACCACAGAGAATTAAATGACCTCTTGTACAGAGTATCATTGACAAAAGCAAAAGATAGGGCTCGTTTCATAAGCTGATGTCTTGAGGACGCATCTTCAGACGTTCGACGGGATTTGAAGTAGTCTATAAAGACTTCTCTCCAATCCTCAACCTTTTCTTGGTCTTTTATTTGTAGAGCCGTTGGCTTGGTCATTCCCTTTTCCTCGGACGTCTCTGGAAATATTTCTGCCGGTGCAAGAACCCGACGGCTTTGTACCACGATTCTTACGTCATCGAGGTTCTCATCGGTCGGTTCTTTAGCAAGCTTGGCTAATGCATCCGCTTTTCTATTTTCCGCATGCGGTATGCTTTCCAAGGTGCAGGAAGGTATTTGGGTCAGCAGTTGCCGTACCCTCTCGCCGTACTTCACCAGTTCTGGTTTGCACGTTTGATAGTCGCCGTTTACTTGACTAACGACCAGTTAGGAGTCTCCGTATATGAGGAGGTTCTCAATCCCCATGTCGATGGCGATCTCGAGACCTGCTATCAAAGCTTCATACTCGGCTTCATTGTTCGTCCTCGGCTCTGTTAAGGAGAAGGCAAAGCGCATTATCCCCCCTTAGGGAGTTACGAAGATGAGGCCTACCCCTGATTTGATTATGGGGGCGTTTTGTTTGCGCTTCTTCATGAAGGATGCTCCATCGAAGTAAAGTTCCCATCGAGTATCACTCCCGTTAATCGTGTCAAACGCATGCTCGTATGGCAGTTCTCAATTCAGTGGAGAATCGGAAGGTATCGGGTGCTCAGCGAGGAAGTCGGTGATGGCCTGGCCTTTCACTGCCTTAAGAGGCTGATAAGTTATTGAGAACTCCATCAAGAGCAGGGCCCATTTAGCGAGCCGCCCCATCAATATGGCCTTTGACATCAAATACTTAAGGGGATCCACCTTCGATATGAGGCGGACTTCATGCGCCAACGCATAGTGCCTGAGCTTCATTATCGCGAAGATCAATGCCAGGCAGTGTTTTTCGATGGGAGAATAATTGCTTTCTGCCCCCAGTAGAACTCGACTCAAATAGTAGAGGACTCTCTCCTTCCCATGGTCATTCTCTTATGCCCATAATGCGCCTAAGGAACCTTCAAGGGCTGTTGTATAAAGAATGAGAGGTTTTCCCTTGACCGGAGCAGCCAACACTGGTGGATTCTGCAGGTATTGCTTGATTTCATCCAGCGCACTTTGGCATTTGTGATCCCAGACGAACGGGGTTCCCTTCTTCATCAGGTGGCTGTAAGGACGGCATTTTCCTGAGTGTTTGGCTATAAATCACCGGAAGTACGCAAGTTTTCCTTGGAGAGACCGCAATTGCTTGAGGGTCCTTGGCGGAGGCATTTCCATAATTGCCTTGATCTTCGATGGATCTATTTCGATGCCTCGGTGTCGTACAACGAATCCCAGGAACTTGCCCGAGGAAACTCTGAACGCCCATTTAAGAGGGTTCATCTTCAAGTTGTATTTATGAAGGCGTCGAAATAGGGTCTTCAGATGCTCTAAATGCTCCTCGTATGATTTGCTCTTAACCACGAGGTCATCGATATAGCATTCGAAGACTTCATGTATGAGGTCATCGAAGATCTTCGTCATGGGTCTCTAATAGGTGGCACCGGCGTTCTTTAGACCGAAAGGCATCACCTTGTAGCAGAATATACCTAGAGGGGTCCGGAAAGCCGTATGCTTCTGGTCTTCGGGATGCATCTTTATCTGGTTGTATCCTGATGAGCCGTCCATGAATGATAAAATCTCATGAGTGGACGTATTGTTTATCATTAGCTCGGTAACCGGTACTGGGAAGTCGTCTTTCGGGCAGGCTTTATTAAGATCCCGAAAGTCTACACATATGCGCACTGTCCCATTTTTCTTCATTACCGGGACGATGTTGGCGATCCAGTCAGGATACTGAACCTCTTGGATGAAGCCAGAGTCGATTAGCTTCTTGACCTCGGTGTTGATGCTCATCTCTGTAAGTCCATGCTACCTCTCCCGGTACTTTCGGGCATGCGGAATTTGATGAAAAACAATTTTTCTAGAGGTGGTAACATGGACTCAAAACCGGATCTTTGTTAAACATCTAACTAACAACCTAACTAGGAGTTGTTAACTACTCGGTTAGGGGGTTATACCTTTCTTTCTTGATCTCCTTTGTCTTCAAGCCTCGATGGTTGTCCGGATCGCCTTCACTCCGTCGTCTCCTTGCGCCGAAGATAGATCCACCTCGAAAGCTTCTACCTTTGGCTTCTTCTTCGATCTTTGAAGAAACTAGTTCACTTGGTTTGCTAAACCTTATGAACTAGAATGAGTAGAGAAGAGTGTGTTGGGATTTTCTCTATGGTTCTTGGTTCTCAACACATGAGACAAGTGAACCATAGACTAAGAGAGGGAGAGCAAGAGGAAGGAGATGAGAGCTCAAGAACAAGAGAGAGAATGAGAATGATAGAATGAGAAAGACTTTTCTCTCTTGGCTCTCATAATCCAAAACCATCATCACAAAAATAGTAATCAAGTATTGTGTAAAATGGTTTAAGCTACAATAGCCATATCATTTCATGCACTCATTTTGCATAAGAGAACAAGCAAGTAAAAGTCTTTGCCATGAAATGATAGCCATTGTCATCATGATGGTCAACTAGTCAAACCTAGTCAACCGGTCAACAAAGTCAACAAGTCAACAAAGTCAACCCCTCAACAACCATGTCACCACAATACTTAATTAATATTATTGTTAATCATATATCATATTCTCATTAGGGTTGAGCAAAAAGTCAATAGTCAACAGTCAACGGTCAACAACCCTAATGAGAATCCTCTGCCTCTGTCTCTCCGTTAACTGTGCATACACACCCGCATCCGCGTTCCGAGGAACACGAATACATACTGGATAAATCCAATCCCAAAACGTACACTAGGATCTGGCTTAAACCAAAGCCCGCTAGTGTTAACTGTCCGGACACTGTACGTGCATAAGTGCACGGATGTGACCGAACCCTATCGCAAAACCATGCGACCTGTCGCAAAACCATGCGACCTCTACTCTTTTGCCTAAAGGCGAATAGCTTTCTGTATGGGACTCTAAAGACTCGACACTACGCTGGCAGTGGGTTTAACCACAGACCGCAAAGGGCACTAGCTGTGCGTAACGGTCCCCAGGTAGAAGTCGACAAGAAGACTGACGAGATGAAACCCATCTGAACTCCTACTGAGCCTGAATGTGACAATCTCCGTACAGTCCGGTCTGTTCGTCTGATACATCGCATGGCGGGCCTAGGGGGCGGTAAACGTCAGTCCCCTAATAGCGGTACAAGTCGTGTCGGAGTGAAGCCCAAAACACCCTGAGATAACACTAGAAGCCTACCAGTATATCTCGATTGCCCTGGCCAGGGACTACTCGTGTAATGGCTCTCCTAGACACAGCGCGATGTCAACCTCCAATACCGGGAGAGACGAATTTTGTCTAACCGTCACTGCCTCCAAGTGCTTCGGGACTGTACCCAACCACTACCTGTTTGCACGACTCCTTTGAGCCGTGGTAGGACAGTAATCAAAGTCCAGTGGGAACACACTCGAAGCGAAGTGACAGTGTCAAGTCAGCGGACTAAGCTGTACTCATGTCACCTGGAAACTGATAACTGACGATAGGTATAATACCAACCGGTCAGTCCCCGACGAGTCCTGTCCAGTGTACTCGTAACCTAACGAGCACCCGTATACTATCTCCAGTACGACGTACTGATGGCTGTGGGACAGACCATCTCCCACACTGGGATGAGAAGCGCATACGCTAGTCTACTCCGGAGTATCGATGCCCTGTCTCGATAGTCCTGCGACTAGGGACCTGTATAAGGATGTGCTTATAGATTACCCAGCCCCCACTAGTGTGACTGCCATCACAACGCTGGTAATCAAGCAAAGATCCTAAGGGCTCCACTAATGTGTATAGGTGATATATTAAAATAAACACATGTACACATTGAAGTAGAAACAAACCAAGTAGCATACTACTATATTGAGCAAGATTGTTTATACAAGGTGAATATCCCAAGCTTCCATTAAGTAATATACAAACTAGTATGATACAGTAATGGCCTCTAGGGCATATACACTAACAATCTCCCACTTGCACTGAGGCCATGTACTGGCGTATCGAAGACCTATCATCTCGATCAGCCGCTCGAACTGAGTCTGGGGCAAGGCCTTGGTGAATGGATCTGCAGTGTTATCTTCTGAAGCGACCCTCCGAACCTCGATCTCCTGGCGATCCACGATCTCCCTGATCAGGTGATACCGCCTCAAGATGTGTCTGGATCTCTGATGGGACCTGGGTTCCTTCGCTAAAGCTATAGCCCCGTTGTTGTCGCAATACAGAGGTATTGGATCAACAATGGACGGAACCACCTGAAGTTCTTTCAAGAACTTCCTCATCCAGACAGCTTCTTTTGCGGCATCAGATGCAGCGATGTATTCCGCTTCCATCGTCGAGTCTGCAACGGTTTCCTGTTTGGAACTCTTCCAACACACCGCCCCTCCATTGAGGGTAAAGACAAAACCCGACATAGACTTGGAATCATCCTTGTCACTCTGGAAGCTGGAGTCAGCAAAGGCCTCGATCTGGAGGTCTTTTCCGCCATACACCAAGAACATCTCCTTAGTCCTACTCAGGTACTTGAGAATGTTCTTTACCGCTATCCAGTGTTTCTCCCCAGGGTTTGACTGATACCGGCTTACCACACTCAGTGCATAAGCTACATCCGGTCTGGTACACAACATCGCATACATTATAGAGCCTACCACAGAAGCGTAGGGTATAATAGACATGCGATCCCTTTCCAAATCAGTCTTGGGAGACATCTCTTTGGAGAGGGTGATCCCGTGACAAGCCGGTAGATTACCGCGCTTGGAATCTTCCATACTGAATCTTTTCAGTATGGTGTCGATGTACCTGGACTGTGAAAGTCCTAATATCCTCTTGGATCTATCACGATGGATCCGGATCCCCAGGATGTATGAGGCATCACCCAGGTCTTTCATAGAGAACCTGTGTGACAAGAACCCCTTGACAGATTGTAGCATAGGAATGTCATTTCCTATCAAGAGATTGTCATCCACGTATAAAACGAGGAATACTACAGTTCTCGCTAAAAATCTACTATAGATGCATGGTTCATCTGGATTTTTGATAAAGCCAAATTCCTTGACCGTCTCATCAAAACAGATGTTCCAACTCCGCGATGCCTGCTTTAGTCCATAGATGGACTTAAGCAACTTGCACACCTTTCCGCTGCTCCCACTCTGAATGAAACCCTCTGGCTGGTCCATATAGACACACTCCTCTAAATTTCCATTTAGAAAAGCGGTCTTTACGTCCATTTGCCAAATCTCATAATCGTGGAAGGCAGCAATGGCAAGAAGGATCCGAATGGATTTCAGCATAGCTACTGGAGAAAAGGTCTCGTCATAGTCCAAACCAGGTCATTGACGAAAACCCTTTGCTACCAGTCTAGCTTTATAGGTCTCAACCTGTCCATCTACACCAATCTTCCTTTTGAAGATCCACTTGCATCCTACGGGTTTTACCCTGTCTGGAGCAATGTCCAACGTCCATACTTTATTGGTGTACATGGACACCATTTCGGTCCGCATTGCATCCAGCCATTTTACCGAGTCGACGCTCTGAACGGCTTGCTGGAAGCTAGTAGGCTCATCATAATCCATGATGCAATCCTCTCTATCCCCGTCTATGAGAAAACCGCAGTATCTCTCGGGCGGATGAGACTGCCTACTACTCCTGCGGAGCGGCGTAGGAATGTCCTGTTCTTTTGAACCCTCTGGTTCCACTAAGCTTTCAGTAATAGTCTGTGGTTCTGGAATTTCTTCCAGTTCTATTTCGCTCCTACTTGTTTCCTTTTCTAAGAACTGGTGTTCCAGAAAATGGGCATTACGAGAAACAATGATCTTTTGTTCCTCTGCGTAATAGAAGAGATACCCCCTGGAGTTCTTTGGGTATCCCACAAACTTGCACAGTACTGAGCGTGCCTCGAGTTTGTCCGCATGCTGCTTTTTGACAAAAGCCAGACATCCCCAGATCTTCAGATATTGAAGATAGGGTTTCTTCCCACTCCATATTTCATATGGTGTGGTAGGCACAGTCTTAGTCGGAACTCGGTTCAAAAGGTATGCAGCTGATTCTAGCGCATACCCCCAGAATGATCGCGGTAACTCAGTGTTACTCATCATGGACCGAACCATATCCAATAGGGTTCAGTTCCGTCTCTCTGATGCACCGTTATGTTGCGGAGTGTATGGAGGAGTAAGCTGAGAGAGAATTCCGTTCTCTTTTAAATAGTCCAGGAACTCGGCACTTAAGTATTCTCCACCTCGATCCGATCTTAGAATCTTAACACTTTTGCCGGTTTGTTTTTCTACTTCATTCTTATATTCCTGGAATTTTCCGAAGGCTTCGGACTTATGTTTTATTAAGAAGACATAACCGTACCTTGAAAAGTCATCCGTAAAAGTAATGAAGTAAGAATAACCGCTTCGCGCATGTGTAGACATTGGACCGCACACGTCGCTGTGTACGAGTCCCAAGAGCTCGCTCGCTCTTACTCCGTGTCCAGTGAACGGAGTCTTTGTCATCTTTCCTTTGAGACAGGATTGACAAGTGGCATACGATTGATATTCGAACGGATTCAAATATCCTTCTGTATGTAACTTCGTCAACCTTCTCTCATTGATGTGACCCAGTCTACAACGCCATAAGAAAGTCTGATTAATTTCCGGAGACTTTCTTTTGTGTGTATTCTGGACATTGAAAATCTGTGGTTGGTTTAATACGTATATACCATTGCTCAATGTACCTGACCCAATCAGAACTTGATTAAGGTGAATGTTTACAACATTACTTACAAACGCAAATTCATAACCTTCTTTAGAAACTAAAGATACAGAAATGATATTACAAGTTGCGTTGGGTACAAAAAAGCAATTACGCAAAACCAAAACATGTCCATCTGACATTCCCAGGTGATAGTCCCCCACGGCCTTAGCATCCATGCTAGCTCCGTTTGCAACTCTGAGGGTCATGTCACCTGCCTTCAAAACCCTACGGTTTCTCAACGCCTGCAAAGAATTACAGATATGAGATCCTGATCCGGTATCCAATACCCAGGAAGTAGAGTTTATTGAAAGACAGTTTTCAATAACATACACACCTGAAGCTGAAGCCGCAACCTGCTTCAATTCCTGTGTCCTGGCTTTCCAAGCCCTGCAATCATTCTTCCAGTGACCTTTCTTATGACAATAGAAGCATTCTTCTTTATCCACAAGCTGCCCCGCTTTCTTTGTTGCCTTTGCTTTTCCTTTCGTATCCACTTTACTAACACCGCCCCTTGGTTTGGCGAAGGCTTTCTTCTTCTTTCCCTTGGCTTTCGCCTTGGACCTAGAAGAGGAAGATCCTCCTACAAACAAAGTGGATGTTTCCCTACCTTTCTGTAGGGTGCCCTCTGCACTCCTCAGCATGTTGAGGAGTTCTGAAAGTTCCACTTCTTTTTCTTGTAAGTTGAAGTTCAGTATAAACTGGGCGTAAGTGGAAGGAAGGGACTGGAGAATTAAGTCAGTATAGAGCTCATTCTCCAACGCGGTTCCAAGTTCCGCGAGCTCCTCAATGAAGCCAATCATCTTAAGCACGTGTTCCGCTACCGATGATCCGATGGCCAACCTTGCCGAAAATAACTTCTTCGACACTTCGTATCTTGCGATACGAGATTGCTCTCCATACAGTTCTTTTGTATGGAGAAATATGGATTCAAGGTCCATATTCTCGTGCCTCCTCTGATGTTCATTGTCCATCGAGGCAAGTACGAGGCACTTGGCCTTCGCGCTATCAATCTCCCAAGTCTTACGGATTTCCTTATCCGCGACGCTGGAGGTGGGACTTGGGACAGGGGGAGCTTTGGTGGTAAGAAGATACCCCAGCTTGTCGTAAGTGATTGCCATTTTGACATTCCTGAGCCAATCTTTGTAGTTTGGCACTGTCGGTATGTTTTTATCTAGAAGTAACTTAAGTTCAGTCATGTCGATTGGTCGCTGCAATTAGGAGAGAGAAGAAGAAACACTCGGCATGATGCTCTTGCAAGTTTAGAGTGGTTTTTAATTTGTCTAAACAGGATGGCTCCCACTGTTTCTCGAATCTCTCCTTAAAACCAAAAAGGATGAATTAGTCAGGATCAATCTCACCGTACAATACTTGCTTAACCGTTCAGCCAGGCTGGTGTCGGTACTTCGAAGGAGGTTTTCCAACGCTATCGCGAAGTTCCTTAATTTAAGAACCTCTTTTCCCTGGGGGCGTAGCCCCGCTAACACCTTTCTAGACACCTACTAGGTTTATAGCATTGATCGTTAAGTGAGAAATTTCCCGAGGAGTAGCATATACTCACAGTAGGATCGGGATCCAAATATCATCGCGTGACGAAACTGAAGGAATCCTACCAGAATCATCACACTCCAAATGGTATGCAACGCTAGCAAGTTTCAGTACTTATGAAACTCCCGATGTGGATTTTTGCCCCATGCTCTTATGACCTTGGCGTGAGGTCAAAATGTCATAAGTCACATGTCAAGTTCTTCCCATCATTATCCAGGTTAATTTGAACCCACCCGTACATACCCTTAACGTAGGCCAAAATGGCAGTACGACTGTCTCAAACCAACGCATTCTATCTATGCAACAGATAAATATCCGGCAGCTACCAATCACTATGCCTTGGCGTGAGGTCAAAATACATAGCTTGAATACTACCGAATATTTAACTGAAATGATGGAGGGATACGGATGGTTTTGGCAAAACCGTGAACGTAGTGAACTTGATTTAGTCGATGGAACGAGATAGCTTTTAAAAGGAGTGGCTCAAACTCCGCATTTTAAAAGTTTGTTTTGAAAAGAACCGAGTGGTTTTTCGAAAATGTTCCAACGACTTTTACATGGTTTATTTTCTTGCATTAGTTCTTTTAATGCGTCCCATCATTTAAACCTACCATTGCAGAAAACAACCAAAATATGACGTACGCTTATGCCATTCGCATTCGCCACGGGGCCCCGTCATTACCCGTTAGGTTACTTAACTAACGACAGAGCGGGGGCTGGGCTAGCGCGGCTGTAAAACATAAGCAACGCCTAAATAATATCATATTTAGATATATTGCAATGATAGACATCTCAGATCACAGATGAACACATTGGATATACTAGGAACCCGCAATTCGTACGAGCCTGTAACGAAAAGCAGATTACACGGTCGCGGTGAATAGCCAAAACCCTACCCAAGACCCCTACGGGTGCGGCAAACTACCCGCCAAGTACCCGAAGCGAAGCAACCTCCCTCATCCCCATGAGTAGGCCACTCGGCACTTCGGCATACCCGGTAGTTTGTGCACCCCCTCCATGGGTCTATCCTAGGAGTAAAAACAGTAAAAAGAAATTATACAATGACGGCTACAACCCCGACCCGGTTGTGCGGCCATACAAATAATTATTACATCAATTTACAAATTTACATGAATTGAAAGAAAAGAAAACTCTCGTCTCACAACCCCCGGCTATTCACCCGCGACAATCCAATGAATTCATATACACATTCCAATAACATTACAGATCACAGATTTGTATAACCCCCACTAATCGACATATAGCGATTAGTAGACGTTCAATACAAATATCACATCACAGAAAACCCGTCAGCTTAAGTCTTTTAGAAGTTCGATCAAAAATACGAATTTATAGGCCCCAAACACAAAATTTTCGTTCTGGAAAATCTGGGCAGAAAATACATATTCCAAAAATCCCAAAACAACCCCAGAAATACACTGCACCAAAGATGGACCCTGGCCGAGTCAACTCGGCCGCGGAACCGCGGCGGGAGGCGGGAGGGTGCTCCCGCCGCGTTTCCGCGGCGCTTTGAATCGATCGTGGGACCAAATTTGGTGGTTATTCAAATAAAAGCCTGAGCCGATTTTTAAGATGAAAATTATCAACTTTTGAACAGAATAAAAATCGGCAGAAACTTGACTTTTCGGGTTCGTTTCGTGACTTTTTCTTTGATCGATCTTCTAGTTACTTTGCTAACATGTTAGATAGAGTTTAACTAGGCTCTGATACCACTGTAAGTCCATGCTACCTCTCCCGGTACTTTCGGGCATGCGGAATTTGATGAAAAACAATTTTTCTAGAGGTGGTAACATGGACTCAAAACCGGATCTTTGTTAAACATCTAACTAACAACCTAACTAGGAGTTGTTAACTACTCGGTTAGGGGGTTATACCTTTCTTTCTTGATCTCCTTCATCTTCAAGCCTCGATGGTTGTCCGGATCGCCTTCACTCCGTCGTCTCCTTGCGCCGAAGATAGATCCACCTCGAAAGCTTCTACCTTTGGCTTCTTCTTCGATCTTTGAAGAAACTAGTTCACTTGGTTTGCTAAACCTTATGAACTAGAATGAGTAGAGAAGAGTGTGTTGGGATTTTCTCTATGGTTCTTGGTTCTCAACACATGAGACAAGTGAACCATAGACTAAGAGAGGGAGAGCAAGAGGAAGGAGATGAGAGCTCAAGAACAAGAGAGAGAATGAGAATGATAGAATGAGAAAGACTTTTTTCTCTTGGCTCTCATAATCCAAAACCATCATCACAAAAATAGTAATCAAGTATTGTGTAAAATGGTTTAAGCTACAATAGCCATATCATTTCATGCACTCATTTTGCATAAGAGAACAAGCAAGCAAAAGTCTTTTCCATGAAATGATAGCCATTGTCATCATGATGGTCAACTAGTCAAGCCTAGTCAACCGGTCAACAAAGTCAACAAGTCAACAAAGTCAACCCCTCAACAACCATGTCACCACAATACTTAATTAATATTATTGTTAATCATATATCATATTCTCATTAGGGTTGAGCAAAAAGTCAATAGTCAACGGTCAACGGTCAACAACCCTAATGAGAATCCTCTGCCTCTGTCTCTCCGTTAACTGTGCATACACACCCGCATCCGCGTTCCGAGGAACACGAATACATACTGGATAAATCCAATCCCAAAACGTACACTAGGATCTGGCTTAAACTAAAGCCCGCTAGTGTTAACTGTCCGGACACTGTACGTGTATAAGTGCACGGATGTGACCGAACCCTGTCGCAAAACCATGCGACCTGTCGCAAAACCATGCGACCTCTACTCTTTTGCCTAAAGGCGAATAGCTTTCTGTGTGGGACTCTAAAGACTCGACACTACGCTGGCAGTGGGTTTAACCACAGACCGCAAGCGGCACTAGCTGTGCGTAACGGTCCCCAGGTAGAAGCCGACAAGAAGACTGACGAGGTGAAACCCATCTGAACTCCTACTGAGCCTGAATGTGACAATCTCCGTACAGTCCGGTCTGTTCATCTGATACATCGCATGGCGGGCCTAGGGGCGGTAAACGTCAGTCCCCTAATAGCGGTACAAGTCGTGTCGGAGTGAAGCCCAAAACACCCTGAGATAATACTGGAAGCCTACCAGTATATCTCGATTGCCCTAGCCAGGGACTACTCGTGTAATGGCTCTCCTAGACAACGCGATGTCAACCCCCAATACCGGGAGAGACGAGTTCTGTCTAACCGTCACTGCCTCCAAGTGCTTCGGGACTGTACCCAACCACTACCTGTTTGCACGACTCCTTTGAGCCATGGTAGGGCAGTAATCAAAGTACAGTAGGAACACACTCGAGGCGAAGTGACAGTGTCAAGTCAGCGGACTAAGCTGTACTCATGTCACCTGGGAACTGATAACTGACGATAGGTATAATACCAACCGGTCAGTCCCCGACGAGTCCTGTCCAGTGTACTCGTAACCTAACGAGCACCCGTATACTATCTCCAGTACGACGTACTGATGGCTGTGGGACAGACCATCTCCCACACTGGGATGAGAAGCGCATACGCTAGTCTACTCCGGAGTATCGATTCCCTGTCTCGATAGTCCTGCGACTAGGGACCTGTATAAGGATGTGCTTATAGATTACCCAGCCCTCACTAGTGTGACTGCCATCACAACGCTGGTAATCAAGCAAAGATCCTAAGGGCTCCACTAATGTGTATAGGTGATATATTAAAATAAACACATGTACACATTGAAGTAGAAACAAACCAAGTAGCATACTACTATATTGAGCAAGATTGTTTATACAAGGTGAATATCCCAAGCTTCCATTAAGTAATATACAAACTAGTATGATACAGTAATGGCCTCTAGGGCATATACACTAACAATCTCAAGCTCGAGCGGCATTCTTCTCGGCGATTGTTTGATTGGCTTGACGTCCAGGGATATGGCCAGTTTGTGAACCGCAATCTCTGGGTCTAGTCCTGGCATCTCGGAATAATTCCATGCGAAGCAATCTTTATGCTGCACGAGCACGTCCTTTAGTGTAGCCACCCTTTCTTCAGACAGCAATTCGCTGACAAACGTCGGCCGCGGGTCACTTGTCGTCCACAAATCAATTTTCTTGAGGTTATCTGCAGTGGTATGTATTCCATCTTCCATCTCTTTCGGCGCCGGTGGAAACTCTGAGATCACCTTGTCATTATTGTTTTTGAAGCACTAGGGGAGATTATCCATACCGTCGGGGTCTTCTTCTGATAGCTTTATCACGTGGCAGGTACGAGCTCGCTTCCAAGACTGATGTTGATCTAGTTCTAATCTCGCTGTATGCATGGTTTTTGGTTCGTGCTTCTGCGGCGGAGTTATCCTCCAACTGTCGGATAGAGAGAACTTACCGAGCTGATATTGGTCTTCGACCCAGTTCTTGAAGATGAAGCAGTCTTCGAGTGGATGTCCTATCGCTCGGTGATAAGAGCAATAGTCTGGGTGAGAGACCTCGTTAGCTTGCTCGGGCTGTTTAGACTCCGGAAGTGTAATCATTTGATGTCTTATGGCCAAATCAAGTATCTTCCGTGTTTTGTTCTGAGGAAAAGAGTATGCTCGACTCATTTTCTTTATAAGAGATGAATCTGAATTGCTCGCTTCCTGATCGTGTGGCTTCTTGGTCTCGCTTTGGCGCTCTCGAACGCTTTTCACACTTTTTGACTTATTTTTGCCTCTGCGTCAGGCCTTTTGTATAACGGATTGATAAGGAAAAGTATTTTCATCTTTCACGGCCTGTTGAAGAAGGTGTTGCGTCCTGGATTTCTCGTAGATGGCCATTTCGCGATTGTGGTCGTCTCGAACCTTTTGACTCGCTTCCCTTATAAGCTTGTCCATTTGTTCTTCAAACGACGGACTGGGCATTTTTACATCGGGAGCTCTTTCTGATTCAGGGTTAGCATTTTCCCAAAAAGCATCTCCCTCTTCATCAAAGTCATGTATGACGTAGCAGTGGCGGAGTAACTCCCGTTTCTTGGATTGAACGTATCCAAGCCCGATCGTTTCCATTTTCCCGTTGGGCAACTTTCGCTGAGTTCCAGGGACGTTCCAGATCCTGTTATAGAACCGTGCTTGTCGAGCAGTTTGTTTAAGGGGTACACCTTGGCGTCTCAAGAGTCTCCTTAGTCCGTCTGTGTAATATCTGGGCAAACGGATGGGCTGGAGCCTGTCGAGTGTGGAATCCGCGCCGTGGCAGATTTCTTTCTCCACTTTAGTTTCCCCTGACCGGTAGAATAGAATTGCCTTTTCACCTTCTCGCCCGAGAGGGACATAGAACATCTGCAGCTCTTCTACACTGTAGGTATCAAGCGCATCTAGTTCTTTATAATGCTTGGGCGGAACCATGGCAACTTGCAAACTTTGTTCTTCATCAGCGAATGTTTGTATTGAAGGCCGAGCAGAGAATATAGCGTTAACCTCGTCTTCCGAGTCGCTGACGAAGATCAACATGGGGGCGGACGATCCCGGGTTGTTGCGTTGAGGCGTCCCTGAATAAACTATCTCTTCCTCCTCCTCGGTGTCACTCCCGAAGACTGGAATAGTGGGGATAGCTTTGTTCTTCGGTTTATGACATCTCTCTGTGTCTCCAAAGTCTGGCAAGAAGTATTTTGCATCTTCGTACTTGCGGACTTCATTCACGGAGAATGGGTTCAGCTCTCCTGTTACGGTATACTCGAGACCATCCTTGAAGTATTTCATACACTGATGCTGTGTAGAAGGGATGATGTTGTACTCATATAACCTAGGCCGACCAAGCAAAGCATTGTAGCATGTCTTGACATCGATGACATGAAATTTAATATCTGTGACGAGTAGTCCGAAGCGCAGAGTCAGTATCACAGACCCGAGGGTTCGTGATGACTGGGAATCGAAGCCGGAGATGGTGATTTTATCACGAGCGAGGTGCTGAACGCTCATGCAGATTTCCTTCAACACTCGCACGTTGAGGAGATTGACAGAAGACCCATTGTCGACCAGGATTTTGCCTATCTTGATATCGTGACAATATCCGGAGACATATAGAGGACGGTTGTGCTCGCACGTCCCAAGGAGATCTTCATCGCCGAAGGTAATATCGGCTGTGTGTACTTCTTCCAGTTCGTCCTTCATCTTTTATTCGGCGAGAAAAGCTTGGAATTGCTCTGGCTCTTGTAGCGCCTTGATCAATGACTCCCTTGCTTCTTTTAATAATAAAAGAGCGTCGAGAATGCTGAGCAGCGAGGGTAACTTTCTTAAGCGCGCCAGAATGTTGTAGTCCACCTTACTTTTCCTTGGCGGGTCCTTGGCGGTCAGCTCTTTCATGACTTGGTCATCTAGGGCGATATCTTCAGAGACCTTCTCTTTTCCCTTATCTTTTCTGTTTGCGGGTCCGAGATTTTTTTTGGGCAGCGTACGATTGCGCAGCTGGATATTTTCATAGGTCGTCGATTCTCCCTCCTTTCCTGAGGTGGATTCCTTGAATAGAGGGCCAAGAGTCATCTCTTCATCGGAGTCGCTCCCGAACGTGAGAACTTGCGATCCCCCAGCATTAACCATGCGACAGTTGCCGGTAGTTCTTCCACGCTCTTCGGCCGTATTTCTTCACTCCCGACGAGTTTTGCGTTTCATCCGCTTAAAATGTTGCCGGTGAGCAACATATCCCTGCCACCATCTTTTAAAAGCGTCGCATTCTTCGGTGGGATGCGAAATCTTTCGATGATATGAGCAGTACCTAGGATGCATCTCTGCTTCACTGACAGTGTTTCCTTCGGAGGGTGGTAGCTTCATTCCCATCGATATGGCTATAGCAAACCTTTTCCTCATCTTGAACTTGTTTTTATTCGCGACGGATGTCCCTTGATTCGGCGGAAGTGTCTTGACTCTTTCGTCCAGTCGCCGATGCTTGGCCTATTCAAATATGGCCATCTCACCCTCCCGATCGGCTTTACTTTTCAGATGAATTTCACTCAGGAAGGTGTCGATCATTTCGTCTGACGGCCATAGAAGTTCCGGCTCAGGACCTGCCACCAGTCTCTTGGTGCAAGGAGCCTCTTCATCGTCTATCAATGAGTGAGAGATCACATGGCAACTTGCCACGTAATCTTCCGATTCATCCTACGAGTCTTCTCCATCATCTCCATTTTCAAGGACATGGCCGACGAACTCTTAGAGTGTGATTTGATTCCACGCCTTCTGGTTATATTCTTCCAGCGCGTCAATCTGCTTTTGCAGGTCCGTGCGCTTGTCGTCAGGCTTCACGGGCTTTTTGGATTTCTTCTTCTTTTTCGAAGATTTCGACGGCTGGGTGTGGACACTTTGGTTATCACCACCAATCTTTGGAGTTGGGCGCGGCTTCAGCATCCCTTCGATGACCTGGGGTTCCAGCGGATTCTTCCACCTGATTGTCGGGCATGTCTGGAGCTCATTCAGCATTCTTTTGGTTTTGGCCGAAAGAGCCACCCCGATGGAGCTTCCTCAACAAAAGAGCACGTTGCCCCCAGTGTGTCCGTCTTCTTAGGAGTGTGCGGTTGTGGTGGGTTTACTTTCCACTTCTCAGACAGCGCAAACTTGCCTTGTAGGTATTGATCCTCGATCCATCCCTTAAAGACGAAGCAATCTTCGATTGGATGGCTTACCGTTTGGTGGTAAGGGCAATAATTGGGATTATTCACTTCGCCGGGTTGCGATGGTTGCCTTGGATTCGGCAAATTGATAAGCCTGTTGCGCATCGCTAGTTCGAACAGCCTCTTCGTTTTATCCCACGGGAATGAGTAAGGGCGCTTCATTTTCTTATTATAATAGCGCCATCTCTCCTCCAATTGATCCGTTAGTCTTGGAGCACTGAGCTGCTGTTGGGTATTTGCAACAAAAGTCGCCTTCCCCTTACCTTTTTCGTTCCGCGGCTCCGGCTTCGGAGGAGACAGTCTATGACCCATCTGAGCTAGCTTGTCGATTAAAGCCTGGAATGTGGTCGGTTTGAAGAACATCATGAACTGTGAGATAGTTGCATGAGGGTCTAGGGTGCCCACGAACATGCCCACCGCTGGTGCTTCTTCGATGCGCTGTTCGCACTTCGACCACAGATTCCGCCATCGGATCACGTACTGAACCCATGTCTCGCCCAGCTTTACCCTGGCATTGATCAATTCCGTTATTGGGGTGCGCTCACTAGCACTTATGAATCGCTGGGTGAACAACAACTCCATTTCCGTGAAAGTTTTGACAGAGTCGTTTGGAAGTTCGGAGTACCACTCGAACGCCGTCTCCGATAAGCCGCCGACAAATTGGCGGAGCAAAATCTTATCGTCGCCACCAGTGTTGCCGTAAAGAGCTCTAAACTGAGCGACTTGTTGATGGGGATTGCCTGTCCCCTTGTACACACAGAATTTCGGGATCGTGTAGCCTGGAGGGTACTTTATATGATCATACCAGCCTGGATACGGTCGCCCAGTTTTAACAATTTGCCCAGCCGCTTCATTCGCCTGGTGAACTCATATCTGCTGAGCGATGTAATCATCTAGGGCAGCTTTGGAAATGGTCTCTTCCTTGGCTGCTGATAGAGCCGGCAGAGGGTTTGATGTTTCTCCTCTATCATCTTCAATTATCACTGGAGGATCTTCGGCTGGGGGATCCGGCTGGATCATCATGCCTACCATATCTTGGAATAGAAGGGCCATTTGTTTTATATTGGCTGCTTGTTCCGTAGCCTCATTGTCCATCTTCTCAAGTATTCTCCGAAGGAATTCGGCATTAGTTTCTTTCTTATAGCGTTGCTCCGAGGATGCCTCTGAGCTTTCTTTTGGCCCAGTGAGTGCGGCCATCGCAGTCATCATCTCCTGAAGCTTCTGCTGCTGCTCTTGAGCTTTTGTTATGGATCACGTAAGCGGTCAATGACCTGTGGAGATACGACTATCCTCATTTCCGGATGCCATATAGACGGTATACACCACCATGCCCCCAGACTTAGGGCGTTTAGGCTCAATGCCTTTGACATTTGTCGAAGGCATGGGGATTTTCTCCGGCCTTCTCCTCTTATGAGCGGTCGAAGTTGAGGGGGCCGCTGCAGTGAGCACCCAAGTAGCCTTCATCTTTTGGGGCTTAACAGGACGGTTTTCTTCCTGTCGGACCTTCAACTTCTTCTGCCGGCGGGGATAGTCCTGATCAACCACCGACCCTCGGACTTGTCGCTAGATTTTATAAACTTTAGAAGACAGTCATTGAGGGGAGTGTTCCGGCTTCATTTCTGTGACAGTCTCCACCGGCGGTGGAGATCTTTTTAATACGGCGGTAGGCGAATTCCTGCGCACCTTGTTCAACAGCTCAAAGCTGTTCCTGGTTGGAACAGCAGCATTAATTTCCACTGTTGGAGCCGGTGGAGTTAGCCTAGAGGGGGAGTTGCCCCCGGCCTTCCTTACTCGGCACCAGTGGCGACGTCGAGCTTGTCGAGCTGTTGGGGCTGGTTCGGCGATGGGGATGGCTTTGTCTTGCCCCCTGTCCAGATAAGGCGCCGCTGGTGCCAGCCTCTTGAAGACTGACGTCTTTTGAGTAGCGGTATCCAATATATCAAAGACAGACCTTTGAGCAGGAACGGGAGCCGAAATAGTCAGTCTTGTAAAGACCGACTCTTTGGCAGGAGAAGCCGTCTTGATGGCTTCAGGAGCAGAGATGGCTATCTTCTTTGGGATGGTCACTTCAGGTGTCATGGGCTTCTTGGCAGGCCCATCGGAGTTCAGGCTCAGTCTGGTGAAGACCGAGGAGTTGGAGCTGGACGACCCGTTGAGAGGGGCCGCGGTAGTAGCAAGCCGATCGAAGACCGACTTCTTGGGAGCTTCCGGTGCAGGCATAGGAGCGCTGAAGCTCGTTGGCGGGAGCATGGTCCCGAAAAACAATCCTGTGGTGGCTTGGGTGACCTGTTCCACCGGTATCTTGAACAGGGAAGCCGCCTGGGGCCCGTAAGCTATGCCCCAGTTGAAGTAGAACTTGGGTTGCAGTTGCATGTGGAACACTTCGAGCAGGTGAACGCCATTGATCTTTGCTTTCTGCACCAAGCAAAACGCCAAATCTCAGTATCTCGAACCCAAGGGCAACCATTAGCAAATCGCGATTCGTTCGCGAACACGACACACAAAGTGTGGAGTGGAAAAAGGAAAAGGTCCCACCGGGCATGCCAGAATCTGTTCCCCTCCGAAAGACGCGGCAGAGACGCGATGTACGTCTAGCCTGATTTTCGAGGCAGATGCTAATTGGTGCTATCCGTCCACCTCTCCGAAGATGCCAAGTTGATTTATGGCACCGTATATCGGAGGTTTAAACGGATGCGGCCGATGTAGCAGACTTCGTCAGATTCCCCCTCGTTTAAGGGTTTTTTTTATTGTGGGGACGCTCTTCCCTGCAGGCGCAAGCCCCTGCAGTTAATTACGCTACCGCATCGCGCTAACAACTTTCTCCTTCTCCAGATGGTCACTTCGTGTCGTGGGTGTTTGTTTTGTGTTTGGTTGCCCGTGGATTGTATACGGAGACTAATTTATGTTGTTGCCCGTAGGGCGTGGATTAGTCCAAATCCGTATCTTCTTAGATTTGGGTTTGGGGGTTACGTTTAAGGATATGTTAGCCTCATTTGAGACTAAGATCAACTTAAACGTTTGTTAAGGATACGTTAGTCTAATTTTAGATTAAGATCAACTTAACGGGATCGTTTAAATCCAACAAGAGAGCAATTGGGCTCTGTTGTTTAGTTTAGTGACATTGCGGGTCGGTAATTAGTTTAAGGACATTACGGTCCATTGTTAGTTTAAGGACATCTCGGTCCAATGTTAGTTTAAAGACATCGCGGTCAAGGTTAAGGACATTATATTCCGTGAGTTTAAGGACCCCACCATCCAATGTTAGTTTTAAGACATCACGGTCGAGGTTAAGGACATCATAGTCCATGGGTTTAGGGACCCCACAATCCGTTGTTAGTTTTAAGACATCACGGTCGAGGTTAAGGACATCATAGTCCATGGGTTTAGGGACACCACAGTCCGTTGTTAGTTTTAAGACATCACGGTCGAGATTAAGGACATCATAGTCTATGGATTTAAGGACTCCACAGTCCGATATTAGTTTTAAGATATCACGGTCGAGGTTAAGGACATCATAGTCCGTGGATTTAAGGACTCCGCAGTCCGTGAAATGTATGATTGTCGGGACCCGTCACCTCTTTGAAGACGTTGAGGAATTACAACGACAAATATCAAAGGAGTGAAGAGATGTACCCTTGAACCAAGGTGAGTTGGGAGATCTACAGTCCAATTGGGACTAAAATCTGTGATTTATGAGCATATGAACTCAATTAATCTGAATTGAGGACTTATGGCCAATTTGGGATAGGTCCATTCAATTGCAATGTTCAACATTTGTTTTTGAGTTATTAGATATTTGTTTGAGCCCAATCCTCTAAAAATGTTAAGCATTGGTTTGGTCTCTGACAATGTTTTGCCTTTAGTTAAATGCTGTGCATTTTTTCATAGCTGCAGGCTTATTCAATGAACAGTTTATGTTCTGCCCAAGCGCACATAAAAGCATGTGGCGCACTTGGCACTAGCGCCAGTTGATGAGCGCAATACGCTATGGTTAAAGCGCTAATGCGCTTGGCGCCAAATGTGAGCGCTAATGTGCTTAGCGTTTTGCGCTAAATGAAGAGCGCTGATGTGCTTAGCGCTTTGCGCCAGATGTAGAGCGCTGATGCGCTATAATTGAAGCGTTGAGGCACTTGACACTGGTGCCATATAATTAGTGCAAAGCGCTTTTAGTAATGTAGCGCACACGTGAGAAGCATGTGGCGCGCTTAGCACTGAGCGCTAGCCAATGAGCGCAGTGCGCTGTGTTTGAAGTGCTCTGGCACTGCAGCGCTTTGCGCTAGATGAAGAGCACCAAGGCACTTTTAATATTAGGAGCGCTAAGGCTCCTCTTAGCTTAACTTTACGCTCTGAAAATTATCTTCTTATTTTTATAAGAGACTTTGTCTCAAGATTCTAAGAACAAAGTTCTTAGTTTACAGGAGATATTTCAATCTCTTTTTGATGAAAGACTTTGCCTTTATGGATCTGTGATCCTAAGAGAATTGAATAATTCTCCCCCCTTATAATGAGATATTCATCATCTCAGAAAGACAATTTGTCTTATAGATTTATGATCTGTGAAGTAACTACTTCCTTGTCTTATGATAAGATCTTTTTAATCTCTTTATAAAAGACCTTGGTTTTTGTAGATCTATGATCTTTTAAGAAGAGAATTCTTCTCTTTAATTTTGAGATGATTTCATCTCTTTGTTCATCACCATTCTTTTTACCTTGAAGAAAAATCTTCTTTTGCTGAGAGCTACTTCTTCTTCTTGAGACTTTCTCAAAGTTTATGGGGGTTCCTCTCTGTTAGACTTGAAGTCTTGGGTCCTTTATATAGGGCAAGCTGATTTGTTGAATCAGTTAAAGAGATTTATTCTCCAATTGATTTGGGAATTTCCCCACCGTTGGATCCTTGATCCAAGGGCTTTTGATTTTTCTTGTTTTAATAAGATTGAGAAATCTTTCCTTCTTTACAGAATTTGTTCTGTATTTTAGTGATTTTTAATCACCATTGGATCATTGATCCAACGGTGTTCCAAATTCAGGGCATAATCTTTTCTGTTTAGAAAGATTCAACAGAATTTTATTCTTATTAACCGATGATTTAATCATATCTGTTGGATATTTGATCCAACGGTGAGGAACATTTAGTTCCAGCGCTAGCGCTTATGCGCTCTGCCCATAGTGCGCTTTGCCCATGGTGCGCTAATTGGAGCGCAGCGCTCTTAGCACTAGCGCACACGTGCTTTGCACGTGGTGCGCTACTTGGAGCGCAGCGCACCAAGAGCTAGCGCCTACGTGCTTTGCACGGGGTGCGCTAGTTGTAGCGAAGCGCTTTTATAAAAGCGCAGCTGTAATTCAAATTTTGAATTCTGAATAGAGCTTTGCTCTAATTGGTGAAACAGGCTTATGACAACTGAAAAGCTAGTATTAGTTGGAAACTCTAATTTTCAAAGTCTTTCTTTTACAATTTTTATCTTTATATGTAAATTTCACGGTCTTCTTTTTATTATGGGATTTTGTGGGTGCAACCCGCTGAAAACCCTCAGGAGACAACACTCCTCCTACTAGGGACACCTAGAGGTTTAAATGCTTGTTGCACATGCTCAGTGCAATCGTGTTGCCTACGAAAGTGTGCTAGTTAGTTTTTCTCTTTCGTTCTATTTTCTCCTTCTCTTAAAAATAAAAGATGTTTGCTCGAGACGACCAAAATTAAGTTTGGAGGAATTTGATCAGTCGAAAATATTGCATTCTTAACACATCAATTTCCCTACACTTTGTAATCATCTAAAGATGTTTGGTATAAATATAGCACATATTAGCAATTCGTCTGCAAAATATCAAATAACATGTGTTATACATTATAACCGACATTATGAGGGAAATTGAGTGTTTATTACTACACGCACGATCTTTGTATATCAATACTTGTCTCGAGATTGTGTGAAGGAAATTCTCCAGGTAAAAGAACCGAAATCACAAAAGTACTGATAAAACGCATTAAGTCCAAGACTTGAGATCTGGCAGTAAACTAGAAAGAATTATAAGATTCCAGACATCAGGAAACAACCATAAAGCCAACATAAAACAATACAGAACTTTCCATACACTGAGTCCACCAAACGGCCACGGATCCGCGGCCGAGTCAGGCTGATCCGCCGCGTTTCCGCGGCCGAGTTGACTCTTCGGCGGTTGGAAATTTTTACAGAGGCTTTCTTTTAACGACCAAACTTCTCCAAGGCGCATCGAATTGTGTAAATTTCTCCAGAAGCTTCCCTTCTAACAGCCAAGCTTCTTGTGCAAGTTTGATACCTACCAAGCTTCTCATGCAAGCTTCATAACAACCTAGCTTCTAGTAGAAGATAAACCAAGCTTCTAGGGAAAACTATAAAAAGAGACCTAGGACTTCATTACAAAGGTTGTTCATCAATTAGGGTAAAAAATTTCTAGCAAAATCCAAATCAATTCAAATCAAATTGGGTGACACAATTTGATCCAAATCAAGATTCATCGAGTATCGACCCAAGCAAGCCTTCAACGAGCCTTTGAAGCAACGCCGATCTTCATCCGAGCAAGAGATCCACGAAAATCCATGACTCAAGAAGACCGAAGAGAACCGGGGGCGCACCCAGTCGCAGACCTCCCACAGCAGAGGCCAGGGATCACAAGGCGCCGAATCCTCGGGGTACCACGGCCGACTCGACGCCCTCGAGAAGAAGATCGAGGGCATGCGCTGAGAAGGTCACCTCTCGGGCGGCGGGGCTAAGTACGCCGCCGACTCGCTCACCAAGCCGTTTACCGAGGAACTTCTCGCTGCTCACATCTCCTCGCGCAACAAGCCCCCGAAGGTCTCTCTGTTCGATGGGAAAACCGATTCGAAAGACCATTTGGATACTTTCACCGCGGGGATGAGCTTCCAGGACCATTCCGACGCAGCCCAGTGCAGAGCCTTCCCAGCCACCCTCATCCGCTCTGGTCGGGACTGGTTCCGAGGACTCGAGCCTCGCTCAATCTCGACCTTTGACGAGCTGGATACTCAGTTTCTCGGCCACTTCGTTGGGAACCGTCAGCAGAACAGCACGGTCTACTACTTCTTCATAATTAAGAGCGGGGAAAAGGAGACGTTCAAAGCTTACGTCACCCGCTTCTACAACGCCCTCCTCGAGGTCCCCGAGCACTGGGACGAGACCGTTATCACGGCGCTCAGATCTGGTCTTAGGAACAAGGAGTGGTTGCGCTCCTTTTCATTGGCGCAGCCTAAGACCATAGCTGAGGTCAAGGCGTGGACTGAGCGCGAGGTCCAGCTCGAGTCCGAGGTGAACGCGAACCTCCCTCGAGCAGAACGGTCCGACCAGAAGAAGAGGGCTCGGGAAGAAAGGCCGGAGCGTCAGCAGCCCTATCACCCGAAGTTCCAGGAGTACACCCCGCTCAACATCTCCCTCATAGTGTTACTAGAGGAGGCACAGGGCGAGGGGTTCTTCAAGTTCCCTCCAATCACGCGTTAGGCCTTGAAGCGAACCCGGGGCCCCTACTGCGCCTTCCACCGGACGCTAGGCCACACCACAGAAGATTGTAAGCAACTCCGGGACTACATCGAAGAGCTCATCCGATCAGGGCACCTCGCTGCCTACTTGAGGGATAAGCGGCAAGCCGACAGCAGGCAGGAGAAGCGTCCCCCTATCGCCGAGCTGACCATCGGCCAGATCATGCTCGTTTCGGTAGATGACTAGTCCGGAACCCAGGGAGCCCCATACTCGGTGCCGAGCACGGAGACCAACAAGCCTCCGGGGAGCTCGGGCCATGCTAATAAGGTCATCTATTAGCATGCACTTTTTTTAAGGGAAATGTAAACTCTTCCTAGGGTCTGTTGTTAATTTAATGAAAGATCGATGGAACATTGCGAAAAAGAAGGAAAGGTCTTATTTAATCAAAAAAGGTATTATGGGCTCCTCAGCCATACATACAAAAAGAAAAAGAAAATTACAGCAGCGGGGGAAGGGGGTGCAAAGAGCACTGCTCATGGTACTCCGTAAAGATCTCCGCCAGCCGAGGCCTTGCGAGATCCAGCTTCTGCCCTCGATTCACCCCGCGCGTGTTGACCTCGAGCCTCAGTTCGTACCACTCACGGACGAGTGCCACCGAGCTAGCCAGCCGACCCGCGGAGATCAGGCCGAAGAGCCTCAGAGACCACAGCTTTCCCACGGCCTCGTCATAGAGCTGATCGGACAGAGGGTTATAAAGCCCCGGCGACGCCCTCCAGATGGAGTACATCAGCAGCTACAGTAGAGGGGAGCGCCGGGGGAGCAGCCGGCCGAAGTGGTCTTCGATGCTCCTATAGACCAACTGCACCATGTCCTCGATGCAGTTCTGGTCTTAGAGGTATACGTCTTCGAAGTGGATGATGTCGGGGATGGTAAAGGGGAAGTCTTCCATTCTCAACGATCTGTTTATGAAGAAAGGAAGGACCAACGCTCCCTCAGTTTTATATAGCCCACTGCGCCCCAACGGAACTCAACAGTCGCCCGTTTTCTCCCAAAAAGTCGCTGTCACACGGCGATCATTGAGCCTTCTCTGACAGAATCGAAATGACGCGACTCTGGCGCTTCGCCTCCCCACACATTCAACGCGCATGCTAGGCGCACATTCACCGCGACCGTTTCTGTTCCCCATACCTGCAACTGGATGGTCGGGAGAAACCTCATGAAGAATCGGCCAAGCATTTACCATGCTCGGCTATCCCTAGCCGGTAGCTTCCCTACACGCAACGCCGGGAATCAAAGCCCTCGCCAAGAGGCAACCGCGCAGTTTCACTGCCCGGCTATCCTTAGCAAGCCTCCTACGGCCCCTCCAACGCTAAGGATCAAAGTCCTCCTTAGAGGCAGCCGAGCGGCTTCCCTGCTCGGCTATCCTTGGTCGGTAGCTTCCCTACTCGCAATGCCAGGGGTCAAAGCCCTCGCCAAGAGGCAACCGCGCAGCTTCACTGCCCGGTTATCCTTAGCAGGCCCCCTACGGCCTCTCCAATGCTAAAGATCAAAGTCCTCCTTAGAGGCAGCCGAGCGGCTTCCCTACTCGGCTATCCCTGGTCTGTAGGTTCCCTACTCGCAACGCCAGGGATCAAAGCCTTCGCCAAGAGGCAACCGCACAGCTTCACTGCCCGGTTATCCTTAGCAAGCTTCCTACGACCCCTTCAACGCTAAGGATCAAAGTCCTCCTTAGAGGTAGCTCAGCAGCTACCCTGCTTGGGTATCCCTGGCCGGTAGCTTCCTTACTCGCAACGCCAGGGATCAAAAAGTCCTCCTTAGAGGCAGCCGAGCGGCTTCCTTGCTCGGCTATCCCTGGCCGGCAGCTTCCCTACTCGCAACGCCAGGGATCAAAGCCCTCGCCAAGAGGCAACCGCGCAGCTTCACTGCTTGGTTATCCTTAGCAGGCCTCCTACAGCCCTTCCAACGCTAAGGATCAAAGTCCTCCTTAGAGGAAGCTCGGCAGCTACCCTGCTCGGCTATCCCTGGTCGGTAGCTTCCTACACTCAACGCCAGGGATCAAAAAGCCCTCCCAGAAGCAGTTGAGCCCGACCATCGCTCGGCTCTCCTTCAGGAAAAAAGCCCTCGCCAAGAGGCACCGGGCAGTAACCCTGCTCGGCCAAGGGTCCTTGGTAGGCTTCTTACAGCCCCTCCCGCGCTAAGGACCAAAGTCCTCCTTTGAGGCGGTCGAGCACGACCCTTGCTCGGCCATCCCCGGCTGGTAGCTTCCTACCACAACCGACAGGGATCAAAGTCCTCGCCAAGAGGCACTGGGCAGTAACCCTGCTCGGTCCCCATCCTGAAAGATCAAAATCCCTCACAAGAGGCAACCAAGCCCGACCTTTGCCCGGTCATCTCCGGCCGGTAGATCCCTACCCATGACGCCAGGGATCAAAGCCCTCGCAACAGGCATCTGAGCGACTGCCCCGCTCGATCATCCCAGGATGGTAGTTGCCTACCCACGACGCCAGAGATCAAAGCCCTCACCCTGAGGCAACCGCGCAGCTTCACTGCCCGGTTATCCTTAGCAGGTGTAACGTTTTAAAAATAATTAAAAAAAATTAGATAAATAAAACCCTTTAAGTGAATTTTCTGATTTTCGGTAAAATAAAACGTATTTTTCGTAAAATTTAACCATAATTATTTTTCATTATAAATTTAAAAAGACCTATTTTAATCATGTAATTACTAGTAAATGGTGTTTATTTAGTCACTTATATATTTTTAGTTTAATGAAATATTTTTCCTAAATTAATTATTTTAAATATTAACATAAGCTTTTAAATATACATTAAATTAGTGTAAATTACAATTTGCAATGGGTTTATTTTTCAAAAGTGAACCATGACATATTAGAATTAGGTTTTTAGCATGCTAATCTCTTCTTGAATTGTCTTTAAAATTCTAGAGTTTTCTATGATGAATTGAATTAAGAAAATTATGAAAATAAAGAAATTACGAAAAGACATAAAAGGTGTATTTCTTTGGAGAATGTTCTACACTATTCTTCATTCCTTCTTCCTCTCTTTTCCTCACATCATGGCCGGCCTCACCTCCATGGGCAGCCCCAAAATTTTCCCCCCATCATTTTTGCATTAAAAATCATCAAAATTCATCAAAAATTCCAAAAATAAACCTCAAAAATCAACATTCAACCTCTACCATTATCCTTTGACCAATTTAGCATGGAATTTGGAGTTGAAAACCATTATTTTGGAAGCATATTTTCATGTTTGGATCTCATGCTTTGAAGGTATAATTTTTATCTTATGATTAATTGTTGTTAAATGCTTTTATTTAGCATATTTAGATTTTCTTAATTAATTCTATTTGCAAGTTTAAAATTCAAGATAGGGTTTCTAAAATCAAGTTAGGGTTTTTATTAATTAAGTGGGGTTATAATAAGTAGCTTAACATTTTTAGAAGGGAAAAATTTTGCATGGTTGATGTATTATAATTTGTGCATTCAAAATTGTTTAGATTAAGCAATTTTGCTAACTAGATTTTTATAAATTATATATATTGGTGTGTTAAAATTCTAATTAAGGTTTTTATCATTATATTGTCGTTTTAATGAGAATATTAATATGTTAAATGAATGAAAGACCTAATCTAATTATTAGTTTCAAATTGTTAGTTAATATAATGTGATAAATATGTTATTTCGGTAAACTAGGTTTTAGAAATTAATTTAAAATGTAGTATTAAAAATCTAATTAGGGCTTTAGCTAATTCTTAAGGTTTAATGGAGTGGTTTAACACTTTAATATATGCAAAATCAAGTTTAGTAGTGGAATTGTGAATTTTTGCTTAACAAGTGTTAATTTTGGCTAATTTGCAAACCAGAAATTGTAAATTAAGACAAAATGGTGTGAGAAAAATATGGTGATGGTTTCTATAATCTAGTTATGTTATTTAATGAATATTATGACCATTAGTTTCTTTTAAATATCAAGTTTTGAAGTAAAATGGTAAATTGACATTTTCAAGGTTTTGCGGAATTGGACGATTTGATCGATTTTAGTGTTTCGATGAATTAAATCGTGTTTTATATTATAAGTAATGAGTTTTAAAACTATGAGTTGTTTGTTGGTGTTTTATCTCGATCAATCGGTGTTTGTACGCCGATATCGAGCGATATTTGGTTCTTTTGAATGAGCGGGTCATAGGTTTTAACCTATGCGCGTTTCGTGCGTCGTTTTGGTTTTGTCCGTGATTCAGTTTACGATATTATATATGTTTGCATATAGGTACCCTTCACGTGGACTTCGGACGAGGAGGAAGAAGAGGAGGGCGACATCGTCTTCGGCAGACAAGGACCAGGTGAGTAAATGTATATCTACGGGGGAAGTCGGGTGGATGGCGTTTAGCACCCCCGCAAACGTAGAATAGGGATATTGCTTATTGTCATTAGGAAGTCGGACGTGACCTTAGATTCTTGGCGAGTAGGACCCTATTAAAGACCTTAAGTTGGACTAGACTGATTTAGATAGACTTTACCAGAGGAGGAATGTCTTGGAGGAAATTCGTAGGTTTCAGGTAGACACACACGCACACACAGAAACTTGGCTTGGTGTATATGTGTATGTGTATATATAAGTAGGAATGTGTGTAGGTGTATATATACACAACATATATATGTGATATAAGGATGTTATATGATACATGGGGATGAAACGATATAACTGGGCTTGATGCCGTGATCTCTTGGCTATACAGTCATATTATGATCTTAGCGGATCGTTGGAAAATGAGAGAATGGATATGTATACATAAACGATAATAGGTGATGATGACATTGAGATATACGAGACTCTAGAATAGAACCCGGACCGTAACCTGTGACTTGATTACGATATGATATATGTGTGACTTGGTTATGATATGATATATGTGTGACTTGATTACGATATGATATATGTGTGACCTGATTACGATATGATATATATGACATGATATTTCTGAGGAACAATTGACGGCATATATGTTCGCAGACAATGATATATGATTGATGATATTGGGATGTATGCGATTACAGTATAGTACATTTGATCATGACATTATTTGATGATGATATTATACGAATGATGATGTACGTAGGTGATACTTGACCAGTACCCCGATGTTGGGATGCCGTACGATGGATCTTATCGTACGAGGCATAGATGTGATGATTGATCTGCGCTCTTGATTCGAGGAAGCCGTACTACATACGTGACGCTATTGAGGCTGGATCGCCGACTATTACAGATATGGACTCAGACCTTAGGTGGATTCTTATTTCCTATCGACTAGTTCCTTTAGTTTAGTTCCTTAGGGGGTTAGATAGATACTAATTGAGGCTCGAGTCATATAGTTTTAGTTAGATATGTATATTCCAAATGAGTGTTTAGTACACATTTTACCTTTACATTCAGATTGAAATCATCAAGCTGCATGTTCATACATATGTTTCTTTAGTCAGTATGAAACTCTGCCTGTTAGGACACCAGCACCATTACCGATGATGCGCATGTCCCACGTACACTTATTTGCTGGCTCACACACACATCATCGGTAATTTCCATGTCACATACACTTTAGAACATATTATCTTTTATGATAGAATCAGCTAAAGGCTAGATCAATATAGTATTGTTAGTCTAGACATTGCATTTATTACTTAGACATTTCATGCATTCACATTTTCATGTTGTCATGCAGTATTATGGGGCTTATGCCGACACTTACCATTCACTTACTCATGATTTTGGGATTTTGGATTTCTATGAGATTTCTGGATTTTGGGGAAAACCGCAAGAATATATATAAAAACTTCTCTCTCTTTCTCTCTCTCTTTTTAAAATATAAGTTGCGGTTTTCTCGTGATGTATGTGTCGTCCACCATGAGATTTCATGTTTTCTGTTGGATTTCGAGACCCGATTCGAGGAGTGGATGAACCGTCTCGGGTATATGGTGGGCCCGGTATGGTACCCCAGGGCAAGAAGATCGAGTTGTAGACGATGAGCCTGGCAGGGGAAGACTACCTACCGGTGATGTCTGGCGCGGCGGATATCCGGAGGATACCGACCGTTGTCGTGAGATTTAATGATATGGGCCGATCCGGACTGACGGAGCCCGAGATATTGAGACTTGAGATTTACATGTTTTGTGTCGATGCTTGACACGGATTTCCATGGATTTCATCGATGATGTTTCAGACTTCTATACAAATTTTACTATAGTGAAAGTTAAAGACTTTTTATACAGATATATCCAGATTTCAGGGTTGATTGTTTTACATTCATGGTGCATGCATACTCATTTACACGACATATTACTATTTGAGGTACTGACACGAGCACGGAGCATTTGCACTTACGCGTAGTTTATTACCCTGCACTACTAGATGACTAGTGATATATTAGTATATTATTATGACCTAGGACAGCGTCGTGCATTCGATTTCTTTTCGCAGATGTCTTCTACTCACGAGATGGCAACTCACCCCCGTTGTGCCAAATTTTATTACAGGCTCGATGTACAGGTTTCCTTGGCAGCTTGCTGGCACATCTTTTCATTCAGGGTGATTTGCACGGTAGGTTGGTTCATTTGTATCAGGACCGCCATTGTACTTTATTTATTTCATTGGTATCTAGTAAGCTCCATCAACCAAACTTGTATTACTTGATAAGTTTAAAGGACCAGTTATTTATTTCGACCTTAGAGTCACGCTTGTATTATATGGTATCTGGTGGATTTGTTTTCTTTTGAGTTTTGAGCCTTGCCCTTTGGCGTTGTATATTATTGTGCTTGGTGTGGTTGTTTCCGCCTGTTGGCATAGAGCTAGCTCCCTCTTGGGGATGCCTTTTTATTGTTGTATATATATTATTCTTGTTTGTACCCGTTTGGGGCCAGTTTTAACAAAGGAGACTGTCGAAATTTTTGAGAAAATTGGATGTTGCTTTTAAACTTGTTTTTCTACATGTTTTTCTTTACTTCTTCTTTTATATAGTTTAGATTTCTGGGTTTCGGCTTACTTAGATTACGTTGCGCCTCTAGATGCTTCGTAATTTAAGTGCCGGTCACGTTCCGTACCTTCGGGTCGTGACAGCAGGCTTCTTACAGCCCCTCCCGCGCTAAGGATCGAAGCCCTCCTCAGAGGCAGCCGAGCGGCTACCCTGCTCGGCCATCTCCGGCTGGTAGCTCCCTACCCATGACCCTAGGGATTAAAGCCCTTACAAGAGGCATCTGAGCGGCTACCCCGCTCGGTCATTCCCGACTGGTGGATGCCTACCCACGACGCCAGAGATCAAAGCCCTCGCCAAGAGGCAACCGCGCAGCTTCACTGCCCGGTTATCCTTAGTAGGCTTCTTACAACCCTTCCAATGCTAAGAATCAAAGTCCTCCCAGAGGCAGCCGAGCGGCTTCCCTGCTCGGCTATCCGTGGCCGGTAGCTTCCCTACTCGCGACGCCAGGGATCAAGGCCCTCGACAAGAGGCAACCACGCACCTTCACTGCCCGGTTATCCTTAGCAGGCCTCCTGCGGCCCCTTCAACGCTAAGGATCAAAGTCCTCCCAGAGGCAGTCGAGCCCGACCCTTGCTCGGCTATCCCCGGTTGGTAGCTTCCTACCACAACCGACAGGGATCAAAGCCCTCGCCAAGAACAACCAAGCAGCTTCACTGCTCGGTCATCCCAAGCAGGCATCATCCTGCCCAACAGACGCTGCGGGTTTGTAGCCCTCATAACGAGGCCATTGAGCCACTTTATGCTCAGCACAACTACGGCGGACATCCCTCTGCCCATCACATGCAGCAGATCCGAAGCCCCAACAAGAGACGTCAGGTCGATCCAAGTCTGAGTGATTCCCCTTCGACTTCGGGGCCATGGAGATGTAAGTGCACGGCGGCGCCCCGGCCGTCAATCCGACGGCCAAATGCGGAAGCGGTGATAAACTTTAATTTTTCATGATCTGGCAAACCGCCGCGCACTAATACCCGGATCGAACCATTAATTAGTCCTAGCTAACTACAAGATAGGGAATAGAGATATACCGACTGATCCAAGTCCTCCGGTCTTCTCGTCGTCGTCCCGATCTCCTGCGGAATGCTCCGGTCTCCACCTCGTCGCCGGAAGTGCACCACATCGCCTACTTCTTTTACGGGCTCCCACCTCAATGCCGAGGCAACTCGGGCGTGAAGTTGGCTGGCCGACGCGTCCAAGATTTGCTGTAGAATAGTGTAGAATAGTTGTCTCTTTGGGGTTTAGTATGGTTGCCATAATGGAGGAATTTTGCACAAAGATTTTTCATGGATGGATGCTTGATGAAAAATGGAGCATCTCTAGAAATGAGCTCGGCCAAAAACCAAACTCCTTTTATTTTGCTCACTGGGAAAAAATGTTGCAAGCTCTCTCTTTCTTTTTGAATGTGTGAAGGTTGCACAAATTAATACCAAGCCTAAGGAAATTAACACTTCACAGCACACTCATACAAATGGGGGGCCCACGAATTAAGCATGAAGGAATTATACACACAAACAAATCTCTCCCCTCTTTCACAGCATATGTGGCCGGCCCCCACACAAGAAAATGGGTGGAGAAAAAGAATGGAAAATCTCAAGTGCAAAAAGAATTGATAAAGATAAGGTCACACCAAATCAAAACCCACACTCAACCACCTTCCACCAACCTCATCATCAACAACCATGATGAGCCAAAGTCAAGCCATGATGGAAAAGAAAGAGTCAAAGGATGGGCTCCATCATGAAACCATCATGATACAAATATATGCAAAGAACCCCCTCCACAACCACTTATTTGCAACAATGCAAATAAGCCCTCCTCCACCAAACTTCGGCCAATGAACGATACAAAGAAAATTGGCCGAAACGGAAAGCAAACTGGCAACTCCAGAAAACTGGTCCCGTAATAAATTACAGGAAAACCCCGATACTGTGCATGCACACCCGCATTTGTATTCCGACCGAAATACAAATGCAATGAGACAAAATCTACACTGTACTATACTAGGATCCGGCTTAAACCAAAGCCGGCTAGTAATATCCGTTCGATCCTGATCCGTGCAATACCGCACGTATCTGATCGAACCCTGCCATATATCCATACGGCCTAAAGTACAAACTGTCTGATCCTGATCCGTGCAATGCCGCACGTATCTGATCGGACCTTGCCATATCTCCATACGGCCTCTACAACCTTTCGCCCGAAAGCTGAGTAACTGAATGTGGGGGACTCTAAAGACTCGTCAACACCTTGGTTGTGGATTTAACCACTAGCACGTCAGAGGTATAAGCCAATACGTAACGGGCTACCAGGTATTGACTAAAAGGGACGTCTGTGAGCGAACTCAGCCTAACAACCCTACTGAGCCTGTCAGTGACAATATCCATACAGTCCGGTCCGTTCGTCTATGAGTATCGCATGGCGGGCCTAGGGGGTTGGTAAAAGTCAGACCCCCAAAAGCGGTACAAGTCGTGTCGGAGTGTAGCCTAGAACACCCTGAGATACTACTGGAATACCTACCAGTAAATCTCCTTGCCTTGGCCAAGGACTTCGTGTAATGGCTCTCCTAGACATAGCACGACCTCACCCCTAATACCGGGAGAGACGAACCCCTGAAGATACGCTCACTGCCTCCATGTGGCTCGGGACTGTACCCAACTAAAACCTGTTTGCACGACTCCTTTGAGCCGTGGTAGGGTAGTAATCAAAGTACAGTGGGAACTCACACGAGACAAATGACGATCCCCAGGTCGATGAACTAACCTGCACACATGTCACCAGGGAACTGCCATCTGACGTCTGGTATATGACCAACTAGCATGTTCCCGGCGAGTCCTGTCCGGTGTACTCATAACCCAATGAGCACCTGTATACATCTTAGGTGATCCAACTGACACCAGTGGCTTGTGAGACCGGCCACCGCCCCTCGTCGGGGTCTCGAATGTACATACTAGTCTACTCTGGAGTATCGATGCCCTGTCTCGAAACTCACACGACTAGGGACCATTTAAGGATATGCTTATAGACCCCAGCTCCCACTTATATGATCGCCCTCATACTGCTGGTGGTCAAGCAAGAATCCTAGGGGCTCTACCAACGTGTAATAGCAACTTGTCAGGTCACCTAAAACAGTACACGATGATAAAGGTAAACCAGATAGCATACTATCATCTCGAGTAAGACTGTCCTACCGGGATAGGTCCTCCATCAATCATTGCAATCACGTACCTGTGACCTAATAATTGACTCTGAGGGCACTATCTCCAACAATCTCCCACTTGCACTCAAGGCCAATTATTGCGATGTCGCATACTCACAGCCTGTGTGATACCGAACACCCAACTCCTCTACTAGTCAGTCTCACAAAGCTCGTTTGCGAAACTATTGCGTTCGAGGAACAGCCTCAGTGAGTGGATCCGCTTTGTTGTTTCTTTCTATGTCTCTCTAAATCTCAAGTTCGCGGAGAAACCCATCTCCCGAAATGAGCAATACCTGTCTTAGAATGTGTCTGGATGTCTGATGGGACATAGCTCATAAATGAACTCCAAATCCAAACTTCTTAGACTGTATCGTCAACTGAACTTAATCAGTATCCTGCGCCATGCCTCTCTCAGTATTGCCTTGGATCACCTGTCCAAAATACTGCCCCTCATCAGAAGGAAAAATTATAACTCTGACAACCTCCTTGTCGTCCATGTCACCTTGGAAGCCTGGAATGATAACTGTCTCCCGAATGAGGCTGTCGTTATCATATCCCTAGAACATCCACTTATGTTCTAAAACTGCTTCCGACTGTTTCTCCAGGATTGGATTAATGTCAACTTATTGCATCTAGTGCAAGAACAACATCTGGTGTGGTACTTGACATCTCATGATTGACTCAATTGCCCGAGCAAGTGATCTGCCAATCATGCACGTCCCTCTCCCCTTTAGTCTGTAAGACACCTTTGGAGAAGGTGACTCCATCTTCTGCAGGAACACTACCATGCATGGAGTCGTCCATTCTAAATACCCTTAGAATGCTGTCTAAGTACCCAGATTGGGAAACCACCCAAATCTAGATCTAAAGCCATTGATCTAGTAACCAGTATGTCAGATACAAAATCCATTTCCTTTGTGGAGATACCACTGTGTGACGACCAAAGTATAACCAATTGTAGTATAGGGGTTTCTTTTCCTACTCTGTGTATGTCATCCAAATACCAGGATATCACACCCTACTACCTTCTCAACAGATCCATCCCCTATTCTGATGAAGTCAAACCCATGACTGTCACATCAGAAATAGATGATCTATCTCCGCTACATCTGCTCTAGTCTATAAATAGACATAAGCTACCTGTCCACCAATGCTTCCGCTGCTCCCACTGACTACGACAACCCTCTGGCAGAGTCATATAGACGTACACTTCTAAAACTAGTTTAGAACGACGCTATACTCATCCTCCCGCCGGGTCTCGCAACCTGGAGCAACAGCAATGGTAATTGTGGGCAAACAAGAACTTCCCTGTCACCGTCCTTAAGGCTACCGTAGTACCTCTCGGGTGCCTGAAGTTACCCACCTTATCTGCGGAGTGGCCAATGGAATGTCAATCCAGATTGAATCCTTAGGTTCCTTGTCAAATCTTCAGTAATCGTTTGTGGTTCTGGAATCACTTCCAGTTCTACCATACTCCCACTACTGTTTTTCTGGAAAAAAAATCCATTTTTAATAAAACTGTGGCGAGTCTAGAACAATATCGCTATTGTTCATCCAGATGGTAGAAAGTCAACCCTCGTCATAGCCTGGGTCAACCCACAAACAGCCATTACTGAAACGTGCCTTGAGTTGTCCAGTGTCTGGTTTTAATCATAAGCCGGACAACTCCCCGTACCTTAACATCGTTAAGATACGAACTGTTCTATATCCCATATAGGAGCAGAGGCACTGATTTGACTGAACCAGATCCAAATCATGCAACTGTCTCCAGTGCATGTCAACTAAATGGAAGGAGGCCGATCAGCGTTATTCAACTTAGGAATGCTTCCACTTATGAGTAACCTGAAAAAGAAGCAAGTTCTCTTAATCATTACTATCAACTGAATACCATCCACAAGTGTCTACATCTTCGATTGCTTTGAAGAATCCCGATACCTGCTACACCTGGTTCTCTACTCTATTCAAATACCTATAACTTCTCAAAATTCAGACCCTGTGTTTCCGCGAAACACCTGTCTAAAAACTAGAGAAGTCATAAGTAAACCGAATATAGTACGAGGACCAACCCCTCTGTCCTGATGGACCCTGGACAACATACAATACTCTGTATAAGTCCCTTGAGTCTGATAACTCATTCACTGTGTGTCGTAGGTTGAAAACTGTAGTTATGGTTAAGAAGAATTACACCGCTGTTTAATGCTCCTTACCTAACCATCCACTGATATAGGTAAATGTCGTAGACATAATTTCAAAGAGGTATATCTCACTCTATGAAAATAGACGTACAGATATATCAATTTGAAATTGGTGCATAAAAGCGGATATTCAAAACCAAATATTTGCCGACCGGCAAACAGCCCAGGTGATTTCCTCAAATATTACCGATTACAACGAATCCCGATATAATGAGGATGATCACCCAATTCCCAATAACTTACTCCCACTCATCATCTGTAAAACCATACAGATGTGAGAATCGTACCTGGTAAATACATACCCTGGAGTAAGTATCTAATCGGGAAATCAGTTTTCCTTTAACAGTACACAGTGAGACTAAAACATTGAAATGTTTCGATGGGGTATCCTGGTATTCCTAGTAATGCCTCTTCCAGATTCACGACTGTAACCGTATAATTCTTTGCCACCTTACCAAATCCCTTCATATGTCTTTAGTCATTACCTTCTGCACACCCCTTTAGGCCAAATGGTTTTCTTCCTTCCCTACCGTTCGGCACCAGCCTATGGTTTGGAAGAAGACTATCCAATAAGCATAATGGGTGTACTGTCCCAATCCTAGGAACACTCGCAATGAGAGAGGGTGAAGATAAAAGACAACCGAATAAACCTTATTCCTATTTCTCCTGAACCAGAATCCATCCCCGAACTGGAACAAGTTCCTTTCAAGTTCGTATATAACCATACGATGGAATATCCAATAAACTGTGGATCTTCGTAGTGATACGGAGTGTCCTGGAGAAATACAAAGGTGATTTTAGGATTGGCGAAGAAATACCTGGTTTGGTCGTGAATATCTGTTGCAATTTACTTTGCCCTCTTACTGATCCATTGCTTTGTCTTAACTTAATACCTTCTGCACACCATCGTTATGCTAATTGGTTTTCTTCATTCCCTACCGGTCGGCACCAGCCTAAGGTTTGGAAGAAGACTATCCAATCTGCGTAATAGGTGTACTATCTCCTAAACCAAGGAGAACTCGTAACCTGAGAGAAGGTACAAGGAAAAGACAACTGAATAATCCTATTCGTTTTCTCCAGAACCGGAAACCATCCTCGAATAAATTCCTTCGAGTTCGTATCTAACCATACGATGGTTTTGTCCAATGGAAGTGGACGTTCGTAGTAATACGGGGTGTCCCGGAGAAAAGGGTAAAAGTAGGAGTGGCAATGAGGTTTGCAACTCTGACAATCCAAAAGCCAGTGTTTAAGAAGGTTCGGTCAACTTGGTCTCTGAGTCATAGTCTTAGGGTCGGGTCAATGGTCGCTGCCAAAGAGAGAGAGAAAAGAAACACTCAGCGTGCACTCTAACCTAGATCAGAATGGTTACCAATTTATCTAATCTGGAAACCTCCCACTGTACCGTCAAATTCTCCTCCAAACCTGAAAGAAGAATTAGTCAGGGTCACCCGAGGAGTAAACTAACTCATCAGTGGGAATCGGGATCCAACTATCATCGCATGATAACGTGACGGAATCCGCTCACGCTATCACACTCCAGAAGGTATGCGCATATCTGGCAAGTTTCAGTTCTTTTGAAACTCCCGATGTGGATTTTTGCCCCATGCTCTTATGACCTTGGCGAAGGTCAACAAATCATAAGTCACATGTCAAGTTCTACCCGTCATTATCCAGGTTAATTTGAATCCACCCGTACAAGCCCTTGACGAAGGCCAACAAGGCTATACGACTGTCCCAAACCAACGCATCTATCTATGCAGCAGAAAGGCAACAAGCAGCTACCATACACTATGCCTTGACGAAGGTCAACAAACATAGCATGAATACCACTTGCTACCTGTCTGAAACGACGGAGGGCTACGAATGGTTTCTGGCGAAAACCTTTAACGTAAAGAACTTGATATCGTCGAAGGAACGGATAGCTTTTTTTAAAAATATAGTGACGAAAACCGTTGCTAAAGAGGTCACTCCCGGTGAAGGGATCTCGGCTCTTTCCCCGTAGAATGGGGTGCAGGATATTCCAACTGAATACCACGATGCAAAGCAAAAGTAATCGGCTATAGTGAAGTCATTGCCCTGACGCAAACTTCTGTCCAAGGGGTCACTCCCGGTGAAGAGATCTCGGCCCTTGCCTCGTCGACTGAGGAGTAGGATATTCCAACTGAATACCACGATGCAAAACAAAAGTGAACGTCCTTGCAATAACAGCTTTTGAAAAAGTGTTCCAACAACATCAGATTAGGTTTGTTTTTAACTTGCATTGATCCGAATCAACGCAGTCCCATCAATTGATCACACCACAAAGAACGAAAATATACTGATGTACGTATATGCCATCCGCATTCGCCACTGGATCCCGTCATTACCCGTTAGGTTAGCTAACTAACGACAGAGCGGGGACTGGACTAGCGCGGATGTAAAACATATACAACATCTACTAATATATATACCAATATATTATATTCGCTCAAGGCGTGAAAGAAATGCAACATCACAGAAAATGTACAGCATCACAGAAACAATACAGATATCTGGGATCCCCGGGTTTCACAGAGCCACTACTGAAACCCGACGTTCCCCTGGTCGTGTGGATAGCCTGTGCAATGAAATCCTAGACCCCTACGGGCGCGGCAAGTTACCCGCCAAAACCTGAAGCGAGGCAGCCCCCTTCAGCACCGTGAATGGACCACCCAGCACTTCACGGAATCCGGCAACTTGGGCACCCCTCCTGGGTCAACCTGTACCCCCTACGAGTGCGGCGAATAGCCCGCCAATCCTAGAGTAAAGCCCCCTCCGTCTCAATGCCATGAGATGCGGGCTTGTTGCCCTCTAGAACCCGGTTATCCGTGCACCCCTCCGCGGGGTAATCCTAGTACAGAAAGTAAAATATACATACAACGGGTACATCGACCGCAACCAGGTCGTGCCCCAAAATAATAATACAAACAGGCAGTGACGGCAGTCCACATGTCGGACGCTCGCCCCGCAATATCAAATGTACATAATACAACCACAACTGTACTAGCATTGCATCCAGGCTATCCCCACGACCGATCCGCAACATCACAGCAAAAACAGAACATCAACGTGAAAATCACGTTCGCAAATCCGTCTAACCGGGCTATAGCAGTTAGACCGGATTTACCGATCAAGTGACATTCACGGTCGCAGATATAATGTAAATACTGTGAAAAATGTGTTTAAAATATCCGATCGATCAAACTTTAACAAGTGGGCCCCCAAGTACAACTGTAGCACATCAAGAAATTCTGGGCCAAAAATTAATATTCCAAAACCCATATTTTAAGCCCACAAAGACACTGTAGAAATTTGGTGCAGGGATCTCCACAGTGCGCGGTGGAACCGCGGCCCAAAGGGGGTTTTGGCCGCGGTTCCGCGCCTCCACTATCGATTCACCCTGTCGAATTTCTACAGTAGCCTAGTGGTCTCCAGTACATCAATTTTATACAACCTAAAAAATTTTTGGAGACCAAAAAATTTCAACAGAAAACTGTCGATTGGAAAAACACGGTTTTGGAACTTTTTGATCGATCGGAAATGCAAACACATTAAACCAAGCTAGACTAAGTTAATGGCGAGGCTCTGATACCACTGTAAGTGCACGGCGGCACCCCGGCCGTCAATCCGACGGCCAAATGCGGAAGCGGTGATAAACTTTAATTTTTCATGAACTGGCAAACCGCCGCGCACTAATACCCGGATCGAACCATTAATTAGTCCTAGCTAACTACAAGATAGGGAATAGAGATATACCGACTGATCCAAGTCCTCCGGTCTTCTCGTCGTCGTCCCGATCTCCTGCGGAATGCTCCGGTCTCCACCTCGTCGCCGGAAGTGCACCACATCGCCTACTTCTTTTACGGGCTCCCACCTCAAAGCCGAGGCAACTCGGGCGCGAAGTTGGCTGGCCGACGCGTCCAAGATTTGCTGTAGAATAGTGTAAAATAGTTGTCTCTTTGGGGTTTAGTATGGTTGCCATAATGGAGGAATTTTGCACAAAGATTTTTCATGGATGGATGCTTGATGAAAAATGGAGCATCTCTAGAAATGAGCTCGGCCAAAAACCAAACTCCTTTTATTTTGCTCACTGGGAAAAAATGTTGCAAGCTCTCTCTTTCTTTTTGAATGTGTGAAGGTTGCACAAATTAATACCAAGCCTAAGGAAATTAACACTTCACAGCACACTCATACAAATGGGGGGCCCACGAATTAAGCATGAAGGAATTATACACACAAACAAATCTCTCCCCTCTTTCACAGCATATGTGGCCGGCCCCCACACAAGAAAATGGGTGGAGAAAAAGAATGGAAAATCTCAAGTGCAAAAAGAATTGATAAAGATAAGGTCACACCAAATCAAAACCCACACTCAACCACCTTCCACCAACCTCATCATCAACAACCATGATGAGCCAAAGTCAAGCCATGATGGAAAAGAAAGAGTCAAAGGATGGGCTCCATCATGAAACCATCATGATACAAATATATGCAAAGAACCCCCTCCACAACCACTTATTTGCAACAATGCAAACAAGCCCTCCTCCACCAAACTTCGGCCAATGAATGATACAAAGGAAATTGGCCGAAACGGAAAGCAAACTGGCAACTCCAGAAAACTGGTCCCGTAATAAATTACAGGAAAACCCCGATACTGTGCATGCACACCCGCATTTGTATTCCGACCGAAATACAAATGCAATGAGACAAAATCTACACTGTACTATACTAGGATCCGGCTTAAACCAAAGCCGGCTAGTAATATCCGTTCGATCCTGATCCGTGCAATACCGCACGTATCTGATCGAACCCTGCCATATATCCATACGGCCTAAAGTACAAACTGTCCGATCCTGATCCGTGCAATGCCGCACGTATCTGATCGGACCTTGCCATATCTCCATACGGCCTCTACAACCTTTCGCCCGAAAGCTGAGTAACTGAATGTGGGGGACTCTAAAGACTCGTCAACACCTTGGTTGTGGATTTAACCACTAGCACGTCAGAGGTATAAGCCAATACGTAACGGGCTACCAGGTATTGACTAAAAGGGACGTCTGTGAGCGAACTCAGCCTAACAACCCTACTGAGCCTGTCAGGGACAATATCCATACAGTCCGGTCCGTTCGTCTATGAGTATCGCATGGCGGGCCTAGGGGGTTGGTAAAAGTCAGACCCCCAAAAGCGGTACAAGTCGTGTCGGAGTGTAGCCCAGAACACCCTGAGATACTACTGGAATACCTACCAGTAAATCTCCTTGCCTTGGCCAAGGACTTCGTGTAATGGCTCTCCTAGACACAGCACGACCTCACCCCCAATACCGGGAGAGACGAACCCCTGAAGATACGCTCACTGCCTCCATGTGGCTCGGGACTGTACCCAACTAAAACCTGTTTGCACGACTCCTTTGAGCCGTGGTAGGGTAGTAATCAAAGTACAGTGGGAACTCACACGAGACAAATGACGGTCCCCAGGTCGATGAACTAACCTGCACACATGTCACCAGGGAACTGCCATCTGACGTCTGGTATATGACCAACTAGCATGTTCCCGGCGAGTCCTGTCCGGTGTACTCATAACCCAATGAGCACCTGTATACATCTTAGGTGATCCAAGTGACACCAGTGGCTTGTGAGACTGGCCACCGCCCCTCATCGGGGTCTCGAATGTACACACTAGTCTACTCTGGAGTATCGATGCCCTGTCTCGAAACTCACACGACTAGGGACCATTTAAGGATATGCTTATAGACCCCAGCTCCCACTTATATGATCGCCCTCATACTGCTGGTGGTCAAGCAAGAATCCTAGGGGCTCTACCAACGTGTAATAGCAACTTGTCAGGTCACCTAAAACAGTACACGATGATAAAGGTAAACCAGATAGCATACTATCATCTCGAGTAAGACTGTCCTATCGGGATAGGTCCTCCATCAATCATTGCAATCACGTACCTGTGACCTAATAATTGACTCTGAGGGCACTATCTCCAACAGGAGATGCCTCCTTCTCAGCAGCGCTTGGCACACTTGGCAATTGATCGAAATCAACTCGACGAACAATCGCTAGACAGATAGCCGACCTGACATGGAAGCCCAACAGTGCAAGCAAGGATATTTTACAAGCATTCTTCACAAACTGAAGATAAAGTGCAAAGCAATGAAACAACAAGAGTTTTACTCGCACAAGCAAAATGTTTTTACAGTTATTAGGGGCTCCCCAGCCTTTCAATGTTCTGGACGCTTACAAAAGAGGGATGGGGAAATATCAAAAAGGCCTAAGTCACAAACCCCCTCCCGCGCCTCGCCTCCCTCATCACTGTCATCGCAGTCTGTCGGGGGCTTCACCACTGGAGGCTTTGCCACCAGGGATACGCCTCGCTTCCCTCATCGCTGTCTGCCGGAGGCTTTGCCACCGGGAGTGGGACCCCAGCATGGAGCTCGCCATCGGCGAACTCAGGAAGCTGCTCCTTCACGGCATCTAGAGCCATATTCCACGCGACGGCGGAATGCTCACCAAGCTCGGCACGAAACTGCTTTGACACCTGTAATCAGACACAGCCTTCCTAGCCCGAATCTCAGCAATCCCGGCCGCCCAAAGCGCCGCCTCGGCATCCCCCTACTGGCGTCTCTCTCTTTCTCCATGGCCGCGAAACGATCGGCCAGATTCTCCAGCTTCACCTTAGCAACTCGGTGGAATGCACTCGGGCGACAATAGGCACCCCGGTTCGCTGAGATGGCGAGCTCCGCAACCTCCGCTCGGGCTGCCAGGACATCGGCCCTCGCCTTCTCCAAACGCAGGTCATGTCGCAGGACCATGACCTCTAAAGGAAACGCTTCCACCGGCTTCGGTGGGTGGAACGCCCCTTCGGCCTCCATACGAGTAACGAGGGCGCAGTGACCTGACGAGAAATGGATGAGAAACATGGAGACGCTTGAGCCAAAGAAAGGAAGGTAAAAAAAACAACGCGTGGAGGAGTTCATACCCGGACCGCCCCTTGGGCTATGGACTCCATCTGGACCCTTAGGGTGCCATGCGGAAGCCTCCCCCCGGCCGACTCTTCTATTCCGGCGAGCATGCCGACAGCGACGGAAAACCCAGATGGGGCCATGAAGACGGCATCCCCCTCCTGCATGGGAATCCCCTCAGGGACCCTTGACGGTGGCACACGAGAGATTATCCTTTTCCTCTTAAGGGGAACCCCATCCTCACCCTCCCTTGCGTCCCTCGTCTGGGGCTCGGATGGCCATGGATGTCTCTAGCCGCCGCCGGAACAATCACCAGGAGCTCTCAGCGAAGCGGACAGCCCTACCGCCGGCGGAACATTCGGCGCTGGGCACGAGCCAGCCGGGGGCACGGACGCATGTTCATACCATAATATTGCATTATTATATTCCCCATTCTTATTCGTTTTACAAATAAAACATGTGCTTTTGACGCATGTCTGCTACATATTACAGGTTACAGGTTCTTGAAGCTAAAACAGTGAAAAAGATAAAAGACAATGCAAAAGTGAGACTTTGACCAACAAAGAGAAGGATCTTAATCAGGCCTACACAAAAGATCAGTACAAGGCAACGCAAGGTCCAAGATTACAAAGCCACGGTTAAAGTCCACCACAATTATTCACTGGAAAATCTGGAAGAGAACCAGAAGCTATTTTAAAGAAACAACCAAAGAATAAGGAAGCCCAAGAAGCCCAGAGCAAGCCCAGAAAAATTCAGCATATGATCTCTTCGTTGGGCCACGGAACCGTGGCCCAACCCCTACTGCGGCCGCAGTTCCGCGGCCATCCAGAGCCCAGAGTTGATAATTTTTTTACCAAAATGTGTTGCGGCTCTGACTAGTCAACCTAGGGGTATTTTGGTAAATGCAGACGTGCGGCAATTGTAAACCTAGGGTTTTCTATGTCCTATAAATAGATACCCAAACTCTTGTATTAGGTCATGCCTCTTTTCATTTCATAAATTCAGATATGTACTGCATTGATATTTGGAGAGAACCATCAACAAAAATTAGTAAGTTCCTTTATTTTCTCTGCCTTAGTTTACTTTAATTTAGAATGTCTATAAATTCCCTAATGAGCGAGTAGTCTCCTCGCTTGTTAGGGTTAGCTTTAGGGAAAGGTTTGAGAGATGAGATCTCTCACCCCTTTCTTGCCCCATCGCACATAATAATTAGAACTCCATGCATACACACACACACCGCTCCCTGCGGCACCTTACCTCTCGAGGTAACGGTGATACCGTAGTATAAAGGACCGGTTGCACGTGTTTTCCATGGAGGTTAGGGTAAGGATCGATAAAGGAAGGACAAGAACCTAGAGGAAGAAATATCTTCCCAAATGATTCTAATCCACTTTATTGATAATTACCATAACACCTAATAGATTTATAATATGGCATTGAAAGCGGTGAGGAAACCTTTAATCTCTCAACTTCCCCTAAACCTAACCCTAGCAAGACTTAGATCTAGATAATCTTAGTATAAATTAATTTAGCTTTTTAGAGATAATCAATCTGACCCATCAGAATTAACTCGTAAGAACAACTAGGAAATTCACAACATCCCTGTGGACCGACCCGTACTCACCGGCTAGCTACCAAGCGACGCCGTTCTTGATTGCGGAGATTATATTTTTGATCTTATAAAATCTCTCTAAATCAAATGGCGTCGTTGCCAGGGATAGCGTGTTATTTTCTTTTTGTAATTTCGGGTTAATCTAAAATTAAAAAAATCATAAAAACAGAAAAATCAAAAAAATATAAAAAATATAAAAATTTATCCTCTTTGTATTTTGTGAAGGGTATTTTTGTTTGAATTTTGCAGGATCTACAATCGATCGACGGATCTGGAAAAATCTAGAGTGCAAAACAGAAAAAGGTAGATCATAACAGAAGGGAATTGGACCAACAGAACACCAGAATTTTTTCAGAGACCTGAAGTCTCAACGCCGCCGCCTTTCCGCCGCGCAAGCCGCCTCCTGCCGCTAATCCACGGTCCTTCTGGATCTTCATCGCGCAAAATTTTCACTGTTTGTTTCCTTTTCCCCCCCTCCGCAACCTAAAATATATCTTTTGTCAAATCTCTTGCAGGATTCTTTGCGCTTTAAAAATCATCCCCCTTCCAAATAACAAATCTTGTGCAGGAATCTTTGCGCCGCGCGTAAATTAAAAATTGATTGCAAGTGATCTTTTCTGTTTGCATACCTTTATCAAAAATCTTTTTGGCAAAAATTTCCAAATATAGAGAAAAAGGAAAAAGGAAATTTTTTTTTTTAACAAAACTTGCAAAGTTTGTCGCTAAGAAATCCTTGCACCACCTACCTACTTTCTCTTCTCTTTCTTCGATCATGGGTACCCCATATCACAAATCTCTTCCCGAACTTTGGTACCCCGAACCTAACTTTGCCTTGTACGTCAATTATTTCGGTCGATTTAAGGAAGATCCCTCCGTGCCCAAAATTTCTTTGAAAGATCAAATAGAAGCGTCTAGGAGAAACAGTTCGGCATTGCAACCCACTTTGTGTCAACCATGCCAACCTTCACCACCTTCGTACGTTGATACCACTTTTTCGAGTCCTATTTTAACTCCTAAACCGATGTCTATTGCTGAGCATATTGCACAATCTCGTAGCCGATCTTTCACTCCTCTCCACACATCCAGTTATAGGGATCAACAAGTCTATTCACCTTTTTATACAAATGTTGATCCTACTCCTATCCAACCATCCAATTCCTACCGGTCCTACCCGACTTTCCCACCATCACTAGACATTACTTCTACACAGCCATTTGGGAGTTTCACGTATCCAAACAATTTTGAATCTTTTACCGAAACCCCTTCACAACCCATGTCTAGTTTGGAACAGTGGTTGGAGGCTTATATTTTAGCAACAAACAAAATGGTGAGGAATGTGGATGCGTCCATTGCCGCACTTATGCAACGCAGTGAACCGGTAGCTAGTTTCCAACTAGCTCCAAATTTTCTAATGTATGAGGAGGTGGTTGGGCAGAGTGAGAATTTGAGAAGAGCAAGTGAGTTCTACACATTCCCAAATCAAACCTACCCATACCCAATTGAATCCCACAACTCCGATTTTCCATCGATTGTCCCAAATGATTCACAAGTCACAAATAAAACATCTAACGAGTTGTGTGACTTTGTAGTGCTTGATTTGCCAGATTGTGAAGAACCCCTTTCGAATGAAACCACACCTAATCCTTTTGAACTTTACACCTCCACTCTACAACCTAAATCGATAAATATCCATGCTTTTGATGAGGTGTCAGAAAAAATTGATTTTCACTTGATTGAGGATATAGACGCCGGGAATATTTCGGATGATGAACTCGTCGATTTAATTGAAATTTTATGTCCAATTCAACATCCCGAGTCATTAAATGTTTCTCCCAAACTTCATATGCGTCTTGATTTTGATGATATTGGCATGGATAAGCAAATTTTTGAGGAAAATATTGAGGAGAATTATGAGGATAGTATTGAGGAGAGTATTGAGGATAATATTGAGGTTGAACCATTTTTGTTTGATGTGTCGGATTTTCCAATTCATCCTCCTGAACCCTTAACTGTTATATCACCCTCCCTTCTTTCCATCGTTCTGACCACGCACAAGATCACGCTTGAAGACTGTGAGCTTGAAAAATTTCCCTTTGAATCTGATACAGTTCTCACAGCCGATAACACTTACAAGTTTTTCACTTTTTCGGACGATGTTGCAGACTCACCGCCCGAGTTTGAGTCCTTTGAATTTTCAGATTAGTTAGTTGAACCATCAGACTCGGTTGCTTACAGTTGTTTCGATCCATTAATGGAATCTTTCCAGTTCGAGACAGTTTACTACGGTGAGAATGAGACTATCCCTAATTCACTCCCTTTCGTCCTTCCTATCGTTCCGACCTTATAAGAGACTGTTACGCTTTCATTTCCAATACCAAGTTCGGCGTACCCATGCTTTCTTGCGAATCTTAAGGGATTTGACCCCATTTCTCGACGGGTTGATAGGTTAGCACAATCGCTTTTAACACATCGGTCATCACAAATTGCGCTAATTTATTCACTCGATTTACACCCTCAAGATCGTACTCCACTTCTTTTTCTTTTCCGTCATTCTTCTCCTCCACCGAGACCATATTCCACTCTTCTTCCCATACGGTCTCGTGTACTTCTCATTTCTCTTCTTTCCACTCCCTCCTTTCACCAACTCTACCATTACCACAATAAGATTTTTGAATGGTTGGTGCTAACCTTTGGCTTGTGTAAGGCCTTGTTTAGTTTGGGGAGGACCTTATTGTATATATGTATATATATTTTTTGTTTTCCTTTTCTATAAAAAAAATTTAAAAAAAATTCAAAACATTAAAAAATATTTAAAAAATTTATAAATAAACAGGGGAGTGCCGACATTTTGACCCTCTTGGTGTGGCATGACAATGAGGACACTGTCAAGTTTAAGTTTGGGGATATGCTCGGTAAGCCTTCTTCCTTCGTATTCATGTGTACATTTTTTGCATTTGCATACTTATTTTAAAACCCATAAAAATTGAAAAAAATTCAAAAATTATAAAAATTAAAGTATTCAATTTTGGCCATAATTGACTTGAGTTTGACAAAAATGTTAACTAGCTAGGAACAACTAGATCCTAGACTTAGTAAATTAAAAACCCTAAAAATAACCTCCCTTAAAGTTTAACGGTAGAAAGTATATGTCTTTATAGTTTATTTAGATATAGGTAAATTTTGAGTCCACTTCTTAGGCCAAGTCGAAACAAAGGAAAAGTATTGATATTTTTATTAGAGTATAAGTTTGAAAAATAATTCCTAGCTTAAGTTTAAATTCTGAAAATGTATACCCTACAAATTGTACAAACACGCACCTTGAAACTTAGAATAGTAGAGGAGACCTTGAAATGCTCTTGTCTAAAGTCCTTAGTACAATGAAAATAAAAGAAAAAAGTGAATAAAGAGAGAAAAAATGAACACTGGTTTTTGTGATTACTTAAGGCTGTAAAAATAGAAAAATATTTAGTGTGGGTGCTTCATCACCTAGTGCCTTAGACCAACTGGTTTGGGAGTCACTGCTAAAAAGCCTTGGGTGTTGTAAGACTAGGAATTACGCTTTAATGTGCAAACACATCTTGTAATCGGTTGTTGGTACCTCAAGAAGTATTAACGGTGGCATGAAGGATGTGTAAGAAAAATTCATTTAAAAATTCACCAATTAAGAAGTGCTTTGGACAACGGACAAGAGTATGATTGCTTGATTTGAATTTCCAAGTGTATGGGTGATATACACACACACGTAGGGATATATGATTAGAGTTTAGATGAAAGAAAAGAGTGAAGAATAGAACTTGTATCTTTAATAGAGTTGATAAAAATTCCTAAGTGGAGATGGAACCCTAGAAGGAAAACTTAAGAAATGCCGAAAGCTAAGTAAGTCTACAGAACATATATAATCTTTAGTTAAATAATGAGGAAGTGTGAAGAATATGGGTGGATAATTTACGAGTGGAAGATAATAGAATTCTTTGTTAGAAAACCTAATTGGAGAACAAAAGTCGAAAAGCCGAATTGATAGGATTTGTGGGTAGTATCCGCTGAAAACCCTCAGGAGACAACACTCCTCCTACTAGGGACACCTAGAGGTTTAACTGCTTGTTGCACGAGCTCAGTGCAATCGCGTTTCCCTGCGAAAGTGAGGTTAGGTTTTTGTCGAGAATAAAACTAAGTTTGCTCGAGGACGAGCAAAAGATAAGTTTGGGGGTATTTGTTCATACCATAATATTGCATTATTATATTCCCCATTCTTATTCGTTTTACAAATAAAACAGGTGCTTTTGACGCATGTCTGCTACATATTACAGGTTACAGGTTCTTGAAGCTAAAACAGTGAAAAAGATAAAAGACGATGCAAAAGTGAGACTTTGACCAACAAAGAGAAGGATCTTAATCAGGCCTACACAAAAGATCAAAACAAGGCAACGCAAGGTCCAAGATTACAAAGCCACGGTTAAAGTCCACCACAATTATTCACTGGAAAATCTGGAAGAGAACCAGAAGCTATTTTAAAGAAACGACCAAAGAATAAGGAAGCCCAGAGCAAGCCCAGAAAAATTCAGCATATGATCTCTTCATTGGGCCACGGAACAACGGCCCAACCCCTACTGCGGCCGCGGTTCCGCGGCCATCCAGAGCCCAGAGTTGATAATTTTTTTACCAAAATGTGTTGCGGCTCTGACTAGTCAACCTAGGGGTATTTTGGTAAATGCAGACATGCGGCAATTGTAAGCCTAGGGTTTTCTATGTCCTATAAATAGATACCCAAACTCTTGTATTAGGTCATGCCTCTTTTCATTTCATAAATTCAGATCTGTACTGCGTTGATATTTGCAGAGAGCCATCAATAAAAATTAGTAAGTTCCTTTATTTTCTCTGCCTTAGTTTACTTTAATTTAGAATGTCTTTAAATTCCCTAATGAGCGAGTAGTCTCCTCGCTTGTTAGGGTTAGCTTTAGGGAAAGGTTTGAGAGATGAGATCTCTCACCCTTTTCTTGCCCCATCGCACATAATAATTAGAACTTCATGCATACACGCACACACCACTCCCTGCGGCACCTTACCCCTCGAGGTAACGGTGATACCGTAGTATAAAGGACTAGTTGCGCGTGTTTTCCATGGAGGTTAGGGTAAGGATCAATAAATGAAGGACAAGAACCTAGAGGAAGAAACATCTTCCCAAATGATTCTAATTCACTTTATTTATAATTACCATAACACCTAATAGATCTATAATAGGGCATTGAAAGCGGTGAGGAAACCTTTAATCTCTCAACTTCCCCTAAACCTAACCCTAGCAAGGCTTAGATCTAGATAATCTTAGTATAAATTAATTTAGATTTTTAGAGATAATCAATCCGACACCCATCGGAATTAACTCGTAAGAACAACTAGGAAATTCATAACATCCCTGCGGACCGACCCATACTCACCGGCTAGCTACCAAGCGACGACGTTCTTGATTGCAATAATTATATTTTTGATCTTATAAAATCTTTCTAAATCACCGCACCGATGACCTGCCTCCGGGACGAAAAACCCAAAGAGTGGGAACGAACCATGTATCCAACCTAAAAGAGGAAAAGCGCCGAGCAGCCAAGACTTAGAAGGAAGAAAAATATGAAGGAGTAGGGGCCCAGGAGCGGGCCCCATCCCTATTTATCACCGCAATCGCCCTCATCCAAAGGCGCCCTTCATCTCCTGCCAAAGCGCCTCCTCGCGTCCAAACGGCTCCAATCGCTCCACTTGTCGTTCCCACACTGGGCCGCATCCCATCAGACGCCGCAGGTTTGCACACGTCGCGTCGGCTAACCGACGCTTGACACGTGGACCGTCGCTTCAGTGACAGGATGCACGAACCGGCGCACCTTCCTTAAATTCAGAGATCTCGCCCTGATTTGCTGGCAGAAAAGACAGCTGACAGCCCGGGGGCACGTCCCGACGAAATCTTAGGAGGGAGCTCACCCCGGGCGGCCCGGCGGTCCACTCTTGACCCGACCCTCTAGCTGGTCGGGACAAGAGTGGAGGGCTACTGATGATGCTCTATATTGGAGATCTCCCAAATCAGGACACATGGCAGATGATGTGTCCTAGAACTCAGAAGAAAGGGTCCACAGGGGCCGACCAGGCCACCCCTGTACCCGACCTACAAGAACAAGCTAGCTCTCCTTAGGGCCACCGCAAATTGGCCTCTTCGGCCTCTCAGCTCGGCCTGTTCGGCCTCTCAGCTCGGCCTGAGCTACCACAGGACCAGGATACCTCGGCCCTCCCGCTCGTTTCCGAGCTCCCCCGCCGAGGCCATCTTCCTCGGTCCCTCCGACCGACCAACTCCACCACTCACAGGCATAACCGCCACTCCGCAAATCTCGCCATGCGCAGATTCTCCGCCAGCAACATCCCACGTTCCATGCCATCACGATCCCCATTAACGGGCGATCCGCTTATTACACGGACGTGACGTCGGAAGCGTAACTGCCGGCGAGATTCTCGCGTCTGCTACTGCGTGCCGCCGCCACTATATAAACCCCCATCACAGAGGGGTCAAGTAAGTTTTTTTCACCCCACTTAGCCGTTACTCTGCTTGGATGTGCTAACTTGATCGTCGGAGGGTCCTCAGTGGTACCAAACCACCCCAGGACTTCCTTGCAGGTACTCGGCGCAAACTCCTCAAAACCACCAATCTCTTCAAAACCCATTGAGACCCACATGCAACAGGAGATCACCTCAAAGATCCACTGGGAGATCGACGGACGACAACATCTGACGGAGACCCGAAAAGGACCTCCATCAGAAGGAAAGATAATAAACTAAACCTAACCTAAAAAAATTAGATCTAACCAAATAACAATTTAAATAACAACAAATTTTCAATCAAATTCGATTTAAATTGTAATCAAATCTCCTGCCGAATCTTTCCAAATCTTCTGTGACCGATTCCTATTCGGCTTCAGCTCCTGCTCCTGCATCATTGGAGTAAGTGTTTGACGACTTGTACATCTGTTACAGTTTTCCTCTTACATTTATAGATGGTGGGTTGAGACAACTGCCATCTGGAGAAGATCCCCAAATAACCATTACAGCTATCGTTCAAGATTTAAAAAAATATTCCTTAATTACTAACTTGCCCTTAATGATAGACTTTCCCTTAATAGAGGAGAAGAGATGTAATCACCTAAACGCTAATCTGCTAAACATTCTTTCATACTCAAATCCTATTGATTATATATGTTGTAGCTACATAAAATACTTGGATGTCATTGCTGAGGTCATATTGGTGGGTTGACTCTGTTGTACGGATTATGTATCTATGCACAGCGGAAAATTCAAGACCTTTGTTTTAGGGTAGATCGAAAAAGAATTATCCGACGGATACCAAATCATACGAAAAGAACACATCACCAACAACACACAAGATTTACCCAGATTTGGTGCAACTAGCACCTACTCCTGCAAACCATGACGAAAACTTTCATTATATGAAAGAATTAGCAAAAATTACACCGATTTCTCACCCCTCATTTACAAAGAATTGCCGTATTTTATATAAAAATAAAAAAATCTCTATCCGCGATTGCACTTGGTCGCTTCTCCCACTCTAATCAAACCCTAGGTAATCAGAGGATTATGGATTAATAAAAATTCCTAGAGAAAACTTTCTATTTAAAGGATAAATAAATACTAGAAGATAGATCCATATTTAAATTAGAGAGAAATATAAATTTAAACCGGAGATTAGATTTATATCTAAAGTAACGAGATCAGATTTAAATCCTAACTAATCCCTAACAATCTGAATTTAAATAAAATTTAACAATCTCCATCTTGATTCAAATTCGCCATAATCTCTTCACTTTTTCAACACATTAGAATTCCATTCTCATCGCCTTGAGCCCGAAGGCACCTCAACAATCTACTGGGCAAAATTTGAACTTAGATCAGAACCATTTTAGAAACGCGTCTGTCAGATTCTATGGGGTACCAATCTTCGTAAGAGATATTATCTTCTTCTTGGCCTACAAGAAAAACACTCTCACCGCTTTTGGAACTCTTAAACCCAACAATCTCCCCAAATCGATGGCCTCCCTAACCGTTTTCATGGCGGTTATCAACCATGTCTCCATTATTAAAACCATGATACCAGATTGAAGCGTTGATCTCTCTAGCACTGCATCCATGCTCAACATGTAATCCGTTATCGACCTCCATTTGTCCTTATCACCAGTGTAATCTTTACCTGATGATAATATCGCCGAAAGTCTGAAGTGCGCCAATAAGTGAGGAGATACGAGCCAAATCTTCTCTATCCCGTGCCGAGATGGAACCGCTCGATACTCTACTTCAACCAACGCAACTCCCCATCCATGCCACTCTTCATGCCATGAATCAAACATGCAGTTTTTCGGTCGAACTCCCGATCCTCTTGTCTTGGAGACTATTCCCTAACCACTCCTGTATGTCGAACTGCCCTCGACCTCTGCATCACTTACTCTACTGGACTCTCCACCTGAATCGAAATACCGACCACCTCATTTTTCATAACTTGGACTGGGACTTTGAACTCCATCTCGCTTGGCGGCATATCTGTTCTCCGACCGAGCCTGTCTTCTTTAAAGTATCGCAAACTCAAAAAATGTCACTTGGCTGATTACTCCACTCTAGGTCTTAAGACACCACGAGCTGTACCCTTTTGCTACATCTCCAAAACCGATAAGAAAACGACTCTTGATTCTCAAATCTTCGATGCATTGAATTCCACGAATCCTTGAGTAATTTCCAGCCTTTCCTGTTCATAACTTCTCGGGAATTCTCATATATACCGCCGTCAATGGTGACCGATCGATGATATACTCGGCAGTAGATAAGACTCCATCCCAAAATTCCCTTGGAAAACCAACCGTAAGCCGTAAAGTTTTGTTCTTCCAAACTGTCCGAACCATCCGCCATGCAATGCCATCTAACCGAAGATCTCCCAATTTGGTGTACTGATACACGATTCTCTCCAGCCTGCACAATCCCGCAAACTCCAGCGAAGCGAACCTTCCGTATAATTCGAACCGAAGAACCTCTACATGTTTCTCGTACTGCTTTAAATAGAATCGGTTAATAAGAGATTTCTTCATATAAAAGGACTCTAATATGTTCCACAATTCTACCGTTGTCTTGTGCCACTTCGAAAAGAACTTTATCGGCCATAGAAAACTGGATTGAACCGTGAGTTTTGTCCTCCATCTCTTCACTTTCCACTACCGTGGTTGTGGTCGGATTCCTGCCATTCGCAAAGAAAATCTTATGCGCACCTTATTGTTTTAGTAGTGCCGCCATCTTCAATCTCCATAAACTGAATTTATTGTGCCCATCGAACTTTTCGATCTCGTAATTTGTAGACGTCATCTCTTTCATCAACTCTAAAATGCGAACCAGACGTTTTGATACCACTTGTTGGACGGATTATGTATCTATGTGCAGTGGAAAATCCAAGACCGTTGTTTTATGGTAAATTGAAAAAGAATTATCCGATGGTTACCAAATTACACGTAAAGAACACACCAACAAGCACACATAAGATTTACCCAGGTTCGATACAACTAGCACTTAATCCAGCAAACCGCAACAAAAAATTCCACTATAAGAAAGAATTACAAAAGTTTACACTGATTTCTCACCCTTCCTTTACAAACAATTATCCTTTCTTACAAAACCTTTCTCTATCCGCGACCGCACTTGGCCGCCTCTCCCATTCTAATAAAACCATAAGTAATTAGAGAATTATGGATTCATAAAAATCTCTAGAGGAAGTTTTCTATTTATATGACAAATAAATGTTAGGAGATAAATCCATATTTAGATTAGAGATAAATATGAATTTAAACTGAAATTAGATTTAAATCTAAACTAAATAGTTTAGATTTAAATCCTAACTAATTCTTAACTAATCCGAATTTAAATTAAATCTAACAGCCTTATGACCAAGTTTTCAGGATTGTATAAGCCAAGCACCTGCACCTACTAAATGGCTACATCATACCTAACTAAAGAGTAAATCATTTATATAATGGTATGATACTATAATCTACAATATTTGGTCATTGACCCAGCTCCATTGGATGCATGTTAGGTTAGTAAACAATGCAGGGAGCATTAATTAAGCACGGAAAAATCTCCTTTGAACCTTAGCTACTAAGTAATTAGCCACTGATTAAGTTATATAAATCTCGTCAGGCAAGTGACTTTGCAGAGTAAGCAAATCAGGTAAAATGGGAGAGGAGGTGAAGGTGTTGGGAGCATGGGGAAGCCCATTTAGCCGTCGAGTTGAACTTGCTCTCAAGCTCAAGGGAGTCCCCTATGAGTACATTGAGGAGGATCTTTCCAAAAAGAGCGCTTTGCTTCTTGAGTCTAATCCTGTGAACAAGAAGGTTCCGGTGCTCATCCATGGAGGAAAGCCCGTTGTCGAGTCTCTCATCATCGTCGAATACATCGACGATGCCTGGAGCGGTTATAGGTTGATGCCTGAGGATCCAGTTGAAAGAGCTCAGGCGCGATTTTGGGCAAAGTTCATAGATGACAAGGTACAGTGACAGTAATTAATAACATTTTGTTTTCGATCATGTTGAATACATGCACATACACACACATTGTTAACTCACAGTTTACGATTTTAGCTGGTTTCAAGAGTTTCTTTTTTTTGAAAGCGTCGAACAGTTTCAAGATGTGCTTACATATTGTTCTTAAATGATAAGACATGTAAAAATTTAGTATAAGAAATTTAATTAATTAATTCTTTCATATATTTTCAGTGCCTTCCTGCTGTATGGATGTCATGCTGGACTGAAGGAGAAATGCAGAATAATTTCTTGCACCAAACAGAAGAGAACTTGAAGATTCTAGAGGGAGAGCTCAAAGGGAAGAAGTTTTTCGGAGACGATTCTATCGGGTATCTTGATATAGCCGCAAATTTCTTAGCATTTTGGGCTGGAGTTCTCCAACAAGTGGCCGGCATAAGTTTAATCAATGAAGAAAAGCACCCTGTGTTGTGGAAATGGACTCAAGAGTTCCTAAGCTCAGATATTCTGAAGGAATGCTTACCTGAGAGAGAGAAAATACTCACCGATTTTCAATCCAAGAAAGAAGCAATCTTTCTCACCAAAGCTCCTGTCTATTGATACTTAGGGTTGCTGCTTACTATGTATATTTGCTTGCAGACTATGAATAAATGGTGAGTTTGGTTATGTTGTGGATTGAAAAGATTTGTGTGTTGAGACAGTGATGTATGTTAGAGTTTTAAGTTATTGAAACATATAAAATGTTATGGTGTGATAGTTACAAAATGATGTTTGTTATATCGTTTTTTCTATTTCTTATTATTAAATTGTAGTTATTTTAGTGGCTAAAGTTCACTAAAATACCATAATATTTCTACGCTTCCTGGATAAATAGCATAACGAATTCCAAATAAAAACAGTGAATACTATTATGCCTTGAACGATGATTAAGCTAAAACAGTTTGCAGGAAAAGCTCAAAGCTGATGCCAGTGGCGGATCAAGGAAACGAAATCAGGTAGGACGAAAAAATAGCAATAAAATGTTGTAAAAAAGCACGAAAATTGAAGAAAATCTATAGTAAATATAAAAAAATAAAAATCAATGATTAAGTTCATTATTGTTTAATTTTTAAAATTTATTTGCCTAAATAACTATTATTTGTTTTAACTCTTACAAATAATTTAAAGAAAAAAAATCATCAAAGAGATGCAATATCCCAAACATTAGCCATCGTATTAGCCATATTGCTTTTATTTGTGGACAAATAGAATGACAATTAAAAGGAAAAAATTGATTAACTTGTTCTTCTTATGCAATTAGGAAATCTAAGTTGGAAATATACTAGGTTATGAACATATTTTAACAGATGCCTTGATGCGTAGGCATGGTACAATTTTTGAATGTATAAAAAAACATTACAAAAAATTAGAGAAGTCTTGTAAATTAATATAAGATGAAGGATTTTGAATTAAATTGTATAATACAATTTACATTAAAACAAAAAAAATTACTTACTTTTATCTTATAAGTTGCATGGCGTTTTTCAAAATAAATTTATATGCAAAAGATCGTCCTCAGCTGTTAATTCTTATTACATTAACAGTGGCCGTTCATAATGCTTAGATCCAACATAGGAAAAAAATTGTCAAACAATTAAAATGATGATGGGATTTGATCATGCGCTCTTTAGCATTGAAAGTGGATTCGGAATCCCTGCTATTTTGAAGAAAATAGCACCCATGCTATTAAACTCAACGATCCATATTCATCAAAATATCAAATGAATGGTCGAGATTTATGTAAAACAGAGGACCTTTGGTGTTTGTGTTGTCACAACTCGGAATAGGGCATGCGACCGGAACTTGAATCACGTGAAGTCTATATGACCCCACCGTAAGCCAAGTAAGCCAAAAACCCGGAATCTAAATCTTTTTAAAAAAAATTGTGGAGGTAAAGTTATGAAAAGGGTTATAAAATGAAATCAAGTTCCTTTTGAAAGCATAAGCAAAGTTTGTTTGAAAATACCTATGTTGTTTAAAAATCGGGCAGCATCTCTTTTGTAAATTTTGAATAAAACCACATATAAAGCATAATATATAATAAGTATCCCGAACGGGAGCTAGTTTCTACGTCCAAACGGCAGAGCAACCACACAGTTAATATACCACGTCCAAAACGAAGAAAAGAAAGCGAAATATAAACAAATACAATATAAAGGCGACTCCAAACGACTGCGACATCCAAAAACACATAAACCTTTAAGTCTCACTTCCAAGTCCAGAATAATTGTAACATTTCAAAAATATAAAATACTACTTTTGGAATTTAAATAATAAAATAGTAAATTCTATGAATATTATAAAAGTATAGAAATTAGTCTTAATGCAATGGTATGATTATATACATATAGTTTGGAAAATAATTGGAATTTTAAAATGAATTAGTAATTATAGAAGCATTTATCGGATTTGGGCTTTTATGAATTTTTATGCAAATATTTACATATAAGTTTAAGCTAAGCTTGATTAATATTTTACTAATTATGTATTAACTCTATTTATGTATCATGGCATGCAATATTTCATATTGTGACATTGGTTCATATTGATAATCATGGCTTCATTTTTTATTTGCTTTTAAATTGTTTAGTTTTTTTTTAAGAAAAGAAAAGGAAAAAGAATATTAAATGTGAGAGGGGGGACAAAAGGGCATGATTGAGAGGGGGGGAGGGAAGAGGGGGGTTGAGAGAGTTCTACACCCTCTTTCTTTATGTTTTTCATTCCTTCATTCTCTTTCCCTTCTTCATCTCCTCCATATTTCCTTTCCTCCTCCTCCACCACCTCACTAACACCATACAACACCATCAAAACTCCACTAAAACCCTATACAAACTTCATAAATAATATTTCTTGGCTCACTACAAAAACCATGGTGGGATCAAGTTGGGACTTTGAGCAATTTGGCCATCTTAGAATTTTCTAGAGTTGCTCCATGAGGTAATCCTTTCACTTTTAGTTAAGTATTTAAGTTCCATAATCCCCTATAGTAGTTTAGAGTTAAATAAGTGTATGTTTAGTGATCTTGGAAAATTCTAGGATGATAATTAGTGGATGTTTTAAATTGTGGAGATATAATTGGGGCTTAGTTAGTGACCACAAACATTTTAGTGATAGAATTCTGGACCAAACTTGAGTTTAGAAGTCCCAAACATGAACTTAGAATTTTCCGATGTCACGCCCCGCTTCCCAGTATACGGGCAGAGGACGCGACGAGGCCGCTACGTATTTACTATGAAGTAAATACGCTAAGCACATCTAAGCAATATAAAAGTAAATGCACAAGAGACAAGATATAATAAAAAAGCAACTTTATTTATTCACATTCTTTCTGTACAATGCATGGAAATGTAAATACAACTGAAATAAAGCAATGCCTAAATAATGGCATAACAGAAAAGGAAAAGTACGGAATTAAAAGTGTACAATGAACTAAAGCTCTGGGTTTTCGACGAAATGGTCCAAGTCTTCAGCGCTGAGCTCAATCTCTGACGTGTCCAGATCACCTGACGACATTCAAAGAAGAAAGAAGAGAATGTCGTCAGCGAACAGATCGCTCAGTAAGTCCCAAAGATAAGAGAGAAATAGAATAGAAAGAATAAGAATGTAGCTTTTAAAGTTGTAGTATATTGTTATAATGTTGTGTTAACGCTGTTGTTTGTAACTTGGTACAGAAGGATGCCAGTGTATACGAGAGGAGTCTCGTTAGACCAAAGACCACGGTAAACGGAATATAGAGTACAAGGCTCCGTTAGAATGCCCGGAACAACGACGATTGAATTCAGGTTAGGTGTCTTAAATCTTGCAGTCTCGTGCCGCTTCTAACACCTTCCGTACCAATCTACCCCTTAACCCCGAGATGTCTTGTTTGTATAGTTGTATTGTATTGTCTTGTATTGTAAAATGTATAGATTATATAATTGGATAACTTACCGAAACCATGATATCAGTAAATGGATGTAACCGAAGAATCATGTAAATAGAAGTATATCTATGGTTCGGTTCAGTCAATATAGATTTGAATGGATTCATGTTGAATTGTTATATTGTAGATTGCAGATTGAGATTGTAGATTGTACTTGAATCATATTCAAGTCAGATTATTAATAAGACTTAGTCTGAGTCAGACAATTAGAAAAGTAAATTGAAGTCCTGATGGTTTTGATGTTATCGGTAACCGCTGCACATGGGCGGCAGGATTTGTGTCTTTTTCAAAGACGATTACCGTATTGATAACATCGTTGTTAAGTTGTCCATCTTAGATAGGCAAGCACCCACTTCTCCGGCTCCGTGAGGCTCAAGAGATTGGTCCCGCTTAAACCTATGTTTATTAGGATCCTTAGGGTAATTTATAGAACTTTGGGGGGTTTTATGCAAAAATACTTTTATATACTTTTCAAAATGCACCCCAAGTATTCATTAATCGTCTTTAGAGTTGTAATAAATGTATATTTTATATTGTGATATTTCTAATGAAAATATCCTAATTTCATAATAAAGGGTATTTATTTGTAATATTGACTTATATGGAATTCATGGTATTTTAATGTAAAATTATTCTTGTGATTTTTGAAAAGAGTTGGAATATTTATAATATTTCAAAATAGATATCTTAATGTTACATATATATATAATTATATAAAAATAATTTTAATATATATTTTATATTTCTAAAAATCTCATTTTCTTAAGATGTCGTATTTTAAATCTTTCGAGACAGAATGCTCCTTGCTGAGATATGCATCTCGCACTACTAAGCCCGAGGATGTGTGATAATCCGCACCATCCTGAACGGGTTCCCCAAATGGGTTGTAGCGGCGCTTTGCAAAGATTTGTATAAATACTAAATCGTTTAGAAAATGGCTTTATTAGTAATGGTATTTATTTGAAAAGGTATTGTTTTCCCGTATTCTATGTTCCTGAAAATATTGTGCTATGTTTCATATGAGTGTGTGAGGAGATAGGTCATTACCTCATGATCTACTTAAAGGTATAGCAAGTTTAATGGTTTAAATACCGAAATGAAACTACATGGTATTTTAGTGAAAAAAATACGGTAAAATGGAAATAGCAATTTCTTTTGATATAGAACTTGTTCAATATAATTAGTTAGTGTTTAATAGTCAACATGAAGTGGTTTAACAAGATTGTATTAAGAAAATGTTGGATTTTGAGAAAGAACCGAATCGGAAATCGGATTTACTCCGTTTCCGTCGGGTTTTGGAATTTCGTATTTTTAGAAAAGATTTGAGAAGGGAAATTGGGACTTATGGGTTTCAAGGTTAGATGAGAGGAAGAGGGAGACGTAGGCTTCGCCGGTGCGTCGATTCATCTCCGGGAGTTCCTAAGATTGTCGCCGGAAAATTCGCTGGACTTTCGCCTCTTTGCTCACTTTGATTGCACACTAGGATTTCTAGGAATTTCTTTAGAAAGCTAGAAGCCGAAGTGTGACTACGGCGGGATTATTCCTTGACCGTAGGAGCATGGCTGGCCTAGTCATCTCTCGTTTTCCGTATTTTGGGAAACGGAGCGTGACATGGTTTTGTTGGTATCAGAGCCGCGTTTAGTAGTAAGGGATAACATTAACTACATTTTATTACATTATTTTCGCTTCACTATCCTTGACTTTCATCCTTGTATCTAATCATATCCTTTTAATTATCTTCGAGCGACATGACGTCCCCGAACGACCACTCCTCGGACTCAAGTTCTCAGGATCGCACGGAGAGGATCTTAAGTGCACTGACGACCCTCGCAGAAGCTCAGGAGAGAAAGACAGACCTACTCACTGAGGGACCCAGGGCGATTACCGCAGTAGGGGGAACCTCCGCTCTCATCACCGCCCCCGAGGGCACTTCTCCACCAGCTTTTTCTGCCAGGGCTGGCACCGTGTCAGATTTTCGGAGGTTGCATCCAGTTGCATTTACGGGACTAGCCGAACCACTCGAGGCCGAGCAATGGCTGGTCAATATGGAGAACCTACTGACGACCGCAAGAGTACCCGATGAAGAGAAAGTGAATGTGATAAAGATCCAGTTGGAAGACGAAGCACGTACTTGGTGGTCAGTTGAAGAAAGCAGACTAGAAGGGCCAATCGAATGGAGCAAATTCAAGGAGTGCTTCTTGGATCACTATTTCCCTTCCACCGCCAAGGCAGAGATGGAAGAAAGATTCATCTTACTGAAGCAGAATGGCCGTCCCGTGGACGTATATGCGGCAGAATTCAACCGTCAAAGCCGATTCGCTCCGTCTATGGTCGCTTCAGAGGCCACCAGGGCCCGGCGCTTCTTACAGGGACTTGATTTCGAGCTACAGTAGTTGATCGCGTCACTCGAATTGCAGACTTTTGCACAGGTACTCAACGCGGCACGAATTCAAGAGAAGCTGATCAATAAATTTAGGAAGCCCCCAGTTGTTTCAGTGCGTACTCACACACCGTCTCGAGGAGTCATACCAGTTCACAGGCCAGGAACGACACGGATGAAGTGTCCATTCATGCCCCAGCATCGCCCCCAGAGTAAGAACTTAGTTTGCGGCTACTGCAACAGGGATGGGCACACCCAGAAGGACTGTCGCCGCGCCAAGGGACAGTGTTTGATTTGCGGATCCAGCCAGCACCGAGTTAGTGGTTGCCCCGAGCGAACAGAGTTACAGGGAGGGTCTGGACTGCAGCAGCAGAGATCACAGGAGCAGGGCAACCCTACACAGGCCGTGGTCAGGGACGGGCTTTCACCTTGACCGCCGAGCAGGCAGAGGCTTCAAGCGATGTTGTCACAGTTATTCTACTCGTACATTCCATACCAGCTAGAGTACTGTTTGATTCTGGAGCATCGCACTGTTTCATATCTGGGCATTTCATTGATACACACTCCATACTACATGAACCATTAACCAAGGGTTGGGAAATACATACAGGTAATGGTGTTATAGTATCTAGTCGAGAATGTAGATCCTGTCCAGTTGTAGTGTGTGGCAGGGAATTCTATATGAATTTCCTTTTGATCGGAACAAGCATCTATGACGCAATTCTCGGGATGGATTGGATGAGTACTTTCCATGCAATTATTGATTGCCAACCAAGGAACGTGACTTTCCGCATTTCCAATCACCTAGAGTTTATTTTCGAAGGCGGGAGCGAATCTTTGGAGCCAGCCAAGTATAGAGCCAAGCCAAAAGAGTTGACAGCTATGGAGATTGATGAGAGCCTAGCTCTAGAGATTGTTCGGGATTTCCTGGACGTGTTTCCTGAAGATTTACCAGGTCTACTACCTCCACGCGTCTTGGAATTCTCGATTGATTTGACTCCAGGTACATCACCAGTTTCCAAGGCCCCGTACAAAATGGCACCGATTGAGTTGGCAGAATTGAAGAAGCAAATTGAAGAACTCCTGGAGAAGGGATTTATCCGGCAAAGCGCTTCACTGTGGGGTGCACCAGTTCTGTTGGTGAAGAAAAAGGATGGATCGCTGCGGATGTGCATAGACTATCGGGAGCTGAACAAAGTCACGATAAAGAACAAATACCCAATTCCGCGCAACGACGACTTATTCGATCAGTTAAGTGGGGCCAAGGTATTTTCAAAGTTGGATCTCCGTTCTGGCTATCATCAGATCAGAGTAGCGGCCGAGGATATATGCAAGACGGCTTTCAGGACCCGATACGGACATTATGAGTTCCTTGTGATGCTGTTCGGTGTTACCAATGCTCCAGCGAAATTTATGGATTTGATGAACAGGGTGTTTGCGAAGTACTTGGACACGTTTGTCGTTGTATTTATCGACAACATACTAGTCTACTCGAAGACCCGGGAGGAGCACGTCGAGCACTTGTGCACGGTTCTACAAATTCTTCGGGAAGAGAAGCTGTACGCAAAATTGAGCAAGTGTGAGTTCTGGCTCGACAAGGTTCAATTCTTGGGACACATTGTTTCGGGCGAAGGCATCTCAGTGGACTCGACAAAGATAGAATCTGTCAGAGATTGGCCAACACCGAAGTCAGTGGCCGAGATCAGAAGCTTTCTGGGACTGGCAGGGTATTATCGGCGGTTCATCCAAGACTTTTCAAGAATCGCTGAACTTTTGACGAGGCTGATACGGAAGGAGGTACCGTTTGTGTGGACAGAGGAGTGTACTCGAGCATTTGAGACCCTGAAGCAGAAGTTAACCATGGCGCCTATTCTTACAGTGGCAGATGACTCCGGTGGTTTGGTAATACATAGTGATGCCTCAGGGAAGGGCTTAGGATGTGTTCTGATGCAGCACGGTCGGGTGGTTGCTTACGCCTCACGACAGCTGAGAAATCACGAGAGGAACTATCCTACACATGACTTGGAGTTAGCTGCAGTGGTTTTTGCATTGAAGATCTGGAGGCATTACCTGTTGGGCGAGAAGGTGGAGGTGTACACGGATTATAAGAGTCTGAAGTACGTCTTCAGTCGGAAAGAACTAAATATGAGGCAACACCGATGGCTAGAACTGATGGTGAATTATAACTTGGACCTTCAGTATCATTCGGGAAAAGTAAATGTTGTACCAGATGCTCTCAGTCACAAGCCAGCGGTCATGATGTTGACCAGTCAGAGGAGCATCATTGAGGATTTTTAGAGACTCGAGCTTGAGGTCGTTACACCGAGCGCAATCAGGAAATTTTGGCAACTACAGGTGCAGTCTTCTCTTGTGGATCGCATCAAGGCTGCACAAGCGGATGATCCACGATTGCAAAAGTTCAGAGCGCATGTAGAAGCCGGGCTGAGAACGGACTTACTCATACATGAAGACGGTTCTCTGAGATTCGGTAGCAGACTCTGCGTACCCAAAGGGGATGTTCGAGAAGAGGTACTAGCTGAAGCGCATAGTTCAGCTTATTCTGTACATCCGGGAGGCACGAAGATGTATTGAGATCTAAAGCAGCACTTTTGGTGGAACGGGATGAAGCGAGAAATTGCGCAGTTTGTATCCAGGTGCTTGGTATGCCAGCAGGTGAAGGCGGAACATCGGAGGACAGCGGGACTGTTACAACCACTTCCGATACCAGAATGGAAGTGGGAGCACATTACTATGGATTTCGTGACGGCCTTGCCACGGAGCCCTAGGGGCAACAACGCCGTTTGGGTTATCGTCGACCGCCTCACGAAAGTTGCACACTTCTTACCCTTCCGAGTGGGACAGTCGACAGAGTCACTGGCGGAGAGGTACATGCAGGAGATAGTGCGACTTCATGGAGTTCCGGTCAGCATTGTGTCAGATCGAGACACCAGATTTGTCTCGCACTTTTGGAGGAGCTTACAGGAGAGTTTGGGTACCTGCCTCAAGTTCAGCACAGCTTATCACCCGCAGACGGACGGACAATCCGAGCGTACGATTCAGATGCTCGAGGATATGCTGAAAGCTTGCATGCTGGACTTCCAGGGTTCCTGGGAAGATCAACTGCATCTAGTCGAGTTTCTTATAACAACAGTTACCAGGATAGCATCCAGATGGCTCCTTTCGAAGCACTTTATGGGCGTAAGTGTCGATCCCCAGTTTGTTGGGATGATATGGGCGAACGAAGATTACTGGGTCCGGAGCTCATTGTTCAGACAGTTGACAAGGTCCAAATGATCAGACAGCGTATTAAGATGGCTCAGGATCGACAGAAGAGTTGGGCGGATGCCAGCAGGAGAACACTGTTCATATCATAATTTTGCATTATTATATTCCCCATTCTTATTCATTTTACAAATAAACAGGTGCTTTTGATCCATGTTTACTACATAGTTGCAGGTTACAGGTTCTCGGAACAAAGCCAGTGAAAAAGATGAAAAGACAATACAAAAGTTAGACTACGACCAACAAATGGAAGAATCTTGATCAAGCCTACAGCTGGAGAACAAACAAAGATCAATGAACAAGTTCACAAAGTATAAAGGCAGCGCAAGGTTCAAGACTTCGACACGAAGCAAACGGTAAAGTTCACGACACTTATTCACTGTGGAAATCTGGGAAGACAATCTGAGAAACCAAGTGAAGAAACAAGAAGAAAAATGCAACCAGAATCAGCCCAGGAGAAATCAACCAACAAGTCCACTATATGGACCTGGATCCGCGGCCAAACATGGCTCTTGGCCGCGGTTCCGCGACCATAATGAGCACGTGTCTGTGCTAAAAAATTCAGAGTGGCGATGCGTTAACTAGTCTTCTTAGGGGTAAAATTGTAACTGCAGATATGAATCGATTGTAACCTTAGGGTTTCTATGATCTATAAATAGAAACCCTAAAACCTCTTTTTGAGGTATGGCTCTTTTTATTTCATCTATTCAGAATTCTAAATTCGGTGTAAATGTCTAGATAGAGCCATCAAATAAAGTAAGGTTTTTTATTTCATTGCCCTAGTTAATTTTCATTCTACCTTAGTATAATTTTTCTTATCTGCCCTAATTAGATAGTTAGAAAATGTTAATCAATTCACTAATGAGTGAGTAATTCCTCACTTGTTAGGGTTAGGAATAGAGAAGGCTTGAGAGATGAAAATCTCTCACCCCTTTCTTGCCCATCACATATAATTAATAGGACTCCATGCAAACACACACACACCGTTCCCTACGGCACCTTACCCCATGAGGTAATGGTGATACCGTAGTATAAACGACCGGTTGCGTATGTTTTCTATGGAGGTTAGGGTAAGAATTAAGAAAGAAAGGACAAGAACCTAGAGGAAGAAACCTAGTTTCTTCCCGATGGTACTAATCCACTTTATTAATTATTACGATAACACCTCATAAATCTTAATTAGGGCATTGAAAGCGGTGAAGAAATCTTCAATTTCCAAACTTAACCTAAACCTAACCCTAGCAAGATTCTAATCCTAGTTTAAATTAGTTTAGTTTTTAGTGATAATCCATCCACAACGTTTGGAATTAACTCGTTAGACCAAATTGAGAATACACAACATCTCTGTGGACCGACCCATACTCACTGGCTAGCTACCAAGCGACGCCGTTCTTGATTATGGTAAAATTATATCTTTGATTCATCTTTTAAAAAGCACAAGCACGCGAAACAACATAATCAATCAAATGACGCCGTTGCCGGGGATGGCGTGTTATTTTCTTTTTGTAATTTCGGGTTAATATAAAATTGAAAAATCATAAAAACTGAAAAATAAAAAAATATAAAAAATTTATCATCTTGTTATTTTGTGAAGGGTATTTTCGTTTGAATTGTGCAGGATCGAAGAACAAATTCAGATCTGGAAAAAGCCAGAGAGCAAAATAGAAAACAGCAGATCTGAACAAACAGAGGAAAACCAAAACAGTGAAACAGAAAAGATTTAGGGATCTGAACCAATGAGCTGACCGCGGAACCGCGGTCAAAGGCTACATTTAGCCGCGGAACCGCGGCATGGTGCTGACGTCAGCACTTGAAAAACCCTCTGTAAGCTTTCTCTTCTTCTTTTCAACCCCAATATCTCCTCTGTAAAATTTTCCTGCAGGATTCTTTGCGCCAAAAATTTCTTCCCTTCTCCAATAATTGATCTTGTGCAGGATTCTTTGCGCCACGCTATAAAAAAAATTGTTTGCAAGTGATTGTGTTTACTGTTTGCATATTTAAATTGACTTTAAGGGGCTTGAACACCAATCCAGATTGGGTAGGGATTTCATCACCCATCCCAGGACCCCAAAAATCATATAAAGCATATTGCATTAGCCATCAATCTAATTAAAAAAGATTAGACTCAGCCCTAAAGATTTCGCGCTCAATAGGACAAAGGAATGGTTGTAGGCATCGACCGTTGATCCTAACCTGACTTTGTGGTGCCTAGGCTAGACAGGTAGTGAAAGGTAATTTTAAAAGACCCGTCTCACGGTGATTCGTGAGCGGATACCTCCTTTCTCTACTTGTGCTTACCTGGCCACAATTGGCGGTGAAGAGGCGGTTTGAGGTCCTATTTCTTGCCCTTTGGAACAGTTAGGAGCTGTCTAGCTGACCTAGGTGACCCTAGATCTAGGCTTGATTGTGTATATTGTGATTGATTGAACGTGTGTCTAAGTTTTTTATTGAAAATCTTTTTGCAAAAAGCTCCTTATAAAAAAAACACAAAAAAGGAATTTTTTTTTATAAAGACTTGCCAATTTTGTCGCTAAGAAATCCATTGCACCCCACTTGCACCCACATTCTTTTTCTTCTCCTTTCTTACATCATGGGTACCCCACCTCCCAAAACTCTTACCGAACTTTGGTACCCTCATCCAAACATTGCTTCCTACGCGAATTATTTTGGTCGAATTACAGACGACCCCTCCATGCCCAAAATTTCTTTGAAAGATCGAATAGAAGCGTCTAGGAGAAACAGTTCGACTCCGCAATCCACTTTGTATCAACCATTTCAACCTTCACCGCCTTCGTACGTTGATACTACTTTTTCGAGTCCTGTTGTAACTCCGAAACCCATTTCTATCGCTGAACATATTGAACAATCTCGTAACCGATCTTTCACTCTTTTCAACACTTCTAGTTCTTGGGATCAACAAGTCCATTCACCTTTTTATCCAAATGTTGATCCTACTTCTATCCAACTATTCAATTCCTACCACTCCTACCCGACTTTCGCACCTTCCCTAGACATTGCTTCTACACAGCCATTTGGGAGTTTCCAGAATCCAAACAACTTTGAATCTTTTACTGAAACCCCTTCACAACCAATGCCTAGTCTGGAACAGTCGTTGGAAGCTTATATTGTGGCGACAAATCAACAGATGAGGAATTTGGATGCGTCCATTGCCGCTTTTATGCAACCTAGTGATCTGGTAACTAGTTTCCAACTAGCTCCAAATATTCCAATGTATAATGAGGCGGTTGGACAGATTAAGAATTTGAGTGGAGAGAGTGAGCTGTGCACCTTTCCAAATCAAACCTACCCATCACCAATTGAATCCCACAACTTCGGTTTTGAATGTCTATCAAATGTCCCAAATGATTCACCATTTGAAAATAAACTTTTAATAAGTTGTACGACTTTGTAGTGCTTGATTTGCCAGATTGTGAAGGGTCCCTTTTGAGTGAAACCATCACCAATCTTTTCGATCTCTACACCTCCAATCTTGAACCTGAATTGATAAATATCCATGCCTTTGATGACGTATCTAAAAATATGGATTTTCACTTGATTGAGGATATTGACGCAGGGAATATTTTGGATGATAAACCCGTAGATTTGACTGAAATTTTCTCTCCAATTCATCATCCCGAGTCATTAAATGTTTCTCCCGAACTTCATATGCATCTTTATTTTGATAATAATTGCATGGATGAGATAACTTTTGAGGAGAATTATGAGGATAGTATTGAGGAGAGTATTGAGGATGAACCAGTTTTGTTTGATGAGTCGGATTTTCCAATTCATCCTCTTGAACCTTTAACTGTTATACTTCCTAAATCACCCCGCTCCCTCCTTTCCATCGTTCCGACCATGCAAAAGATCACGTATGAAGACTGTGAGCTTGAAAAATTTCTGTTCGATCACAGCAGTTTGGACGCCACTAGTGAGTTCCTCTATAAATCTGACACAGTTCTCACAGCCGATAACGATTACGAGCGTTTCACTTTTTCGGACAATTTTGAAGACTCACCGCCCAAGTTTGAGTCCTTTGAATTTTCAGATGAGATAGTTGAACCATCAGACTCGGTTGCTTATAGTCATTTCGAACCATTGATGGAATCTTTCGAGTTCGAGACAGTTTACTTAGGTGAGAATAAGACTATCCCTAAATCACTCCCCTTCGTCCTTTCCATCGTTTTGACCGCGCAAGAATCCGTCACGCTTCCAATGGATGGTTTACCAAGTTCAACGTATCCATATTTTCTCGCGAATCTTGAGGGATTTGACCACATTTCTCGACGGGTTGATAGATTAGCACAATCGCTTTTAACACATCGATCATCACAATTTGCGCTAATTTATTCACTCAATTTATACCCTCATGTTCGTACTACACTTCTTTCTTTCTTCCGCCATTCTTCTCCTAATATACCGAGACCATATTCCACCTTTCTTCCCATACGGTCTCGTGTGATTCTCATTTCTTTTCTCTACACTCCATTCTTTCACCAACCACACCATTATAACGATAAATTTTTTGAATGGTTGGTGCTAACGTTTGGCCTGTGTAAGCCCTTGTATAGCTTGATACCGTGTTTTTCTCCCCCTAAACTCTAAACTTTAACGTTTAAACAGTGGAAACACTGTTTCACTTAAGTTTGGGAGAGACCTTTTTGTATATATGTTTTGTTTTGTTTTTTTGTTAACAATAAAAAAAAATAAAAAAATAAACAGGAGTGCTGACAATTTTGACCCTCTTGGTGTAGTCTAACAGTGAGGACACTGTCAAATTTAAGTTTGGGGGTGTGCTCGGTAAGGTTTCTTCCTTCGCATTCATATGTATATTTTTTGCATTTGCATACTTATTTTAAAACCCATAAAAATTGAAAAATTTTAAAAATTAAAAAAATTAAAACATTCAATTTTGGCCATAATTGACTTGAGTTTGACAAGACGATTAACCAGCTAGGAAAAACTAGATCCTAGACTTAGTAAATTAAAAACCCTAAAAATAACCTTTCTTAAAATTTAACGGTAGAAAAATATATGTCTTTATAGTTTACTTAGAAATAGGAAAATTTTGAGTTTACTTCTTGGGCTAAGTCAAAATAAGGGAAGGGTATTGATATTTTTATTAAAGTTTAAGTCTGAAAAATAATTCCTAAGCATAAGTCTAAATTCTGAAAATATATACCTTACAAATTGCACAAACACGAACCTTGAAACTTGGAATAGTAGAAGAGACCTTGAAATGCTCTTGTCTAAAGTCCTTAGTATGAAGGAAAATAAAATAAAAATATAAGTGTGAATAAAGAGATAAAAAAAATGAACACTGGTTTTTGTAATAACTTAAGGCTGCATTAATAGAAAAAAATATTTAGCGAGGGTGCTTCATCACCTAATGCCTTAGACCAACTGGTTTGGGAGTCACTGCTATAAGCCTTAGGTATTACAAAACTAGGAATTACACATTAATGTACAAACACATTTTGTAATCGGTCGTTGGTACCTCAAGAAGTATTAACGGTCGCATGAAGAATGTGAGAGCAAATTTCATCTAAAAATTCACCAATTGAAAAGTACTTTGGACGATGGACAAAAGTATAATAGCTTGATTTGAATTTCCAAGTGTAGGGGTGATACACACACACACGTAGGGGTATGTGATTGGGGTTTAGATAAGAGATAGGAATGAAAAATAGGACTTATATCTTTAATAGAGATGATAAAAATTCCTAAGTTGAGATGGAACCCTAGAAGGAAAACTCAAAAGATGTTAAAACCTAAGTAAATCTACAAAACATATATAATTTTAAGTTAAATAATAAGGAAGCGTGAAAAATACGGGTGGATAATTTCTGAGTTGAAGATAATAGAATTTCTTGTTGGAAAACCTAATTGGAGAATAAAAGTCAAATAGGTCGAATTGATAGGATTTTGTGTGTAGTATCCGCTGAAAACCCTCAGGAGACAACACTCCTCTTACTAGGGACACCTAGAGCTTTAATGGCTTGTTGCACGAGCTCAGTGCAATCGCGTTTCCCTGCGAAAGTGAGGCTAGGTCTTTTTCGAGAATAAAACTAGGTTTGCTCGAGGACGAGCAAAAGATAAGTTTGGGGGTATTTGTTCATATCATAATTTTGCATTATTATATTCCCCATTCTTATTCATTTTACAAATAAACAGGTGCTTTTGATCCATGTCTGCTGCATAGTTGCAGGTTACAGGTTCTCGGAACAAAACCAGTGAAAATGATGAGAAGACGATACAAAAGTGAGACTACGACCAACAAATGGAAGAATCTTAATCAAGCCTACAGCTGGAGAACAAACAAAGATCAATGAACAAGTTCACAAAGTACAAAGGCAGCACAAGATTCAAGACTTCGACATGAAGCAAACGGTAAAGTTCACGATACTTATTCACTGTGGAAATATGGAAGAAAACTAGAAGACAATCTGAGAAACCAAGTGAAGAAATAAGAAGAAAAATGCAACTAGAATCAGCCCATGAGAAATCAACCAACAAGTCCACTATATGGCCGCGGATCCACGGCCAAACATGGCTTTTGGCCGCGGTTCCGCAGCCATAGTGAGCACGTGTCTGTGCTAAAAAATTCAGAGTGGCGGTGCGTTGACTAGTCTTCTTAGGGGTAAAATTGTAACTGCAGATATGAATCGATTGTAACCTTAGGGTTTCTATGATCTATAAATAGAAACCCTAAAACCTCTTTTTGAGGTATGCCTCTTTTTATTTCATCTATTCAGAATTCTAAATTCGGTGTAAATGTTTGGAGAGTGCCATCAAATAAAGTAAGGTTTTTTATTTCATTGCCCTAGTTAATTTTCATTTTGCCTTAGTATAATTTTTCTTATCTGCCCTAGTTAGATAGTTAGAAAATGTTAATCAATTCCCTAATGAGTGAGTAATTCCTCATTTGTTAGGGTTAGGAATAGGGAAGGCTTGAGGGATGAAAATCTCTCACCCCTTTCTTGCCCATCACATATAATTAATAGGACTCCATGCATACATACGCACACCGTTCTCTACGGCACCTTACCCCACGAGGTAACGGTGATACCGTAGTAAAAACGACCGGCTGCGTATGTTTTCCATGGAGGTTAGGGTAAGAATTAAGAAAGGAAGGACAAGAACCTAGAGGAAGAAAACTAGTTTCTTCCCGATGGTACTAATCCACTTTATTAATTATTACCATAGCACCTCATAAATCTTAATTAGGGCATTGAAAGCGGTGAGGAAATCTTCAATTTCCAAACTTAACCTAAACCTAACCTTAGCAAGATTCTAATCCTTGTTTAAATCAGTTTAGTTTTTAGTGATAATCCATCCACACCGTTTGGAATTAACTCGTTAGACCAAATTGAGAATACACAACATCCCTGTGGACCGACCCATACTCACCGGCTAGCTACCAAGTGACGCCGTTCTTGATTGCGGTAAAATTATATCTTTGATTCATCTTTTAAAAAGCGCAAGCACGCGAAACAACATAATCAATCAAGCACTAGAATTTGAAGTCGGAGATCACGCATTCCTGAAGATTTCCCCTACCCGCTGAGTTATCAGGTTTGGAGGTCGCGGGAAACTCAGTCCCCGTTTCATCAGACCTTTTGAGGTGCTAGAGCGAGTAGGAGAGATGGCCTATCGACTTGCCTTGCCTCCATCGCTAGCTGGTGTGCACAATACCTTCCACGTATCTCAGTTGTGGCGTTTTGTTCGGGATGAGAGCCATGTTCTGGACTATTCAGAGTTAGCTTTGGGTACCGACCTATCTTACGAGGAGCAGTCCACCACCATTCTCGACCACAGAGAAAAGGTGCTGAAAAATAAAGTCATTCCATTGGTCCGAGTGTCTTGGGGCGGTCGTTCCCCAGAGGAATCCACCTGGGAGCGTGAGGAGGATATCCGTGCATGTTTTCCACATCTATTTGTATAGTGCAGTTGTTTCATTGTTTCCTTTTAAATTTCGAGGACGAAATTTTTGTATGGAGGGTATGATGTAAATTTCCGGTTCCATCAATAAAATTTCTGCAATTTTTTTTCCATATTTTCCAAGTCCCCTTGAATGTATTCTATTTTTCTCTGCATTTGTGTTTGAATTGAGATGCTTAGGGTTCAAATATTAAAACCTTTCTAAACCAAAGAAATAATAAAGCCCAAGAGAAAAAAATAAATATATAAATAAACCCCTAACTCCTGGCCCAACCCCTTTTCCTGGCCCATACCTTTCCTATACCCGTACCCGACCCGTTATCCTCTCTTCCCCACTCCTTTTTCATTTTCCCGCCTCTTCGTCTTCCTCCCACGTTGCCCCACGCTCCACGCCGTGCCCCCGTTCGTCGCCCCACGTCCCCACGCCTCTACCTACGATATCGCGCGCACCGCTCACCCATCTCGACCTCGTCTCTCTAACTCTCTCCTCCCCTTCACTCTTGTTCACTTTCTCTCTTTTCCCGTTTTCTCCATTGCCCACACCCATCACCCAAGCCAAGATCACCAACCTCGACCCGAGCATCATCATCATCATTGTCTCGTCCAACCGCCGACCAAACTCCAGCTGAGCCCAACTCCTACAACCACTGTCTTCATCGCTTTAACCCCCTTCCAGAGCCCCCACTCCAAGCTTCTTTGTCCCCATCCCCAGCCAACTCCGACGACGAACCCAAGCTCCCTTCCACGGCCGCCTGCCACCTTCGACCATCGTGCGACCCCCCCGGCACCATCATCATCACCATCGTTGCCGTCGCCACAACCGCCGCAGCACCCTCCTTCCCGCGCCTCCTACTTCGAGCACCAGTGCCATCCCTTGCCATCATCATCTCTTCCTTCGACAGCCAACACCTACAACCGCCATCGTCAAGATCACCACCTCCTCACCTCACCTGCACACCCGACCTCGACGCCAAGAACCCAAACTCGAGCCGAGGCCGCGAACCCTAGCCGCGCCGTTCGTGGCGCGATCTTGCCGTTGCTGCTGCCATGCATCGTCAACTCGTCATCAGGCAAGTACACTACTTGCTTCATGCTAAATTGATCTATTACAATTCGAAATACTAATGAATTCCGTGTATACAATTCGTGCAAATTAATATGATGCAAGTGTTTGATGCCAAACCCGAGAGGAAAAACCCCGTTAAATTGACAAAAAATGATCACATAGGTTGTCCCGTATATTAATGAATATCGTGTTATAATTTGGTTGAAAAATACAGTCGTTACGGACGTGATCGGTCATTCTCATTCAAGCCCGTTAAAACTGAAATTTTCCGCGTCTGAAACTTGTAAAAATCACAACTAATTGAATATAGATTGGAATGTTGCGTTCGAGGGCTCAAATCGAAGCCGACTCAATGAACTAGAACCCCATAAGAGTTTTAATTTGTTTCTATGCTAAAAAAAAGACGGAAACTGGTGCGGAGTTCTGCTCTGGACTGCAGTCCAGAGCAGTGCTGTTGATTCTCATCTTGTAACGCTTACCCTCTGCTGCTTGAACATGTTATATTGAGTAATCCTATACCATAGTGATGATGAAACAGTTATCTAACTAATGAATGTGATTTCATCCCTTTTCACTGTCGTTTACTATTTAAACTGTATTTTAGATTAACAGGACGTATAGCAGTCCCAAACAGGGACAGAACTTATACCTCATTGTTGTACAGTAAATAACTTCTGACGTAGAGACGCGATCGAGAATCCGTCTGGTGCGTTGGAAATCCAATTGATAAACCTAAATTTTTTTCAACTATAGCGTTGCCTAATTTTGATCCCAACAGGGTGAAAATTGTGTTGCGAAATGGACATTCAGTTCAGAAACTGAATTTCCAGCAGCGAACACTTAAAATGGAACGGCTATAACTTGCAAACCCGAAATCCGATTGCCTTGAAATAAATTTTGGTGAACTTCCGACTGAGTTTACTTACTACCTCCTTTGTATCATTTTACTGAATTTTTAATGTATGATTTAAGGCAATTTTTATAATTTCATAAGATGTATAATAGCTCGTATTACACATGATTTGTTAACTGCATAAATGCACATATTTTACCCGACTGCCATACTTCTAGTGTTAGTGCGTGTTATTATTCAGTGTACAATGCATTGTCGTGCATGAATGGTATCGGTTTAGGAGTGTCAACTACACCAGTGAAAAAGTGAATGATTCATGACAGTGAACAGTGACTAAAACTGTGTTATTGGTACGTACTTGTACACGACTAGACCATACTCATAAATAGTGTAAACCTGGAGAAAAAGGGGGAATCGAAGTGGAAAGAGAATTGTATTTAGCGAGGACAGTAATTTAGAGGATGATCATTCGAACGACTCTTATATATATTAGGTTAGGCCTAGCAGTCCGGCTGACAGGGTTATGTCCCGGGCGATAGCGGGCCGTAGTCTCGGGTATATACGAGACCCTCGTTAAACATGATCCTCCTTTCCACCATTCGATTTCAAATATGACTTAGAGACTGATAGGGACACAGATCATACATTGCATCAGTTAGTGACATATTGACTACCTGCATTTTATCTCCACTGTTATTACTTTCTTTTCTTATTTCTTGTCACTATTATAATATTGCTATAACGTCACTCTGACGACCTGAGTATGCATGCTCAGACCTCGAGGAAGAACCAGTACAGGAGTCAGACTTGCCCTTCGAGCTTGCATAGATTTAGTCGGGAGTACCTTCATTACCTTTACTGCTTTCTCTAAAGAAACCTTGTATTCACACTTGGTTAGTAGTTCTTTTTCTTGTTTTATTGTAAATTGTGAACAATGAAAGTTGATGTAATAATTTAGTGATGTATTTCCTTGACTTCTGTGCTTTGTTTACTGATTACCATATAATGCTAGAAGCCGAAGTGTGACTACGGCGGGATTATTCCTTGACCGTAGGAGCATGGCTGGCCTAATCATCCCTCGTTTTTCGTATTTTGGGAAGCGGGGCGTGACAGCATATAACTGAGCGATGATACAAATTGCGAGAATAGAATACAGTATCTCATACTGGTATTATTCTCGGTCCCGCACATATCACATACGTGCTCCTATTTCGTTTCGTCTGAGCCAGGAAACCTCTGTGTAGGACTCTAAAGACTCGTCAATACGCCGGCAGTAGGTGGTGATCATATCAGTCACCCACAAGCCGCAAGCGGTCTGCTAAACATAACGGCCATCCGGGTATTGAGCGATTAGAAGATCAAAGAGCAAGCCTGCTCACACTCCTGTGAATCCAATCAGTAACACTTACCGCACAGTTCGGTCTGTTCGTCTGATATTTCGCATATCTAGCCTAGGGGCGGTCAACGTCAGACCCCAATAGCTTGATAAGTCATGCCGATATAAGGTCCATAACGTGCGTGAAACTACTGATAACACTTACCAGCAAATCACATCTACCCTGGCCAGTGATTTCAGTTATGGCCAATCGAGCATAGCGCAACATCAACCCCCAATACCGGGAGAGACGAATCCCTTCCTATCGCTCATTGCCTCCATGTGACTCGGGACTGTACCCAAAAACCACCTGTTTGTACGATTCAGTAGAGCCGTGGTAGGGTGGAAATCAAAGCACAGTGGGAGACACACAAGACTCTATGATGATCTCGGGTCAACAGATTAAGCTGCACCAGTGTCACCAGAAAACTGCCATCTGAGGTGAGGTATAATACCATCTGGGAGTTCTCGGCGAGTCCGTTCAGTGTACCCAGTCTCCACTGAGCACCCGTATACTATCTCTGATGTCAAACACCAATGGATATGGGAACATCCATTGCCCATCACATGGGTCGAGAAGATATACGCTAGTCTACTATGGAATATCGATGCCCCGTCTCGATATTCCCATGACTAAGAACATTGAAGGATGTACTCATGGACTACCCATGCCCCACTAGTATGATCTGCATCATAATCCTGGAAGTCGAGTACACATCCTAAGGGTTTTATCAACATGTAACAGAGAGACAATAAGTGTACATGTTAAGATAAAGAGCAACCAGATAGCGTACTATCATGTCGAGCAAGAAAGTCCTCCCTATATATGTCCCAGCATCCACTACAATATACATCTCATATACAGTAATGGCCTCTATGGCATATATATAACTTACAATCTCCCACTTGCACTAGGGCCATCATGTAGCAGTGGTTGTAGTATCTCATACTCAACCATCCCATAAAAGTCTCTCTCTGGGAAAAGGCCTTCGTGAGTGGATCCGCCGTGTTGTCCTCTGAGTCTACTCTCCTAACCTCGATCTCTCTGGAGATCAACCATCTCCATGATCAGGTGATACTGCCTTAGAATACGTCTGGGTCACTGACGGGATGGAGGGGTTCCTGGGGCAAAGCCACAGCTCCATTGTAACACAATGGTATGAACCTTGTTCATCTCATGAACAAATATACACCCAGATTATCTCTTTGGTAGCATCTTTGATAGCGATGTATCCGGCCTTTTATCGTCTAGTATGCCACGGTATCTAGCTTGGAACTCTTCTAATATACCGTCCCTCTACTGAGGCTAAAGACAATGCCTGCGACTAACATTCAGTCATTCTTACCACCCTGGAAGCTATCCAGTGATTCTCCCCAGGATCGATTGATACCATCTCACTACTCCTAGTGAGAATCCTAACATCCACTTAGATCTATCTCATAGATTCAGATCCCAGGATTTAGGAGGTATCACCTAAATCCTATATAGAGAATCAATATGATAAAAGTATAGGGTTCCTAGGCACACTAATGAAGTCTCACAACAGATCAAACATCCCCAATTCAAATTTATCATGTGCCTACAAACCCTAATACGGATCGTTAACTAGATAATGAGGCGATGCAAGCAAGTAAACTACTTTATTGCTAAAGGAAAGAGACTACAACCTTTGTAGATCCGGTCCTCCACCTCCTAGGCTCCGTGATGACGTCCCTCCACTGTCCATATCGGATCCCGGACTCTAGCATCGGCTTCATCGGAGAAATGGGCGGGCTAGGTCGTCGACTTCGATGCCGAAGATGATCTACGTCGAGGCAACTCAATATCAAACTCCAACTTCACCAAGTCATGAAACTTGTGAAGAAAACACCCTATACTACTTGGCAAGTGGTAGAGGATGAAGAAATAGGAAGTGGGTTCACTTTAGAATTGGATTTCTCACTCTTTTTCTCATGTTGCCATTGATGGAGGCAAGGTTTCTTCTTTGTTGAAGAAGAAGAAGAAGAAGAAAGAATATGATAAGTTATATTCAAAATAGAAAATAAAATGAATACTTATCATATGGCAACCATGGTTAGGTGTAGAGAATAGACTATGGTTAGTTTGAATGGTTAGGGTTAAGCATGAGACAAAAATGGTGGACTTGTTCAAAGCTTCATGAAGCTTCAACAAGCAAACAAAGAAAGCCACCATTTCTTATTTATCTTTCCGAAATGAAAAAAATAAATAAATGAATAAGAAAAATGTAAACCCTAATCATTAACTTAACCATGGTTTAATTCTTTACATACACCCAAACTTTCATGTATCATCAAACATGATACAATCTTGTGCACAAAAATATATCACATATACAATGTGCATTTCAAGTGAGAAAATCCATTTAAAGTGAACCAATACTAGTTAATGCAAAGTAATATATCAAATATATAATTATACATTAAATCATTAAATCAACACTTGATTCAATGATCCGGTCATGTCGCATATAACCGACTAGTATCCAATGTATCGACTTATCGAATCAATCCTTGATTCGATAACTAGGTTATATCGCATACAACCATTCGATACATTCATCGCGAGAATAGAATACGGTATCACATACACGCATTATTCTCGGTCCCGCACATATCTCATATGCGCTCCTATTTCGTTTCGCTTGAGCCAGGAAACCTCTGTGTAGGACTCTAAAGACTCGTCAATACGCCGGCAGTAGATGATGATCATATCAAGCACCCACAAGCTGCAAGCGGTCTGCTAAACGTAACGACCACCCGGGTATTGAGCGATCAGAAGATCGACGAGCAAGCCCGCTCACACTCCTGTGAATCTAACCAGTAACACTTACCGTACAGTCCGGTCTGTTCGTCTGATATGTCGCATATCTCACCTAGGGGTGGTAAACGTCAGACCCCAATAGCTCGATAAGTCATGCCGACGTGAGGTCCATAACATTCGTGAAACTACTGATAACTCTTACCAGTATATCACTGCAACCCTGGCCAGAGATTTCCTGTTATGGCCAGTCGTGCATAGCGCAACATCAACCCCCAATACCGGGAGAGACGAATCCCCTCCTATCGCTCATTGCCTCCATGTGAATCGGGACTGTACCCAAAAACCACCTGTTTGCACGACTCAGTAGAGCCGTGGTATGGTGGAAATCAAAGCACAGTGGGAGACACACAAGACTCTATGACGATCTCGGGTCAACAGACTAAGCTGTACCAGTGTCACCAGAGAACTGCCATCTGACGTGAGGTATAATACCATCTGGGAGTTCTCGGCGAGTCCGTTCAGTGTACCCAGTCTCCACTGAGCACCCGCATACCATCTCCGATGTCAAACACCAATGGATATGGGATCATCCATCGCCCATCACATGGGTCGAGAAGATATACGCTAGTCTACTCTGGAATATCGATGCCCCGTCTCGATATTCCCACGACTAGAAACATTGAAAGATGTACTCATTGACTACCCAGACCCCACTTGTATGATCTGCATCATAGTCCTGGAAGTCGAGTACACATTCTAAGGGCTTTATCAACATGTAATCAGAGAGACAGAAAGTATACATGTTAAGATAAAGAGCAACCAGATAGCGTACTATCATGTCGAGCAAGAAAGTCCTACATATATATGTCCCAGCATCCACTACAATATACATCCAATGTACAGTAATGGCCTCTAGGGCATACATATAACTAACAATCTCCCACTTGCACTAGGGCCATCTGTAGCAGTAGTTGTAGTATCTAATACTCAACCATCCCCTAAAAGTCTCTCTTTGGGAAAAGGCCTTCGTGAGTGGATCCGCCGTGTTGTCCTCTGAGTCTACTCTCCTAACCTCGATCAACCTGGAGATCAACTATCTCCATGATCAGGTGATGTTGCCTCAGAATATGTCTGGGTCACTGATGGGACCAGGGTTCCAGGGCCAAAGCCACACTTCCATTGTCATATAATGGAAGGAACCTAGTTCATCTTATGAACCAATATACATCCAAACTGCCTCTTTGGTAGTATCTTAAATAGCTATGTTAACAGCCTTTATCGTCTAGTTTGCCACGGTATCTAGCTTGGAACCCTTCCAACATACCGTCCCTTTACTGTGGGTAAAGACAATGCCTGCGACTGACATTCAGTCGTCCTTATCACCCTGGAACCTTTCCAGCGATTCTCCCTAGGATCAACTGATACTATCTCACTATAGCTAGTGAGAATCTTGTAAGTGCACGGCGGCGCCCCGGCCTCCATCCCGAGGCCAAATGCGGAAGCGATGGTTAACTTTAAAATTTCTTGAACCGGCACCACCGCGCACTAAAACCCGGATCGGACCATTAACTAGTTCTAGCTAACTACAAGATGGGAATAGAGATATACCGAGTGATCCGAGTCCTCCGGTCTTCTCGTCGTCGTCCTGATCTCCCACGGAATGTCCGGTCTCCACCTCCTCGCCGGAAGGGCACCACGTCTCCTGCTTCTTTTACGGGCTCCCGCCTCTATACCGAGGCAACTCGGGCACGAAGTTGGCGAGCCGACGTGCCCAAGGTTTGCTGTAGAATAGTGTAGAGATCTATATCTCATTTGGGGTTTGTATGGAGTTGTCTTTTGAGATGGTGGAGGAATGGAGTTTTGGAGATGGAGATAAATGGATTTTGTGCAATACAAATGAACCAAAAACCCCTCACCAAAAAATGGGACAGCCCTCCCCTTGTTCCTTGGCCGGCCAAGCATTAGCAAGAGAGTGAGAGAGTGAGGGAGGGTAACAAAGAGGTAGCCACAAGAATAATGTAAGAGAGAGAAAAAGCCATCATAATAAGTAATGATCACAAAGAAACTCCAACACTCATACTACCATCATTACCCAACAAAGGTCAAGCCATCATGAAAACTATCATGAAGCAAAAAGTCAAGTGATCATGACACAACAAAATGCAAAGAACACCCTCCACAAATGCTTATTTGCACAAATGCAAATAAGCCCTCCTCCACCAATCTTCGGCCAATGAAAGATACAAAGAAATATGGCCGAAACGGAAAGCAAACTGGCAACTCCAGAAAACTGGTCCCGTAGTAAATTACAGGAAAACCCCGATACTGTGTATACACACCCGCATCTGTATTCCGACCGAAATACAAATGCAATGAGACAAAATCTCCACTGTACTATACTAGAATCCGGCTTAAACCAAAGCCGGATAATAATATCCGTTCGATCCTGATCCGTGCAATACCGCACGTATTTGATCGAACCCTGCCATATCTCCATACGGCCTCTACAGCGTTTCGCCCGAAAACTTGAGCAACTGAATGTGGGGGACTCTAAAGACTCGTCAACACCTTGGTTGTGGATTTAACCACTAGCACGTCAGAGGTATAAGCCAATACGTAACGGGCTACCAAGTATTGACTAAAAGGGACGTCGATGAGCGAACTCATCCTGACACCCTACTGAGCCTGTCAGTGACAATATCCATACAGTCCGGTCCGTCCGTCAATGAGCATCGCATGGCGGGCCTAGGGGGTTGGTAAAGTCAGACCCCCAAAAGCGGTACAAGTCGTTTCGGAGTGTAGCCCAGAACACCCTGAGATACTACTGGAATACCTACCAGTAAATCTCCTGCCTCGGCTGAGGGCTTCGTGTAATAGCTCTCCTAGACACAGTGTGACCTCACCCCCAATACCGGGAGAGACGAACCCCTGAAGATCCGCTCACTGCCTTCATGTGGCTCGGGACTGCACCCAACTAAAACCTGTTTGCACGTCTCCTTTGAGCGTGGTAGGGTAGTAATCAAAGTACAGTGGGAACTCACACGAGACAAATGACGATCCCCAGGTCGATGAACTAACCTGTACACATGTCACCAGGGAACTGCTATCTGACGTCAGGTATAAGACCAACTAGCATGTTCCCGGCGAGTCCTGTCCGGTGTACTCATAACCCAATGAGCACCTGTATACATCTTAGGTGAACCAACTGACACCAGTGGCTTGTGAGACCGGCCACCGCCCCTCGTCGGGGTCTCGACTGTATACACTAGTCTACTCTGGAGTATCGATGCTCTGTCTCGAAACTCCCACGACTAGGGACCTTTTAAGGATGTGCTTATAGACCCCAGCTCCCACTTATATGATCGCCCTCATACTGCTGGTGGTCAAGCAAGAATCCTAGGGGCTCTATTAACGTGTAATAGCGACATGTCAGGTCACCTAAAGCAGTACACGATGATAAAGATAAACCGGATAGCATACTATCATCTCGAGTAAGACTGTCCTACTGGGACAGGTCCTCCCTCAATCATTGCAATCACGTGCCTGTGATCCAATAATTGACTCTGAGGGCACTATCTCTAACAATCTCCCACTTGCACTCAAGGCTAATTATTGTGATATCGCATACTCACAGCCCGTGTGATACCGAACACCCAACTCCTCTACTAGTCAGTCTCACAAAGCCCGTTTGCGAAACTATTGCGTTCGAGGAATAGCCTCAGTGAGTGGATCCGCTTTGATGTTTCTTTCTATGTCTCTCTATATCTCAAGTTCGCGGAGAAAGCCATCTCCCGAAATGAGCAATACCTGTCTTAGAATGTGTCTGGATGTCTGATGGGACCTAGCTCATAAGTGAACTCCAAATCCAAACTTTTTAGACTGTATCGTCAACTGAACTTAATCCGTATCCTGCACCATGCCTCCCTCAGTATTGCCTTGGATCACCTGTCCAAAATACTGCCCCTCGTCAGAAGGAAAACTATAACTCTGACAACCTCCTTATCGTCCAGGTCACCTTGGAAGCCTGGAATGATAACTGTCTTCCGAATGAGTCTGTCGTTATCATATCCCTAGAACATTCACTTATGTTCTAAAACTTCTTCCGACTTGTTTCTCTAGGATAGGATCAATGTCAACTTATTGCATCTAGTGCAAGAATAACATCTGGTGTGGTACTTGACATCTCATGATTGACTCAATTGCCTGAGCAAGTGATCTGCCAATCATGCACATCCCTCTCCCCTTTAGTCTGTAAGACACCTTTAGAGAGGGTGACTCCATCACCTGCAGGTACACCACCATGCCAGGAGTCGTCCATTCTAAATACTCTTAGAATGCTGTCTAAGTACCCTGATTGGGAAACCACCCAAATCTAGATCTAAAACCATAAATCCAGTAACCAGTATGTCTGATATAATGTCCAAGTCCCAAGTGGAGAAACCACTGTGTGACGACCAAAGTATAACCGATTGTAGTATAGGAGTTTCTTTTCCTACTCTGTGTATGTCATCCAAATACCAGGATATCACACCCTACTACCTTCTCAACAGATCCATCCCCTATTCTGATGAAGTCAAACCTATGACTGTCACATCAGAAATGGATGATCTCTCTCCGCTATATCTGCTTTAGTCTATAAATAGACATAAGCCACTTGTCCACCAATGCTTCCGCTGCTCCCACTGACTATGACAACCCTCCGGCAGAGTCATATACACGTACGCTTCTGAAGCAAGTTTAGAACGACGCTATACTCATCCTTCCGCCGGGTCTCGCAGCCTGGAACAACAGCAATGGCAAGTGTGGGTAAACAAGAACTTCCCTGTCACCGTCCTTGAGGCTACCAGAGTACCTCTCGGGTGCCTGAAGTTACCCACCGTATCTGCGGAGTGGCCAATGGAATGTCAAACCAGATTGAATCTTTAGGTTCCTATGAAATCTTCAGTAATCGTTTGTGGTTCTGGAATCACTTCCAGTTCTACCATACTCCCACTACTGTTTTCTGAAAAAATCCATTTTTATTAAAACTGTGGCGAGTCTAGAACAATATTTCTATTGATCTGCCAGATGGTAGAAAGTCAACCCTCGTCATAGCCTGGGTCAACCCATAAACAGCCATTACAAAAACGTGCCTTGAGTTATCCAGAATTTGGTTTTAATCATAAGCCGGACAACTCCCCGTACCTTAACATCGTTAAGATATGAACTGTTCTATATCCAATATAGAACCAGAGGCACTGATTTAATTGAACCAGATTCAAATCATGCAGCTGTCTCCAGTGCATGTCAACTAAATGGAAAGAGGCCGATCAGTGTTACTCAACTTAGGAATGCTTCCAATTATGAATAACCTGAAAGAGAAGCAAGATCTCTTAATCATTACTATCATCTGAATACCATATACAAGTATCTACATCTTCGATTACTTTGAAGAATCCCGATACTTGCAACACCTGGTTCTCTACTTTATTCAAATACCTATAACTTCTCAAAATTCAGACCCTGTGTTTCCACGAAACACCTGTCTAAAAACTAGAGAAGTCATAAGTAAATCGAATATAGTACGAGGACCAACCCCTCTGTCCTGATGGACCCTGGACAACATACAATACTCTGTATAAGTCCCTTGAGTCTGATAACTCATTCCCTGTGTGTCGTAGGTTAAAAACTGTACTTATGGTTAAGAAGAATTACACCGCTGTTTAATGCTCCTTACCTAACCATCCACTGATATAGGTAAATGTCACTGACATAATTTCAAAAAGGTATATCTCACTCTATAAAAATAGACGTACAGATATATCAATTTGAAATTGGTGCATAACAGCGGATATTCAAAACCAAATATTTGCCGACCGGCAAACAGTCCAGGTGACTTCCTCAAATATCACCGATTACAACGAATCCCGATATAATGAGGATGATCACCCAATTCCCAACAACTTACTCCCACTCATCATCTGTAAAACCATACAGATATGAGAATCATACCTGGTAAATACATATCCTGGAGAAAGTGTCTAATTGGGAAATCAGTTTTCCTTTAACAGTACACAGTGAAACTGAAACATTGAAATGTTTCGATGGGGTATCCCGGTATTCCTAGTAATGCCTCTTCCAGATTCACGACTGTAACCGTATAGTTCTTTGCCACCTCTCCAAATCCCTTTACATGTCTTTAGTCATTACCTTCCGCACACCCCTTAGGCCAAATGGTTTTCTTCCTTCCCTACCGTTCGGCACCAGCCTATGGTTTGGAAGAAGACTATCCAATAAGCATAATGGGTGTACTGTCCTAATCCTAGGAGCACTCGCAATGCGAGAGAAGGTGAAGATAAAAGACAACCGAATAAACCTTATTCCTATTTCTCCTGAACCAGAATCCATCCCCGAACTGGAACAAGTTCCTTTCGAGTTCGTATATAACCATACGATGGAGTATCCAATAAACTGTGGATCTTCGTAGTGATACGGAGTGTCCTGGAGAAATACAAAGGTGAAGTGGGAGTGGTAATGAAATACCTGGTTTGGTCGTGAATATCAGTTGCAATTTACTTTGCCCTCTTACTAATCCCTTGCTTTGTCTTGACTTAATACCTTCTGCACACCATCGTTATGCTAATTGGTTTTCTTCATTCCCCACCGTTCGGCACCAGCCTAAGGTTTGGGAGAAGACTATCCAATTTGCGTAATAGGTGTACTACTCCTAAACCAAGGAGTACTCGCAACCTGAGAGAAGGTAAAAGGAAAAGACAACTGAATAGTTCTATCCGTTTTCTCCAGAACCTGAAACCATCCTCGAATAAATACTTTCGAGTTCGTATCTAACCATACGATGGTTTTGTCCAATGGAAGTGGACGTTCGTAGTAATACGGGGTGTCCAGGAGAAAAGGGTAAAAGTAGGAGTGGCAATGAGGTTCGCAACTCTGACAATCCAAAAGCCAGTGTTTAAGAAGGTTCGGTCAATTTTGGTCTCTGAGTCATAGTCTTAGGGTCGTGTCAATGGTCACTGCCGAAGAGAGAGAGAAAAGAAACACTCAGCGTGCACTCTATCCTAGATCAGAATGGTTACCAATTTATCTAATCTGGAAACCTCCCACTGTACCTCAAATTCTCCTCCAAACCTGAAAGAAGAATTAGTCGGGGTCACCCGAGGAGTAAACTAACTCATCAGTGGGAATCGGGATCCAACTATCATCGCATGATAACGTGACGGAATCTGCTCACGGTGTCACACTCCAGAAGGTATGCACATATCTGGCAAGTTTCAGTTTCTTTAGAAACTCCCGATGTGATTTTTACCCCATGCTCTTATGACCTTGACTTTGGCCAACAAATCATAAGTCACATGTCAAGTTATACCCGTCATTCTCCAGGTTAATTTGAGCCCACCCGTACAAGCCCTTGACTTTGGCCAACAAGGCTATACGACTGCCCCAAACCAACGCATCTATCTATGCTGCATATGAATACCCCAATAGCTACCAAACACTGTGCCTTGACTTTGGCCAACAAACACAGCTTGAATACTGTTGACCACCCATATGAAACGACGGAAGGCTACGAATGGTTTCTGGCGAAAACCTTTAACGTAATGAACTTGATATCGTTGAAGGAACGTATAGCTTTATAAAAATATAGTGACGAAAACCTTTGCTAAAGAGGTCACTCCCGGTGAAGGGATCTCGGCTCTTTCCCCGTAGAATGAGGTGCAGGATATTCCAACTGAATACCACGGTGCAAAGCAAAAGTAATCAGCTATAATGAAGTCGTTTCCCTGACGCAAACTCTTTGTCCAAGGGGTCACTCCCGGTGAAGGGATCTCGGCCCTTGCCTCGTCGACTGAGGAGCAGGATATTCCAACTGAATACCACGATGCAAAACAAAAGAGAACGTCCTTGCAATAACAGCTTTTTGAAAAGTGTTCCAACAACATCAGATTAGGTTTGTTTTTAACTTGCATTGATCCGAATCAATGCAGTCCCATCAATTGATCACACCACAAAGAACGAAAATAATATGACGTACGTATATGCCATCCGCATTCGCCACTGGGTCCCGTCACTACCCGTTAGGTTAGCTAACTAACGACAGAGCGGGGACTGGACTAGCGCGGATGCAAAACATATACAACATCTACTAATATATATACCAATATATTATATTTCGCTCAAGGCGTGATAAAATGCAACATCACAGAAATGTACAGCATCACAGAACAATACAGACATCTGGGATCCCCGGGTTTCACTGAGCCACTACTGAAACCCGACGTTCCCCTGGTCTTGTGGATAGCCTGTGCAATGAAATCCTAGACCCCTACGGGCGCAGCAAGTTACCCGCCAAAACCTGAAGCGAGGCAGCTCCCTTCAGCAACGTGAATGGACCACCCAGCACTTCACGGAATCCGGTAACTTGGGCACCCCTCCTGGGTCAACCTTTACCCCCTACGAGTGCGGCGAATAGCCCGCCAATTCTAGAGTGAAGCCCCTTCCGTCTCAATGCCATGAGATGCGGTCTTGTTGCCTTCTAGAATTCGGCTATCCGTGCACCCCACCTTGGGGTAATCCTAGTACAGAAAGTAAAATATATATACAACGGGTACATCGACCGCAACCTGGTCGTGCCCCAAAATAATAATACAAACAGGCAGTGACGGCAGTCCACATGTCGGACGTTCGCCCCGCAATATCAAATGTACATAATACAACCACAACTGTACTAGCATTGCATCCAGGCTATCCCCCACGACCGATCCGCAACATCACAGCATAACACAGAACATCAACGTAAAAGTCACGTTCGCAAATCCGTCTAACCGGGCTATAGCAGTTAGACAGGATTTACCGATCGAGTGACATTCACGGTCGCATATATAATGTAAATACTGTGAACTAATGTATTTAAAATATCCGATCGATCAAATTTTACCAAGTGGGCCCCCAAGTACTACTGTAGCACATCAAGAAATTCTGGGCCCAAAAATAATATTCCAAAACCCCTATTTCCAAGTCAGGAGCTTTCTGCAAAATTTTGGTACACTGAACAGTTCAAGTCGCGGCGGAACCGCGGCCCATGCATGGGTTTGGCCGCGGTTCCGCGGTCGTTTAGACTGTTCACGAGACCAAATTTTCCCAGAACTCTTAGAATTTCCTACACATCATTCTGAAACAACCTGAAAAATTTTTGGACTTCAAAAAAATTTCGACAGAAACTGATGTGAAGAAAAATACGGTTTTTGGAAAATTGTTCGATCGGAAATGTAAAACACATTAGACAAAACTAGACTATGTTAATGGCGAGGCTCTGATACCACGGTAAGTGTACGGCGGCGCCCCGGCCTCCATCCCGAGGCCAAATGCGGAAGCGATGGTTAACTTTAAATTTTCTTGAACCGGCACCACCGCGCACTAAAACCCGGATTGGGCCATTAACTAGTTCTAGATAACTACAAGATGGGAAGAGAGATATACCGAGTGATCCGAGTCCTCCGGTCTTCTCGTCGTCGTCCCGATCTCCCGCGGAATGTCCGGTCTCCACCTCCTCGCCGGAAGGGCACCACGTCACCTGCTTCTTTTACGGGCTCCCGCCTCTATACCGAGGCAACTCGGGCACGAAGTTGGCGAGCCGACGTGCCCAAGGTTTGCTGTAGAATAGTGTAGAGATCTATATCTCATTTGGGGTTTGTATGGAGTTGCCTTTTGAGATGGTGGAGGAATGGAGTTTTGGAGATGGAGCTAAATGGATTTTGTGCAATACAAATGAACCAAAAACCTCTCACCAAAAAATGGGACAGCCCTCCCCTTGTTCCTTGGCCGGCCAAGCATTAGCAAGAGAGTGAGAGAGTGAGGGAGGGTAACAAAGAGGTAGCCACAAGAATAATGTAAGAGAGAGAAAAGGCCATCATAATATGTAATGATCACAAAGAAACTCCAACACTCATACTACCATCATTACCCAACAAAGGTCAAGCCATCATGAAAACTATCATGAAGCAAAAAGTCAAGTGATCATGACACAACAAAATGCAAAGAACACCCTCCACAAATGGTTATTTGCACAAATGCAAATAAGCCCTCCTCCACCAATCTTCGGCCAATGAAAGATACAAAGAAATATGGCCGAAACGGAAAGCAAACTGGCAACTCCAGAAAACTGGTCCCGTAATAAATTACAGGAAAACCTCGATACTGTGTATACACACCCGCATCTGTATTCCGACCGAAATACAAATGCAATGAGACAAAATCTTCACTGTACTATACTAGAATCCGGCTTAAACCAAAGCCGGCTAGTAATATCCGTTCGATCCTGATCCGTGCAATACCGCACGTATCTGATCGAACCCTGCCATATCTCCATACGGCCTCTACAGCGTTTCGCCCGAAAACTTGAGCAACTGAATGTGGGGGACTCTAAAGACTCGTCAACACCTTGGTTGTGGATTTAACCACTAGCACGTCAGAGGTATAAGCCAATACGTAACGGGCTACCAGGTATTGACTAAAAGGGACGTCGATGAGCGAACTCATCCTGACACCCTACTGAGCTTGTCAGTGACAATATCCGTACAGTCCGGTCCGTTCATCTATGAGCATCGCATGGCGGGCCTAGGGGGTTGGTAAAGTCAGATCCCTAAAAGCGGTACAAGTCGTGTCGGAGTGTAGCCCAGAACACCCTGAGATACTACTGGAATACCTACCAGTAAATCTCCTGCCTCGGCCGAGGGCTTCGTGTAATGGCTCTCCTAGACACAGTGCGACCTCACCCCCAATACCGGGAGAGACGAACCCCTGAAGATCTGCTCACTGTCTCCATGTGGCTCGGGACTGCACCCAACTAAAACCTGTTTGCACGTCTCCTTTGAGCGTGGTAGGGTAGTAATCAAAGTACAGTGGGAACTCACACGAGACAAATGACGATCCCCAGGTCGATGAACTAACCTGTACACATGTCACCAGGGAACTGCTATCTGACGTCAGGTATAAGACCAACTAGCATGTTCCCGGCGAGTCCTGTCCGGTGTACTCATAACCCAATGAGCACCTGTATACATCTTAGGTGAACCAACTGACACCAGTGGCTTGTGAGACCGGCCACCGCCCCTCGTCGGGGTCTCGACTGTATACACTAGTCTACTCTGGAGTATCGATGCCCTGTCTCGAAACTCCCACGACTAGGGACCTTTTAAGGATGTGCTTATAGACCGCAGCTCCCACTTATATGATCGCCCTCATACTGCTGGTGGTCAAGCAAGAATCCTACGGGCTCTATTAACGTGTAATAGCGACATGTCAGGTCACCTAAAGCAGTACACGATGATAAAGATAAACCAGATAGCATACAATCATCTCGAGTAAGACTGTCCTACTGGGACAGGTCCTCCCTCAATCATTGCAATCACGTGCCTGTGATCCAATAATTGACTCTGAGTGCACTATCTCTAACAAATCCTAACATCCATTTAGATCTATCTCATAGATCCAAAACCCAGGATTTAGGAGGTATCACTTTGATCTTATTGGAGAATCCTTGTGATAAGAGGAGATCGACCGATCGTAGTATAGGAAACTCTTTTCCTATCAAGAGTATGTTGTCTACATATAATACGAGGATGACCACCTTACTCTCTACTACCTTTTTGTACATACAAGGTTCATCTACCATTTTGATGAAGTCAAACACTTCGACTACTACATCAAAACAGACGTTCCAACACCGCGATACCTGCTTTATTCTGTAAAGCAACTTGCACACGTTTCCGCTGCTCCCACTGTTTACGAAGCCCTCTGGCTGTGTTCTTATAGACGTTCTCTTCTAAATCACTATTTAGAAAAGTAGTCATGGCACCCAACCACCAGATATCGTAGTCATGGTATGTAGCAATGGCAAGTAGGATCTGGATGGACTTAAGCATAGTCCCTGGAAAAGGTTTCATCGTTGTCCACGCCTGGTCGATGACGAAAACCTTTAACAAGTCTAGCTTTGAAAGTCTCAACTTTTCCATCTACACCAAGTAATCTTCTCAAGATATACTTGCTCCTGATGGGGATTTAACCCTTCAAATATAGCAACCAAAGTCTATACTTTGTTGGTGTACATGGATTCCGTCTCTGATCGCTAAGCATCCAGCCATTCTTACAGAGTCCCTACTCTCGATGGCCTGCTCGAAACTAGTTGGGTCATCATCTCATGATACATTCCTCGCTCCCACTGTCATCGAGAAACCGAGGTATCTCTCAGGCGGATGAGGAACCCTACTAGATCGGCGGAGAGGCTGAGGTTCGTCGGGAACTATTGAATCCTTTGGTTCTGTCAAATCATCAGCTGCAGTTTTGTATAGCTGGAACCTTTCCAATTCTACAGAACTGACCTTGCCTCGATATTGTCCGGATTTTGCTTTAGACATAGGCCGGACAATCCTAAATCTTAACTTACTTAAGAGATAGGCTCTTCCCATACCATATCTCATATGGAATGGTAGGCACCGATTTGAGTCGAATCTAATTCAATAAGTATGCAGCTTCTCAAGTGCACAACCCCTAAAAGGAAATAGGTAACTCAGTAATACTCATCATAGAGCACACCATATCTAATATTATGCGATTGCTCCGCTCCGATACACCGTTATGCTGTGGTGTATTCAGAGGAGTAATACTGAGAGATAATCTTATTTTCCTTTAGAATAGTCCAAGGATTCCATGCACAAGTATTCTCCTCCCTGATCTTATCATAGGACATAATACTTATACCCGTATTTTGGTTCTCTACTTCCAACTTATATTCTGTGAATACCTCAAAAGCTTCGGACTTATATTTCAACAGGAACATATGACTGAATCTTGAGAGATTATCAGAGAATATAATGAAGTACAATAAACCAGTCCTGGCATGCGTAGACAGGAGAACTTACATACATCATCATGTATCAGTCCCAAGAGTTTACTAACTTTTCTCTGTTTCCAGTAAACGGAGCTATGGTCATCTAATCTTTGTGACATGACTAGCAAGTTTCACAAGATGTAAATTCAAACTGATTTAAATATGCATCTAAAATGTAACTTCAGCCAGTCGGGTCGCATTGATGTGACCTAGTCTACAATGCCTCAAGAAGGATCCGTTCATTTCTGAACTCTTCCTCTTGTGTGTGTTCTGTATACCAAGAACTGTAGTTTGATTTAGAACGTCAATGCTTTTAGATAACGCGCCTGAACCGATCAACTTTTGATATAGGAAATGTTCAAAACATTATCCATCAATACAAAATTATATCCTTCTTTACTAATAAAGAGACTGATATGATTTTGTATATCAGGTTCGGTATCTAATAGCATTTGTTCAGAATCAATGTATTGGTAATACAGGGTGACAGTGACCAATAGACTTGGCTGCAACACTTGCCCCGTTTTCTGTCTCATGAAACTTATCACCCGTTCTCAGTTTTTCTACCTTTTTGTAGCCCTATGTAACAGATTACATATCTGGGATTCTGATCCGGTATCAAATACCTAGGATGCAGAGGATACTGAGAAACAGTTCTTTGTAATGAACACACCCGAAGGAGATGCATCATATGCACTTTCTTCGTTTGGGCGGCAAAGGAATTCTGGTATTCCCCTATTTCCTGCTCTGTCTTATAACAATTATAAGTTGGAGCGGGACCAACGTTCCCCAGCTCAGTATAACAAGCGGGTTCGGTCAATACATCCATATTATTATCTTGATTAAGGCGTGATATGGTCGCTACCTGGAGAGAGAGAGAAGAAAACACTCTGCGTGCGCTCTTGCAAGATCAGATTGGTTATTTATTTTATCTAATCAGGATGGCTCCCACTGTTTTTATCAAATCTTCCTTCAAACCCTAAAAGGAAAGACTAGCCGGGATTAATTACACTCTACAAGTTCGCCAATCTTTCAGCCAGGCCAGTGTCAGTACTTTGAGGGAGGTTCCCCGTGCTTTCGCACGGACCTAATTACAGTAAACCTCGTTTTCCCAGAGGCGTAACCCCGTTGACACCTTTCTAGACACCTACTTGATCGGCTAATTGTAAAGTGCAAAACTCTCCCAGGAGTAACAATTACTCGCAGTGGGTATCGGGATCCATCTATCACATAGAAGGTATGCAATCTCATTGCAAATTTCAACACTTGAAACTCCCGATAATGGTTTTTACCCCTCGCACCTATGACCTCGGCTAAGGTCAACAAATCATAGGTACTAGTCAAGTTCTACCCGTCATTTCGTGATTAATTAGACCCACCCACATGACCCTTGGCTAAGGTCAACAAAGCCACATGACTGTCCTAACTAATTGCATCATATGCTGTATAGGAAGACATCACTTAGCTACCGCACACTACGCCTCGGCTATGGTCGACAAACGTAGCACGAATACTAAGTACTCTACTTTCTAAAATGACGGAGGGTTGCGAATGGTTTTTGTGAAAACCTTTAACGCTTTGAACTTGATCTCGTTGCGGAATCAAATGGTTTTTAAATGGAATGTTTTTGAGGCTTTTCTAGTTTTGCTAAAGGGGTCACTCCTGGTGAAGGGATCGTCGGCCATTTCCTCGTCGAATGAGGTGCGGAATATATCATATATATCACTGTGCAAAGCAGAAACTATAGAAGCAATCAAAAGACAAATCGAGGATTGTAGCATCTGCCAGTTATTGCTAAAGGAGTCACTCCCGGTGAAGGGATCTCGGTCCTTTCCTCATCGAATAAGGTGCAGGATGTTCTATAATGAACACCGCGATGCAAAGCAAGAACTGTAGCTACCTGTTTTATTTTTAAATTCGATTCCACAACATCAATTAGGTTTATTTTCTTTCATTAATCTCATTAATGAATATCCCATCATTTAAGTCCACCTAAACATCACAGATAAATATAACGTACGCTTATGCCATCCGCATTCGCCTCGATGTCCCGTCTACACCGTTAGGTTAGGTAACTAACGCCAGAGCGAGGCAGGGCTAGCGCGGGTGTAAAACATAAGCAACGCCTATATAATATATCATATATATTATATACTATATCTATCTGAACATATCATATGATCACATCACAGATAACGCAGCAGAAAATATCATATGAAATATTGGATATACTAGGACGTCCGTGTTTTCAATACGAGCCAGTATAAAACACGGATTCCACGGTCGTGATGAATAGCCAATCCCACACCCATAGACCCCTACGAGAGCGGCAAGCAACCTTACCAATTCTAGAGTTAGGAGACCCGGACTCGACTCCTCGAGTTGGTCTCCCACTGGACTCCAGAACCCGGTTATTTGTGCCCTCCTCCTTGGGTCTATCCTAGTGCAGAAAAGTAAATAATATACAATGGTGACATCTTCCGCAACCTGGAAGTGCCCCAATAAAAGAATATTACATACAAGTTTTTACATGAATGAAAAAGAAAAACACTCATCTCACATAAAAAAAACCCGGCTATTCAAACACGACGATCCAATATAACATATCCAGCAACACATAACATCACATGTCATCAACGTAAGTAAATATGCGCATCCCAATTGTCGTTGACATATAGCAACGAAACCGGCGATATCACATATTACACTTACGGTCACAGAAAAGAAAGTGTAAAACTACAACAGTTGGAATCCGCAACCTCTTTAGACATGGCATGCCTAATCAAATGAATTCCTTAGACATCGCATGCCTAACAATTATAAGCCCCGCATTTTAGTCTCATTATCGAAAACTCTTTTCAATATCAAGTCGGGCAATTCAACAAGATTCCCGACATTCTGATCGAATGCTCGTCGCAAACTTCAATAGACGGCCGCACCCCCGATGCCGTCGACGAAGTGCACCAAGGCGGAACACCGCTGCTGCGAGCACCCGAACGGATGCTTTCGGCGACGGGGTTCTCCTACAGTCACTTGGTCGGGGCTGTGGGGTGTAGCAGTCTATTAAGTTTATCCGGCGAGTATCCGCGTACGCCACGTGATTGCGACGGACTTTTGATCGCATCAAAATTCCGTGGCAACCGATCAAGTGAGACTAAACTGTTATGTTTATAATATTCATTTAGTTATCTTATAACTACTTATGAATTCCAATTATTGTATCACATTCCGGATAAATAGAAAAATGTTAAACTTTCCGATCGAACAATTTAACACCCAAGTTTTCACGATACAGCTCAACACATGAAATAAGTCTAAAACCATTCAGTTCATGCCTCAGTACCAACGGTCCAGCCATAGAAGGGTCAAGCCAACGCCTCACATGTGGCACGCCGTACTGCCCCAAACCCGAAGGTTCAAAAGGCAGTTCAAGACGGTCACATAATCGAGTTAAGGTTTGTTGTCTTCTAGAGGGACCATTGCGTTACTTGCACTACTTAGAACGTCATTAAACTATGGAAAAATCCAACAATTGGAAATTTTCCGGCACGGGAAAAAGTGGGTATTTTTATCCGGTCGAACTTTTTAACATATTCTAAAATTACCCGGAAAAACACATAGACAAAGTTTGATAATTCGATCGAATCACCGAGTCCCCAATACAACCCAGAAAACTCAACTCTTGAGTTCAGATTAAAAATTCCCAGGAAAACCAGCACTACAAAATAGGAGTTACGGTGTAAAATTCATTGAACAAGGAGACCGTACGGCCGCGGAACCACCGAACAAGGCATGCTCGTGCCGCGGAACCGCGGCGGTTTGATGGAATTAGGCGATCGAATTTCACAGTAACTCTTACAATATCTTGCTGATTTTTCTGCATATTTTTAATTCGTAAAAATCCCCGATTTCAAAAAATGTACAGAGAGCCGTTTTGAGTTAGGGTTTCGGGTCGATCGGACTTCTAACTCCGTCTACGCATCGTCTAAGGCTCTAGCTAGGCTCTGATACTACTGTAGGGTTCCTAGGCACACTAATGAAGTCTCACAACAGATCAAACATCCCCAATTCAAATTTATCATGTGCCTACAAACCCTAATACGGATCGTTAACTAGATAATGAGGCGATGCAAGCAAGTAAACTACTTTATTGCTAAAGGAAAGTGACTACAACCTTTGTAGATCCGGTCCTCCACCTCCTAGGCTCCGTGATGACGTCCTTCCGCAGTCCATATCGGATCCCGGACTCTAGCATCGGCTTCATCGGAGAAATGGGCAGGCTAGGTCGTCGACTTCGATGCCGAAGATGATCTACGTCGAGGCAACTCAAGATCAAACTCCAATTTTACCAAGTCATGAAACTTGTGAAGAAAACACCCTATACTACTTGGCAAGTGGTAGAGGATGAAGAAATAGGAAGTGGGTTCACTTTAGAATTGGATTTCTCACTCTTTTTCTCATGTTGCCATTGATGGAGGCAAGGTTTCTTCTTTGTTGAATAAGAAGAAGAAGAAGAAAGAATATGATAAGTTATATTCAAAATAGAAAATAAAATGAATACTTATCATATGACAACCATGGTTAGGTGTAGAGAATAGACTATGGTTAGTTTGAATGGTTAGGGCTAAGCATGAGACAAAAATGGTGGACTTGTTCAAAGCTTCATGAAGCTTCAACAAGCAAACAAAGAAAGCCACCATTTCTTATTTATCTTTCCAAAATGAAAAAAATAAATAAATGAATAAGAAAAATGTAAACTCTAATCATTAACTTAACCATGGTTTAATTCTTTACATACACCCAAACTTTCATGTATCATCAAACATGATACAATCTTGTGCACAAAAATATATCACATATACAATGTGCATTTCAAGTGAGAAAATCCATTTAAAGTGAACCAATACTAGTTAGTGCAAAGTAATATATCAAATATATAATTATACATTAAATCATTAAATCAACACTTGATTCAATGATCCAGTCATGTCGCATATAACCGACTAGTATCCAATGTATCGACTTATCGAATCAATCCTTGATTCGATAACTAGGTTATATCTCATACAACCATTCGATACATTCATCGCGAGAATAGAATACGGTATCACATACACGCATTATTCTCGGTCCCACATATATCTCATATGCGCTCCTATTTCGTTTCGCTTGAGCCAGGAAACCTCTGTGTAGGACTCTAAAGACTCGTCAATACGCCGGCAGCAGATGATGATCATATCAAGCACCCACAAGCCGCAAGCGGTCTGCTAAACGTAACGGCCACCCGGGTATTGAGCGATCAGAAGATCGACGAGCAAGCCCACTCACACTCCTGTGAATCCAACCAGTAACATTTACCGTACAGTCCGGTCTGTTCGTCTGATATGTCGCATATCTCGCCTAGGGATGGTAAACGTCAGACCCCAATAGCTCGATAAGTCATGCCGACGTGAGGTCCATAACATTCGTGAAACTACTGATAACTTTTACCAGTATATCACTGCAACCCTGGCCAGGGATTTCCTGTTATGGCCAGTCGTGCATAGCGCAACATCAACCCCCAATACCGAGAGAGACGAATCCCCTCCTATCGCTCATTGCCTCCATGTGAATCGGGACTGTATCCAAAAACCACCAGTTTGCACGACTCAGTAGAGCCGTGGTAGGGTGGAAATCAAAGCACAGTGGGAGACACACAAGACTCTATGACGATCTTGGGTCAACAGACTAAGCTGTACCAGTGTCACTATAGAACTGCCATCTGACGTGAGGTATAATACCATCTGGGAGTTCTCGGCGAGTCCGTTCAGTGTACCTAGTCTCCACTGAGCACCCGCATACCATCTCCGATGTCAAACACCAATGGATATGGGATCATCCATCGCCCATCATATGGATCGAGAAGATATACGCTAGTCTACTCTGGAATATCGATGCCCCGTCTCGATATTCCCACGACTAGGAACATTGAAAGATGTACTCATTGACTACCCAGACCCCACTAGTATGATCTGCATCATAGTCCTGGAAGTCGAGTACACATCCTAAGGGCTTTATCAACATGTAATCAGAGAGACAGAAAGTATACATGTTAAGATAAAGAGCAACCAGATAGCGTACTATCATGTCGAGCAAGAAAGTCCTACATATATATGTCCCAGCATCCACTACAATATACATCCAATGTACAGTAATGGCCTCTAGGGCATACATATAACTAACAAAAAGGAGATTGACCGTATGTAGCATAGGAAACTCTTTTCCTATCAAGAGTATGTCATTTACGTACAGTACGAGGAATGACACCATACTCTCTACTACCTTCTTGTATATACAAGGTTCATCTACCATTTTGATGAAGTCAAACGCTTTGACTTTCACATCAAAACAGATGTTCCAACTTCGCGATGCCTGCTTTAACCCGTAAAGCAACTTGTACACGTTTCCGCTGCTCCCACTGTTTACGAAGCCCTCTGGCTGTGTACTTATAGACGCTCTCTTCTAAATCATTATTTAGAAAAGCAGCCATGACACCCAACCACCAGATGTCGTAGTCATGGTATGTAGCAATGGCAAGTAGGATCTGGACGGACTTAAGCATAGTTATTGGAGAAAAGGTTTTATCATAATCCATACTTGGTCGATGACGAGAACCTTTTACAACAAGTCTAGCTTTGAAAGTCTTAACTTTTCCATCTACACCAAGTAATCTTCTCTAGATATACTTGCTCTTGATGGGGATTCAACCCTTCAGATATAGCAATCAAAGTCCATACTTTGTTGGAGTATATAGATTCCATCTCAGATCACTAAGCATCCAGCCATTCTTACCGAGTCCCTACTCTTGATGGCCTGCTCGAAGCTAGTTGGGTCATCATCTCCATGATGCAATCCTTGCTCTCACTGTCCTCGAGAAACCGAAGTATCTCTCAGGCGGATGGGGAATCCTACCAGATCGGCGGAGAGGCTGAGATTCATCGGGAACTATTGAATCCTTATTCAATAAGTATGCAGCTTCAGAAGTGCATAACCCCCAAAAGGAAACAGGTAACTCAGTAGTACTCATCATAGAGCGCACCATATCTAATAGGGTGCGATTGCTCCATCCCGATACACCATTGTGCTGTGGTGTATACGGAGGAGTAATACTGAGAGAGAATCTCATTCTCGTTTAGAATAGTCGAGGATCTCCATGCCTAAGTATTCTCCTCCCCGATCTCATCAAAGGACATAATAATTATTCCTGTATTGGTTCTCTACTTCTATCTTATATTCTTTGAATTTCTCAAAAGTTTCAGACATGTGTTTCAACAGGAACATGTGTCCGAATCTTGAGAGATCATCAGTGAATGTAAGGAAGTATATAGAACCAGTCTTGGAAATTGTAGACAGGGGACTTACTACATCATTATGTATCAGTCCCAAGAGTTTACTAACCTTTTCTCTGTTTCAAATAAACGGAGCTATGGTCACTTTATCTTTGTGACATGACTGGCAAGTTTCACAAGATGCAAATTCAAACTAATTTAAATATGCATCTAAATGTAACTTAGCTAGTCGGGTCGCATTGATATGGCCTAGTCTTCAATGCCTCAAGAAGGATTCGTTCATTTCTGAACTCTTCCTCTTGTGTGTGTTCTACACGTTAAGAACTGTGGTTTGATTTAGAACGTATATGCTTTTAGAAAACGTGCCTGAAACCGATCAACTCTTGATATAAGAAATGTTCAAAACATTATCCAACAATACAAAATTATATCCTTCTTTAATAAATAAAGAGAGTGATATGATGTTGTATATCAAGTTCGGTATCTAATAACATTCGTTCAGAATCAATGTATTTGGTAATACAAGGTGATATTTGCCAACTGATTTGGCTGCAACGATTGCACCAATCTCTATACTTAGAGACATATCACCTTATTCTCAGTTCTCTACCTATCTGTAGCCCATGTAACAGATTACATATGCGGGATCCTGATCCGGTATCAAATACCCAGGACGTAGAGGATACTGAGAAACAGTTCTCTGTGACGAACACACCCGAAGAAGATGCATCTATCATGCACTTTCTTCGTTTGGGCAGCGTGGGAATCCTGGTATTCCCCTAATTCCCGCTCGGTCTTATAACAATTATAAGTTGGAGCGGGACCAATGTTCCCCAGCACAGTATAACAAGCGGGTTCGGTCAATACATCCATATTATTATCTTGATTAAGGCGTGACATGGTCGCTATTTGGAGAGAGAGAGAAGAAAACACTCCGCATGCGCTCTTGTAAGATTAGATTGGTTATATATTTTATCTAATCAGGATAGTGTTAGTTATATGTATGCCCTAGAGGCCATTACTGTACATGAGATGTATATTGTAGTGGATGCTGGGACATATATAGGTAGGACTTTATTGCTCGACATGATAGTACGCTATCTGGTTACTCTTTATCTTAACATGTATACTTTCTGTCTCTCTGTTACATGTTGATAAAGCCCTTAGGATGTGTACTCGACTTCCAGGACTGTGATGTAGATCATACTAGTGGGGCCTGGGTAGTCAATGAGTACATCCTTCAAAGTTCCTAGTCGTGGGAATATCGAGACGGGGCATCGATATTCCAGAGTAGACTAGCGTATATCTTCTCGACCCATGTGATGGGCGATGGATGATCCCATATCCATTGGTGTTTGACATCAGAGATGGTATGCGGGTGCTCAGTAGAGACTGGGTACACTGAACGGACTCGCCGAGAACTCCCAGATGGTATTATACCTCACGTCAGATGGCAGTTCTCTGGTGACACTGGTACAGCTTAGTCTGTTGACCCGAGATCGTCATAGAGTCTTGTGTGTATCCCACTGTGCTTTGATTTCCACCCTACCACAGCTCTACTGAGTCATGCAAACAGGTGGTTTTTGGGTACAGTCCCGATTCACATGGAGGCAATGAGCGATAGGAGGGGATTTGTCTCTCCCGGTATTGGGGGTTGATGTTGCGCTATGCTCGACTGGCCATAACTGGAAATCCCTAGCCAGGGTTGCACTGATTTACTGGTAAGTGTTATCAGTAGTTTCATGCTTGTTATGGACCTTACATCATCATGACTTATCAAGCTACTGGGGTCTGACGTTTACCATCCCTAGGCGAGATATGCGACGTATCAGACGAACAGACCGGACTGTGCGGTATGTGTTACTGATTGGATTCGCAGGAGCGTGAGCAGGCTTGCTCGTTGATATTCTGATCGCTCAATACCCGGGTGGTCGTTACGTTTAGCAGACCGCTTGCGGCTTGTGGGTGATTGATATGATCACCACCTACTGCCGGCGTATTGACGAGTCTTTAGAGTCCTACACAGAGGTTTCCTGGCTCAAGCGAAACGAAATAGGAGCGCATATGAGATATGTGCGGGACCGAGAAGAATACCAGTATGTGATACTGAATTCTATTCTCGCGATTTGTATCATCGGACGGTTATATGAGATATAGCCGGGTTACCGAATCAAATGTTGATTCGATATATTGATACACTTGATATTAGTCGGTTGTATTTATTATGACCGGATCATTAAGTCAAGTGTTGATTTAATGATTTAATGTATAATTATATATTTGATATATTACTTTACATTGACTAGTATTGGTTCACTTAAGATTGATTTTCTCACTTGATTTGCACAAGTTGTATATAAGATATATGTTTGTGTACTAGTTTGTATCATGATTGATGATACATGCAAACTTGGGTGTGTGTATGACTTACACTATATTTAGGTTAATGGTAAAGGTTATTTATTTATTTAGTAATTCAAAACTGGTGGTTATTTTTGAATTAGCTTGAAGCTTCATGAAGCTTTCAAGCATCTTTGACAAAGTCCACCATTTTTGTTTTGCATGAGATTTTTACTAACCTAACCATTAACATAAACTCTAGTTTAGTCTCTACAATAGTTAACTCACCCATGGTTGCATCATGATAGACTTCACTTGATTATTCATTTTGATTATTCTATTATTCATTCATATTCTTTTCTTCTTCAAGAAGAAGAAAACTTTCTTGAAAATTTTCAAGTGAAGATTAAGAGTGAGAAATCCAAATCCAAAGTGAACCCACTTCGTATTTCTTTATCCTCTACCACTTGCCATGTAGTATAGGGTATTCTCTTCACAAAGTTCATGACCAAGTGAAGATGGAGCTTGAGTTTGAGTCTCTTCGACGTAGATCATCTTCGGCCTCGAAGTCAACGACCTAGCCCGCTCAGTTTTCCGAAGAAACCATCGCTAGGGTCTGGGATCCCGATGATCGCAGCGAAGGAACATCAACATGGAGCTTTAGAAGTGAAGGACCGGATCTACAAAGGTTGTAATCCCTTTCACTTAGTAGTAAAGTAGTTTACTTGCCTTTTGTTTCGCCTTACCTCTAGCAAACGATCTAGATTAGGGTTGTTCGGCACACATAAAAATTTGAATTTGGCATGGTTGATGTCTTGTAGAACCTCATGAATGTGCCTAGGAACCCTATATTGGTATCAGAGCCTAGCTAGAGCTTTAGACGAAGTGTAGACGAAGTTAGAAACCCGATCGAACCCCGAAACCCTAATCGATACCCTTCTCTGTACATTTTTTGAAACTGTGGATTTTTCCAAATTAAAAATATCCAAAAAATTCAGCAGGGTTTTCTAGGAGTTACTGTGCAGAACGTGCTCCCAAATCGACCAATGCGCCGCGGAACCGCGGCCCCACCCTGGCTTGCGCGGCGGTTCTGCGGCCATAATGGTGAATCATGGAACGTGGTTTGCACAGTAATTTCTTTCTGTAATTCCTGTGTTTTCTGGGAATTTTTATTTATACTCAACAGTTGAGTTTTCTGGGTTGTATTGGGAGTTCGTTGATTCGATCGGAAAGTTTAATTTTGTCTGTGTTTGTCCGGGTAATTTTAGAAAGTGTTAAAAAGTTCGACCGGATATCAATAACCCACTTTTTCTCGACCCGGGAAATTTCCACGTGTTGGATTTTTCCGTTGTTTAAGAACGTCTAAATTGTGCAAGTAACGCGATGGACCCTCTAGAAGACAACAAACCTTAACTCGATTATGTGACCGTCTTGAACTGCCTTTTGAACCTTAGGGTTTGGGGCAGTACGGCGTGCAACATGTGAGGCGTTGGCTTGACCTTTCTACGGCTGGACCGTTGGTACTGCGGCATGAAATGGATGTTTTTAAACTCCCCTCAAGTGTTGTGCTATCGGGAAAACTTGGGTGTTTTGATTATTCGATCGGAAAGTTTAACATTGTCTATTTATCTGGAATGTGATACAATATTTGGAATCCACAAATAGTTATGAGATAACTAATTTGAATGTTATAAACATAGCAGTTTAGTCTCATTTGATTGGTTGCCACGGAATTTTGATGTGATCAAAAGTCCGTCGCAATCACGTTGCGTATGCGGATACTCGCCGGGTAAACTTAACAGACAGCCACGCCCCATAGCCCCGACCAAGTGACTGTAGGAGAACCCCGTCGCCAAAAGCATCCGTTCGGGTGCTCGCGGCAGCGGTGTTCCGCCTTAGTGCACTTCGTCGACGGTATCGGGGGTGCGGCCGTCTACTAAAGTTTGCGACGAGCATTCGTTCAGGATGTCAGGAATCTTGTTGAATTGCCCGACTTGATATTGAAAAGAGTTTTCCATAATGAGACTAAAATGCAGGGTTTGTAATTGTTAGGCATGCGATGTCTAAGAAGGTTGCGGATTCCAACTGTTGTAGTTTTACACCTTCTTTTCTGCCACCGTAAGTGTAATATGTGATATCGCCGGTTTCGTTGCTATATGTCAACGACAATTGGGATGGGCATATTTACTTACGTTGATGACATGTGATGTTATGTGTTGCTGGATATGTTATATTGGATCGTCGTGTTTGAATAGCCGGGGTTTTTTTTATGTGAGATGAGTGTTTTTTCTTTTTCATTCATGTAAAAAAATTGTATGAAATATTCTTTTATTGGGGCACTTCCGGGTTGAGGATGATGTCACCATTGTATATTATTTACTTTTCTGCATTAGGATAGACCCAAGGCGGGGAGCACAAGTAACCGGGTTCTAGGGTCCAGTGGGAGACCATCTCGAGGAGTCGAGTCCGGGTCTCCTAACTCTAGAATTGGTAGGGTTGCTTGCCGCTCTCGTAGGGGTCTAGGGTGTGGGATTGGCTATTCATCACGACCGTGGAATCCGTGTTTTATACAGGCTCAAAATAAAACACGGACGTCCTAGTATATCCAATATTTCATATGATATTTTCTGCTGCGTTATCTTTGATTTGATCATGTGATATGTTCAGATTGATACTGTATATAGTATATATGAAATATTGTATAGACGTTGCTTATGTTTTACACCCGCCAGCCCTGCCCCGCTCTGCCGTTAGTTAGCTAACCTAACGGTGCAGATGGGACATCGAGGCGAATGCGGATGGCATAAGCGTACGTTGTATTTATCTGTAATATTTAGGTGGACTTAAATGATGGGACATTCATTAATGAGATTAATGAAAGAAAATAAACCTAAAAGATGTTGTGGAATCGAATTTCAAAAATTTAGGTAGCTCTAGTTGTTGCTTTGCATAGCGGTGTTCCTTGTAGAACATCCAGCACCTTATTCGATAAGAAAAGAGCCGACGATCCCTTCACCGGAGTGACCTCTTTAGCGATAACTAGCAGATGCTACAACCTTCGGTTTGTCTTTTGATTGCTTTTCTAGTTCTTGCTTTGCATAGTGGTATTGTAAATATCCTGCACCTCATTCGACGAGGAAAGAGCCGAGATCCCTTCACCGGGAGTGACCTCTTTAGCGAAGCTAGTAAAAGCCTCAAAAGCACTCCATTTTTAAAACCATTTGATTCCGCAACGAGATCAAGTTCAAAGCGTTAAAGGTTTTCTTAAAAACCATCCGCAACCCTCCGTCATTTTAGGAAGTAGAGTACTTAGTATTCGTGCTGTGTTTGTTGACCATAGTCAAGGTACAGTGTACGGTAGCTAAGTGATGTCTTCCTACACCGCATATGATGCGATTAGTTAGGACAGTTGCGTGACTTTGTTGACCTTAGTTAAGGGTCATATGGGTGGGTCTAATTAATCATGAAATGACGGGAAGAACTTGACTAGTGCTTATGATTTGTTGACCATAGTTAAGGTCATAAGTACTAGGGGTAAAAACCTTTATCGGGAGTTTCAAGTGTTGAAATTTGCAATAAGATTGCATACCTTCTATATGATAGTTGGATCCCGATACCCATTGTGAGTAATTGTTACTCCTGGGAGAGTTTTGCACTTTGCAATTAGCCGATCAAGTAGGTGTCTAAAAAGGTGTCAACGGGGTTACGCCCCTGGGGAAACGAGGTTTACTTTAATTAGGTCCGTGCGAAAGCACAGGGAACCTCCCTCAAAGTACCGGCACTGGCCTGGCTGAAAGATTGGCGAACTTGTAAAGTGTAATTAATCCCGGCTAGTCTTTCCTTTTAGGGTTTGAAGGAAGATTTGATAAAAACAGTGGGAGCCATCCTGATTAGATAAAATATATAACCAATCTAATCTTGCAAGAGCGCACGCAGAGTGTTTTCTTCTCTCTTTCTCTCCAGGTAGCGACCATGTCACGCCTTAATCAAGATAATAATATGGATGTATTGACCGAACCTGCTTGTTTATACTGAGCTGGGGAACGTTGGTCTCGCTCCAACTTATAATTGTTATAAGACAGAGCAGGAATTAGGGGAATACCAGGATTCCCGTGCCACCCAAACGAAGAAAGTGCATGATGATGCATCTTCTTCGGGTGTGTTCATTACAAAGAACTGTTTCTCTGTATCCTCTACGTTCTGGATATTAGATACCGGATCAGGATCCCGCAAATGTAATCCGTTACATGGGCTACAGAAAGGCAGAGAACTGAGAACGGGTGAAAAGTTTCATGAGACAGAAAATGGTGCAAGTGTTGCAGCCAAGTCTGTTGGTCACTATCACCCTGTATTTCTAAATACATTAATTCTGAACGGATGTTATTAGATACCGAACCTGATATACAACATCATATCAGTCTCTTTATTTATTAAAGAAAGGATATAATTTTGTATTGTTGGATAATGTTTTGCACATTTCCTATATCAATAGTTGATCGGTTCAGGCATGTTATCTAAAAGCATTGACGTTCTAAATCAAACTACAGTTCTTAGTATACAGAACACACACAAGAGGATAAGTTCAGAAATGAACGAATTCTTCTTGAGGCATTGTAGACTAGGTCATATCAATGCGACCCGACTAGCTAAGTTACATTTAGATGCATATTTAAATCAGTTTAAATTTACATCTTATGAAACTTGCCAGTCATGTCACAAAGGTAACATGACCATAGCTCTGTTTACTCGAAACAGAGAAAGAGTTAGTAAACTCTTGGGACTGATACATAGTAATATATAAAGGTCCCCAGTCTACATATACCAGGACTGGTTCTTTGTACTTCATTACATTCACTGATGATCTCTCTAGATTCAGACATATGTTCCTGTTGAAACACAAGTCCGAAACTTTTGAGATATTCACAGAATATAAGTCAGAAGTAGAGAACCAAAAACGGGTATAAGTATTATGTCCTTTGATGTGATCAGGAAGGAGAATACTTGAGCACGGATTCCCGGACTATTCTAAAGGAGAATGAGATTCTCTCTCAGCATTACTCCTCCGTATACACCACAGCACGTCGGTGTATCGGGGCGGAGCAATCACACCCTATATGATATGGTGCGCTCTATGATGAGTACTGCTGAGTTACCTGTTTCCTTTTGGGGGTTATGCACTTAAGAAGATGCATACCTATTGAATTAGGATCGAATCGGATCACTGCCTACCACTCCATATGAGATATGGTATGGGAAGAGCCCATCTCTTAAGCAAGTTAAGATTTAGGGTTGTCCGGCCTATGTCAAAAGCAAAATCCGGACAAGCTCGAGGCGAGGTCAGTTCTGTAGAACTGGAAGGATTTCCAATTATACGAACTACAGCTGATGATTTGACAGAACCAAAGGATTCAATAGTCCCCGACGAACCTCAGCCTCTCCGCCGATCTAGCAGGGTTCCTCATCCGCCTGAGAGATACTTCGGTTTCTCGATGACAGTGGGAGCGAGGAATTCATCATGAGATGATGACCCAATTAGTTTCGAGCAGGCCATCAAGAGTGGGGACTCTGTAAGAATGGCTGGATGCTTAGCGATCTGAGATGGAATCCATGTGCACCAACAAAGTATGGACTTTGTTTGCTATATCTGAAGTGTTAAATCCCCATCAGGAGCAAGTATATCTTGTGAAGATTACTTGGTATAGATGGAAAAGTTGAGACTTTCGAAGCTAGACTTGTTAAAGGTTTTCGTCATCGACCAGGTATGGATAATGATAAAACCTTTTCCAATGGCTATGCTTAAGTGCATCCAGATCCTACTTGCCATTGCTACATACCATGATTAGGATATCTGGTGGTTGGGTGTCATGACTGCTTTTCTAAATATTGATTTAGAAGAGAGCGTCTATAAGTACACAACCAGAGGGCTTCGTAAACAGTGGGAGCAGCGAAAACGTGTGCAAGTTACTTTACAGAATAAAGCAGGCTTCGCGGAGTTGGAACGTCTGTTTTGATGTGGTAGTCAAAGAGTTTGACTTCATCAAAATGGTAGATGAACCTTGTATATACAAAAAGGTAGTAAAGAGTAAGGTGGTCATCCTCGTATTGTACGTGGACGACACTCTTGATGGGAAAAGAGTTTCCTATGCTACGCACGGTCAATCTCCTCTTATCACAAGGATTCTCCAAATAGGATCAAAGTGATACCTCCTAAATCCTGGGTTTTGGATCTATGAGATAGATCTAAATGGATGTTAGGATTCTCACTAGGTGTAGTAAGATGGTATCAATGGATCCTGGGGAGAATCACTGGAAAAGTTCCAGGGTGATAAGGACGACTGAATGTCAGTCGCAGGCATTGTCTTTACCCTCAGTGGAGGGACGGTATGTTGGAAGAGTTCCAAGCTAGATACCGTGGCAAACTAGACAATAAAGGCTGGTGACATCGCTATCAAAGATACTACCAAAGAGGAAGTTTGGATGTATATTGGTTCATGAGATGAACTAGGTTCCTACCATTGTGAGACAATGGAAGTGTGGCTTTGGCCCAGGAACCCCGGTCCCATCAATGACCCAGACATATTCTGAGGCAGCATCACCTGATCATGAAGATAGTAGATCTCTAGGGTGATCGAGGTTATGAGAGTAGACTCAGAGGACAACACGGCGGATCCACTCACAAAGGCTTTTTCCTAGAGAGAGACTTTTATGAGATGGTTGAGTATGAGATACTGCAACCACTGCTACAGATGGCCCTAGTGCAATTGGGAGATTGTTAGTTATATGTATGCCCTAGAGGCCATTACTGTACATGAGATGTATATTGTAGTGGATGCTGGGACATATATGTTAGTCTATATGCCCTAGAGGCCATTACTGTATCATACTAGTTTGTATATTACTTAATGGAAGCTTGGGATATTCACAGTTGTATAGACAATCTTGCTCAAAATGGTAGTATGCTACTTGGTTTGTCTCTACTTCAATATGTGCATGTGTTTCTTTTAGCATATCGCTTATACATATTAGTAGAGCCCTTAGGATCTTTGCTTGATTACCAGCATTGTGATGGTAGTCACACTCGTAGGGGTTGGGTAATCTATAAGCACATCCTTATACAGGTCCCTAGTCATAGGACTATCGAGACAGGGCATCGATACTTTGGAGTAGACTAGCGTATTCGCTTCTCATCCCAGCAGGGGAGATGGTCTGTCCCACAGCCATCAGTACGTCGTACTGGAGATAGTATGCGGGTGCTCGTTAGGTTACGAGTACACTGGACAGGACTCGTCGGGAACTGTTGGTTGGTATTATACCTATCGTTAGTTATCAGTTCCCAGGTGACATGAGTACAGCTTAGTCCGCTGACTTGACACTGTCACTTCGCCTCGAGTGTGTTCCCACTATACTTAGATTACTACCCTACCACGGCTCAAAGGAGTCATGCAAACAGGTAGTAGTTGGGTGCCGTCCCGAAGCACTTGGAGGCAGTGACGATTAGACAGGATTCGTCTCTCCCGGTATTGGGGGTTGACATCGTGCTGTGTCTAGGAGAGCCATTACACGAGTAGTCCCTGTCCAGGGCAAGCGAGATATACTGATAGGTTTCCAGTGTTATCTCAGGGTGTTCTGGGCTACACTCCGACACGACTTGTACCGATATTAGGGGACTGACGTTCACCACCCCCAGGCCTGCCATGCGATGTATTAGACGAACAGACCGGACTGTACGGAGATTGTCACATACAGGCTCAGTAGGAGTTCGGATGGGTTTACCTCATCGGCCTTCTTATCGACATCTACCTGGGGACCGTTACGTACAGCTAGTGCTGCTTGCGGTCTGTGGTTAAACCCACTGCCAGCGTAGTGTCGAGTCTTTAGAGTCCCACACAGAGAGTTTCCCTGCACTGAGCGAAACGTGTAGAGGCCGTATGGTTTTACGGCAGGGCTGCGATCACTTACATGCATTAGTGTGCGTATGCTGTTCGGGCAGGCAATGCTAGTGGGCTTTGGTTTAAGCCAGATCTTAGTATTGCACGGATGGATTAGTTTTGTCTTCTGTGCATCCGCATTCTACGGAATGCGGATGCGGGTGTGTATGCACAGTTTTGAGGAGAGAAGAAGAAGGAAGTGGTGCCTCATTAGGGTTTTGACAGTTGATTCGGTCAAAACCATTTTGAGGCGGACTCATTAGGGTTTTGGCGGTTGGGTCGGTCAAAACCATTATGAGCCGGAGACATTATTTACTAATCCTCTTTGTGATAATTTTGTGATGGCTAATTGCTTTGACCATTTACCACCTTGACCACTCTTGACTTTGTTGACCCGTTGACCAAAGTTGACCTTGACCTTCATGAGAGGTCTACACTCTTCTTTGGTTTTCTTTTTCTTTTTGGATTATGAAAATGGTCATGTCAATGTAGCCATCAACATTATCATGATAGGATTAGTAATGATGATGTTTAGTATTATTGCAATCATGGTTCATTTTTTCTTGAGTTATCATTTTCATTTCTCTTTTCTCATTCTCTCTCTTGCTTGTGAGAAGAAAGAAAATGAGCTCCATGGTTGCTAGTGCTCCTCCTTCTTCCTCCTCTTGATTTCTTCTTTTGATCTCATGTGTTGAGAGAAAAAGAATCCACATAGACAAACACTTCCATCAACCTCTTCTACACAACCTAGGACATCAAGACTAGCGATCTTATTGCTCTAGTTGCCTCACCTCGAGGTGGAGCTCGGTGTACAACTCTCGGGTGGATCGTCTTCGACTCAAGGAGGCCGCGGAGATGACCAAGATCCGGATCGATCCTCAGAGCTTGGATGGACGAGCGGGACAGCGGAGAGAAGACCCGAAGGACCGGTATCGTGAGGTATAATCTCTATGGCATAGTAGATAGCACCTCTAGTAGTTTGCTAGTTTCTAGTTTAGCAAAGATCCGTGTTTTAGTCCATGTTGCCTTTGCGCCAAAAATTGTTTTTCTCCGTTTCCGCCTCCCCGTAAGAACCGGGGTGAGCAACGTGGACTTACAGTGGTATCAGAGCCTAGCTAAACATAAACTAGCAAGTTAGCAAAGTATTTAGAATATCGATCGGAAAAAAGTCGCAAAACACGTCCAGAAAAAACATGTTTCTGCCGATTTTTTATATTGCTCTAAAAATATTTAACATACATGAAAAATTGGCTCAGGGTTTTATAAAAACACAGAACAAAAATGGTCCATTGAATCGGTCAAAGCGCTGCGGTTCCGCGGCAAGAACATGCTTCTTGCCGCGGATCTGCGGTCGAATTGACTCGGTTGTAGACCGGGTTTTGTGCAGTGTTTTTATTTGGAGGTTTTGGGATTTTTAGTACATATTGTTTCTACCCAGATTTTCCAGAGAACAAATTCATTTTTGGGGTGGTTACAAATCCATCGATATTCCGTAGACTTTGGCTAATGGATATTATCTGTGATGTGATATATGTATTGAACGTCTGCTAATCGCTATACGTCGATTAGTGGGGGTTATACATATCTGTGATCTGTAATGTTGATGGTTTGTGTATATGAACTCGTTGGATTGTCACAGATGAATAGGCGCGTGGATGTGAGATGAGAGTTTCTTTTTCTTTCATTCATGTAAAATTTGTAAATTGATGTAATATTATTTGTTTGGCCGCACATCCGGGATGAGGTTGTAGCCGCCATTGTATAATTTCTTTTTACTGTTTTTGCTCCTAGGATAGACCCAAGGTGGGGTGCACAGACTACCGGGTATCTCGAAGTGCCGAGTGGCCTACTCACGTCGTTGAGGGAGGTTGATTTGCTTTGGGTACTTGGCGGGTAGTTTGCCGCACCCGTAGGGGTCTTGGGTGGGGTATTGGTTATTCACCGCGACCGTGTAATCCGCATTTCGTTACAGGCTCGTACGGAATGCGGATTCCTAGTATATCCAAAGTGTTCATCTGTGATCTGGAATGACTATCATTGCATGTGACGAATGTATATATCTATATATGATATCTATTTAGGCGTTGCTTATATTTTGCACCAGCACTAGTCCAGCCCCCGCTCTGTCGTTAGTTAAGTAACCTAACGGGTGATGACGGGACCTTGTGGCGAATGCGTATGGCATAAGCGTACGTTATATTTTCGTTGTTTTCTGCAATGGTAGGATTAAATGATGGGACACATTAAAATTAATGCAAGAAAATAAACCAAGTAAAAGTCGTTGGAACACTTTTAAAACCACTCGGTTCTTTTCAAAAACCAGCTTTTAAACGCAGAGATTGAACCATTCCTTTTAAAAAGCTATCTCGTTCCATCGATTATATCAAGTTCACTATGTTCATGGTTTCGCCAAAACCATTCGTAGCCCTCCGTCATTTCAGTTAAATATTCAGTAGTATTCAAGCTATGTATTTTGACCTTCGCCAAGGCATAGTGATTGGTAGCTGCTGAATATTTATCTGTAGCATAGATAGATGCGTTGGTTTGGGATAGTCGTACTACTATTTTGGACTTCGTCAAGAGTATGTACGGGTGGGTTCAAATTAAACTGGACAATGACGGGTAGAACTTGACATGTGACTTATGATATGTTGGCCTTCGTCAAGGTCATAAGAGCATGGGGCAAAAATCCACATCGGGAGTTTCAAAAGAACTGAAACTTGCTAGCGCTGCATACCATTTGGAGTGTGATGATTCTAGTAGGATTCCTTCAGTTTTGTCACGCGATGATATTTGGATCCCGATCCTACTGTGAGTATATGCTACTCCTCGGGAACTTTCTCACTTAACGATCAATGCTATAAACCAAGTAGGTGTCTAGAAAGGTGTTAGCGGGGCTACGCCCCCAGGGAAAAGAGGTTACTTAATTAAGGAACTTCGCGAAAGCGTAGGAAAACCTCCCTCGAAGTACCGACAATGGCCTGGATGAACGGTTAAGCAAGTATTGTACGGTGAGATTGATCCTGACTAATTCTTCCTTTATGGTTTGAGGAGGGATTCGAGAGACAGTGGGGGCCATCCTGTTTAGATAAATTAAAAACCAATCTAAACTTGCAAGAGCATCATGCTGAGTGTTTTCTTCTCTCTCTCTTAATTGCAGCGACCCAGTGACCGCACCTAGGTTACATCTAGATAATAAAATGACTGAATCTGACTGTTATGACTGGCAAAGGTCTGTCCAGATGTCCATTGCCCATGACAAGCTGGGACACCTCCTGACTGATCCAACCCCTGCCGTCTCAGGTCCAGTTTCCCTTGTCATGGATATTCATATCCGTAAGACATCGGAAAAGGACTGTGCGAAAGCCAAGTGCCTCGTGTTAGCCTCAGTTGATGGTGCATACCAGAGGCAGCACGAGAAGATGGACTTAGTTTCTATCTTCCTCCATAACAAAGATTTATATGGAGAGCAATCTCGTATCGCAAGATATGAGACCTCGAACGAATTGCTTCCAGCGAGGTTGGCTATCGGGTCTTCTGTAGGGGGCAACGTCCTTACAGAGAACAGCTATTTTGAGCTCACGGACCTGAAGACCATGTTGAAGAACGGGTCAGATGCTGACTTGATTCTACAGTCTCTACCTTCTACCCTGAAAGAAACCAGGGAAGTAGAAGGAGAGGAAAGGGCAGAAGTTTCGGGACTGGATGTAGTAAAAGAAGGACGTTCCTATTGTTACGGGAATGAACATTGGCAGAAGGATTACAGGGCTAGCAAAGCCAGTAGCCAGAATTCGAAGCATGTTGTGGCTTCAGCTTCGGGTGTGTTTGTAATAGAGAACTGTATGTCAGTTAACCCTACTTCCTGGGTATTGGATACCGGATCAGGATCTCACATAAGTAATTCATTACAGGCTCTGAGAAACTGTAGGGTTATTAAGATAGGTGATATGACTCTCAGGGTTGCTAACGGAATGAGCATGTACGCTGAATCCGTAGGGGAATATCATCTTGGACTGACAACTGTGCGGATATTGATTCTGCGTGACTGTTTTTATGTACCAGGTGCGATATGTAATATCATATCTGTATCCTTACTTTCTAAGGAAGGATATGATTTTACTTTTGTAAGCGATGTAGTCAACATCCACCTAAATCAAGTTCTGATTGGGTCAGGTACATTGAAAAACAGGATATACGTATTGAATCAAGCTCAGGTTTTCAGTGTCCAGAACACACTTAAAAGAAAGTCTCCGGAAACAAATCAGGCTTTCTTATGGTATTGTAGACTGGGTCACATTAATGAGACACGGTTGACAAAGTTACATAAAGAAGGATATTTGAATCCGTTCGAGTACCAGTCTTATGCCACTTGTGAATCTTGTCTCATGGGAAAGATGACAAAGACTCTGTTCACTGGACACGGAGAAAGAGCAAGCGAGCTCTTGGGACTCATACACAGTGACGTGTGTGGTCCAATGTCTACACATGCGTGAAGTGGTTATTCATACTTCATTACTTTCACAGATGATTTCTATAGGTATGGACATGTCTTCTTGATGAAGCATAAATCCGAGGCCTTTGAGAAATTTCGGGAATACAAGAATGAAGTTGAAAAACAAACAGGCAAAAGTATCAAGACACTGAGATCTGATTGAGGTGGTGAATACTTGAGTGCCAAGTTTCTGGACTACTTAAAAGAGAATGGAATTCTCTCTCAGCTTACTCCTCCATACACACCACAGCACAATGGTGTATCGGAATGACGGAATCGAACCCTATTGGATATGGTTCGATCCATGATGAGTAAGGCTGAGTTACCGCGATCCTTCTGGGGTTATGCACTAGAATCAGCTGCATATCTTTTGAACAAGGTTCCCTCCAAGACTGTGCCTACCACACCATATCAGATGTGGTGTGGGAAGAAACCCCATCTTCAATATCTGAAGATATGGGGATGTCCAGCTTTTGTTAAAAAGCAGCATGCGGACAAGCTCGAGGCACGCTCAGTACTGTGTAAGTTTGTGGGATACCTAAAGAACTCCAGGGGGTATTTTTTCTATTACGCAGAGGAACAAAAGGTTTTTGTTTCTCGTCATGCCTACTTTCTGGAACATCAGTTTTTAGGAAAAGAATCAAGTAGGAGCGTAGTAGAACTGGAAGAAATTCCAGAACCACAAGCTATTACTGAAAGCTTGGAAGAACCAGAAGGTTCAGGAGAACCGGACATCCCAGCGCCACTCCGCAGGAGTAGTAGGCAGTCTCATCCGCCCGAGAGATACTACGGTTTTCTCATAGACGAGCATAGAGAGGATTGCACCATTGACTATGGTGAGCCTACTAGCTTCCAGCAAGCCATTCAGAGCGGTGACTCGGTAAAATGGCTGGATGCAATGCGGACCGAGATGGAGTCCATGTACACCAACAAAGTTTGGACTTTGGACTTTGCTTCAGAAGGGGTAAAACCCGTAGGCTGCAAATGGATCTTCAGAAAGAAGATTGGTATAGATGGGCAGGTTGAAACCTATAAAGCTAGACTTGTTGCAAAGGGTTTTCGTCAAAGATCTGGTTTGGACTATGACGAGACCTTTTCTCCAGTGCCTATGCTTAAATCCATTCGGATCCTTCTTGCCATTGCTACCTTCCACGATTATGAGATCTGGCAGATGGACGTAAAGATGGGTTTCCTAAATGGAAATTTAGAGAAGTGCGTTTAAATGGATCAACCGGAGGGATTCATTCAGAGTGGGAGCAGCGGTAAAGTGTGCAAGTTGCTCAAGTCCATCTATGGACTGAAGCAGGCATCGCGGAGTTGGAACATCTGCTTTGATGATACTGTCAAAGAATTCGACTTTATCAAAAACCCAGATGAACCATGCATTTACAGTAAGATTGTTGGGAGAACTGTAGTATTGTTCGTCTTGTACGTGGATGACATTCTCCTAATAGGAAATGATATTCTTATGCTACAGTCAGTCAAAGGATTCTTGTCACAGAGGTTCTCCATGAAGGACCTGGGCGATACCAACTACATTCTGGGGATCCAGATCTATCGTGATAGATCTAAGAGGATGTTGGGACTTTCACAGTCCAGGTACATCGACACCATACTGAAAAGATTCAGTATGGAAGATTCCAAGCGCGGTAATTTACCGGCTTGTCATGGGATCACCCTCTCCAAAGAGATGTCTCCCAAGACTGATTTGGAAAAGGATCGCATGTCTATTATACCCTACGCTTCTGCGGTAGGCTCTATAATGTATGCGATGTTATGTACCAGACCAGATGTAGCATACACATTGAGCGTTGTAAGCCGGTATCAGTCGGACCCAGTGGAGAAACACTGGATAGCGGTAAAAAACATTCTCAAGTACCTGAGAAGGACTAAGGAGATGTTCTTGGTGTATGGCGGAAAAGACCTCCAGATCGAGGCCTTTGCTGACTCCAGCTTCCAGAATGACAAGGATGACTCCAAGTCCATGTCGGGTTATGTCTTCACCCTCAATGGAGGGGCGGTTTGCTGGAAGAGTTCCAAGCAAGAAACCGTTGCTGACTCAACTATGGAAGCGGAGTACATAGCTGCTTGCGATGCCGCAAAGGAAGCTGTCTGGATGAAGAAGTTTCTCACGGAGCTTCAGGTGGTTCCTACCATTGTTGGTCCAATACCGTTGAATTGCGACAACAATGGCGCTATAGCTTTAGCGAAGGAACCCAGGTCCCATCAGAAGTCCAGGCACATTTTGAGGCTATATCACCTGATTAGGGAGATCGTAGATCGCCGGGAGATCGAGATGAAGAGAGTAGATTCGAAGAATAACACTGCAGATCCACTCACGAAGGCCCTACCCCAGACTCAGTTCGAGCGGCTGATCGAGATGATAGGTCTTCGATACGCCAGTACACGGCCTTAGTGCAAGTGGGAGATTGTTAGTGTATGCCCTAGAGGCCATTACTGTATCATACTAGTTTGTATATTACTTAATGGAAGCTTGGGATATTCACAGTTGTATAGACAATCTTGCTTAAAATGGTAGTATGCTACTTGGTTTGTCTCTACTTCAATATGTGCATGTGTTTCTTTTAGCATATCGCTTATACATATTAGTAGAGACCTTAGGATCTTTGCTTGATTACCAGCGTTGTGATGGCAGTCACACTCGTGGGGGCTGGGTAATCTATAAGCACATCCTTATACAGGTCCTTAGTCGTAGGACTATCGAGATAGGGCATCGATACTCCGGAGTAGACTAGCGTATGCGCTTCTCATCCCAGTAGGGGAGATGGTCTGTCCCACAGCCATCAGTACGTCGTACTGGAGATAGTATGCAGGTGCTCGTTAGGTTACGAGTACACTGGACAGGACTCGTCGGGAACTGTTGGTTGGTATTATACCTATTGTTAGTTATCAGTTCCCAGGTGACATGAGTACAGCTTAGTCCGCTGACTTGACACTGTCACTTTGCCTCGAGTGTGTTCCCACTATACTTAGATTACTACCCTACCACGGCTCAAAGGAGTCGTGCAAACAGGTAGTAGTTGGGTGCGGTCCCGAAGCACTTGGAGGCAGTGACGGTTAGACATGATTCGTCTCTCCCGGTATTGGGGGTTGACATCACGCTGTGTCTAGGAGAGTCATTACACGAGTAGTCCCTGGCCAGGGCAAGCGAGATATACTGGTAGGTTTCCAGTGTTATCTCAGGGTGTTCTGGGCTACACTCCGACACGACTTGTACCGCTATTAATGGACTGACATTCACCACCCCCTAGGACCGCCATGCGATGTATCAGAGGAACAGACCGGACCGTACGGAGATTGTCACATACAGGCTCAGTAGGAGTTCGGATGGGTTTACCTCATCGGCCTTCTTATCGACATCTACCTGGGGACCATTACGTACAGCTAGTGCCGCTTGCGGTCTGTGGTTAAACCCACTGCCAGTATAGTGTAGAGTCTTTAGAGTCCCACACAGAGAGTTTCCCTGCGCTGAGCGAAACGTGTAGAGGCCGTATGGTTTTACGGCAGGGCTGTGATCACTTACGTGCACTAGTGTGCGTATGCTGTTCGGGCAGGCAATACTAGTGGGCTTTGGTTTAAGCCGGATCCTAGTATTGCACGGATGGATTAGTTTTGTCTTCTGTGCATTCACATTCTACGGAATGCAGATGCGGGTGTGTATGCACAGTTTTGAGGAGAGAAGAAGAAGGAAGTGGTGCCTCATTAGGGTTTTGACAGTTGATTCGGTCAAAACCATTTTGAGGCGGGCTCATTAGGGTTTTGGCGGTTGGTTCGGTCAAAACCATTATGAGCCGGAGACATTATTTACTAATCCTTTTTATGATAATTTTGTGATGGCTAATTGCTTTGACCATTTGACCACCTTGACCACTCTTGACTTTGTTGACCCGTTGACCAAAGTTGACCTTGACCTTCATGAGAGGTCTACACTCTTCTTTGGTTTTCTTTTTCTTTTTGGATTATGAAAATGGTCATGTCAATGTAGCCATCAACTTTATCATGATAGGATTAGTAATAATGATGTTTAGTATTATTGCAACCATGGTTCATTTTTTCTTGAGTTATCATTTTCATTTCTCTTTTCTCATTCTCTCTCTTGCTTGTGAGAAGAAAGAAAATGAGCTCCATGGTTGCTAGTGCTCCTCCTTCTTCCTCCTCTTGATTTCTTCTTTTGATCTCATGTGTTGAGAGAAAAAGAATCCACATAGACAAACACTTCCATCAACCTCTTCTACACAACCTAAGACATCAAGACTAGCGATCTTGTTGCCCTAGTTGCCTCACCTCGAGGTGGAGCTCGGTGTACAACTCTCGGGTGGATCGTCTTCGACTCAAGGAGGCTGCGGAGGTGAACAAGATCCGGATCGATCCTCGGAGCTTGGATGGACGAGCGGGACAGCGGAGAGAAGACCCGAAGGACCGGTATCGTGAGCTATAATCTCTATGGCATAGTAGATAGCACCTCTAGTAGTTTGCTACTTTCTAGTTTAGCAAAGATCTGTGTTTTAGTCCATGTTGCCTTTCTGCCAAAAATTGTTTTTCGCCGTTTCCGCCTCCCCGTAAGAACCGGGGTGAGCAACGTGGACTTACAATGTATAGGTAGGACTTTCTTGCTCGACATGATAGTACGCTATCTGGTTACTCTTTATCTTAACATGTATACTTTCTGTCTCTCTGTTACATGTTGATAAAGCCCTTAGGATGTGTACTCGACTTCCAGGACTGTGATGTAGATCATACTAGTGGGGCCTGGGTAGTCAATGAGTACATCCTTCAAAGATCCTAGTCGTGGGAATATCGAGACGGGGCATCGATATTCCAGAGTAGACTAGCGTATATCTTCTCGACCCATGTGATGGGCGATGGATGATCCCATATCCATTGGTGTTTGACATCAGAGATGGTATGCGGGTGCTCAGTGGAGACTGGGTACACTGAACGGACTCGCCGAGAACTCCCAGATGGTATTATACCTCACGTCAGATGGCAGTTCTCTGGTGACACTGGTACAGCTTAGTCTGTTGACCCGAGATCGTCATAGAGTCTTGTGTGTATCCCACTGTGCTTTGATTTCCACCCTACCACGGCTCTACTGAGTCGTGCAAACAGGTGGTTTTTGGGTACAGTCCCGATTCACATGGAGGCAATGAGCGATAGGAGGGGATTCGTCTCTCCCGGTATTGGGGGTTGATGTTGCGCTATGCTCGACTGGCCATAACTGGAAATCCCTGGCCAGGGTTGCACTGATTTACTGGTAAGTTTTATCAGTAGTTTCATGCTTGTTATGGATCTTACATCGGCATGACTTATCAAGCTACTGGGGTCTGACGTTTACCACCCCTAGGCGAGATATGCGACGTATCAGACGAACAGACCGGACTGTGCGGTAAGTGTTACTGATTGTATTCGCAGGAGGGTGAGCAGGCTTGCTCGTTGATATTCTGATCGCTCAATACGCGGGTGGCCGTTACGTTTAGCAGACCGCTTGCGGCTTGTGGGTGATTGATATGATCACCACCTACTGCCGGCGTATTGACGAGTCTTTAGAGTCCTACACAGAGGTTTCCTGGCTCAAGCGAAACGAAATAGGAGCGCATATGAGATATGTGCGGGACCGAGAAGAATACCAGTATGTGATTCTGAATTCTATTCTCGCGATTTGTATCATCGGACGGTTATATGAGATATAGCTGGGTTACCAAATCAAATGTTGATTCGATATATTGATACACTTGATATTAGTCGGTTGTATTTATTATGACCGGATCATTAAGTCAAGTGTTGATTTAATGATTTAATGTATAATTATATATTTGATATATTACTTTACATTGACTAGTATTGGTTCACTTAAGATTGATTTTCTCACTTAATGTGCACAAGTTGTATATATGATATATGTTTGTGTACTAGTTTGTATCATGATTGATGATACATGCAAACTTGGGTGTGTGTATGACTTACACTATATTTAGGTTAATGGTAAAGGTTATTTATTTATTTAGTAATTCAAAACTGGTGGTTATTTTTGAATTAGCTTGAAGCTTCATGATGCTTTCAAGCATCTTTGACAAAGTCCACCATTTTTGTTTTGCATGAGATTTTTACTAACCTAACCATTAACTTAAACTCTAGTTTATTCTCTACAATATTTAACTCACCCATGGTTGCATAATGATAGACTTCACTTGATTATTCATTTTGATTATTCTATTATTCATTCATATTCTTTTCTTCTTCTTCTTCTTCAAGAAGAAGAAAACTTTCTTGAAAATTTTCAAGTGAAGATTAAGAGTGAGAAATCCAAATCCAAAGTGAACCCACTTCCTATTTCTTCATCCTCTACCACTTGCCATGTAGTATAGGGTGTTCTCTTCACAAAGTTCATGACCAAGTGAAGATGGAGCTTGAGTTTGAGTCTCCTCGACGTAGATCGTCTTCGGCCTCGAAGTCAACGACCTAGCCCGCTCATTTCTCCGAAGAAACCATCGCTAGGGTCCGGGATCCCGATGATCGCAGCGAAAGGACGTCAACACGGAGCTTTAGAAGTGAAGGACCGGATCTACAAAGGTTGTAATCCCTTTCACTTAGTAGTAAAGTAGTTTACTTGCCTTTTGTTTCGCCTTACCTCTAGCAAACGATCTAGATTAGGGTTGTTCGGCACACATAAAAATTTGAATTTGGCATGGTTGATGTCTTGTAGAACCTCATGTGGCTCCCAATGTTTTTATCAAATCTTCCTTCAAACCCTAAAAGGAAAGACTAGCCAGGATTAATTACACTTTACAAGTTCGCCAATCTTTCAGACATGCCAGTGCCGGTACTTTGAGGGAGGTTCCCCGTGCTTTCGCACGGACCTAATTAAAATAAATCTCGTTTTCCCAGGGGCGTAACCCCGTTGACATCTTTCTAGACACCTACTTGATCGGCTAATTGTAAAGTGCAAAATTCTACCAGGAGTAACAATTACTCGCAGTGGGTATCAGGATCCAACTATCACATAGAAGGTATGCAATCTCATTGAAAATTTCAACACTTGAAACTCCCGATAATGATTTTTACCCCTAACACTTATGACCTTGACTATGATCAACATATCATAAGCACTGGTCAAGTTCTACCCGTCATTTCGTGATTACTTAGATCCACCCACGTGACCCTTGACTATAATCAACATAATCACATGACTGTCCTAACTAATTGCATCATATGCTGTGTAGGAAGACATCACTTAGCTACCGTATACTGCGCCTTGACTATGATCAACATACACAACACGAATACTAAGTACTCTACTTTCTAAAATGACAGAGGGTTGCGGATGGTTTTTAAGAAAACTTTTAACGTTTTGAACTTGATCTCGTTGAAGAATCAAATGATTTTAAATGGAGTGTTTTTCAGGCTTTTGGTAGTTTCGCTAAAGAGGTCTCTCCCGGTGAAGGATCTCGGCTCTTTTCTCTTCGAATGAGGTGCAGGATATTCACAATACCACTATGCAAAGCAAGAACTAGAAAAGCAATCAAAAGACAAACTGAAGGTTGTATCATCTTCTAGTTATTGCTAAAGAGGTCACTCCCGGTGAAGGGATCTCGGCTCTTTCCTTATCGAATAAGGTGCTGGATGTTCTACAAGGAACACCGCTATGCAAAGCAACAACTAGAGCTACCTGTTTTTGAAAATTCGATTCCACAACATCATTAGGTTTATTTTCTTTCATTAATCTCATTAATGAATGTCCTATCATTTAAGTTACCTAAGCATCACAGATAAATACAACGTACGCTAATGCCATCCGCATTCGCCTCGATGTCTCGTCATGCACCGTTAGGTTAGGTAACTAACGGCAGAGCGGGGAAGGGCTAGCGCGGGTGTAAAACATAAGCAACGTCTATATAATATATCATATATACTATATATAGTATCTATCTCAACATATCAAATGATCACATCACAGATAACGCAGCAGAAAACAACATATGAAATATTGGATATACTAGGATGTTCGTGTTTTATTTTGAGCTAGTATAAAACATGGATTCCACGGTCGTAATGAATAGACAAACCCACATCCCTAGACCCCTACGAGAGCAGCAAGCAACCCTACCAATTCTAGAGTTAGGAGACCCGAACTTGACTGCTCGAGATGGTCTCCCACTGGACACTAGAACCCGGTTACTTGTGCTCCCCTCCTTGGGTCTATCTTAATGCGGAAAAGTAAATAATATACATCAACGGTGACATCTTCCTCAGCCCGGAAGTTCCCCAATAAAAGAATATTACATACAAGTTTTTACATGAATGAAAATGAAAAACACTCATTTCACATAAAAACTCCCCGGCTATTCAAACACGACGATCCAATATAACATATCCAGGAACACATAACATCACATGTCATTAACGTAAGTAAATATGCGTATCCTAATTGTCGTTGACGTATAGCAAAGAAACCGGCGATACACCACATATTACACTTACAGTCGCAGAAAAGTAAGTGAAAAACTACAACAGTTGGAATCCGCAACCACCTTAGACATCATAAACCCGTAATATCTCATATTGCGGATTTCATGTTTAACAATATGAATTCCTTAGACATCGCATACCTAACAATTATAAACCTCGCATTTTAGTCTCGACATTGAAAACACTTTCCAATAATAAGTCGGGTAATTCAATAAGATTCCCGACATCCCGATCGAATGTTCGTCGGAAACTTTAGTAGATGGCTGCACCCCCCGATGCCGATGACGAAGTGCACTTAGGCAGAACACCGCAGCCGCGAGCACCCGGACGGATTCTTTTTGGCAACGGAGTTCTCCTATAGTCACTTGGTTGCGGTTATAGGGTGTGGCTATCTAGTAATGTTACCCGGCGAGTATCCGAATACACAAAGTGATTGCGACGGACTTTTGATCATATCAAAATCACATGGCAACCAATCTAATGAGACTAAATTGCTAGACTTATAAAATTTAAATGTTGTTGATTCCAAGTGTTGTATCACAATATATACTAGACTATGTTAAACGTTTCGAGCGAATCAACCAACACCGCATCTCCTGATGAGCTCAACACTTGAGCGATGTTAAAGTACCCAAAATGTTCCACAGTACCTATGATCCAGCCATAGAAGGGTTAAACCAATGCCTCACCTATGACACCGCGGAACTACGGCAAACCCTAGGGTTCAAGCCGCGGTTCCGAGGGCATAGAATCGAGTTAAGGTTTATGTGTTCTTCTAGAGGGTTCATAGAGTTACTTGCACGAACATTGAATATAATTAACTTAGAAAAATTCCAACACTTAGAAATTTCAGAGGGGGTCATGGGGTGATATTTGAATTTCGTTCGAACTGTCAAATATAGCCTAGGTTACCATCACAATGTTAAATTATACGACTACGAAACACTCCATTTTAGTCCTGTAGCAAAATTTACATCACATGAAAATTTGGACCAAGCAAACAATACCTGAAACCCCAAAATGAGCACACCAGAGCACAAAACAAAAACGACACTATATGGAGCAAGCAGGGCCGACCTCCTCGGAAATTTAGGGAATGTGCTCGGTTGAAATCTGAGCAATGGGTCTCGTTTTTGTTCTGTGCACTATAGGTATCACATACATGACTCTGCACTTTGAAATTTTTTTCTAGAACTTTTGAAAAACAACAGAGAGCATGAACTGCCGGGTTTCGGAAATTGCAATACGGATTTGTTTCAGTTTCGTATTACTTCTAACATCGTCTAGATTTCTAGTTAGGCTCTGATACCATGTTGGGATTCCTTAGCACCTAGCCTAGGATTTGCAAGCATCACACATGCCACAACAAAAAAAATGAGGGGGTGCTAAGCAATCAACTACGAATCGTACTAGAAAACTAGGGTAACAAAACTTTGCAATCTAACATTACAAGAGAAGTGAACAAAAATACAACCTTTGTAGATCCGGTCCTTCACTTATAAAGCTTCGTGTTGATATCCCTTCGTTACGATCATCGAACTCCTGGACTCTAGTATGCAATTCCTTGGAGAAATGAACAAGATTGCTCATAGTCTTCGAGACTGAAGATGATCTATGTCGAGATGACTGAAACTCAAGCTAACCTTTCACTAGGTCAAGAACTTTGTGAAGAGAACACCCTAAACTAAATGGCAAGTAGTAGAGGATGATGAAATAGGACGTGAGTTCACTTTAGATTTTAATTTCTCACTTTGTTTCTTCACTTAGAAAAATCTAAAAAGTTTTTTTTCTTTTGGATGAAGAAGAAGAACAAGAATAAAATCAAGTGAAGAGAATTATCATCAATTATGAAACCATGGGTGAGTTAGTATCATCCACTAACCTTTGTAGAGACTAACTATGGTTTAAGCTAATGGTTTGGTTAAAAAATATCTTAAGTAACACAAAATGTGTGGACTTTGTCAAAGATGCTTTAAGCTTCATGAAGCTTCAAGTCAAGACAAAGAAAACCACCATTTTGAATTACAAAATAAATATAAACCCTAACCATTATCTTAAATATGGTGTAAGTCATACACACACCCAAGTTTGCATGTATCATCAAGCATGATACAATCATGTACACAAACATATATCACATATACATTATGTGCACATCAAGTGAGAAAAGAAATCTTAAGTGAACCAATACTAGTTAATATAAAGTAATATATCAAATATATAATTATACATTAAATCAACACTTGATTTAATGATCCGGTCATATTGCATATAACCGACTAATATCTAGTGTACCAACATATCGAATCAACACTTGATTCGGTAACCCGGCTATATCGCATATAACCGAGCGATGATACAAATCGCGAGAATAGAATACAGTATCTCATACTGGTATTATTCTCGGTCCCGCACATATCACATACGTGCTCCTATTTCGTTTCGCCTGAGCCAGGAAACCTCTGTGTGGGACTCTAAAGACTCGTCAATACGCCGGCAGTAGGTGGTGATCAAATTAGTCACCCACAAGCCGTAAGCGGTCTGTTAAACGTAACGGACACCCGGGTATTGAGCGATTAGAAGATCAACGAGTAAGCCTTCTCACACTCCTGCGAATCCAATCAGTAACACTTACCGCACAGTCCGGTCTGTTCGTCTGATATGTCGCATATCTCGCTTAGGGGTGGTCAACATCAGAGCCCAGTAGCTTGATAAGTCATGCCGATGTAAGGTCTATAACGTGTGTGAAACCACTGATAACACTTACCATCAAATCACATCTACCCTGGCCAGGGATTTCAGTTATGGCCAATCAAGCATAGCGCAACATCAACCCCCAATATCAGGAGAGACGAATCCCCTCCTATCGCTCATTGCCTCCATGTGACTCAGGACTGTACCCAAAAACCACCTGTTTGCATGACTCAGTAGAGCCGTAGTAGGGTGGAAATCAAAGCACAGTGGGAGACACACAAGACTCTATGGCGATCTCGGGTCAACAGACTAAGCTGTACCAGTGTCACCAGAGAACTGCCATCTGACATCAGGTATAATACCATCTGGGAGTTCTCGGGGAGTCCGTTCAGTATACCCAGTCTCCACTGAGCACCCGTATACCATCTCTGATGTCAAACACCAATGGATATGGGAACATCCACCGCCCATCACATGGGTCGAGAAGATATACGCTAATCTACTCTGGAATATCGATGCCCCATCACGATATTCCTACGACTAGGAACATTGAAGGATGTACTCATGGACTACCCAGGCCCCACTAGTATGATCTACATCATAATTCTGGAAGTCGAGTACACATCCTAAGGGCTTTATCAACATGTAACAGAGAGACATTAAGTGTACATGTTAAGATAAAGAGCAATTAGATAGCGTACTATCATGTCGAGCAAGAAAGTTCTCCCTATATATGTCCCAACATCCACTACAATATACATCTCATGTACAGTAATGGCCTCTAGGGCATATATATAACTAACAATGACTCGACGGTCCGGCCGAGTCCGGCCGGCGGCGCCGGCCCGAGTCGGCTGGTCCGCCGGCCGAGTCGGTCGGTCGGTCGGAGAGATCCCCGTCGGTTCAAGTGCTCACTAGTATATTTAATTTACAGGGTGTGGTGGGGGTTTTTGTGAGATATGCACGTGCAAACTGTTGGTATCTAAAAATCCAAAATAAAACAATATTAAAAATAATGTAGGGTATGGGATTTGAACTCTGGTGGCTTGATTCAGCAGTGTAAGGTATTACCAATGAGCTATAAGATCCTTCTTGCTATTAATTAGCAAAACAAATATTTAACTTGTGCTCAAGCAAAAGTACGCCTTTCTTTAAATTTTGAAAAATTTGCATAGAAAGTTGTACAGGAAATTTGGGGTTGTTACATCCGATATCGGGTTTTTGTCGAATTATGATGATCAAATAGAATCTGCTATGACTCGAGGACTTTGAAAAATATTTTGCAAATACAGAGAGATGTGCAGGCTATTAGGAATATACCCTAGAAAGCCGAGCCCCCAACTTCCCTTCATGGCCGCCAAAATATCCTATCTAGCCGCAAATTGCGGCCACCTAGGGGTGTGGGTCCCAGTTGTGGTCCATAGCTCTATCATCTATTATATAGGCCAATCCAATATGCAAAATGTCCTAATTTCACCTAGGGTAAAATCTGGGAGTGTTTTTCTAAGTTGCTGATTTTGGTTTACGACTTTTAAAAACTTGGTTTTTGATATTGAGATTTGACTCGATCATTTGATGTTTGTACATCAACATCGGGAGTTGTTTGGTTATTCTTGCATGCGTGGACCATAGGTTTTAACCTAAGGCACAACGGGGGTGAGTTGTCGACTCAGTGAATAAAAATATATCGCACGGTAGAAATCGAAATGCATAACGATCTACCTATGTCATACAATATAATATTATCATACTATATGATAACGGATATATATATATATATATATATCAGTATATATAAGCGTTTCATATCAGATCGCGCACAACACACATGATTCGCTAGATCATCAATATAAGAAAATATATCATCCATATCATATATATCATCAGGTGAGTGTCCATTATCAACATTCGAAATCATCATCAACTGAGTGTACAGTATCTACACTTGAAATCATTATAAAACCTGTGTCCATTAACAACACATGAAATCCAGATATTGTTGGCACCGTCTCCTAGACTGACCTTCTCTCGATATCAATATAGCCTCAGTCGGTATCCCCCGGATATCCGCCATGCTCCAATACTATTATGGGTATAGACCAACCTCGCTAGGCTCCCCGTATCTCCTTACGAATTTTATGTCCCTCGGTGTTGTACTGGGTCTACTATGTATCCAATTGTACATCTCTCCCACTCAGTCCGGATAACATAGCATATCCACAACAGTATATCTTCTCCACTCGATTCGGATAAAAATCAAATCAGAAAACTCATGGTAGACGCCAAATAATCAAATCAAGAGAAAACTGCATTTTTAAAACATAATCAAGTTTTATAAATCACACCGCGGTTTCTCAAATCCATGGAAAACGTCAAGTTCCGAAGAACAACATTCACACAATTTATTTTGATGGGATATATATCAGTGTCCCATACAGCTGAGATATATCATCATAAATAAAAATATCATAAAATCTATATCGAGCATATACGAATATCTATGGTAATGATATTCTTATCTCAAATCGGCAAGTATCATAATGCGTCGTGGATATATATAACGAAGTCATAATAGATAGTACTAATATCAGTATGAGTATAACTTATCATGGCAATCCTACAGTATCATGGCAGTACCAGTAATGTGTAGTGTAATATGCGCGTCTGTGATCGTGCAACATGGCAATCATTGGTAGTTGTGCGGTGTTCTACAAGTGTGTTCATATAGCATGGCAATTGTAAACTAGCCTACAAAGATAATTGGAACTAATGGTATAAGCAGAGTGTATATAATAAAGTAATCGATGCGCGAGCATATAATGAGTAAAATAATCATAATATGAACATGCGTTGATATAGATAATTACTTATGAGCTATACGGTTATAGTTTAAAATGGAACGAAACGTTATCTTTGAAATAAGGAGTCTACGATATTTTGGAAATATATATCATTTGAAAATTTGCAGCGCATCCTTGACATTATCATTTAAAAGTAGGAAACAGATCGTTAGCTTTTAAATAAGTATAGTTTTATCAATCATAATAATGTCACAATCGTGATTTAGCAAGACTCCACGAGTCATATAAATATCGGCCATATTCGGCAATCTATCCTCATTACATCAGGTATAGAATCTCCCTCATATGATGTCAACCGATCAATATAGTATGGATCTATAGTCACGTATGCAAACACATATCATATATAGTATGGACATCTAGTCTCGTACAACACATAAAAATAATCATATATATACCAGTTAGTTATATGTATGCCCTAGAGGCCATTATTGTACATATGATGTATATTATAGTGGATGCTTGGACATATATAGGGAGGACTTTCTTGCTCGACATGATAGTATGCTATCCGGTTGCTCTTTATCTTAACATGTACACTTGATGTCTCTATGTTACATATTGATAAAGCCCGTAGGATGTGTACTTGACTACCAGAATTATGATGTAGATCATACTAGTAGGGTCTGGGTAGTCTGTGAGTACATCTTTTAATTGTTCATAGTCGAGAGAATATCGAGACAGGGCATCGATACTCCAGAGTAGACTAGCATATAGCTTCTCGACCTATGTGATGGGCGATGGATGATCCCATATCCATTGGTGTTTGACATCAGAGATGGTATACGGGTGCTCAGTGGAGACTGGGTACACTAAACGGACTCGCCGAGAACTCTTAGATGGTATTATACCTCACGTCAGATAGCAGTTCTCAGGTGACACTGGTACAGGTTAGTCTGTCGACCCGAGATCGTCATAGAGTCTTGTGTGTCTCCCACCATGCTTTGATTTCCACCCTACCACAGCTCTACTGAGTCGTGCAAACAGGTGGTTTTTGGGTGCAGTCCCGAGTCACATGGAGGCAATGAGCGATAGGAGGGGATTCGTCTCTCCCGGTATTGGGGGTTGATGTTGCACTATGCTCGATTGACCATAACAAGAAATCCCTGGCCATGGTTGCTGAGATCTACTGGTAAGTGTTATCAGTAGTTTCTCGAACTGTTATGGACCTTACATCGGCATGACTTATCAAGTTACTGGGGGTCTGACGTTTACCACCCTTAAACTAGATATGTGACATATCAGACGAAGAGACCGGACTGTACGGTAGTGTTACTGATTGGATTCGCAGGAGTGTGAGCAGGCTTGCTTGTTGACCTTTTGATCGCTCAATACCCGGGTGGTCGTTATGTTTGGCAGACCGCTTGCAGCTTGTGGGTGACTGATATGATCACCACCTACTGCCGGCGTATTGACGAGTTTTCAGAGTCCTACACAGAGGTTTCTTGGCTCAAGCGAAAGGAAGTAGGAGCACATATGTGATATGTGCGGGACCGAGAGTAATACGATATGTGATACCATATTCTATTCTTGCGATATGTGACATCGGTCTGTTATATGTGATATAGCCGGGTTATCGAATCAAGTGTTGATTCGATAAGTTGTTGCATTTAATATTAGTCGGTTATATGCTATATGGCCGGATCATTAAATCAAGTATTAATTTAATGATTTAATGTATAATAATATATATTTGATATATGAATTTACATTAACTAATATTGCTCACTTAACCATTTCTTTTTCTCACTCGTGCATGAATAATATATATGTGATATATATTATATCATGCTAGGTTATACATCAAACATGGGTGTATAAGACTTACAACATGACCATGACAAGTTTAGGTTTTTAATTATCATTAGTAATTCAAATTTGGATTTAATTAAGTCATGTCTAGAAGCTCGGAGAAGCTTAGTTAACCATTCACTTAGTCCACCACATTTGTTTTACTAGAAGATTTTTATAAACCTAACCACTTACCATATACCATGGTTAAGTATCTATAATGGTTAGTGTATGACATTAACTAACCCATGGTTGATTTTCTAACCTCATCTCATTCATTTGTTCATTCTCTTGTTCATGTTCTTCTTCATCTCTTCAAGCTCTCTAGGGTTTTAGAAGATGAAGAATCCAAGGGAGAAAATCAAATCTAAAGTGAGCAAAATTCCTACTTTATTATCCTTTACTATTAGCCATTTAGTTTAGGGTATTTGCTTCACTAAACCCTAATTTAGTGAACAGGTAGCTAGGGTTTGAGTCTCCTCGACGTAGATCATCTTCGGCCTCGAAGGCTTCGAGTAAGGTTGTTCATTTCGCTTTGTGGAGCCTTACTAGAGTCCGGGAGATCACTAATCTCAGCGAAGGGACTACTACACGGAGCTATTTGAAGTGAAGGACCGGTATACAAAGGTTTTATTCCTTGTTCACTTGTTGTAATGATTGATTACATGTTTTGATTGTCTTATTACTCTAGCTTGATCCTAGTCTAGGGTTCCTTAACACTCTTAGAATTTTTGAAATTGGCATGCTTGATGTCTTGAAAACCCAGTAGGGTGCTGAGGAATCCCAACAGTGGTATCAGAGCCGGGCTAGAGTATTAGACGATGTTTGTTAGACTCCGAAACCGAAACGACTCCGAAACACCCGATATCAAACCCTAGTTTCTGTCGATTTTAAAATGGCTTCTAAAATTTTTTTAAACAAGTGCAGAATGTTGTATGGGATATTGCATGAACCCATATGAAATTTGAGCCTATTTAGTAGAAATTTGTCCGTCCAGACATGAGGAAAAACCGGTGAGCTCGGCCCAAATAGGGTATTTTGGCCTCAAATTTTTACTGTGCTCTAGGCCTTGGGGTTTGATGTTTCAGGTGTTGTTTGTTTTTCTAAGATTTCATGTGAAGCAGTCTTACTGTATAGGCAACTCAGAGTGTTTTGTATTCGTAGTTTAACATTGGTTTCGAGTTTTCACATGTTATCTAGGCGAAGTTAAAATGTTCGAACGAATGTCAAAAACCCATTTTTCCAAGTTTAGGGTATTCGGAAAATCATGCAAGTTATTCTGTGGGCCCTCTAGATGAATAAAACCCTAACTCGACATAATAACCATGGAACTTCTTTCGAATCTTAGGGTTTGCGGTAGTTCCACGGTGCCATTAATGAGGCTTGGATCTGCCCTTCTACGGTTGGTGCATGGGTGCTGTGGCATGTTCTGAGTATTATTAAACCGTGCTCAAGTGTTGAGCTCTCGGGGAATTGTGGGACTTTGATTAATCGATCGAAAAGTTTAACGTCTTCCGGATATTTGTGATGGGATACAATACTTGGAATCCACAATATTTGAATTTTATCAATCTAGCAATTTAGTCTCATTTGATCGGTTGCCACGAGATTTTGATGTGATCAAAAGTCCGTCGCAATCACGTACAGTATGCAGATACTCGCCGGGTAACCTTACTAGATAGCCACGCCCCATAGTCTCGACCAAGTGACTGTAGGAGAACTCCGTTGCCAAAAGCATCCGTCCGGGTGCTCGCGGCAGCGGTGTTCCGCCTAAGTGCACTTTATCGTCGGTATCGGGGGTGCGACGGTCTACTAAAGTTTCCGACGAGCATTCGATCGGGATGTCGGGAATCTTGTTGAATTACCCGACTTGTTATTGAAAATTGCTTTCGATATCAAGACTAAAATGTGGGGTTTATAATTGTTAGGCATGCGATGTCTAAGGAATTCATATTGTTAGGCATGAAATCCGGAATATGAGATATTTCGGGTTTATGATGTCTAAGATGGTTGCGGATTCCAACTGTTGTAGTTTTCACTTTCTTTTCTGCGACCGTAAGTGTAATATGTGGTGTATCGCCGGTTTCGTTGCTATACGTCAACGAAAATTGGGATACGCATATTTACTTACGTTGATGATATGTGATGTTATGTGTTGCTGTGATATATTATATTGGATCGTCGTGTTTGAATAGCCGGGTTTTTTTTTATGTGAGATGAGAGTTTTTCATTTTCATTCATGTAAAAAAAACTTGTATGTAATATTCTTTTATTGGGGCACTTCCGGGTTGAGGAAGATGTCACCGTTGATGTATATTATTTACTTTTCCGCATTAGGATAGACCCAAGGAGGGGAGCACAAGTAACCGGGTTCTAGAGTCTAGTAGGAGACCATCTTGAGGCGTCGAGTCCGGGTCTCCTAACTTTAGAATTGGTAGGGTTGCTTGCCGCTCTCGTAGGGGTCTCAGGATGTGGGATTGGCTATTCATCACGACCGTAGAATCTGTGTTTTATACAGGCTTAAACTAAAACCTAGAATTCCTTGTATATCCAATATTTTATATGTTTTCTTCTGCTGCTGATATTCTGTGATGTGATCGCTTTATATTCTGAGATGGATACATTATATAATATATATGATATATTATAGATGTTACTTATGTTTTTCAGCCGCGCTAGCCCTGCCCCGCTCTGCCGTTAGTTACCTAACCTAACGGTGCATGACGGGACTTCGTGACGAATGCGGATGGCATAAGCGTACGTTATATTTATCTGTGCTGTTTAGGTAACTTAAATGATGGGACCTTCATTAATGAGATTAATGAAAGACAATAAACCTAAAGATGTTGTGGAATCGAATTTTCTAAAACTGGTAGCTCTAGTTGTTACTTTGCATAGCGGTATTCCTTGTAGAATATCCAGCACCTTATTCGATAAGGAAGGAGCCGAGATCCCTTCACCGGGAGTGACCTCTTTAGCAGTAACTAGCAGATGCTACAACCCTCGATTTCGTCTTGGACCGTTCATAGACCGTTCATGAAGGATCTTGGCTAAACAAAAACTAACATATGAACTACAAGTTCTAACTACTATGTAGAATGGTTATACCTAGGTCTTGAACTCCTTCTCTTCTTGTTGTTCTCCTCCTTGCTTGCTCCTTGTGGTAGTTTGAACGGCTCCTTCTCCTCGTCTCCTCTATGCCGAAGATAGATCCACCTGAGGGCCTCAAACTTGAGCTCCTACCTCAACCTAGAGGTAACTAAGGTGCTTGGTTTGCTAAACCTAGTACCCTAGAATGAGTAGAGATGTGTTATGGTGGCTTTATCTCAAAAACTTATGATTTCCAACACATGGAACACTTAAGCTTTGAAAGAGGAAGAAGAAGAGCTTTTGCAAAGAGAGAGAAAAGATATGATAGAATGAGAGCTCTCTTTTTGCAACCATGCTCATATCAAAGAATAATGGATTAATAATAATAATTAAAAGGAAATTGTGATGGTGAGTATGGAATGACCATTATCATTTCATAATAAATGCAATTTGCAAAGAACAAGAAGCATCTTTGATATGAAATGTTTATGGTCAAAATGTCAACAAGGGTCAAAATGTCCACCATAGTCAAATGGTCAACCTAACCATCACACAATAATCCTTAATTATTATTATTAATCATATTCATCATTCTCATTAGGGTTTGGAAAAAGTCAACGGTCAACAAGTCAACCAAAGTCAAATGGTCAACAACCCTAATGAGAATCCTCTGCCTCTGCCTCTGTCAACTGTGCATACACACCCGCATCCGCATTCCGAGGAACACGAATACAATGAGAAAAAACCAATCCCAAAAAAAAATACTAGGATCTGGCTTAAACCAAAGCCCACTAGTAATAACTGCCCGGACACCAAACGCGCACAAGTGCGCGAGTGTGAACGAACCCTGTCGCAAAACCATGCGGCCTATACTCTGTTTTGCCCAAAGGCGAGTAACCCTCTGTGTGGGACTCTAAAGGCTCGACACTACGCTTGCAGTGGGTTTAACCACAGGTCGCTAGCGGTACTAGCTGTATGTAACGGTCCCCAGGTAGATGCCGACAAGAAGACTGATGAGGTGAACCCATCCGAACTCCTACTGAGCCTGAATGTGACAATCTCCGTACAGTCCGGTCTGTTCGTCTGAGAGTATCGCATGGCGGGCCTAGGGGGTGGTAAACGTCAGTCCGCTAATAGCGGTATAAGTCGTGTCGGAGTGTAGCCCAAAACACCCTAAGAAACTACTGGTAACACTACCAGCAAATCTCGCTTGCCCTGGCCAGGGATGACTATGTGTAATGGCTCTCCTAGACACAGCGCAATATCAACTCCCAATACCGGGAGAGACGAATCCTGTCTAACCGTCACTGCCTCCAAGTGCTTCGGGACTGCACCCAACTACTACCTGTTTGCACGACTCAGTAGAGCCGTGGTAGGGTAGTAATCTAAGAACAGTGGGAACACACTCGAGGCAAAGTGACAGTGTCAAGTCAGCGGACTAAGCTGTACTTATGTCACCTGGGAACTGTTAACTGACGATAGATATAATACCAACCAACAATTCCCGACGAGTCCTGTCCCGTGTACTCGTAACCTAACGAGCACCTGTATACTATCTCCAGTACGACGTACTGATGGCTGTGGGACAGACCATCTCCCCTGCTGGGAAGAGAAGCATATGCACCAGTCTACTCTGGAGTATCGATGCCCTGTCTCGATAATTCTACGACCAGGGACTAAAATAAGGATGTGCTTATAGACTACCCAGCCCCACTAGTGTGATCGCCATCACAACGCCGGTAGTCAAGCAAAGATCCTAAGGGCTCCATCAATATGTATTAGCGATATGTTAAAAGAAACATATACACATATTAAGATAGAAACAAACCAAGTAGCATACTACTATATCGAGTAAGACTGTCGTAAAACCGTATATATATCCCAAGCCTCCAAAATGTATTATACAAACTAGTACTATACAATAATGGCCTCTAGGGCATACATATCTAACAAAAAGAATAAGTTTGGGGGAGGATTTTCACGATCATATTTATTGCCCCCATTAATAAATTTCCTCCCAGGCTTACAGGTTTTTGTGATCCAGCAGATGGCAACAGTGAGGAAACTGTTGAAAACAAGTTTGGGGGAGGTTTGTGCTTATTTGCGCATCATTTTGCATCATACTTTGCATAAGCACAAAACTTTTAAAAACATATAAAAATAAAAAAAATAATTAAAAATTTTAAAAGATAAAAATATTTAATATTTAATTTGATAATAAAAGATTAGATAGTGAAAACTTACATCCAAAAGATTGGAAAAATTGAAGAAAACCAAGAAAATTAGAAGTTTTCTTAAACGAACTAGTAATAAGTAGTTATGAGCCGTTGTCCCAAGGGTTAGTAAGATAAAAGAAGTCACTAATCTGAGGATAAAATAAGTCTGAAAAAAGTTCTTATTCTGGAAGCCAAACATTTGAATGTTGATACCCTACTATACACACTTACACACGTCTTGAAACTCGGGATAGCAGAGGATACCTTGAAATACTCTTGTCTAAAAGCCAAAGTATGAAGGAAATAATAAATAAATAAAAAAGAGATAAAATGGTGTAGAAAAATGAACACCGGTTTTGTTATTACCAAGGCAGCAATAAAAAAATATTGCGAGGGTGCTTCATCACCTAGTGCGTTAGACCAACTGGTTTGGGAGTCACTGCTAAGTTTTAGGTGTTGCAAGACGAGGAAAATACTAATACGCCTAAGAAGCAAGCACATGAGTAATCGGTCGGTTAGTACCTCAAGAAGTATTAACGGTTGCATGGAAAATATGTGAGCAAATCCATCTAAATATTTATCAAATTAAAAAGTACTGAGGTGATGGACAAGAGTATGATAGCTTGAATTGAATTCTCCGAGTGTAGGGATGTTTTTTTACACACACGTAGGGGTATATGATCGATGTTTGGAAGAAAGCTAGGAATGAAGAATAAAGACGATGTTTTATTGAGGGATGATGTGATTTCTAACATTTTTTCATGATTATTAAGATAGGGTTCATGACAACTGAAAAGCTAGTATAGTTGGAAACTCTAATTTTCAAAGTCTTTCTTTTACAATTCTTATCTTTATATGTAACTGTCACGGTCTTCCTTTTATTATTGGATTTTGTGGGTGCAACCCACTGAAAACCCTCAGGAGACAAGACACCTCCTACTAGGGACACCTAGAGGTTTAAAGGCTTGTTGCACGTGCTCAGTGCAATCGTGTTGTCTATGAAAGTGCTCTAGTTATTTTTTCTTTTTCTTATATTTTCTCCTTCTTTTAAATAAAAGATGTTTGCTCGAGACGACCAAAATTAAGTTTGGGGGAATTTGATCAGTCGAAAATATTGCATTTTTAACACATTAATTTCCCTACTCTTTGTAGTCATCTAATGGTGTTTGGTATAAATATAGCACATATTAGCAATTTGTCTGCAAAAATACCAAATAACATGTGTTATACATTATAACCAGTATTATGAGGGAAATTATGTGTTTATTATTGCATACATGATCTTTTGTATATCAAATACTTGTCTCGAGATTGTGTGCAGGAAATTCTCCAGGTAAAAGAGCCAGAACTGCTAAAAGTGCTCATAAAATACATCAAGTCCAAGACTTGTGATCTGGCAGTAAACAAGAAAGTATAAAAATATTCCAGATATCAGGAAAGTGCCATTAAGCCAACTGAAATCAGCACAAAAATTTCCATGCAGTGATCTTACTAAACGGCCGTGGATCCGCGGCCGAGTCAGGCCGATCCGCCGCGGATCCGCTGCCGCGTTGACTCATTGGTGGCAGAAACTTTTTCCGGGGCTTCTCTTTAAACGGCCAAACTTCTTCAAGATGCCTCAAAGTCCCTCGAATTCTCCAGAAGCTTCCCTTATACCAACCAAGCTTCTCATGCAAGCTAGCTAACTACCTTAATCTAGAAACTTCTATACAACTACCTAGCTTCCTATGCAAACTTCATAACAACCAAGCTTCCAAGGGAAGCTAAATCTAGCTTCTAGGGGAAGCTAAAGGGGAAAGCTATAAAAAGGGACTTAGGGCTTCATTACAAAGGTTGTTCATTAGTTCAAGAGTTGATTAGTTGTTGAATATTGAGCCAAAATTCCGCAAGTTGAGTGACACAACTTGCAACTCAAAACACTAGCTCAAATCCAATTCCAAAGCCAAATCAGATACATCGAGTACCAAATCAAGCAAGCATTCAACGAGCCTTTGAAGCAACGCCGATTTTCATCCGAGCAAGAGATCCACGACGATCCGCGACTCATGACGATCGAGCCATGCAAAGATCGACGCCGAATTCCTTCTCAATTGAGTGAGCTAGAGCTAGTCTTGTAAATTTGAGTGAGAGTTGTAATTTGAAGAAAATCTAAATAAAGGTGAAAATCTTTATTCTTGCTTTCTATTCATTCGCGCATTATGATATTCTTAGTTCTTGATTGCTTTATAATAATACGTGAGTAAATTCTCCGCTTGTATCGGAATCGAGAAAATAGGTAGATGATGATGATTAAATTCTTGAACGATTCATAAATCTTATGAGTTTTGTAAACTTTAGGAAATTGAATAATCGAAAACCTAATTTGAGCGAGATCGCTTTCTTGAATGTTTTCGCTCCAAATTAGAGATCAACGATCAATGATTTAATTTGCTAGAGGCTAGAATTTGAATGATAATCAATGAAAAGACCATGGATGATAATGAAGAAACCCTAGTTTTTTCAATAGATCCCTAAACCTTGTTGATCGTCATCGATGTAGCAACAAATCTTCAATAGATAAGAATTTGTAATAATTAGTATTCATCATCACTATCAATTGGATCGATTCCGACAAGGCTCTTTACAAATCTTGATAATTCAAACAATTTGGGAACATTTCTTGATTCTTGATTTTAGATCTTTACTTTCTTTAAGTTTCTTGAAAATAAAAACTCATAAATCTTGAATCAATTTTCGTGCATTTTCTTTTATTCTTTAATTTTCAATTCAACTAAAACAATAACGAGCAAATCACACTTTCTTAGTGGACGATCCGTTCTCATTGACGAAACTACAATAGACACCGTCAATTGATTGCGGTATAAATTTCTTTGGTTGTGAAACATTTTACATACGACATGAAGGAGATGATCAATCAGGCCACCCAAGAAAAAATGGCTAAGTGTTATTGTGTATTGTGAGTGTGCGGAGAAATAATGGAGCCATCCAAATAAATATCCCACGTCTCCAAAATATCTTAAGTTAAAAAAAAATCTCACAACAAACAAAAACTAAGCATGCTAGAATAGTAACCATAAGTCACTACAAAGTCATGCCACTAAAAAATGCAATAAACAGCTCATCCTCCACCTCAGTAACCTTTTAATCCAAAATGGTTTAAAACATAATGAGGTATAATCTTCTAAAAGTAATTTTGTAATAAATTACAAGAATACCCTTCATCCGTATATACATACCCGTATCCGTATTCCGAAGAATACGAATATAATGAGGCGAAAATAATCCAACAATATAATACTAGCATCCGACTTAAACCAAAGACCACTAGAATTATCCGTCCGAATCATCATCTGTGCACAAGTGCACGTATATGATCGAACCTTGCCGTAAAACCATACGGCGTCTACATCGTTTTGCCCGAAGCAGGGAAACCCTCTATGTGGGACTCTAAAGACTCGTCAATACGCTGGCAGTGGGTTTAACCACAAACACGTCAGCAGCACTAGCTGTATATAACGGCTACCCAGGTATTGAGCGAAAGGGAGGCCGGCGAGCAAACTCATCCTGAAACCCCTACTGAGCCTGACAGTGACAATATCCGTACAGTCCGGTCCATTCGTCTATGAGTATCACATATCAAGTCTAGGGGGTGGATAAAGTCGGAACCCTAATAACGCGACATCTAATGTCGGTATGAAAGCCATCACCCACTGAGAAACTACTGATCTGAATCAGTGATTCTCGACTACCTTGGCTAAGGATTTCTGGTGATGGCCACCCATGCACAACGCGACATCAACCCCCAATACCGGGAGAGATGAATCCCCTGACGATTCTCTTACTGCCTCCATGTAGCTCAGGACTGTACCAAAGTAAAACTTGTTTGCACGACTCCTTTGAGCCGTGTTAGGGTAGTCATAGCACAGTGGGAACTCACACGAGACAAATGACGATCTCATATCGATAGGCTAACCTGTACACATGTCACCCGAGAACTGCTATCTGACAGTAGGCATAATACCAACTATGTCACGACCCAAAAGAGCACGTGACTGGCCCTTGAACCATATGAAGTCTATAGGACTCCATCTGATCCAAGTAAGCCAAAAGCCCAGAAACCTAAAACCATTTTAAGGGTAAATAAACAACAAGCAATACACTATACAACGCCGAATGGCGAGGATCAAAATTTAAAAGAAACCCAGATAAGCATGAAAACTGCAACACTACTAAGCGCGACTCTAAGGTCGAAATAATACATCACTAGTGTCTGAGTCTGAAACAATATATAAGTCTTTGGTTGATGGAATATCTAGATACAAAGAATAATACAAGTACAACGGCGGGTCTGATAGAAGGAACCCACCTGCCAAGCAAATCACCCGCAAAGGAAAACAGTGTGCCAGAAGTGCCGCTATGGAACCTGTACGGCAAGCCCTGCAAGAACTGTGGCACAACGGGGGTGAGTTTCCAACTCGTGAATAGAAATATCTACAAGCAGAAATCGAAAGCAAGACATAATCCTAAGTCAATACGATCAGTATATAATATAAAACTCAAATGAATAAGTTCGAAGCATAGTAAAGTGGCAATATAACATCTGAACATATGTGTAGTGCCAAGTACTCGTACCAGTGCCTCACGTAACAATATATCACAAATATGATGTAAGTATGCGGTAAAATGAAAACAGGAGATATCGTGAATGGAATTATCAGGAAATCAATGTCGAGCATTGACACAAACTATATATCTCAATATCAGTGAAACACATATATCATATATCCGACATGTATGCGACATTCATGAAGGTACCCTGTCAGGTACTACTAATATGTGATGCAATGCATATACAATAAGTGTGGGGTAGGGGAGATATAATATACCATCGACCATAAAGGCCCCGAACACATAGGCTCCTCTCCAATCGAGCTCATAGGCTCCGAGCACATAGGCTCCTCTCACATCGAGCTCATAGGCTCCGAGCACATAGGCTCCTCTCCAATCGAGCTCATAGGCTCCGAGCACATAGGCTCCTCTCCAATCGAGCTCATAGGCTCCGAGCACATAGGCTCCTCTCACCTCGAGCTCATAGGCTCCGAGCACATAGGCTCCTCTCACCTCGAGCTCATAGGCTCCGAGCACATAGGCTCCTCTCCAATCGAGCTCATAGGCTCCGAGCACATAGGCTCCTCTCCAATCGAGCTCATAGGCTCCGAGCACATAGGCTCCTCTCCTAATGCATATGTAAATTTGCATAGATCATCGTGATGATATATTTAAGTATGCGTATATATATATCAGCGTCCCATACCACTAATATATATATACTCTAGGGGTACACATATATATTTCAGCGTACCATACCACTGATATATATATGCAGGAGTAAAACAATCTAGAATTATCATATGCAACCATATCACAGTGCGAAGTCCATGAATTATAATACATGCAACAAGAACACTAATATAAGCATGCAACTATGTAAAGGCATGTGCACAAGGAATATGAATCATTAACATATGAGCATGCAATGCAATGCGAGCCGTAGAATAAATGGTAAATGAATAATTGTCAATATATGAGTACAAGTATGGGTATGTGTCATCTAAATGAAGTGCAAGTATAACACTATATCATGCAACATGGAAATAATAGTATGCACATACAAGGTCATATCCTGATGCAATAATGCTACTGTGTAGTGACATGGCAATTATCGATGAAGAAGTGTGTGAGCCGGCAAGCAAGTGTACGTGGAACATACGCATCATCGATAATGGTGCTAGTGTCCTATCAACATAATAGTAATATAGCAGTTAACATATGCAAGCAATGTGAATAGCAGGAATATGCGGACATTGAATAATCGACGTAACAGTAAAGAATCTACACCCATATGTACATGTCATGTGGTTATACCATTTGAAAAAAGAATGACTCGGGTCTAGTCTAACATCTACTGTGCAGCTACAGATCTAAGTATCAAGTAAATCAGGAGGGGTAAGGACACCACCTAAGTCTGAGTCGATATAAACATATATATATACATAAAATAGTGAGTGATCCCGCCTTAATAGTATCGCTTACAATACAGTATATCATATGACAATCCTCAAGTCATGAGTGCGGATCTATCATCAACATAAAGCTCGTACGGTAAATCGTCGTACGGCATCCCAATAGCTGGGTACGGGTCAATATCACATTATCTTATCAAGTACCTGGTATTCTTATCATCATAACACATAATCTGGGATACTGAATCTAATTCTAGTACAAATCGATACCATCTATATAATTATGAATGCGGGGGTAAAACACACATCCCAAGCCCGCAAGAATCACATATCGTATCCCAAATACGAATCATATCAAATCACCGATCTCACGGCACCAAGCCCAATATCATTGACTCATCTCCAAGGTCATCCAATATTATCATCAACGCAGTGTAAAAATAGTGAATATGCAAGGGTGTGCGTGTGGGTGTAAACCTATTCTAGGGTTCGTGGCTATGAACTACATTAGTTTACTTCTAAGCCTAAACTATCCATAAAACACCTAACACAATATCCATGACACACTGTAACTATCATATATAGTATATCAACTACGGACTGCGGGGGTGCTATACGTCATCCCCCGACTTCCCCCTGTAGATATAATCTACTCACCTTGCGTCTCCATCCTTCGATGTCACCACGCGTTTGCTTGTCGTCCCGTAGTCTTCATGGGGTACCTACACATCAAAGTGTCGTATATGCGCATTAAAACCAAATCAAAGCTAAACGGTACACGAAACCCAAAACGATACGATAAGGGGCCTATAGGTTAGAACCCATGGCACGCCTTCAAAGCCATCAACAAATCCTCTCTATCGTCGTATAAACGCCAAATAGTCGAGGCAAAACACAATCCACAATTGCAGAATCAAAAATACGGAATACGGAAACACGAATCCAAAACAGCAACTTAGGAAATATGTCCCAGATTTCACCCTAGGTCACTTTATACAAATCCATATATACCAGGGGTCTAACATGAACATGTAGGAGCTAACGAACCAATACGAGCCAAAATGGTGGGACCCAGGCCGCAATTTGCGGCCAAATGGGATTAATTGGCGGCCGGGTAAGGGAGTTAGGGGCTGGGGTCTTGGTGGTAGCTTCCTGGGTGCCTGCACATACTACTGTCCAATCAATTTTATTTTAGGGTGTCTCTGGTGATAGCAGATTCAATATACTCATTACAGATTGCACAAATTTTCCGATATCGGTTTCTAAAATCCGTATTCTGGTTTTTGGCTTCAGGTTAGGGTCTCAATTCATACACTAGGGTGTTTATATAACCTCAACTGAGCTCAATTTCACAATACAACATAAGTTTCTCTCAAACCCTAACTAGGTTTTCATCAAGTCCATAATATCACACAATATCGATTTAATCTTAACATGGGGTTAAAGGAAATGCTAGAATTAAGCTAATGGTCCAGAAATTACCTCATTTGGCAACTCAAGAATTTTCTTAAGTTGCCCCCTAGTGGCCAAAATCCATGTTTTCTTGGTCCATCGTGTAGGTCTCGAGTTTGTGCATCTTTTTATTGAAGGGAAGATGGGGTTTTGGAGTGATTTTTGAGGTGGTTAGAGGGCTTGAAGATGGGGGGAAAATGAGTGGCAGGAGCAGCAGCAGCAAATGGTGGGAGAGGGAGAGAAATGAGAAGGAGAATGAAGAGAAAATGCTAAGTTTTGGTCAAAGTGAAACCCATACCTCTCTCTCACCAACCTCATTCTTTATTCTTTTCTCTTTTCTTTTCTTTTTCTCTCCAAAGTACCTGTTACTCAAATAGTAACCCCAAAACAAGCCATGGTAATAAACATGTAACACAAGTGTAAAAAAAATGATACGTGCATGTTTTGCACCAAAAAGCCAAAAAACCGATTAGCGATTTTTAATCGCGATTAGCACTAATTAAGCATATAACTAATCAATTAAACTTAGAAATGGAATAATTCTTTAATTTACCCTATTTTAGAATTTTCCAAATTTTTTTTCCCATTTATTTGTATTTAATTATACCGAATTATTAAAATATTCAATAAAATAATATTAAATTATGAATTTCCCAAAAAAATAATATTTTTATTATTTTGAAATGTTACAAACTAGCATATTCCCGGCGAGTCTATCCGGTGTATTCATAACCCAATGAGCACCCGTATACATCTTAGGTGAACAAACTGGCACCAATCGCTTGTGAGACCGGCCACCGCCCCTCGTCAGAGTCTCGATCAGTATACACTAGTCTACTCTGGAGTATCGATGCCCAGTCTCGAAACTCCCATGACTAGGGACATTTAAGGATGTGCTTATAAACCACCCAGCTCCCACATATATGATCGCTATCATACTGTTGGTAGTCAAGCAAGAATCCTATGAGCTCTATCAACATGTAATAGTGATTTGTAAAACAACCTGAAGCATGTACATGATGATAAAGACACACCAGATAGCATACTATCATCATGAGTAAGACTGTTATACCCGTATAGGTCCTCCCTCAATCATCGCAATCGCGTGCCTGCGACCCAATAATTGACTTGAGGGTACTATAGCCAAAAATCTCCCACTTACACTTAAGGATAATTATTGCGGTGTCGCATACTCACAGCCCGCGTGATACCGAACACCCAACTCCTCTACTAATCAGTCTCGCAAAGCTCGTTTGCGAAACTATTATGTTCAACAAATAGCCTCAGTGAGTGGATCCACTCCAATGTTTCTTTCTATATCTCTCTATATCTCAACTTCGCGGAGAAAGCTATCTCCCGAAATGAGCAATACCTGTTTTAGAATTTGTCTGGATATCTGATGGGACCCATTTCACAAATGAACTCCAAATCCCGCAAACTTCTTAGACTGTATCAGCCACTGAATTTAATCAGTATCCTGCACCATACCTTCCTCAATATCCGCTTGGACCACCCGTCCAAGCTACTGTCCCTCAAAAGAGCGAAAACTATAAATCTGACAGTCACTTTGTCATCCAGGTCACATTGGAAGCCTGGAATGATAACCGTCTCCCGAAGGAGGCAGCCGTTACCATATCCCCAGAACATCCACTTATGTTCATAAACTGCTTCCCAACGTTTCTCCAGGATTGGATTAATATATAAACTTATTGCACCTAGTGCAAAAACAATATCTGGTGTGGTACTTGACATCTCATGATAGACTCAATTATCTAAGCAAGTGATATGCCAGTCAAGCAAATCCCTCTCCCCTTTAGTCTGTAAGACATCCTTTAGAGAGGGTGACTCCATCACCTGCAGGTACACCACCATGCCAGAAGTTGTCCATTCTAAAACACCTTTAGAATAGTGTCAAAGTACCCAAATTGGGAAACTTCCCAAATCTAGATCTAAAACCATAGATCTAGTAACCAGAATGCCTAATATTATATCCATATCCTATGTGGAAAAACAACTGTGTTACAACCACAGTATAACCGATCGTAGTATAGGAATTCCACTTCCTATCAAGGGCATGTCATCCAAATACCAGGACATCATACCCTACTACCTTCTTACCAGATCCATCACTTATTCTGATGAAGTCAAACTGTATGACTGTCACATAAAAAATAGACGATCTATCTCCGCTATACCTGCTTTAGTCTATAAATAGACATAAGCTACGTATCCACTATGCTTCCGCTGCTCCCACTGAGTACAACAATCCTCTGGTAGAGTCATATACACGTACACTTCTAAAGCTATTTTAGAATGACGTTATACCCATCCTCCTGCCGGGTCTCATAGTCTAGAACAGCAGCAGTGGCAAGTTTGGGTAAACAAGAACCTCCCTGTCACCGTCTCTGAGAAGACCGAAGTACCTCTCGGGTGCCTGAGGTTACCCACCAAATCTGCAGAGTGGCTAATGGAATGTCGAAACCAATTGAATTTTTAGGTTCTATTAAATTTTCAGTAATCGTTTGTAGTTCTGGAATCACTTCCAGTTCTACCATACTCCTACCAATGTTTTCTGAAAAGAATCCATTTTACTAAAACTGTGGCAAGTCAAGAATAATATAACTATTGATCTTACAGATAGTAGAAAGTTAACTATCGTCAAAGCCCGGGATAACCCACAAACTGCCATTACTGAAACATACCTTGAGTTTGTCCAGGGTCTGGTTTTAAGCATAAGCCGGACAACTCCATATACCTTAACATCATTAAGATATGAACCATTCAATATCCAATATAGAAACAGAGGCACTAATTTAATTGGAACCAGATTCAAATCATGCAGTTGTCTCCAGTGCATGCCAACTAAGTAGAATGAGGCCAAACTGCATTACTCATCTAGGAGTGCATCCACATATGAGTAACCTGAAAGAGAAGTATGTTCTCAAAACCATTACTACCAACAGAATACCTAGCATAAGTATCTATATCTTCGATCATCTTGAAGAATCCTGATACTTTTCAACATATGGTTCTCTACTTTATTCATATGCCTATAACTTCTCAAAACTTGGACCTTGTATTTCAACGAAATACTTGTCTAAAATTAGAGAAGTCATGAGTAAATGGAATATAGTACTAGTACCAATCCCTTTGTCTTAATACACAATGGACAACATACAATACTTTGTATAAGTCCCCTGAGTTTAATAACTCAAACCCTGTGCGTCGTAGGTTGAAAACTGTACTATGGTTAAGAAGAATTACACAGTTGTTGAATGCTCCTTACCCAATCGCCAACTGATATAGGTAAATGTCATAGATATAATTTCAAAAAATTATATCTCACTTTATAAAATAAACGTACAGATATATCAGTTTGAAATTTGTGGATAACGATTGGATATTCAAAACCAAATATTTGCCGTGAGGAAAAAACCCAGGTGTTTTTCTCAAATATCACCAATTACAACGAATTCCGATATAATGAGGTTATAATCACCTGATTCCCAATATCTTACTCCCACTCACCATTTATAACACCATACAGATGTGAGAATCAAATCTGGTAAATACATACCCTGGAGTAAGGATCTAATTGGGAAATTAGTTTTCAATTTACAACACACAGTGAAACTGAAATATGAAAATGTTTCGAAAGGGTATCCGGGTATTCCTAGTAATGCCTCTTCTACTATCCATATTCATGACCATAACCGTATATTTCCTTGCCATCTCTCCAATCTTATTATTTGTCTTTACATATTACCTTCTGTACACCACCCTTAGGATAAATAGTTTTCTTCCTTCCCTACCGTTCGACACCAGCCTTTGGTTTGGAAGAAGACTATCCAATAAGCGTAATATGTGTACGCTCCTAATCCTAGGAGCCCTCGCAACCTGAGAGAAGGTAAAGATAAAATACAACTGAATAATCCTTATTCTATTAATCCTGAACCAGAATCCATCCTCGAACTGGAACAAGTTCTTTCGAGTTCGTATGTAACTATACGATGGCATATCCAATAAATGTGGATCTTCATAGTGATAAGGAATGTTCAGGAGAAATGAAAAGGTGAAGTAGGAGTGGCGATGATATACGCGGTTTCGTCATGAATGATAGCAGTCACATTTTACTTTGCCATTTTTCTAATCCATTTATTTGTCTTTTCTTATTACCTTCTGTACACCACACTTAGGCTAATTGGTTTTCTTCCTTCCCTACCTTTCGGCACCAGCCTATGGTTTGGAAGAAGACTATCTGATATGCATAATAGGTGTACTCTCTTAATACCAGGAGCACACGCAACCTGGGAGAAGGTAAAGGGAAAAGACAACTGAATAGTCCTATTCAATTTCTCCAGAACCGGAAACCATCCTCGAATCTGAAACAAGTTTCTTCGAGTTCGTATGTAACTATACGATGGTCATATCCAATAAATGTGGATCTTCGTAGTGATACGGAATGTTCCGGAGAAATGCAAAGGGTAAAACTAGGAGTGGCAATGATATATACAACTATGACAATCCAAAAGCCAATGTGATTTAAGAAGTTTCAGTTAACTTGGTTCATGAGCTTTAGTTTAGGTTGGGCCATGGTCGCTGCCAAAGAGAGAGAGAAAAGAAACACTCAGCGTGCACTCTAACCTAGATCAGAATGGTTAATCACTTTATCTAATCAGGATGGCTCCCACTGTTTCCTCGAATTCTCCTCCAAACCTAAAAGAAGAATTAGTCGGGATCATCTAAAATCACCCGAGGAGTAAACCTACTCATCAGTGGGAATCGAGATCCAACTATCATCGTATGATAACTTGATGGAAGCCACTCAAGTTATCACACTCCAGAAGGTATGCACATACCTGGCAATTTTCAGTTTCTTTAGAAACTCCCGATGTGGATTTTTTTGCCCCTGGCTCTTATGACCTTGATGAAGGCCAACATATCATAAGTCACATGTCAAGTTCTACCCGTTATTGTTCAGGTTAATTTGAACTCACCCGTACATACCCTTGACGATGGCCAAAATAGCAGTATGACTGTCCCAAACCAACGCATCTATCCATGCTACAGATGAATATTCAGCGGCTACCAATCATTATGCCTTGGCGAAGGTCAAAATACATAGCTTGAATACTACTAAATACCTAACTGAAATGACGGAGGGCTACGGCTGGTTTTTGGCGAAAAACCTTTAACGTAATGAACTTGATATCACTGAAGGAATCCAAGTGGTTTTACAAATATATAGTGGCAAAAACTTTTGCTAAAGTGGTCACTCTCGGTGAAGGGATCTTGGCTCTTTCCTCATCGAATAAGGTGCAGGATATTCCAAACTGAATACCACGATGCAAAGCAAAAGAATCGATTATAGAAAAGTTATTATGTTGACGCAAACTTTTGCCCAAGGAGTCACTCCCAATGAAGGGATCTCGGCCCTTGCCCCGTCGAATGAGATGCAGGATATTCCAAACTGAATACCACTGTGCAAAGCAAAAGAAAACGTCTGTAATGTCTGTTTTCAAAAGGCTTGGTTCCAACAACATCAAATAGGTTTGTTTTCCTTGCATTGATCAGAATCAACGCAATCCCATCAATTAAACATATCACACCACAGAAAAGAACGAAAATAAAATATACGTATATGCCATCCGCATTCGCCACTAGGCCCCGTCATCACCCGTTAGGTTACTTAACTAACGACAGAGCGCGGGCTGGACTAGCGCGGGTGCAAAATATTTACAACATCTACTAGAATATATATAACAATCATCCCAGGCATGATATAAAGCAACATCACAAAATCTCAGTCAAGCAACACAGAGTGGTAGATAATCCTGGAGCCTCGGGTTTCACTTGAGCCGCAAATGAGACCCAACGTTCCCTATCCTGTGGATAGCCTGTGCAATGAAAACCTAGACCCCTACGAGTGCGGCAAGTTTCCCGCCAATCCCAGAAGCGAGGCAACCCCAATCAACAACGTGAATGGGCCACCCAGCACTTCACGGAATCCGGTAACTTAGGCCCCCCTCCGTGGGCCAACCTATACCCCTACGAGTGCGGTGAATAGCCCGCCAATTCTAGAGTAAGGTCCCCTCCGTCTCAACTCCATGAGATGCATACCCGTTACCCTCTAGAACCCGGCTATTCATGCACTCCACCATGGGGTAATCCTAGTACAGAAAAGAAATATGTACAAGGATAACATCGACCTCAACCCGGTCGTGCCCCAAACAAATAATATACAACTGGCAGTGACGACAGTCCACATGACGGACGCTCTCCCCGCAATATCGAATGTATAAATGAATCTAAACTGTACTACCATTGCACCACTGGCTATCCACCACGACGATCCAATCACAACCACAGCACAACACAGAACATCAACGTGAATGTCACGTTGACAAACCCTTCTAAAAGAGCATATAGCAATCAGACGAGTTGTACCGCTCTAATGACATTCACGGTCGCAGATAGTAATGCATGTATTGAAAACCATACATTTAAAATTTCGATCGACTAAACTTTTCCAAATTGGCCCCAAATGTAAATCCAGCACTCAAACAAATCTAGGCCCAAACCATATATCAAAAAAATCATATTTCCATGAACTAGAGCCCCAGAAAAAATTAGGGTCACTGTATCCAAAAAGCGATGCGGTTCCGCAGCAAAATGTGTCATTTTGCTCCGGTTCCGCGACGGAATTTTGGAGTTAGGTGTCCAAATTTTTTTCGTAGCTCTAGTTTTGCTAGCACATATTTTTAAGATACCAAAAAAAAATTTTGAACAACTTTGAAATTCGACAGCAAGCACATGAATATGGATCCGTGATCCGGAAAAATTGGTCGATCGAGATTTTAACCTTGTGCAAACTAGCTAGTAGGGTTTATGGGTTGGCTATGATACCATGTTGGGTTATGCTAGAGCCCCGGCCATCAATCCGTGGCCAAATGCTGAACAAAAATTTATAAACTAGTGCAAACACAACCCTATCCTACGGATCAACCATTTACCCTACACTAGCAATCTACAAAGGAGTTTAGAAAGTTATACTAAATTGATCCGTGTCCTTCGGTCTTCAACTACTTTTCTAAGCTCCTAGAGGCCTCCATGATCAAGCTTGATCTCCGGTCTCCCTCCATCGAAGATGATCCACCCGAGAATTTGTATTCCGAGCTCCTACCTCAATAGCTGAGGAAACCAGGGTACCTAGATCGCTAAACTAGATATCCTAGAGGATGTAGAGTATAGTGGTGGATTAATTTGTCTCCAAACACCCTAGGTTTCTCAACACATGAGACGTGAAAGGTGGAGGTAGAAGAAGAAGCTTAAGGATGAGAGTGAGAGGCCACCCAAGAAACAATGGGTAATTATTTTTTTGTGTTGTGAGTGTGTGGAGAAATAATAGAGCCATTCAAATAAATATCCCATGTCTCCAAAATATCTTAAGTCAACCAAAATATATTAAGTCAACAAAAATCTCACAACAAACAAAAACTAAGTATGCTAGACTAGTAACCATAAGTCACTACTAAGTCATGCCACTAAAAAATGCAATAAACACCTCATCCTCCACCTCAATAACCTTTTAATCCAAAAAGGTTTAAAACATAATGAGGTGCAATCTTCTAAAAGTAATCTTGTAAGAAATTACAAGAATACCCCTCATCCGTATATACATACCCGCATCCATATTCCGAAGAATACGAATACAATGAGACGAAAATAATCCAACAATATAATACTAGGATCCGACTTAAACCAAAGACCACTAATATTATCCGTCTGATTCATGATCCGTGCTTAAGTGTACGTATATGATCGAACCCTGCCGTAAAACCATACGGCCTCTACATCGTTTCTCCCAAAGTAGGGAAACCCTCTGTGTGGGACTCTAAAGACTTGTCAATACGCTGGTAGTGGGTTTAACCACAAGAACGTCAGCAGCACTAGTTGTATGTAACGGCTACTCAGGTATTGAGCGAAAGGGATGCCGACGAGCAAACTCATCCTGAAACCCCTACTGAGCCTGACAGTGACAATATCCATACAGTCCGGTCTGTTCGTCTATGAGTATCGCATATCGAGTCTATGGGGTGGATAAAGTCAGACCCCTAATAACACGACATCTAGTGTCGGTATGAAACCCATCACCCACTGAGAAACTACTGATCCGAATCAGTGATTCTCGACTACCTTGGCCAAGGATTTCTGGTGATGGCCACCCGTGCACAACGCGACCTCAACCCCCAATACCAGGAGAGACGAATCTCCTGACGATCCGCTTACTGCCTCCATTTGGCTCGGGACTGTACCCAACTAAAACCTGTTTGCACGACTCCTTTGAGCCGTGGTAGTGAAGTAATCAAAGTACTGTGGGAACTCACACGAGACAAATGACGATCTCAGGTCGATAGACTAACCTGTACACATGTCACATGGGAACTGCTTGTTGGATATATGTATGCCATAGAGGCCATTATATATATAGTGGATGCTTGGACACACACACACACACACAGATGACGTTCTTGCTCGACATGATAGTATGCTATCTGATTTACTTTATCTTGACATGTTCATTTGATCATGCATCTTACTCTTTTGGTACATGTTGATAATGCCCAGAGGATATATGCTTGACTACTGGGACTATGATGCAGATCATACTAGTAGGACACATGTAGTTTATAAGCATATCCTTAAACTATTCCTAGTCATGGGTATATCGAGACGGGGCATCGATATTCCAAAGTAGACTAGCATATACCATTCTTGTCCCATATGATGGGCGATAGATGATACCATATCCATCTGGTGTGATGACACCAATGATTGTATGCGGGTGCTCAGTGGAGACTGGGTACATTGAATGGACTCGCCGAGAACCCCTATGTGATATTATATTTATCGTCGGATAGAAGTTCTCAGGTGACACGGGTACAGGTTAGTCTGTAGACTGGATATCGTCATAGAGTCTTGTGTGTCCTCCCACTCAACTTTGATCTCCACCCTACCACGGCTCTACTGAGTCATGCAAACAGGTGGATTTTGGGTACGGTCCCGAGGCAGATGGAGGAAATGAGTGATAGGAGGGGTTTCGTCTCTCCCGGTATTAAAGGCTGATGTTGCTCTATGCTCGATTGGTTATAACAGGATGTCCCTAGCCAGGACTGCTAAGATTTACTGATAAGTGTTATCAGTAGTTTCTCGATCTGTTATGAGCCATACACCGGCATGACTTATTGAGTTATTGTGGTCGACGATACCATCCCTAGACTCGATATGCAGCATATTCGACGAAGAGACCGGACTGTACGGTAAGTGTTGCCAATTGGCTCGACGGGAGTTTTGACAGCTTCGCTTGTTTTTCTTCTGATCGCTCAATACCCGGGTGGCTGTTACGATTAGCTGACCGCTTGCGGCTTGTGGGTGTTTGATGTGATCTTCACCTACTGCTGGCGTATTGACGAGTCTTAGAGTCCCACACAGGAGTTTCCTAGCTCAGGCAAAACGATATGGTGTGCATATGAGATATGTGCGGGGACCCGATTAAATACATGTATGTGATATCGTATATTAATCGGGCGTTTTTCTATTGGTCGAGTCGTATGTGATATGACCGGTTTGTTAAATCAAGTGTTGATTTAACATTGACTTTATAGCTCACTTTTGTTAAACCCTTTTCTACTTTGATGTATGCATGCATGTTTGCATATGTTGATGTGTATGGACACATACATGCATACATGGTATCATGGTTGTTGATACACTAGTGGTGGCAATGCAAGACTCACATGGGAGTAATTATGTATATATATTTATTTTTGGATTAAAGAAAAGGAAAATTCTCTCATGGTTGATAATTCTACACACTTCCTTCACTTAACCCTTGCTTTGACCTTGAGTTTATTTTCCTTAGTTGCTTTGACTATAAAATAAATATCTAGCTATTTATTAACCCATGGCTAATTGTGAGAGTGACTTTTATTTATATTATTCATTCTCATTTTTATTTAGAGATAATTATCATTTGAGCTCAAGCATTTTTTTGCCATCTCCTTCTTCTTCCTCCAAGCTCTCTTGAGATTTCTAGTGAGTGAAGTTTATAAAAAGAAAGGGTTTTGAAGTGAGAAAACAAACTACATCATCATTCTATACTAGTTTAGCCCATTAGTTTAGAGTGTTAGCTCCACTTCCTCATTGATCAAGTGTAGCAAGGAGCTTTGTGCAAAGGGGCTTCGGGTTGATCATCGTTGACTTGGAAGGTCTTTAGCGAGCCGGTTCAAACTCTTAAGGATCCAAGGAGTCAAGAAAAGAGGTCTACAAAGGTTGTATTCTCTTCACTTAGTGATAGTTTTCTTGTTGTTTGAAATACTAGTTTGATGTTACCCTAAATATTCTAGTTTGATTCATGGTTAGATTGTTTAGCACCTCCCCAAAATATTATTGTGGCATGTGTGATGCGTCCAAACCCTAGGCATGGTGCTAAGGAATCCCAACAGTGGTATCAGAGCTAAGCTAGAACTTTAGAGTAACCTAGACGACGTTAAATACTTCGAACGAACATCGATTGCTCCGAGAAAATGTTCTCTGGAATATTTTCAAAATGTTGGAATTTTTCACATTAAAAATATTCAAAAAATCATGCAGGTAATTCTATGGACCGTCTAGAAGAACGATACCCCAACTCGATTAAATGACCGCGGAACCGCGGCCAAAACGCGCTTTTGGCGGCGGCTCCGCGGCGCCATTTGTGAGGCACGGGTCGGCCCTTCTACGGTTGGCCCATAGGTACCAGGGCATGTTTCTGGGCATTTTTAATACTGATCAAGTGTTGATCTTCTCTGTGAATTTTTGGGTAATCGATTAATCAATCGAATGGTTTAGCATCGCCTAGTATTCGTGAATGTGATACAATAAATGGAATCCGCACTAATTAGTTTTGTGAAAAGTAATTAGTTGCGTGTAAATCTAATATTTTGGCCTCGGCAGAATCGGGAATCTTGTTGAATTACCCGACTTGTTATGAAAAGGTGTTTTCATAGTTGAGACCCAAATGTAAGATTTGCATCGTTAGGCCTGAAATCCTGAATATGTGATATTCCGGTTATATGATGTCAAAAGGCAGTGTCGATTCCAATTGTTGTAGTTTTTCTCTTTCTTTTCTGCGACCGTAAGTGTAGTATGTGGTGTATCGCCGGTTTTGTTGCTATACATCAACGACAATTGGGGTACACATACTTACTTACGTTGATGATATGTGATATTATGTGTTGCTGAGATATGATGTGCAGGATTGTCATGATTGAACTGCCGGGTTTTTTTTGTGAGATGAGAGTTTTTATTTTCATTCATGTAAAAATTAATTGTATGTAATATTCTTTTATTTGGTGCACTTCCGGGTTGAGGATGATGTCACCATTATTGTATATTATTTATTTTTCTGCATTTGGATAGACCCAAGGAGGGAGCACAAGTGACCGGGTTCTAGGGTTCAGTGGGAGGCCATCTCGAGGAGTCGAGACCGGGTCTCCTAAACTCTAGAATTGGTAGGGTCACTTGCCGCTCTCGTAGGGGTCTAAGGGTATGGGCTTGTCTATTCATCACGACCGTGGAATCCGTATTTTCTATTGTTGGCTGAATACAAAATACGGACCTCCTAGATATCCTATATTTTTATATGTGCTTCTGCTGTTGATATTCTGTGATGAGATTACTTAGTATCTGAGATGAATGGATTATTATTATATATATGATATATAATAAACGTTACTTATGTTTTACACCTGCGCTAGTTCCGCCCCGCTATGCCGTTAGTTAAGTAACCTAACGGTGCATAACAGGACACTGTGGCGAATACGGATGGCATAAATATATGTTCTATTTTCGTTTATTTTCTGTGATGGCTTACGAACTTAAATGATGGGACTACATTAATAAGATTAATGTAAAGAAAAAGAAACCTAAAGATGTTGTAGAATCGGATTTGAAACACACTCGGCTTTTTTTAATGAAAAATGCAAGTTTCAAAAGATGCGGAGCTTAAGCCACTCCTTTTCTAAAGTATTTTGATTCTACAACGAGATAAAGTTCAAAGTGTTAAAGGTTTTCATAAAAACCATCCGCAACCCTCCGTCATTTTAGAAAGCAGAGTACTTAGTATTCGTGCTACGTATGTTGATCATAGTCAAGGTGTAGTGAACGGTAGCTAAGTGATGTCTTCCTATAAAGCATATGATGCGAGCAGTTAGGACATTCATGTGATTATGTTGATCATAGTCAAGGGTCATATGGGTGGGTCTAGTTAAATCACGAAATGACGGGTAGAACTTGACTAGTGCTTATGATATGTTGACCATAGCCAATGTCATAAGCAGCTAAGGGTAAAAACCATATCGGGAGTTTCAAGAGTTGAAATTTGCAATGAGATTACATACCTTCTGTATGATAGTTAGATCCCAATCCCACTGCGAGTAAGAGTTACTCCCAGGAGACTTTTGCATTTTACAATTAGCTAATCCAGTAGGTGTCTAGAAAGGTGTTAATGGGGTTAGACCTCTGGGAAAACAAGGTTTATTTTAATTAGGTCCGTGCGAAAGCACGGGGAACCTCCCTTAAAGTACCGACACTGGCCTGGCTGACCGGTTAGCGAAATTGTAGAATGTAATTAATCCTGGCTAGTTTTCTTTTTGAGGTTTTGAAAGAAATTTGATTAAAGCAGTGGGAGACATCGATTAGATAAGATAATAACCAATCTAAATCTTTGCAAGAGCATTTCACTGAGTGTATTCTTTTCTCTCTTCTAATGGCAGATACCAGATGACGGGACTTAAGCTTCTTTTAGAGAAAAACAAACTGACAGGACCGAATTATAAAGAATGGATGAGGAACCTGAACATTGCACTCACATATGATAAAGTATCATATGCCCTCACTGCAAAAGCCCCACCTATCCCAGGTCCTGAATCATCTGTTTTGGATAAGGAGATCCGAAAAATATGGGATATTGATTATGACACGGCCAAGTGCCTCGCGCTTGCTTCTATGGACAGTATACATTAGAAGCAGCACGAGAAGATGGATGTTCAATCCATCTTTCTTCATACAAAGGAGTTGTATGCAGAGCAATCTCGGACTTTGCAATACGAGGCATCTCGAAAGTTGTTTCAGATGCGAATGGCTCCTGGCACATCAGTAGGTGAACATGTCTTGAAAATGATTGGTCTTATAGAAGAACTTGAGGACCTAGGATGGACCATGGATAATGAGCAATATACTGATATTGTTCTACAGTCTCTCCCCCTGCCTTTCCTCCATTCATTGTGAATTTCAATATGAACGATTTAGAGAAATCACTGCCTAAACTTCTCAATATGTTGAGAAGTGCAGAGAGCACGCTTAAGACAACGAAAACTCCTGCTCTACTTGCTGGGCCATCTTCCTCTTCCATCTCAAAAGCCAAGGCCAAGGGAAAGAAGAAGAAGAAACCCACCAAATTGAAAGGTGGAGTTGTAAAGGCGAAGGGGAAAGACAAATCCGGGGCCACGGGAAGTGGAAAAGGAGAATGTTTTTTCTGCCACAAGTCGGGACACTGGAAACGTAATTGTGCTCTGTATCTTGATGATCTCAAGAAGAAGAAGCATACTGATGCTTCCGCTTCAGGTGTGTTTGTTACTGAAAACTGTTTTTCTATAAACTCTGCATCTTGGGTATTAGATACCTGTTCTGGTTCTCACTTCTGCAATTGTATGCAGGGATTGAGAAACAATAGAGTTTTGAAGACAGGTGACCATAATCTTCGGGTTGGAAATGGTTCCAATGTACATGCTGTATCTGTAGCAGAGTATCATCTGGGGTTGCCATCGGGATGTATTTTGGTTTTGAACCCTTGTTATTATGTACCTAGTATACTATGTAATATAATATCCGTTTCTTTGTTAGACAATGAAGGATATCATTTTGTGTTGCAAAATAATGTTATGAACATTAACTTGAATCAACAGTTGATTGGGTATGGTACACTAAATAACGGTATTTACGTCCTAAACCAACACACAGTTTTCAATATACAACATACAAATAAAAGAAAATTTTCAGATATAAATGAAGCTTTTCTTTGGCATTGTAGACTTGGTCATATTAATGAAACGAGACTAAACAAGCTATATAAAGATGGATATTTAAATCCTTTTGAATATAAATCTTATGCGACTTGTCAGTCCTGTATCAAAGGTAAAATGACCAAAACTCCGTTTACTTGATACGGAGAAAGAGCTACAAAACTCGTAAGCCTCATATATAGTGATGTATGTGGACCAATGTCTACATATGCTAGAGGCGGTTTTTCATACTTCATTACTTTTACTGATGATTTCCCAAGATTCGGACACGTGTTTTTATTAAAGCATAAATCCGAAGCTTTCGAGAAATTCAAGGAGTATAAACTTGAAGTAGAAAAACAAACAGACTTGAGCATCAAGAAACTTCGATCGGATCGAGATGGAGAGTATTTGAGTATAGAGTTTTCAGACTTCTTAAAAGAGAATAGGATTCTTTCTCAACTCACTCCTCCTTACACACCACAGCACAACTGTGCGTCAGAACGGAGGAATCGTACCCTATTAGATATGGTACGGTACATGATGAGTGATACTGAGTTACCGCTTTCCTTTTGGGGACATGCATTGGAGACAACAATGTATCTGTTAAACAGGGTTCCAACCAAAACCGTGTCTACCACTCCATATGAGATATGGTGTGGAAAGAGATCATCTCTTAAAAGAGTTAGGATATGGGGTTCCGGCTTTTGTCAAAAAGCAGAATCCAGACAAACTCGAGACACGATCGGTCATGTGCAAATTTATGGGATATCCAAAACAAAATTTGGATATCTATTCTACCAAAAGAAGGAACAAAAGGTGTTTGTTTCTCAACATGGCACATTTTTAGAAAATGAAATTTTTACAAATAGTACTGATGGCAATGCGGTAGAACTAGAAGAGGTACTAGAGACACAAATTACTCATAACGAATTGGCTGAAACTGATATTGCAGTAGAACTTCAAGAATCTCAGCCGCTCTGGAGATCTAGTCGAACTTCTCACCCACCGGAGAGATACTATGGGTTTCTCGTTGATGGTGATAAAGAAGATTGCATTATGGATGATGATGACCCTACTAGTTTTCAGCAATCTATCACGAGTGGTGACTCAGTGAAGTGGCTGGATGCCATGAGATCCGAAATGGAGTCCATGTACACCAACAAAGTATAAACTTTGGACGTTGCACCTCCTGGGATAAAACCCGTAGGGTGCAAATGCATCTTGAAGAGAAAGATTGGTGTAGATGGACAGGTGGAGACCTTTAAAGCAAGGCTTGTAGTGAAAAGTTTTCGTCAAAGACCAGGATTGGACTATGACGAAACTTTCTCTCCAGTAGCAATGCTTAAATCCATTCGGATCCTGCTTGCTATTTCTGCTCACTACGATTATGAAATCTGGCAGATGGACGTAAGAACTGCATTTCTAAATTGTGATTTAGAAGAATGCATTTTTATGGATCATCCAGAGTGCTTCATTGACAGTGGGAGCAGCGAAAAGGCATATAGGTTGCTTAAATCCATTTATGGATTAAAACAGGCATCACGGAGCTGGAACATCTGCTTTGATGATACAATCAAAGAGTTTGATTTTGTCAAAAATATAGATGAACCATGCATTTATAAAAAGATTGTAGGGAGTACTGTCACATTCCTCGTATTGTACATAGATGACATTCTCTTGATAGGAAATGATATTCCTATACTTTAATCGGTCAAACTATTCTTATCACAAAGGTTCTCTATGAAGGACCTGGGTGATGCCTCTTGCATTTTGGGCATTAGGATCTATAGAGATAGATCCAAGAGGTTATTGGGATTGTCCCAATCAAAGTATATTGACACCATCCTAAAAATATTTAGTATGGAAGATTCTAAGCGTGGCGCCTTGCCTGCTTGTCATGGAATCACTCTCTTCAAGGACTTCTGTCCGAAGACTGATGAAGAGAGAGTTTGCATGAGCATTATACCTTACGCTTCAGCCATAAGATCTATAATGTATGCGATGTTATGTACTCGCCCTGATGTAGCTTATGCACTAGCTGTAGTAAGCAGGTATCAATCGAACCCAGGGGAGAAACATTGGATAGCAGTGAAGAACATTCTTAAGTACTTCCGAAGGTCTAAAGAATTGTTCTTGGTGTATGGTAATGGGGATCTCTAAATGAAGGCCTTCACCGATTCCAGCTTCCAAAGTGATAAGGATGACAGAAAATCTTTCTCAGGGTTTGTATTTACCCTCAATGGAGGGGCGGTTAGTTGGAAATTTCCAAACAGGATACCATTGCAGACTCCGCGATGGAAGCTGAGTATATTGCTGCAAATGATGCTGCCAAGGAGGCCGTCTGGATGAGGAAGTTCATCACGGAACCAGGAGTAGTTCCTACCTTTGTTGATCCAATACAATTGTATTGTGATAATAATTGGGCCATGGCGTTGGCCAAAGAACCCAGGTCCCATCAGAAGTCCAGACACATCCTGAGGCGATATCATTTGATCCGAGAGATAGTAGATCACAACGAGATCGAGATTCGGAGAGAAGACACAAAGAATAACACCGCGGATCCACTCACCAAGGCCCTTCCTCAGCCGCAACATGAGCGACTTTTTGAGATGTTGGGTATGAGATACACCAATAATTGGCCATAGTGCAAGTGGGAGATTGTTGGATATATGTATGCCTTAGAGGCCATTATATGTATAGTGGATACTTGGACAGACAGACACACACACACACACAGAGATGACTTTCTTGCTTGACATGATAGTATGCTATCTGGTTTACTTTATCTTAACATGTTCATTTGATCATGCATCTTACTCTTTTGGTACATGTTGATAAAGCCCAGAGGATATATGCTTGACTACTGGGACTATGATGCAGATCATACTAGTGGAACACGTGTAGTTTATAAGCATATCCTTGAACTGTTCCTAGTCGTGGGTAGGCATCGATATTCCAGAGTAAACTAGCGTATACCATTCTTGTCCCATATGATGGGCAATGGATGATCCCATATCCATCTAGTGTGATGACACCAAAGATTGTATGCGGGTGCTCGGTGGAGACTGGGTACACTGAATGGACTCGCCGGAACCCCTATGTGGTATTATATCTATCGTCGGATAGCAGTCTTAGGTGACACTGGTACAGGTTAGTCTATATACCCGAGATCGTCATAAAGTCTTGTGTGTCCTCCCACTCTACTTTGATCTCCACCCTACCACGGCTCTACCGAGTCATGCAAAGAGGTGGATTTTGGGTACAGTCCCGAGGCACATGGAGGCAATGAGAAATAGGAGGGGTTTCGTCTCTCCCGGTATTAGGGGTTGATGTTGCGCTATGCTCGATTGGTTATAACAGGATGTCCCTGGCCAGGGCTGCTAAGATTTACTGATAAGTGTTATCAGTAGTTTCTCGATCTGTTATGAGCCATACACCGGCATGACTTATTGAGTTATTGGGGTCGACGATACCATCCCTAGACTCGATATGCAGCATATTTGATGAAGAGACCGAATTGTAAGGTAAGTGTTTCCAATTGGCTCGACGGGAGTTTTGACAGCTTCGCTTGTTTTTCTTCTGATCGCTCAATACCTGGGTGGCCGTTACGATTAGCTGACCGCTTGTGGCTTGTGGGTGTTTGATCTGATCTTCACCTACTGCTGGCGTATTGACGAGTCTTAGAGTCCCATACAGGAGTTTCCTAGCTCAGGTGAAACGATGTGGTGTGCATATGAGATATGTGCGGGGACCCGATTAAATACATGTATGTGATACCGTATATTAATCGGGCGTTTTTCTATTGGTCGAGTCGTATGTGATATGACCGGTTTGTTAAATTAAGTGTTGATTTAACATTGACTTTATAGCTCACTTTTGTTAAAGCCTTTTCTACTTTGATGTATGCATGCATGTTTGCACACGTTGATGTGTATGGACACATACATGCATAAATGGTATCATGGTTGTTGATACACTAGTGGTGGCAATGCAAGACTCACATGGGAGTAATTATGTATATATATTTATTTTTGGATTAAAGAAAAGGAAAATTCTCTCATGGTTGATAATTCCACACACTTCCTTCACTTAACCCTTGCTTTGACCTTGAGTTTATTTTCCTTAGTTGCTTTGACTCTAAAATAAATATCTAGATATTTATTAACCCATGGTTAATTGTGAGAGTGACTTTTATTTATATTATTCATTCTCATTTTTATTTAGAGATAATTATCATTTGAGCTCAAGCATTTTCTTGCCATCTCCTTCTTCTTCCTCCAAGCTCTCTTGAGATTTCTAGTGAGTGAAGTTTATAAAAAGAAAAGGTTTTGAAGTGAGAAAACAAACTACATCATCATTCTATACTAGTTTCGCCCATTAGTTTAGAGTGTTAGCTCCACTTCCTCATTGATCAAGTGTAGCAAGGAGCTTTATGCAAAGGGGTTTCGGGTTGATCATCGTTGACTTGGAAAGTCTCTAGCGAGCCGGTTCAAACTCTCAAGGATCCAAGGAGTCAAGAGAAGTGGTCTACAAAGGTTGTATTCTCATCACTTAGTGATAGTTTTCTTGTTGTATGAGATACTAGTTTGATGTTACCCTAAATATTCTAGTTCGATTCATGGTTAGATTGTTTAGCACCTCCCCAAAATTTTATTGTGGCATGTGTGATGCTTCCAAACCCTAGGCATGGTGCTAATGAATCCCAACATTGTTATCTGATAATAGGTATAATACCAACTAGCATGTTCCCGGCGAGTCCGTTCGGTGTACTCATAACCCAATGGGCTCCTGTATACATCTTAGGTGAACAAACCGACACCGATGGCTTGTGACACCGGCCACCGCCCCTCGTCGGGGTCTCGATCAGTATACACTAGTCTACTCTGGAGTATCGATGCCCGGTCTCAAAACTCCCATGACTAGGGACATTTAAGGATGTGCTTATAAACCACCCAGCTCCCACGTATATGATCGCCATCATACTGCTGGTAGCCAAGTAAGAATCCTATAGGCTCTATCAACATGTAATAGTGATCTATAATACCACCTGAAGCATGTACATGATGATAAAGTCAAACCAGATAGCATACTATCATCTTGAGTAAGACTGTCATACCCGTATAGGTCCTCCCTCAATCATCACAATCACATGCCTGCGACCCAATAATTGACTTGAGGGCACTATAGCTAATATCATTTATATGATATTTGCGTCCTAAGTTCATTCCCGTTGGCAAACCAAGCTACCAACGTGGACCCCGTCAAGTAAATTCTTGACCCACACCCAAATCTAAAATATATGGATTTGGACTAATCCGCGCCTTACGGGCGACGACATAAACTTGTCTCCGTATACAATCTACGGGCAACCTTAACAAATAAAATAACATATGACGCGAAGTGAACTACTGGAGCAGGAGAAAGTGGTTATCGCAATGTGCTAACGTAATTAACTGCAGGGGCTTGCGCCTGCTAGGAAGAGCGTCTCCACAATCAAAAGCCCCTCACAAACGAGGAGGGATCTGATAAAGTCCGCTATATCGGTGGCATATATTCAAACCTCCGATATACGGTGCCATAACACAACTTGGTATCTTCGGAGAGGTGGATGGATATGTCTAAATAGCATCTGCACTCAAATTCAGGCTAGAAGTCTTAACGTCTCAGTCCAGTCTTCGGCGGTAAACATGGAGCTTATCTACTCATTAATATGCATGGCGAAAGGTCGTTCCGGCCGATAAATGGTCGATTCCTCAAAAAGTACTACGCCTGAAAAGTCGCGACTTAGATCAATGATAGATGACGACGCTTGTGTCTGCTCGTTATCTTCCTGAGTCAAAACTCTGAAAGCGGTGCCAAATAATATTCATCCCAAACATGGGAATGATGGACCACTACGTCCTTAAACTGGTATTGAACCACTACGTTCTTAAACTGGTATTGGACCAAAGCATCCCTAAACTAATATTGGACCGAAACGTCCCTAAACTAATGTTGGACCGAAATGTCCTTAAACTAATATATATTACCCTACGGTATTTGTTATATGACCATCCGTACTTAATCCACGGGCATAAACGATCCTTGTTCTCTATGTCTCTAATGGACCGAGATGTCCTTAAACTAATATCCATCCCAAACACAGAAATGCTGGACCGAAACGTCCTTAAACTAATACTTCATCCCGAATATGGGAATGATGGACCAAAATGTCCTTAAACTAATATTCGTCCCAAACACAGGAATGCTGGACCGAAACATCCCTAAACTAATAACGGACTATAATGTTCTTAAACTAATATAATGCCCTACGGTAGATCTCCATATCGAGCACCGTATATAATCCATGGGTATAAAATAATTCACATCCATCCCATGTCCCATTTAATGCGGTCCTTCGAAGAATGTCGTGACCGACAACTGTTGGTGTGTTACCTTACGGGTGTAGGGTTACTAGGCACTGTCACAAGGGTCTATAAGGCATCAACCATGCCCGATTTAAAATTTAGAAGTGTCGAACAACCTAAAGCGAGAATCTTTGCTAGATAATTAGGGTCAAACATGCAAGTAAACATCTTTACATCTAAGAGAGAGGGATTACAACCTTTGTAGTCCGCTCCTTCGCTTCATAAGCTCCGAGTAGCAGTCCCTTCGTCGCGATCCATGATCTCCTGAACTCAAGAGAGGCTCCACAAGCCGAATGATCCATGCTTGCTTGAAGTCTTCCTTTTCGAAGATGATCTACCTTGAAGATTCTTTAACTCAAGCTCTCATTTCTCTAATCAAGTATTAGAGAAGTGAACACCCTAATCTAAATGGCTAGAATAGATGAGGATGATGAAGTAGGAATTTAGCTCTCTTTTATTTTCAAATTCTCACACTAATTCATCACTAAATCAAAAGCTAGAAAGCTTTTCATGGAGGAAAAAGAAGATCAAGTCTTTTGTGATGAATAATGAATTGTTATTATAATTAAAAATGCAACCCATGGTTAATAATGAAAGGGCTAACCATTGTAGAGATTTAACTAGGGTAAAGGGTTTGGGTTGGGTTAGGAAATATCTTCATAAATATCAACACATAATATCTTAGCTTAAAACAAAACAAAAGCTTCTAGAAGCTTCATGAAAAAGCTAACCCAAATCAAACCCTAATCATGTTTAATCTCCACTAATCATGTTGCATTAGTAATCATAATTTGTTACAATATTATATATCACATGTATAATATATTTTGTAACAAAAGAAAATAATACAATTAATCTATATCAATGTATTATCCGGTGAGAAAATGAATCAATAAAGTGAGCCAATATTAGTTAATATAATGTAATACATCACAAATATAATTATACATAAAATTATCGAATCAACACTTGATCCGACAATCCGGCTATTTCTCAAATAACCGACTAATATTAAACTGTATCAGTTCATCGAATCAATACTTGATCCGATAATCCGGCTATATCACATATACCCGGCCGATATCAAATATCTCGAGAATAGAATACGGTATCTCATATCATATTATTCTCGGTCCCGCACATATCACATATGTGCACCTCCTCCGTTTTGCCTGAGTCAAGAAACCTCTGTGTATGACTCTAAAGAATCGTCAATACGTCGGTAGTAGGTGATGATCATATCAAACACCCACAAGCTGCAAGCGGTCAGCTAAACGTAACAGCCACCCAGGTATTGAGCGATCAGAAGATCAACAAGCAAGCCTGTACATTCTCTTGCGAATCCAATCAGTAACACTCCCGTACAGTCCGGTCTCTTCGTCTGATATGTCGCATATCTCGCCTAGGGGTGGTAAACGTCAGACCCCAGTAGCTTGATAAGTCGTGTCGATATGAGGTCCATAACAGTTCGAGAGACTACTGATAACACTTACCAGTAAATCTCAGCAACCCTGGCCAGGGATTTCCAGTTATAGCCAATCGAACACAGCGCAACATCAACTCCCTATACCGGGAGAGACGAAACCCCTCCTATCGCTCATTGCCTCCATGTGATTCGGGACTGTACCCAAAAGCTACCTTTTTGCACGCCCTTTTGGACGTGGTATGATGGAAATCAAAGCGCAGTAGGAATCACACAAGACTCTATGACGATCTCGGGTCTACAGACTAACCTGTACCAGTATCACCAGAGAACTGCCATCTGACGTGAGGTATAATACCATCTGGGAGTTCTCGGCGAGTCCGTCCAGTGTACCCAGTCTATACTGAGCACCCATATACCTTCTCTGATGTCAAACACCAATAGATATGGGATCATCCATCGCCCATCATATGGGTCAAGAAGAGCATACGCTAGTCTACTCTGGAGTATCGATGCCCTGTCTCGGTACTCCCACGACTAGGAACATTTGAAGGATGTACTTGGCGACTACACTATCCCCACTAGTATCATCTGCATCATAGTCCTGGTTGTCAAGTACTCATCCTAAGGACTTTATCAACTTGTAACATAGAGACAATCAGAGTACATGTTAAGATAAAGAGTAATCAGATAGCATACTATCATGTCGAGCAAGAAAGTCCTCCCTATATATGTCCAAGCATCCACTGCAATATACATCGTATGTACAGTAATGGCCTCTAGGGCATACATATAACTAACAATCTCCCACTTGCACTAGGGCCATCTGTTGTAGTATCGCATACCCAACATTCAGCTGTGGTTGAAGTATCTCATACTCAACCGTCCCATAAAAGTCTCTACCGGGAAATAGGCCTTTGTGAGTGGATCCGCGCTGTTGTCCTCTGTGTCTACTCTCCTAACCTCAATCTCTTTGGAGATCAACCATCTCCATGATCAGGTGATACTGCCTTAGAATATTTCTGGATCTCTGATGGGACGGAGGTTCCTAGGCATAAGCCACAACTCCATTGTCACACAATGGTAGGAACAAAGTTCATCTCATGAACTTATATATATCTAGACTGCCTCTTTGGTAGCATCCTTAGTAACGATGTATCTTGCTTTTAATCATCTAGTAAGTCACGGTATCTCGCTTGGAACTCTTCCAACATACCGTCCCTCCACTGAGGGTAAAGACAATGCCTGTGACTGACATTCATTCGTCCTTATTACCGTGGAACCCTTCCAGTGATTTTCCTCAGGATCGATTGATACCATCTCACTACAACTAGTGAGAATCCTAACATCCAATTAGATCTATCTCATAGATCCATAACCCAGGATTTAGGAGGTATCACCTTAATCCTATATAGAGAATCTTTGTGATAAGAGGAGATTGACCGAGCGTGGCATAGGAAACTCCTTTCCATTCAAGAGTATATCATCCACGTACTATACGAGGATCACCACCATACTCCCTACTACATTTTTGTATATACTAGGTTCATCTACCATTTTGATGAAGTCAAACTCTTTGACTACCACATCAAAACAGATGTTCCAACTCCGCGATGCCTGCTTTAACTCGTAAAGCAACTTGCACACGTTTCCACTGCTCCCACTGTCTACGAAGCCCTCTGGCTGTGTACTTATAGACGCTCTCTTCCAAATCATCATTTAGAAAAGCAGTCATGACACCCAATCACCAGATATCGTAAACGTATGTAGCAGTGGCAAGTAGGATCTGGATGGACTTAACCATAGTTTTGAAAGTCTCAACTTTTCCATGTATACCAAGTAATATTCTCAAGATATACTTGCTCCTGATGGTGATTTAACCCTTCAGATAAAACATTCAAAGTCCATACCTTTTTTTTGTGTATAAAGATTCCATCTCAGATCGCTAAGCATCCAGCCATTCTCACAGAGTCACTACTCCTGATGGCCTGCTCGAAACTAATTGGGTCGTCATCTCATGATGCAATCCTCTCTCCCACTGTCATAGAGAAACCGAAGTATCTCTCAGGTGGATGAGGAACCCTACCAGATCGGCGGAGAGGCTGGGGTTCGTTGGAAACTATTGAATCCTCCAGGTTTACCAAATCATTAGCTACAGTTTGTATAGCTGGAACTCCTTCCAGTTGTACCTCATGACCATAAATTTCTTCACAAGAAATTCCTTTTTCTCAAAAAGTGGTATGCCGAGAAATAAAACATCTTTTGTTCCTCGGTGTGGTAAAAGATATTCCCATGCGAATGCTTGGGATATCCAACAAACTTCCACAGAACTGACCTTGCCTCGAGCTTGTCCGGATTTTGCTTTTGACATAGGCCGGACAACCCCAAATCTTAACTTCCTCAAGAGATGGGCTCTTCCCATACCATATCACATATGGAGTGGTAGACATCTGATTTGGTTGGAACCCTATTCAATAGGTATGCAATTTCTCAAGTGCATAACCCTAAAAGAAAATAGGCAACTCAGTAGTACTCATCATAGAGCACACCATATCACATATGGTGCGATTGCTCCGCCCTGATACACCGACGTACTGTGGTGTATTCGGAGGAGTAATGCTGAGAGAGAATATCATTCTCCTTTATAATAGTCCAGGAATTCCGTGCTCAAGTATTCTCACCTTTGATCTCATCAAAGGACATAATACTTTTACCCGTTTTTTGCTCTCTACTTCTAACTTGTATTCTGTGATTATCTCAAAAGTTTCGGACTTGTGTTTCAACAGGAACATATGTCTGAATCTTGAGAGATCATCAGTGAATGTAATGAAGTACGAAGAACATGTCCTGTCATATGTAGACAAGGGACTATCATACATCATCATGTATCAATCCCAAAAGTTCACTAATTCTTTTTCTGTTTCTAATAAACGGAACTGTGGTCATCTTATCTTTGTGACATGACTGGCAAGTTTTACAAGATGTAAATCCAAACTAATTTAAATATGCATCTTTATGTAACTTCAGCTAGTCGGCTCGCATTGATGTGACCTAGTCTACAATGCCTCAAGAAGGATTCGTTCATTTCTGAACTCTTCTTCTTGTGTGTGTTCTGTACGTTAAGAACTGTTGTTTGATTTAGAACGTCTATGCTTTTAGATAACGTGCCTGAACCGATCAACTCTTGATATAGGAAATGTTCAAAACATTATCCAACAATACAAAATTATATCATTCTTTACTAATAAAGAGACTGATATGATGTTGTATATCAGGTTCGGTATCTAATAACATTCGTTCAGAATCAACGTATTCTGGTAATACTGGGTGATAACTGCCAACAGACTTGGCTGCAACACTTGCATCATTTCTAACTCTTGAAACTTATCACCCGTTCTCAGTTCTCTACCTCTCTGTAGCCCATGTAACAGATTACATTTGCGGGATCCTGATCCGGTATCTCATACCCAGGACGTAAAGGATACTGAGAAATAGTTCTCGGTAATGAACACACCCGAAGAAGATACATCAGCATTCACTTTCTTCGTTTGGGTGGCACGGGAATTCTGGTAGTCCCCTATTTTCTGCTCTGTCTTATAACAATTATAAGTTGGAGCGGGACCAACGTTCCTTAGCGCAGTATAACAAGCGGGTTCGGTTAATATATCTGTATTATTATCTTGATTTAAGGCGTGACATTGTCTCTACCTGGAGAGAGAAAGAAGAAAACACTCAGCGTATGCTCTTGCAAGATTAGATTGGTTATTTATATATCTAATGAGGATGTCCCCCACTGTTTTTAGTCAAATCTTCCTTCAAACCCTAAAAGGAAAGACTAGCCGGGATTACACTCTACAAGTTCGCCAATCTTTCAGCCAGGCCAGTGACGGTACTTTGAGGGAGGTTCCCCGCGCTTTCGCACGGACCTAATTAAAATTAAACCTCGTTTTCCCAGAGGTATAACCCCGTTAACACCTTTCTAGACACCTACTTGATCGGCTAATTGTAATGTGTAAAACTCTCCCAGAAGTAACTCTTACTCGCAGCGGGTATCGGGATCCAACTATCTCATAGAAGGTATGCAATCTCATTGCAAATTTCAACTCTTGAAATTCCCAATAATATTTTACCCCTAGCGTCTTATGACCTTGACGCAGGCCAACAAACCATAGTCCGCTAGTCAAGTTCAACCCGTACATTTCCTGATTGAATTAAACCCACCCACACGACCCTTGACGCAGGCCAACAAAGTCGCATGACTACCCTAATCCAATCGCATCGTATGCTGTAGATAAGCACTAGTTAGCTACCGCACACTATGCCTTGACGCAGGCCAACAAACGTAGCACGAATACTAAGTAGTACTTATCTGAAATGACGGAGGGCTACGACAGGTTTTTAAGAAAACCCTTTGCGTAATGAACTTGATATCGTTATAGAATCGAGTGATTTAAATGGAATGTTTTTGAGGCCTTTTCTAGTTTTGCTAAAGAGGTCACTCCCGGTGAAGGGATCTCGGTTCTTTCCTCATCGAATAAGGTGCAGGATATTTCATAAATATCACTATGCAAAGAAAAAACTATAAAAACAATCAAAAGACAAACCGAGTTTGTAGCATTTGCTAGTTTCGCTAAATAGGTCACTCTCGGTGAAGGGATCTCGGCTCTTTCCTTATCGAATAAGGTGCTGGATGTTCTACAAGAAACACCGCTATGCAAAGCAAGAACTAGAGCTACCTGTTTTTGAGAAAAGTTTCTACAACATCTTTAGGTTTCTATTAGTTTCATTAATCTCATTAATGAAGTCCTATTTTTATTATGCTTCACAAGCATCACATTTGAAACGAAATCAGCAATATAAAATATATCTCATATATATAATATAAACATTCGTCTCAGGCAGTAATATGATCTCATCACAGAACATTGCAGCAGAAGAACATATATGAAATATTGGATATACTAGGAGGTCCGTGTTTTAATACGAGCCTGTATAAAATACGGATTCCACGGTCGCGATGAATAGCCAAATCCACATTCCTAGACCCCTACGAGAGCGGCAAGCAACACTGTCAATTCTAGGGTTAGGAGACCCGGTCTCGACTCCTCGAGATGGTCTCCCACTGGACCCTAAAACCCGGTTACTTGTGCTCCCCACCTTGGGTCTACCTAATGCGGAAAAGTAAATAATATACAATGGTGACATCATCCTCAGCCCGGAAGTGCCCCAATAAAAGAATATTACACACAATTAATTTTACATGAATGAAAATAAAAACCCTCATCTCAAATAAAACCCCCGGCTATTCAAACACGACGATCCAATATAACATATCACAGCAACACATAATATCACATATCATCAACGTAAGTAAATATGCGTATCCCAGTTGTCATTGATGTATAGCAACGAAACCGGTGATACACCACATATTACACTTACGGTCACAGAAAATAAAGTATAAAACTACAATAGTTGGAATCCGCAATCTACTTAGACATCGCATGCCTAACCAAATGAATTCCGTAGACATCGCATGCCTAACAATTATAAACCACGCATTTTAGTCTCGATCTCGAAAACACTTTTCAATATCTAGTCAGGCAATTCAACAAGATTCCCGACATCCTGATCGAATGCTCGTCGGAAGCTTTAGTAGATGGCCGCACCCCCGATGCCGTCGACGAAGTGCACTAAGGCAGAACACCGCTGTCGCGAGCACCCGAACGGATGATTTTGGCGACGGGGTTATCCTACAGTCACTTGGTCGGGGCTATGGGGCGTGGCTATCTATTAAGTTTACTCGGCGAGTGTCCGCGTACGCTACGTGATTGCCACGGACTTTTGATCACATCAAAATCCCGTGGCAACTGATCATCTGAGACTAAACTGCTAGATTTATAACATTCAAATTAGTTATCTCATAACTTACTTGTGGATTCCAAATATTGTTTCACATTCCAGATAAATAGACAATGTTAAACTTTCCGATCGAATAAACAAACACCCAAGATTTCCCAAATAGCTCAACACTTGAGCGTAGTTTAAAAGCATCCATCACATGCCACAGTACCAATGGTCCAGCCATAGAAGGGTCAAACCAACGCCTCACATGTGGCAACACCGTACTGCCCCAAACCCTAAGGTTTAGAGGCGGTTCAGACGGTCACATAATCGAGTTAAGGTTTGTCTTCTTCTAGAGGGTCCACCGCGTTACTTGTGCGACTTAGAACGTTCTTTAACTAAGGAAAAATCCAACACTTGGAAATTTTCCGGAAAGGGAAAAAGTGAGTTATTGATATCCGTTCGAACATTTTAACACGTTCTAAATTACCCGGAAAAATTTAAACGAAGTTAAACTTTCCGATCGAATCAACGAATACAAAAGATCTCTAGAAAACTTAATACTTGAGTAATATTAAAAATTCCCAGAAGAATGTAGAAATACATACGGATGTCACCTAGAAGTATGAGCCTCTAATACCCATGAACGGCGGCGGAACCGCCGCGCAAGGCATGGTATTGCCGCGGTTCCGCGGAGCTTTAAGGGAATTAGGATCTCATATTTCACAGTAATCCTTAAAATTCCCTGCTTAATTTTCTGAGTATTTTTAATACAGAAAAATCAACATTTTAAAAAAATTTCCAGAGAGGGGGTCAAAATCGACGTTTCAGGGTTCGATCGGACATTTAACTTCGTATACACGTCGCCTAATGCTCTATCTAGGCTCTGATACCACTGTAGGGTTACTAAGCACTGTCACAAGGGTCTATAAGGCATCAACCATGCCCGATTTAAAATTTAGAAGTGCCGAACAAGCTAAAGCGAGGATCTTTGCTAGATAATTAGGGTCAAACATGCAAGTAAATATCTTTACATCTAAGAGAGAGGGATTACAACCTTTGTAGTCCGCTCCTTCGCTTCATAAGCTCCGAGTAGCAGTCCCTTCGCCGCGATCCATGATCTCCCGAACTCAAGAGAGGCTCCACATGCCGAATGATCCATGCTTGCTTGAAGTCTTCCTTTTCGAAGATGATCTACCTTGAAGATTTTTTAACTCAAGCTCTCACTTCTCTAATCAAGTATTAGAGAAGTGAACACTCTAATCTAAGTTGCTAGAATAGATAAGGATGATGAAGTAGGAATTTAGCTCTCTTTTATTTTCAAATTCTCACACTAATTCATCACTAAATCAAAAGCTAGAAAGCTTTTCATGGAGAAAGAAGAAGATCAAGCCTTTTGTGATGAATAATGAATTGTTATTATAATTACAAATGCAACTCATGGTTAATAATGAAAGGGCTAACCATTGTAGAGATTTAACTAGGGTAAAGGGTTTGGGTTGGGTTAGGAAATATCTCCATAAATATCAACACATAATAACTTAGCTTAAAACAAAACAAAAGCTTCTAGAAGCTTCATGAAACAGCTAACCCAAATCAAATACTAATCATGTTTAATCTCCACTAATCATGTTGCATTAGTAATCATAACTTGTTACAATATTATATATCACATATATAATATATTTTGTTTCAAAAGAAAATAATACAATTAACATATATCGCATATATATCAATATATTATCCGGTGAGAAAATGAATCAATAAAGCGAGCCAATATTAGTTAATGTAATGTAATATATCACATATATAATTATACATAAAATTATCGAATCAACACTTGATCCGACAATCCGGCTATTTCTCAAATAACCGACTAATATTAAATTGTATCAGTTCATCGCAACACTTGATTCGATTACCCGGCTATATCACATATACCCGGCCGATATCAAATATCTCGAGAATAGAATACGGTATCTCATATCGTATTATTCTCGGTCCCGCACATATCACATATGTGCACCTACTTTGTTTTGCCTGAGTCAAGAAACCTCTGTGTATGACTCTAAAGAATCGTCAATACGCCGGCAGTAGGTGATGATCATATCAAACACCCACATGCTGCAAGCGGTCAGCTAAACATAACAGCCACCCAGGTATTGAGCGATCAGAAGATCAACAAGTAAGCATGTACATTCTCTTGCGAATCCAATTAGTAACACTCCCGTACAGTCCAGTCTCTTCGTCTGATATGTCGCATATCTCTCCTAGGGGTGGTAAACGTCAGACCCCAGTAGCTTGATAAGTCGTGTCGATATGAGGTCCATAACAGTTCGAGAAACTACTGATAACACTTACCAGTAAATCTCAGCAACCCTGGCCAGGGATTTCTAGTTATAGCCAATCGAACACAGCGCAACATCAACTCCCTATACCGGGAGAGACGAAACCCCTCCTATCGCTCATTGCCTCCATGTGATTCGGGACTGTACCCAAAAGCCACCTTTTTGCACGCCCTCTTGGTCATGGCATGATGGAAATCAAAGCACAGTGGGAATCACACAAGACTCTATGACGATCTCGGGTCTACAGACTAACCTGTACCAGTGTCACCAGAGAACTGCCATCTGACGTGAGGTATAATACCATCCGGGAGTTCTCGGCGAGTTCGTCCAGTGTACCCAGTCTATACTGAGCACCCGTATACCTTCTCTAATGTCAAATACCAATGGATATGGGATCATCCATCGCCCATCATATGGGTCAAGAAGCGTATACGCTAGTCTACTCTGGAGTATCGATGCCCTGTCTCGGTACTCCCACGACTAGGAACATTTGAAGGATGTACTTGGCGACTACACTGTCCCCACTAGTATGATCTGTATCATAGTCCTGGTAGTCAAGTACTCATCCTAAGAACTTTATCAACATGTAACATAGAGACAATCAGAGTACATGTTAAGATAAAGAGTAACCAGATAGCATACTATCATGTCAAGCAAGAAAGTCCTCCCTATATATGTCCAAGCATCCACTACAATATACATCGTATGTACAATAATGGCCTCTAGGGCATACATATAACTAACAACGGGCCGCCTAAAAAGGGTATGTCCACAAGAGGATTGGGCATGGATGAAAACCCAAAAGGGCGCCGTAAGTAAAAATAGCAGGGCTACTGGCAAGCTTGTGAAAACCCGAGATGGCGCAAACTCGTTAAAAGAAAGGAAAATATGTACTTGCAAGGCCCTCATGACTCTAAGGAGAAAACATCTGCATGAGGTCCTTAAGACTCACAAAGGAGCAACACACTTGGGAATCCATACGATTCCTAAGAAGAAAATACACTTACGAGATCCTCACGAATTGTAAGAATAATATATCCTGCATATGACCCTCACGGCCTATAGAATTCAAAAGACTTAAGTTATAGGGATCTAAACATGTTCTTAAGCCACCAAAACCCCACAAATTTATGCCCTACAAGTGGTCCAATATCGATCCTTGTATACAATCCACAGGCGTAAATAAATATATTCTTGACCAAGTCCTATAAAAAATGAGAAATATTGCTCGACAAGGTGAACGACACTTACAAGTCCCCTCGACTGGCAAGGAGAAACATTCCTGTAAGATCCTTAGAACTTACAAGAGTAATATACACTTAGGAGTCCCCACGACTCCTAAGGAGAAAATACACCTATGAGATCCTCACGACCCATAGGGAGAAATACCTTTATGAGACCCTTACGGCCTATAAAGTCAGAAAAAGCCTTAGTTAATAGGGATCTAAACATGTTACCTAAGCCACCATTTAGCCGAAATTGTCAATGGCATATGATGAGTCGCTCCTAGCAATATTCCAGTTGTAGCGATACCGATGTTGATGCTGGCATCAGACCCCAAGACTTCGACTCATAAAAAAATTGATGAGTATTTATTAGTCTAAAATATTGTACATTTGAATGATTATTTTCCCCGCTATTGTTGAGTTCTAAAAGGTGTTTATTGTAATTATAGAACATATGAGGGTTTATGTGTAATTATCATATGTTTCTACATTATAATTAATATAACGAGGGAAAATACATGCATATAATATTTATATAAAATATTAGTAATTAAAATATGCATATTATATCAAATAATTCTAATCGATATTCTTAAAATATTGTATCATACAAATGGTTAGGACAATATCTCAAAATAATAACAAATATTACTAACACTATAACTTGAGATATTGTGCAGATATTAGCTCAGATCAGGAGATCAAAAGATCCGAGATGTCGGAATCAAATCTGCCGAAATATTGAGGGAAAATATAAGATCTAGCAACGGCAGAGAATCAGAATAAGATTTTCAAAATCCAGACATCGAAGAGATCTACACATGTCAACAGAAGAGTCCACAAGAAATCCCATAACCTGATGCCACTATGGTTGGGTGGCTAAACACCTAGATTTGCGGTGGATCAGTAGCCCCTTTGTGGCCGTAGGATTTGAGATTTGGTGTGTGAGATCGTATCAACATATCCTAACATCTGGCAACTAGGGTTTCTAGCTTTTGTGACTATTTAAGGGACCGAGAGGTTCACATAAAAAATCATCAATCCGAAGTGATCAAGAGGTCGAAAGTGATCCACGCATCCAGATGATCATCGGCTAGCTATCTACCTCCAACAAAAGAGAGAGCGAGAGAAAAAACTAGGGTTCTTTGTAATCTACTTTGTACGGAGAGTTGTATGCAATAGTTGATTAATAAAGGTAGTCTTTTTATTAGTCTTTCTGCATTTTATTTCTGCATCTTTATCAAGTTTTCATCTTCATCCTTTCTTCTATCTCAAACCATGAGCGAGTAATTCCTAGCTTGCTAGGGTTCGTAGGCTAGGGTAATGGATGATAAAATCATTTAACTCTTTTTATACATTTTAAAGTCTATAAACTTTAGCAACACAAATGTTAACATCCTTAACGGGCGCGCTACCAATTTATTGCTAGTCATGACCACGATTCGAGATCTGTTTAACACTCGTTTTGGTAAAAGCTAGACATGAATAGAGATCAATGCAGGGACAAGGGTTAAGGGTGGGGAACCCTAGTTTCTTCCAAAAGAAGCCTAATCCACATTCATCACTATCGATCTATTTTTAAACTATTAAAAGATAAAAGGAGTCATTTTTAATTAATTATCCATTACTACTAAGTCATATGAACCCTACAAGGCTCTTCTATATAAAATCTTACATCCGTATTAAAATAGAACTACAAATAACCAATCACCCTTCTTCTATCAACTCGTCTAAAGCAAGATAAAAGGTTCATGTTTCCCTGCGACGACCCGTACTCATCGCGGCTAGATACTAGCGACACCGTCTTAATTGCGGTTACTTTATTTTCAACACTCTTTAAATCAGACCAATCAAATGGCACCGTTGCTACGGAAACGTTCGTAATTTCTTTTTCTTGTTATTCGGGTTGATTTCTTATAAAATCCGGAAACCATAAAAGAAACCGCATCTTGCATATTTAACGATTATTGTGCGAGTTTTGCAAGGGAATCTAGAGTAACTGGAGCGAGGAACTAGAGATTCAGAGACTTCAAATTGGACCAAAGTAGTATAAGAGTCTGCTCAAGAAATTTTAGAAGAAGAACCTTCAAACAAGCGGTGGAACCGCGGCAATAGGGAGCATTTTGCGGCGGAACCGCGGCGCCATAGAGGAAGTACAGCCCCAAAATCCTCTGGTATCTTTCTAAAATTTTCTCTCTCCTCTAAGATTCAATACTCTGATTTTTACTGCAGGATTCTTTGCAAAAAGCGCCGCTCAAAAATCTTTTTTCGTGTTTTGATTTAGGGTTGTTTTTGTATATTTTAAAACGAACTTTAAGGGGCAATAAACCCAAATTCAGATTAGGTGGGGATTTCATCACCCTTCCTAGGCCCCACAAATCACAAAACGAGCATACTTTCACCTTACATTAAATATCTAGACCAAGCCTCTAAGGACCGTCGCGCTCTATTAGGACAGAGGAAGGTCGTGGATAATCTATCGCTTATCCCCATTTCTCTTGTGGTGTCAAGGAAAGTGTGACTAAGGAAAGTGGTTACTTAATTAGGCTCGCTATTTCAGTGATTCATATAGCGGATACCTCCCACTTACCTGCCACTTACCTGTCCACAAGAGTGATAAAGAGGTCCTAGAGGATTGATCCTGTGACTTGTCCTTTGGAAGTCTAGGAGCGGTCTAGTGACTTGAACTAGGAGACCCTAGTTCTAGAGATTGATTGTGTATTTTGTGATTTGTTGAGTCAAATCTCAAGTCCCTCTTTCAAAGCAAAAAAATTTCCAAAATCCAAAAAGAGCTTAAATCATTACCATCACCCTATTTTCTTTTCACTTTCTTCTAATGGGTAATCCAAAAAGACGAACTCTTGCCGAGCTTTTCTATCCAGAACCAGATATATCTTGTTTTCGTAACTGCTTCGGTACAAAATCCGATTCTACCATGTCTTTAAGAAGTAGGATAGAGCAAGTGGAAAAGAACAGTTAGATATCTCACTCAAGGTCCTATCAACCACATCAAAATTCAGCATCTTTTTATGTTGATAATCCGTTTAAGGAAAGTGAGGGAACTTCGAAATGCATGTCCATCGCTGAGCATATTGCGAAGGCTGAAAGCCAAAGTTTCAATCCTTTCACTAATCCAAAACCGTTAGGACAACAAACACCATCATTCCCTTATGAAAATATTGACACTCGTTTTGAGGCGAATATGATATCTTTTACACCCATGACCATTGCTGAACAAATAGCAATTGCCAGTCGCCAACTAGCCAACCAATCTCAATATTCTTCATATCCCAATGTTGAACCTAATCCGGGTTATGAAACTTGGGTTCACCCTTCTAATTCATATCCACGGTACCAAACCTTCACACGCTCTCATGTTGACACTTATCTTGAGGCTAACGGGACAAATCAGAAACGCATGTCGATTGTGATACACATTGAACTTACCCGTAGCCAACAAGTAAGGGCATCTCTTCTTAACATTTATCTTCAGGCTAATGCGGCAAATCATAAACGCATGTCAATTGCTGAACACGTTGAACTTGCCCGTAGCCAACAATTAAACACTTCCCAACCATACTCATCTTCTTCACCATATATTGACAGTTCTTCTGAAAATGAATTAGAAAGTTCCACGTTTCAAAGAGAATCCTTCATTGGAACTTCTTCACAACCCATGTCTAGTTTTGAAGTAGAGTTGGAATTGAGTAGTGAATAAGAACAAGAGATCCCTCAAAGTCAAACCGAAACCAATTCTTTTGATCTCAACACCTTTCATCCTGCACCCCAACCACATATATTCGATGTTCAACCGCTTCATAGTCTAAGTGATGAGGTGCCCGAGAATAACTTGTTTGACTTTGCTAATAGTGAGTGTGAAAGAGAGCTTGACACCATTTCAAATCAAACCGATCCTTATTCGACTACACTTGATATTTCAAACCTTCCAACTCCATTAAGTGAACCAAGTGATTTATCGATTGAGGCTAGTATAATCGATGAATTCTTGAATACCTATTCGTTTGATTTGACCGATGGTGTTAGTAAGAGCGGTGATGAGAATCTCATTGAAGATGAACCCGTTATGTTGGATTCTCTTACCCATCATGTCCCTTCTATTGACTACGAACATTTTCCTGTACAATTAACCGATCCTACTCTTATCACCGACCTATCCGATAAGCAGAACGATATCCGGCCTTCATCTCCCACATCTGGTTCAACAATGCTCGACACCCAAATTTGTCCACCCACTTTCTTCGGCTCTTCTAATCTTCTTTCAACTCCACCGAGTTTTGATGAATCACACTCCGATATTTTGAGTTCTATGATTCTTGAAAGATCACTCAATTTAGACTGTTTTGAGGAGGAGGGAAACGATCATTTCGAATCTCCTATCTCTATAATTTCTGACGAATCAAGTATTTTGAATCTTGGTGCGCATAAGACTGACCTTGGAACTTTCAACCGTCCTCGTGAATCTGCATATTCCATCAATATATATATTGATGAAATTATTACTCGGACCATCGATGAAAGTTTTGAAGACATTTTCACCGAAGAACTCGCATTCCTAAAATACATGGATGTTATGATGAATCAACCTCCATCCGAAGAAGTTGAACCGCCCCTTTCTTCTTATCAAGTACGAGAATGCGAATATTCCACCTACTCCTTATCTTTCCTATTCTCGTTTTCGTTCACCATCACTGTTTCGTCTCTACCAACCGAGACATAAACCCAATCGATTCCGCCTCTTATCTCCCCACTTCACGTCTATGATCTTTTACCAACCATGATATTACATCGATAAAATATTTGAATGGTTGGTATTGACTTTTGATCTTTATAAAGTTTTGCATAGACCAATAACTTTACCCACTCTCTTATAATTTTAAATGCTTAATACTGTTTTACTCAAGTTTGGAGGGGAGAAAATATTTTGGCTCTTGAAAGAAAAACAAATTTTTTACAAAATTGTGAGCCAAAATTAAGTTTGGGGGAGGATTTCACTATCATTAATTCTTTCCCCCGTTACTAACTTTTCCTTCTAAATGTACAGGTTTTAAGCTCAACAGATAACATCAGTGGGGACACTGCTGTAAATAGGTTTGGGGGTAGGTTTGTTCTTATTCACGCATCATTTTTCATTATACTAAATAAAAGCATCCAAAAAATTTGATAATGAAAGTTAGAAAGTGAAAAATCCATACGAAAGATAGGAAGAGGTTTAAGAAAAGCAAGAAAATTAGATGTTATTAAAACGAAACTAGTAATAGGTAGTCATGAGCTGTTGTCCCAAAGGTTAGTAAGATCAAGGGAATCACTAATCTGAGGATAGAATTGAGTCTGAAAAATAGTCCCTATTCTTGAGTCCAAACATCTGAACGTTGATACCATACTATACGCACTTGCACACATCTTGAAACTTGGGATAGTAGAGGATACCTTGAAATGCTCTTGTCTAAAAGCCTTAGTATAAAGGAAAATAAATATATAAACAAAAAAAATATAAATGAAAAAAAATGGTGAAGAAAAATAAACACTGGTTTTGTATAAGGCGGCATAAAAAAATACAGCGAGGGTGCTTTATCACCTAGTGCCTTAGACCAACTGGTTTGGGAGCCACTGCTAAGCCTTAGGTATTGTAACACGAGAATATTGCTAATTACGCCTTAATAAGTGAGCACATTCGGTAATCGGTTGGTTAGTATCTCAAGAAGTATTAACGGTCACATGAAAAATATGTGAGTAATTCCATCTGAAATATTCACCGACTAAAAAGTACTAAGGAAGATGGACAATAGTATGATAGCTTGAATTGAATTCTCTAAGTGTAGGGATGTCTTTTACATACATGTAGGGGTATATGATCGATATTTGGAAGAAAGGTAGGGAGGAAGACTAAAAGCGATGTTTTATTGAAGGATGATGTGATTTCTAACATTTTTTCATGACTATTAATATATGGCTCATGACTGCTAAAAAGCTAGTATAGTTTGGAACTCTTCTTTTCAAGTTCTTTCTTTTATATGTTCTTATTTTTGTATGTAACTTTCATCATCTTTCTTTTATTATAGGATTTTATGGGTGTAATCCGCTGAAAACCCTCAGGAGACAACACTCCTCCTTTTAGGGACACCTAGAGGTTTAAAGGCTTGTTGCATGTGCTCAGTGCAATCGTGTTGTCTACGAAAGTGTGCTAGATTTTTCTTTTTCTTTTTCTACTTCTTCTCTTTAGTAACTAGTTTGCTCGGGACTATCAAAGTTAGGTTTGGGGGTATTTGATTAGTCTGAAATATTGCACATTTGAATGATTATTTTTCCCACTATTGTTGAGTTCGAAAAGGTGTTTATTGTAGTTATAGAACATATGAGGGTTTATGGGTAAAAAGTTTATTATCATATGTTTCTACATTATAATTAATATAATGAGGGAAAATACATACATATAATATTGATATAAAATATTAGTAATTAAAATATGCATATCATATCAAATAATTCTAATCAATATTCTTAAAATATTATATCATACAAATGGTTAGGATAATATCTCAAAATAATAACAAATATTACTAACACTATAACTTGAGTTATTGTGCAGATATTAGCTCGGATCTGGAATCAAAAGATCCGAGATGTCGAAATCAGATCTGCCGAAATATTGAGGGAAAATATAAGATCTAGGAATGGCAGAGACTCAGAGTAAGATTTTCAAAATCCAGATATCGAAGAGATCTACACATGTCAACAGAAGATTCCACAAGAAATCCCATAACCTGATGCTGTTGGGTTACCCTAACGCCCAAGCCATCAAACGTGGCGGTTTGCGGAACAAAATTTTTTCTAGGAGTTTCAAAATGGCGCAAGAATAAGCCAAGAAACCGGATCTAACCATAAACCTAACTAGCTAAACTAAGAAGTTAACTACTATGATAAGAAAACCTCACCAAGAGATCTGTGTCCTTCGGTCTTCTTTCCTCATCATACGCTTCTATGCCACCTTGAACAAGCTTGATCTTCACTTATTGCTCCATCAGTTCTCCACGATCGATCTTGCTCTCCGGTCCTCCTTTGTCGTAGATGATCCACCCGAGGGATGTGATCCATGGCTCTAGATCCTATCTAAGTGTCAATAGGAGCAACTAGAAAACTTGGGATGCTAATCCAAGAACTCTAAGATGTAGTGTGAATTTCTAAGTGTTCTACTATCTCTATCTTGTCTCATCTCTTGTTTCTTGACACATGAGAGTGTAGAGAGGAGGAAGATGATGAAGGTAGAGGAACTCAAGAGGAGGAGAAGGAGGTGAAGCAAAAATGGTGAGATGCAAAATAATAAGCAAGCATGTGAGAGAAAATAACTCACATTGGTTTTGTAAAACAATATCCATAATAAAAAACTATCAACCATGCTTCAATAGTTGCCACAAATGAATTAATAATTCATTTGTCAACTATTGAAGCCATGGCTCTCACCATATCTCCCTCTCCTTCAATTTACACCTCATTTCAAATTATGAATAAATGGAAAAATCCATGATGAGTTGTCCACCTTTTAGAATGTTATCCGTAATAAAATACGAATTACAGTCTACTGTATATACATACCTGCATTCGGATAAAAACACAAATGCCCAAAGTGATAGAATAACATGAAGAACGTAATACTAGAATATACATATCGAAATACATATATGTAAATTATCAAATCAATACCTAATTTAATTATCCGGCTCAATCCCGAGCCGGCTAGTATTACCAACTGTCCAATCGAAAGTCCGGGTACAAAGTACATCAATCGATCGGAAACCTGCATGTATCCAATACGGCTACTACATCATTTCGCCTGAACTAGGAAAACTCTCTGTGTGGGACTCTAAAGTCTCGACAGTACGCCGGCAGTGAGTTATTGGATAAATCCATAACCACAAGCACGTCAACGGCACTAGCTGTACGTAACAGATACCCGGGTACCTGTCGAAAAGGAAGACCTGTTTCATTATAAAAAGAAAAAAAGAAGATGAAAGAAAGAAGGGGGAAACTTCTCACTAAACAAGCCCCACGTGATAAACACGTGAGCGTCTATACGCAAAGCATATAAGCGCTGCAATTAAACTACAGATAGGCTAAACAAAGCCCCACGTGTTAAACACGTGAGCGCCTATATGCAAAGCATATAGGCACTGCAATTAAACTACAGATATGCTAAACAAAGCCCCACGTGTTAAACACATGAGCGCCTATATGTAAAGCATATAGGCGCTGCAATTAAACTACAGATAGGCTAAAACAAAGCTTCACATGCTAAACACGTGAGAACACCTCCTTACATAGAACTAAATCCTACTTAATGAACCATTAGATCAAGAATCCAACGGTGATTAAACATAGAATTAAATTATATTGGGAAGAATATTTTCTGTTAAACAGAGAGTAAATGGATTAAAGATCCAAAATATTTTCTATATCATTCTAAACAGAGAAAGATTATACTTTGTTAAATTAAGCACCCTTAGATTAAAAATTCAATTGTGATTGAAATGGCACCGCTCGATAGAATTTGATTCTATATATGGGAGAATATCCCCCAATCTTGTTAAAAACAAGAACAATATCTTCTGTAAAACAGAAATCCTTGAATCAAAGATCCAACGGTGGGTAAAATTCCCCAAATCAATTCTGAAACCAATTAAATTAATGAGGATCTCTCAATCAGAGATTTTCTGAGAATTAAAAAAACTTCTCCCGACTATATAAAAAGCCCGTGAATTCAAGTCTCGGGGAGATACAAGAAAAAATAGGCAAAGAGAGAGAACACCCCGGAGGCTTAAAAACAAGAATATATAGTGAGTTTTGGAGGAATAAGAGAATTCAATTCTCAAAAGAAAGACTTGTTTCCTTGAAACATTAGATAAAAAGAAAAACACTTTTCATTTGCCTCTTTGAGGGTTTAACCCTTCATGCATGAACTTAGACTTTCCTCTGGTTGAGATCTGTAGAAGCAGATTTCCCCATAAGTTGAGAATTTAATTCTCATCGTGGAGATTCTGTCATGCAGATTCAAAATCTAAGGGAAATAATTGAGTTCAAAGAATTTGATTCTTACAAAACACATGGAAATTTAATTCCTCTATAAACTAGGGTTTAACCCTATAAAAAAATTAATTCTTACAAAACAAGAGACATGAGATCCTCCAAATCCTAGGGTCATTAACATGAGACCAAAATCTCTAAACACCCAGTAGGAAAGGCTGATGATTCATTAACGTTTAAACACTATAACAAGGACCGCATGTGTTTCCCACGCGAGCGCTTAAAAGAAGAATAAGAAGTTCCTCCTCAGGCAATCACGTGTTTTTCACGCGATCTCCAATCAAGTACTTAGCACTTATACAAAAAAGGAGGGGATAAAACCCAAAAGGCAGTACCCAACTTTGGGGCGCCTCACGTGTTCACACGTGAGCACCACAAGAACCAAGTGCTGAGCACTTATATGTAAAAAAGGGAATAAAACCTAAAGAACAGTGCCCACTTTAGGACGCTTCACGTGTTCACACGTGAGCGCCTCCAAAGATCAGTGTTTAACACTGGCCCAACGCCTCACGCGGGACACGTGAGTACTATATTTACCAGTGCTTAGCACTACAGGGGTAAATATGGAGACCCAAACCTAGTCACAAATTGGCTAAGCCTTCCCGAGGTCAAAAATTCTTTGATCTCCAAATCGACCGAGCCTCTATGCTCATGTTTCTCTAAACTGATCTTAGTCCCAAATATGACTATTGATCTTCCAACTGATGATATCCAAAACAATACTCATCCCACATCCTCCGGATGAAATCTTAGTTTACCACTAACTCCCTTTTCCCTCAAATACGGGAATTGGTTCAAGGGTACATCTATCTACACCTCTGATCCACGTCGTTGTAATTCCTCAACGTCTTCAAAGAGGTGGCGGGTCCCAACAACCAACAGCTTTTGGTGCACTTATGTGTACACCTCAAATCAAACCGCACCCTAAACTGGGCGCATCCCATATCATCGTTGTTCATCCCGTCACGTAACAAATACACGTGCATGCAAGATGATCAACGAACCGAGACGTCCTTAAACTAAAATCTCACCTCCAAAATGGTGATCAACGGACCGAGACGGTCTTAAACTAAACTCTCAACTCCAAAATGGTGATCAACGGACCGAGATGTCCTTAAACTAAACTCCCACCTCCAAAATGGTGATCAACGGACCGAGACGTTCTTAAACTAAACTCTCACCTCCAAAATGGTGATCAACGGCCCGAGACGTCCTTAAACTAAAATCCCACCTCCAAAATGGTGATCAACGGACCAAGATGTCCTTAAACTAATATTCACCTAAAAAATGGCGACAATAGACCGAAATGTCTCTAAACTAAGACAACAGAGTCCAAATGCTCTCTTGTTGGATCTGAAACAAAAATGATCCTAATACCTTGTTAAGTAGATCTTAGTCTCTGTTGGTGTATATGCCCTAGAGGCCATTACTGTATCATACTAGTATGTATATTACTTGATGGAAGCTTGGGATATTCACAGTTGTACAGACAATCTTGCTCAATATAGTAGTATGCTACTTGGTTTGTCTCTACTTTAATGTGTACATGTGTGTTTATTTATTATATCACCTATACGCATTAGTAGAGCCCTTAGGATCTTTGCTTGATTACCGGCGTTGTGATGGCGATCACACTCGTGGGGGCTGGGTAATCTACAAGCACATCCTTATACACGTCCCTAGTCGTGGGAGTATCGAGATAGGGCATCGACACTCCGGAGTAGACTAGCGTATGCGCTTCTCATCCCAGCTCGGGAGACGGTCTGTCCCACAGCCGTCAGTACGTCGTACTTGAGATAGTATGCGGGTGCTCGTTAGGTTACGAGTACACTGGACAGGACTCGTCGGGAACTGATGGTTGGTATTATACCTATCGTCAGTTATCAGTTCCCAGGTGACATGAGTACAGCTTAGTCCGCTGACTTGACACTGTCACTTCGCCTCGAGTGTGTTCCCACTGTTCTTTGATTGCTACCCTACCACGGCTCTACTGAGTCGTGCAAACAGGTAGTAGTTGGGAGCAGTCCCGAAGCACTTGGAGGCAGTGACGGTTAGACAGGATTCGTCTCTCCCGGTATTGGGGGTTGACATCGCGCTGTGTCTAGGAGAGCCATTACACGAGTAGTCCCTGGCCAGGGCAAGCGAGATATACTGGTAGGTTTCCAGTGTTATCTCAGGGTGTATTGGGCTTCACTCCGACACGACTTGTACCGCTATTAGGGGACTGACGTTTACCGCCCCCCTAGGCCCGCCATGCGATGTATCAGACGAACAGACCGGACTGTACGGAGACTGTCACATACAGGCTCAGTAGGAGTGCAGATGGGGTTCACCTCGTCAGTCTTCTTATCGACATCTACCTGGGGACCGTTACGTACAGCTAGTGCCGCTTGCGGTCTGTGGTTAAACCCACTGCCAGCGTAGTGTCGAGTCTTTAGAGTCCCACACAGAGAGCTATTCGCCTTTAGGCAAAACGAGTAGAGGTCGCATGGTTTTGCGACAGGGTTCGTTCGCATCCGCGCACTTGTGCACGTTTGCTGTCCGGACAGTTTATACTAGCGGGCTTTGGTTTAAGCCGGATCCTAGTATATGATTTGAGATTGGTTTTTCTCATTGTGTTCGTGTTCCTCGGATCACGAATGCGGGTGCGTATGCACAGTTGCTTGAGATTGGGGGAGAGGACCTTGTTTAGGGTTAATGGCTTTTGTCATTTTATTAACCCTATTGTTTTTGTGTGGATTATTGTTAATTGATAATTAGCTTAATTATTGTGCATGGTTGTTGTTGACAATTTGACTTCATTGACTTGTTGACCATGTTGACAACTTGACCATAATCATTTCATTTGGAAGATGCTCTTTGATCTTTGCAAAAATGAAATGATAATGGTCAATTCATGATTTATCATGACAATTTTCAAGCTAATTATCTAATTAAAATTATCCTCACATATTAGTGAGAATGGCTCACTAATTTCTCATTCTCTCATTTTCTTTTCTCTCTCTTGCTCATCCTCTCCCTCAAGCTCTCTCCCTCTCATGTGTTGAGAAACAAAAAGCTTGAGAAAAACCCTCTCTTGATCTTCTCTATTCACTTCTAGGGTTCAAGTCTTAGCATTTCTTGCACTCTAGTTACTCCTAGCTTGGAGTTGAAGCTAAAGGTGGTGGCTTTCAAGTGGATCTTTCTTTGACGGATGAAGACAAGCAAGGTGAACTCTTTCTACCATTCCGACGAGCAAGGAGAGAAGGAGTTCGAGCTCAAGGTATAACCTTTCTACAACTTACTTAGTTGTTAGTTTACTTTAGCTAGTTTTCGTTTAGCAAAGATCCGGCTTTTACGGTCCATGTTACAAACCTTAGAAAAATTTTTGTTTTACCGTTTCCGCAACCCCGAAAGTACCGGGAGAGGTAACGTGGACCTAACAGTGGTATCAGAGCCTAACTAAACATAAACTAGCTTGGTAGTAAAGTGTATCGAAGTTCGAAACGGAAAAGTCGAAAAAACCAAGTTATAAAAAATCTGAGTTTCTGTTAAAACTTTTTCTGGTCAAAACAAAATTTGTTATATCCCAAAAATTATCTCAGGCTTTTTAGAAGAAACCCACCAAAAACGACACAGTAACTCACCAGATTGGCCGCGATTCCGCGGCAATAGCTTGCTATTGCCGCGGAAGCGCCGCAGTCTGGTAGAGTTACTGTCTCGTTTTTGGTGCAGTGTGTTTCTGACATGGTTTTAGGATTTTTCTGATGTATTATATGTTCCCAGATTTGCCAGAATAGAAATTTGTTTTTGGGGGCCTATAATTCCGTATTTTTCGAACTTCAATATACTTTGACTATAAAGGTTATATCTGTGATGTTCTTATGTATTGAACGTCGGCTAATCGCTATATGTCGATTAGTCGGGGTTATACATATCTGTGATCTGTGATTGTTGTTGATGGTTTGTGTATATGAACTCGTTGGATTGTCGCGGATGAATAGCCGGGGTGGATGTGAGATGAGAGTTTCTTTTTCTTTCATTCATGTAATAAATTTGTAAATTGATGTAATTTTATTTGTTTGGCCGCACAACCGGGTCGGGGTTGTAGCCGTCATTGTATAATTCTTTTTACTGTTTTTGCTCCTAGGATAGACCCATGGAGGGGTGCACAAACTACCGGGTAGCTCGAAGTGCCGAGTGGCCTACTCATGGCATTGAGGGAGGTTGCTTCACTTCGGGTACTTGGCGGGTAGTTTGCCGCACCCGTAGGGGTCTTGGGTGGGGTATTGGCTATTCATCGCGACCGTGTAATCCGTTTTTCGTTGCAGGCTCGAACGAATTGCGGATTCCTAGTATATCCAAAGTGTTCATCTGTGATCTGTAATGTCTATCATTGCTATATTGCTATATATAATAACTATTTAGGCGTTGCTTATGTTTTACAGCCGCGCTAGCCCAGCCCCCGCTCTGTCGTTAGTTAAGTAACCTAACGGGTGATGACGGGGCCCCGTGGCGAATGCGAATGGCATAAGCGTACGTCATATTTTGGTTGTTTTCTGCAATGGTAGGATTTAAATGATGGGACGCATTAAAAGAACTAATGCAAGAAAATAAACCTAAAAGACGTTGTTGGAACAAGTTTTTCAAAAAGCTGTTATTGCAAGGACGTTCATTTTTGTTTTGCATCGCGGTATTCGGTTATGAATGCCCAGCACCTCAGTCGACGAGGCAAGGGCCGAGATCCCTTCACCGGGAGTGACCCCTTGGACAAAACTTTGCGTCAGGGCAATAACTTCACCATAGTCGATTATTCTTGCTTTGCATCGAGGTATTCATCTTACGAATGCCCAGCACCTCACTCGACGAGGAAAGAGCCGAGATCCCTTCACAGGGAGTGACCTCTTTAGCAAAAGTTTTCGCCACTATGTTTTTCAAAAGGATGTATCACGTTCCTTCAACGATATCAAGTTCATTACGTTAACGGGTTTTTCGCCAAAAACCCAGCCGTAGCCCTCCGTCGTTTCTTATAAGTTATACTTAGTATTCGTGCTGCGTTTGTTGACTGTGTCAAGGCGCAGTGAACGGTAGCTAAGTGTAGCTTATTTGCTGGATACAAAGTGATTGGTTAGGACATTTGTAGAACCTTGTTGACTGTGTCAAGGGTTATGCAGGTGGGTTTAATGCAATCAAGATAATGACGGGATGAACTTGACTAGGACCTTTTGATTTGTTGACTGTGTCAAGATCACTTGGGTCCTAGGGGCAAAAACCACATCGGGAGTTTCAAAAGAACTGAAACTTGCAGATTTAGCATACCTTCTGGAGTGTGGTGACTAGAGTGGATTCCATCTAGGTTATCACACAATGACAGTTGGATCCCGATCCCACTGATGAGTTGGTTTACCCTCGGGAGATTATTTCACTTAACGATCAATGCTATAAATCTAGTAGGTGTCTAGAAAGGTGTTAGCGGGGTTACGCCCCCAGGGAAAAGAGGTTATTTAATTAAGGAACTTCGCGAAAGCGTTGGAAAACCTCCCTCGAAGTACCGACACTAGCCTGGCTGAAAGGTTAAGCAAGTATTGTGACGTGAATTAAAACCCGGCTAGTTCTTCTTTTAAAAGGTTTTAAGAAGAATTTGAGTAAACAGTGGGAGACATCCTGGTTAGATAAATTAATAAACCAATCTAATCTTGCAAGAGCATACGCTGAGTGTTTCTTTTCTCTCTCTCCAGGCAGCAACCTTTTCACGCCCTAATCAAGATAATAAAATGTATCGCTTGACCGATCCGAATTCTTATTCGGGACTGGGGAAAGTTGGTTCAGCTCTAACTTGTGACAATAGTCGTAAGTATGAGGATGGGAAAGAGGAAAGTATGGATTTCCAGGATACCCAGTTGAAGAAGAAGCATGGTTTTGCATCTACTTCAGGTGTTCTTGTAATTGAGAACTGTTTTACGGTCAGCCCTACCTCCTGGGTACTTGATACCGGATCAGGATCTCATATCTGTAATTTATTGCAGGGACTGAGAAAAAGTAGGAAAGTTGCACCGGGTGATATGTCGCTCAGAGTAGCGAACGGAGCACAAGTTAATGCGGCAGCCGTCGGTGAATATCACCTAGTATTGCCTAATGGCAAGACTATGATTTTGAACGATTGCTACTATGTACCCTCCATGGTTTGCAACATCATATCAGTTTCTTTACTCGATAAAGATGGATATGACTTTGTTCTTGAAAAGAATATCATGAACATTTACCTTCATAAGGTACTGGTTGCAGAGGGTACACTGTGTAATGGTATCTACGTTCTAAATCAGAATACAGTTCTCAATATACAAAACACACGCAAGAGGAAGAATTCAGATACGAATGAATCCTACTTGTGGCATTGTAGGCTTGGTCATATCGGAGAGAAAAGACTGAGTAAGTTGCATAAAGATGGACTCTTGAATACGTTCGAGTTTTCATCTTATGAAACTTGTCAGTCTTGTCTCAAAGGTAAGATGACCAAATCTCCGTTCACCGGACATGGAGAAAGAGCAAGAGAGCTCTTGGGACTCATACACAGTGATGTGTGTGGTCCGATGTCTATACATGCAAGGGGTGGGTTCTCGTACTTCATCACATTCACTGACGATCTCTCTAGGTTCGGATATGTGTATCTGATGAAACACAAATCTGAAGCTTTTGAGAAATTCAAGGAATTCAGAAACGAAGTAGAGAACCAGACTGGCAAAAGTATCAAGATCCTCCGGTCTGACAGGGGAGGGGAGTACTTAAGCACGGAATTCCTAGATTACTTAAAAGAGAATGGTATTCTCTCTCAGCTTACTCCTCCTTATACACCACAGCACAACGGTGTATCGGAGCGGAGGAATCGTACCCTACTGGATATGGTTCGCTCCATGATGAGTAGTGCTGAGTTACCTCTTTCATTCTGGGGATATGCACTTCAAACTGCAGCACATCTATTGAATCAAGTTCCATCCAAATCCGTGCCTAAGACTCCGTATGAAATATGGAGTGGTAAAAGTTTGTATCTTAAACGTATTAAGATTTGGGGTTGCCCAGCTTATGTCAAAAAGCAGAACCCAGACAAACTTGAGGCACGGGCAGTTTTGTGTAAGTTTGTGGGATACCCAAAAGATTCAAGTGGGTATCTATTCTACCATGCAGAGGAACAGAAGATAATTGTTTCAAGAAATGCCACATTTTTAGAAAAAGAATTTCTTGTTAAAAACATTAGTGGCAGCACGGTAGAACTGGATGAAATTCCAGAAACACAAGCTTTAACAGAAAATTTGGAGGAACCGCTAGATTCAATAACCCCAAGCGAACCTCAGCCACTCCGCAGATCTGGTAGGATTTCTCATCCGCCCGAGAGATACTACGGTTTTCTCATAGACGGGGATCGAGAGGATTGCATCTTGGAAGAAGATGACCCTACCAGTTTCAGGCAGGCCATTATCAGTAGGGACTCTGATAAGTGGCAGGAAGCAATGCAATCCGAAATGGAGTCCATGTACGCCAATAAAGTGTGGACCTTGGATATTGCTCCATCTGGGGTAAAACCCGTTGGATGCAAATGGATCTACAAAAGGAAACTTGGTGTAGATGGGCAGGTGGAAACCTATAAAGCTAGACTCGTTGCAAAAGGTTTCCGTCAAAGACCTGGTTTGGACTATGACGAAACTTTTTCTCCGGTGGCTATGCTCAAATCCATTCGGATCCTACTTGCCATTGCTGCCTTCCATGACTATGAAATCTGGCAGATGGATGTTAAAACGGCTTTCCTAAACGGTTGTTTGGAAGAGTGCGTTTACATGGATCAACCAGAAGGTTTCGTAGACAGTGGGAGCAGCGGAAAGGTGTGCAAGTTGCTTAAATCCATTTATGGATTAAAGCAGGCATCGCGGAGCTGGAACATCTGTTTTGATGAGGCAATCAAGGAATTTGATTTCATCAAGAACGAAGATGAACCCTGTGTTTATAAGAAGATTGTAGGACGAACTGTCGTGTTCCTAGTCTTGTACGTGGACGACATTCTTCTGATAGGAAATGACATTCCTATGCTACAATCGGTCAAGCTGTTTTTGTCACAAAGGTTCTCCATGAAGGACCTGGGTGATGCCTCGTACATTCTGGGGATCAAGATCTATAGAGATAGATCCAAGAAACTATTGGGACTTTCGCAGTCCAGGTACATAGAGACCGTACTAAAGAGATTTAGTATGGAGGATTCCAAGCGCGGTAACATACCCGCATTGCACGGAATTACCCTCTCCAAGAAGATGTCTCCTAAGACTGACGAGGAGAGGGTTCGCATGAGCACTATACCCTACGCTTCGGCGGTAGGATCTATAATGTATGCGATGCTATGTACAAGACCAGATGTAGCTTACGCATTGAGCACGGTAAGCCGGTATCAGTCGGACCCAGGGGAGGACCACTGGACAGCAGTGAAGAACATTCTCAAGTACCTGAGAAGGACTAAGGAGATGTTCCTGGTTTACGGTAATGGAGACCTTAGGGTCGAGTCCTTTACCGATTCAAGCTTCCAGAGTGACAAAGATGATAGCAAGTCCGTCTCGGGTTTTGTGTTTACCCTCAACGGAGGGGCGGTATGTTGGAGGAGTTCCAAGCAGGATACCGTCGCAGACTCGACGATGGAGGCTGAATACATTGCTGCAAGCGATGCCGCAAAAGAGGCGGTCTGGATTAAGAAGTTCATTAGTGAACTTCAGGTGGTTCCGTCCATTGTTGACCCAATACCTTTGTATTGCGATAACAATGGGGCTATAGCTTTAGCGAAGGAACCAAGGTCCCATCAGAAATCCAGGCACATCTTAAGGCGGTATCACCTGATCAGGGAGATCATTGATCGACAGGAGATCGAGGTGCGGAGAGTGGACACAAAGGACAACACTGCGGACCCATTCACGAAGGCTTTACCCCAGACTCAGTTCGAGCGGCTGATCGAGATGATAGGTCTTCGATACGCCAGTACATGGCCTTAGTGCAAGTGGGAGATTGTTGGTGTATATGCCCTAGAGGCCATTACTGTATCATACTAGTATGTATATTACTTGATGGAAGCTTGGGATATTCACAGTTGTACAGACAATCTTGCTCAATATAGTAGTATGCTACTTGGTTTGTCTCTACTTTAATGTGTACATGTGTGTTTATTTATTATATCACCTATACGCATTAGTAGAGCCCTTAGGATCTTTGCTTGATTACCGGCGTTGTGATGGCGATCACACTCGTGGGGGCTGGGTAATCTACAAGCACATCCTTATACACGTCCCTAGTCGTGGGAGTATCGAGATAGGGCATCGACACTCCGGAGTAGACTAGCGTATGCGCTTCTCATCCCAGCTCGGGAGACGGTCTGTCCCACAGCCGTCAGTACGTCGTACTTGAGATAGTATGCGGGTGCTCGTTAGGTTACGAGTACACTGGACAGGACTCGTCGGGAACTGATGGTTGGTATTATACCTATCGTCAGTTATCAGTTCCCAGGTGACATGAGTACAGCTTAGTCCGCTGACTTGACACTGTCACTTCGCCTCGAGTGTGTTCCCACTGTTCTTTGATTGCTACCCTACCACGGCTCTACTGAGTCGTGCAAACAGGTAGTAGTTGGGAGCAGTCCCGAAGCACTTGGAGGCAGTGACGGTTAGACAGGATTCGTCTCTCCCGGTATTGGGGGTTGACATCGCGCTGTGTCTAGGAGAGCCATTACACGAGTAGTCCCTGGCCAGGGCAAGCGAGATATACTGGTAGGTTTCCAGTGTTATCTCAGGGTGTATTGGGCTTCACTCCGACACGACTTGTACCGCTATTAGGGGACTGACGTTTACCGCCCCCCTAGGCCCGCCATGCGATGTATCAGACGAACAGACCGGACTGTACGGAGACTGTCACATACAGGCTCAGTAGGAGTGCAGATGGGGTTCACCTCGTCAGTCTTCTTATCGACATCTACCTGGGGACCGTTACGTACAGCTAGTGCCGCTTGCGGTCTGTGGTTAAACCCACTGCCAGCGTAGTGTCGAGTCTTTAGAGTCCCACACAGAGAGCTATTCGCCTTTAGGCAAAACGAGTAGAGGTCGCATGGTTTTGCGACAGGGTTCGTTCGCATCCGCGCACTTGTGCACGTTTGCTGTCCGGACAGTTTATACTAGCGGGCTTTGGTTTAAGCCGGATCCTAGTATATGATTTGAGATTGGTTTTTCTCATTGTGTTCGTGTTCCTCGGATCACGAATGCGGGTGCGTATGCACAGTTGCTTGAGATTGGGGGAGAGGACCTTGTTTAGGGTTAATGGCTTTTGTCATTTTATTAACCCTATTGTTTTTGTGTGGATTATTGTTAATTGATAATTAGCTTAATTATTGTGCATGGTTGTTGTTGACAATTTGACTTCATTGACTTGTTGACCATGTTGACAACTTGACCATAATCATTTCATTTGGAAGATGCTCTTTGATCTTTGCAAAAATGAAATGATAATGGTCAATTCATGATTTATCATGACAATTTTCAAGCTAATTATCTAATTAAAATTATCCTCACATATTAGTGAGAATGGCTCACTAATTTCTCATTCTCTCATTTTCTTTTCTCTCTCTTGCTCATCCTCTCCCTCAAGCTCTCTCCCTCTCATGTGTTGAGAAACAAAAAGCTTGAGAAAAACCCTCTCTTGATCTTCTCTATTCACTTCTAGGGTTCAAGTCTTAGCATTTCTTGCACTCTAGTTACTCCTAGCTTGGAGTTGAAGCTAAAGGTGGTGGCTTTCAAGTGGATCTTTCTTTGACGGATGAAGACAAGCAAGGTGAACTCTTTCTACCATTCCGACGAGCAAGGAGAGAAGGAGTTCGAGCTCAAGGTATAACCTTTCTACAACTTACTTAGTTGTTAGTTTACTTTAGCTAGTTTTCGTTTAGCAAAGATCCGGCTTTTACGGTCCATGTTACAAACCTTAGAAAAATTTTTGTTTTACCGTTTCCGCAACCCCGAAAGTACCGGGAGAGGTAACGTGGACCTAACAGTCTCAAATTAGACTAACGTGTCCTTAAAAAAACCAACCGAGCTCTAACTGCTCACAAACGTTTAAGTCGATCTTAATATCAAAATAGATTAACGATCCTTAAATAAAAAATCCCAAATCTAAGAAATACGGATTCATACTAATCCACCCCTTACGGGCGACAACATAAATTAGTCTCCATATACAATCCACGGGAACCTAAAGAAACAAAAAAAACACACACGACACGAAGTGAACTTCCGAAGAAGGAGAAAGTGGTTATAACGTAATTAACTTCAAGGACTTGCACCAGAAGGGAAGAGCGTCCCCACAATCAAAAACCCCTCGGAAAACGAGGGGGAATCTGACGAAATCTGCTACAACGGTTGCATCCATCCAAACCTTCGATATACGGTGCCATAAATCAACTTGGCATCTTTGGAGAGGTGGACGAATAAATCCAAATAGAATATACCCCCAAAATTCAGTCCAGACGTCCTAACGTCCCGGTCACGTCTTTCGGCAGTGAACAGATTCTGGCACGCTCGGTGGGACCTTTTCCTCTTTCCACTCCACACTTCGTGTGTCGTGTTTCGCGAACAAAAATCGCGGTTTGCTATGGTTGCCCTTGGATTTGAGGTACTAAGATTTGGTGGCTTGTTCCTATGCAGAAAGAAGAAGTGAACATCAATGGCTTCCAGCTGTACAAAGTGCAATAGCAACTCCTGCTCCGCCCCGACTGGAGGAGTGACATACGGGCCCAATGCGGCCTCCATATTTTCAATGCCGGTTGGGCAGGTGACTCAAGCCACCACTGGATTGTTCTTCAGGACCATGCTCCCGCCAGTGAGTTTTAGCGCCCCAGTGCCACCTCAGGAAGCTCCAAAGAAGTTGTTTTTCAATCGACTTGCAACCACCACGACCCCTCTCAACGGGTCGTCCAAGCCCGCCACCTCAGTCTTCAACAGGCTGAGCCGAAGCTCAAGTGAGCCCGCAAAGAGGCTCGCGATACCTGAAGGGGCTATCCCGAAACGGATAGTCCTCCCAACTCCTACTGTGGGTGAAGTCGTCAAAGGTGCTTCCCCTACCAGAAAATCGGCCTTCGAAAAATTGGTCGTTCCCTCTCAACGGACGTTAGTCTTCGAAAGGCCGACACCATCAGTAGCCCCTCACCAAAGCAGGGGGTACGACGGAGCCGCTTCCATAACTAAGGTTGTCCTATCTGCAAGGCATGCTCGACGTCGCCACTAGCGCAGAGTGAGAAGAGTTAGGGGCAACTCCCCCTCCGGACTCACCCCACCAGCTCCAATGGTGGAATTTGACGCTGCTATTCCAACCGGGAACAGCTTCGATCTTCTTAGGAGAGTGCGAAAGAACTCTCCAACCACGGTGCTGAAGAAATCTCCACTACCTACTGAAAACACGATGCGGGAAAAACCGGAGCAGCCCCCTTAGCGCCTCTCTTCCCAAATCCACAGGGTCAAGCAGAAAATCCAAGATTCTGTGATCAACAAGAACTACTCTCGTCAACCGAAGAAAATGAAGATTCGATAAAAGGAAGATCATCCCTCCGTCATATAGTGAGGGACTTCTTCCACACAGGCGCCTGTTACAACTGCTCATTCAACTGCGACCTCCCATAAAAGGACGAGGCCAGAGAAAATCTCACCGCCTGCGGCAAATTCCAAAGGCGCTGGACCCAAACGCCTCAAGTCTGGGGGCATAATCATACACACAGTTTACATGGCTTCCGAGAAATAGGAAAGCCGTACTTCCGTGGGTCATCGACCTCAAACTCAGTCATTGACAAAAACTCAGGTGCAGCAACAAAAGCTCCTGGAGATGCTGATGAAAATAGCAGCACTCACCGGGCAGAAAGAAAGCCCGAAAGCGGCGTCTGAACAGCCCCAGGAGCAGGAGACCGATACAGAGTTCCTGCGAAGGGTGCTTGAAAGGAAGGATAAGGAGGCTGGGAAACAGGATGCTAATATAAAACAGATGGCACTCTTATTCTAAGATATGGTTGGAATGGTTATCCAGCCAGAACCTCCGACTGAAGACCCTCCGATAATCATCGAGGACGACAGAGGGGAAACATCAAACCCTCTTCCATCTTTATCAACAGCCAGGGAGGAAACGATCTCCAAAACTACCCTTGATGATTACATAGCTCAACAAATACGAGCTCATCAGGCAATTGAAGCGGCTTGCCAAGTCGTCAGAACTGGGCGACCGTATCCGGGCTGGTATGACCAAATCAAATACCCGCCAGGATATATGATCCCCAAGCTCCACGTGTATAAAGGACAGGCAACCCGCATCAACACGTCTCTCAGTTCAGAGCTTTATGCGGAAATACTGGAGGCGACGACAAATTGCTACTTCGCCAATTCGTTGGCAGCCTGTCAGAAACGGCGTTTGAATGGTACTCGGAGATCCCAAATGACTCCGTCAAAACATTCAAGGAAATGGAATTGCTGTTCACGCAGCAGTTCGCTAGCACAAGCGAGCGCACCACGATCACAGCATTAATCAATGCCAGGGTGAAGCCATGAGAGACCTGGGTTCAATACGCGATCCGGTGGCGGAACTTATGGTCAAAATGCGAACAACGCATCGAAGAAGCTCCTGCCGTGGGCATGTTCATAAGAACCCTCGATCCTCAGGCGACTGTGTCCCAGTTTATGACGTTCTTTAAGCTGACCACCTTCCAGGCTCCAATCGACAAGTTGGCCCAAATGGACCAGATGGGCCACGGACATTCCTCTTCAAAAATGGACCCTTGGAATGCAAAAGGTAAAGGGAAAGCATCCTTCATTGCCAACACTCAACAACAACCGAGTCACCCGAAACCGGTTTCTCACCAAAACAATGCGTGCCCGCGCTAATCCATAGAAGAGAAGCTAGGACGTGCTTACTCGTTTCCCCGTGATAAAACGAGGAGATTGTTCAAACTGGCAATACGCAACAAACTCATCACTCTGCTTGACCCAAAACGTCCACCGCAGCCCGGTGACGTCAACAATCCCAACTAATACTCTTATCACCAAATGGTGAGCCACCTCATTGAGGATTGCTACATCTTCAAGAACTGGTTCGAGGACTAGTACCGTCAAGGGAAATTTACGCTTTCTAAGAACTGGAGGGTGAACCCTCCACAGAGCCACGCTCTTAAAAAGGTGGATACGCCGGGGACATCATGTTCGTTTGTGGAAGAAGCACCGTGGGAAGTGGTCCTTTCAGCTAAAACAAAAAGAATGCTGAAGGATCTTCAAGCATGTCTGGCGATCAGGTGGAAAAGCCCGCTGGAGCCCGAGATCATTGAAGGGATGCTGAAATCGCATCCCACATCGAAAACTGCAAACGATGGGCAAAACACTCAGGTCAAGCCCTCAAAGTCTTTGAAGGGAAAGAAGAAGGCTAAGAAGCCCGTGCAGCCTGACGACAAGTGCACGGACCTGCAAAAGTACATCGACGCGCTGGAGGAGTACAACCAGAAGGCGTGGACCCCAGTCACCCTCGAAGAGTTTCTCAACCATATATTTTAGAACGGAGATAGTGACGATGATGAGGGAAATGGCTCGTCGGGAGAAACCGAAGATTATGTAGCAAGTTGCCAAATGGTTTCTCATTTGTCATCAAATGGCGCAGAAGCACTCTCGGCGTTAAAAAACAACACAGAGGAACTGAGGGCAGGACCGGCACCAAAATTCCCGGAACTGTTAGAAGACCCAATTGACAGGTTGGTAAACGAAGCCCTTCAAAAGACCAAAGCTGACCGAGAATGTGAAACGGCCATATACGAAAAGGTCAAACGTTGGCATCAGGATGAAGAAGCTGCGGTAAGGATGAGTCGTAAAGTACTCCAACCAAGCCAAAGCACAGATATTACGCTGAGGGATTGAAAAGGCTATTAAGATGCCAAGTCATACCTTTCAAACAAACCGCTCGACAAGCCTAGTTCTACAACAAGATTTGGGATATTCCCGGGACTCAGTGAAAGATGCCTAACGGGGAGATGGAGACAACTGGGCTTGGATACGTTCAGTCCAAGAAACGAGAGCGATTTCATGGCTGCCGCGTCATAAACAGCTTTGATGAAGAAGTGAACACACTTTCAAATAGCTATGATGTTGAAATAGAACGAGATCCCGCTCTAAGAACATTAAGTCCATCATTAGAAGAACAAGTTGACAAGCTAGTAAAAGGATTCTGTTAAAAGATTCGGGATAACCACAGTCACGAAATGGCCATTTACGAAATGGCCATTTACGAAAAGGCCAGGGCTCAGCGTCTCATTCAACAGTCCGTAGAGAAATAAGACTACAATGCCCTCTATCCCCAGCTCGCTGTATGTCCTCGCAAGAAGGAAAAATCCCAAAATAGAGGCAAAAACAGGACAAAGAGTGCAAACAACGTTCGCAAACAACAGGGTATATCTAAGAAGCCGCGCTATCAAGAAAAACGTGCTTGGAAACCATCCTTTATCAAGAAGATGGGTCAGGAATACTCTTTCCCTCAAGACAAGATAAGGAAAATATTCAACCTTGTCATAAAGCATCAAACGATGACGCTCCCGGAGCCTCGGTACCCCGAACAAATAAATGAGGTCCATTACCTGGATTATTGCTCCTACCATCGAGCAATAGGACATCCTCTTGAAGACTGCCTCACATTCAAAGACTGGGTCGAAGATCAGTATCAAAAAGGCAGGTTTGCACTATCCGATAGTTGGATGGTAACCCCACCACGAAAGCATGAGCCAAAAGCAACCTATATTGCGAGAGTAGAGCCAAATCAACATTGAGCTTGGAAACGAACTCGCACCTACCACGTGATAACATTCTCAAAATAAGGGAACCATGAGAATATGGATGACCCCTCCAGATGCTTTACAGATAAGGATGAGGACGAGGTGGTCTCAGAGTTTCCACCGGTGCTAAAAGAGCTGGAAGATGGGATACAAACCACGGTGGACAATCTAAGGAAAATTGACTTGGGAATGGTAAACGATCCGAGGCCAACGTTCATCAGTGAGACTCTATCTTAAAAGCAGGTGGCTACTTTAAAAAATGTACTCATGCAATATAAAGACTGCTTTGTATGGAACTATTCCGAGATACCGGGACTAGATCCAGAAATAGCGGTACATAAACTGGCTATATCGCCAGACATAAAGCCCATCAACCAAGCGCCAAGAAGAATGCGGCTCGAACTCGAGATGAGCATCAATGCTGAAGTTAAGAAGCTAATCGACTCCGACTTCATCCAAGAAGTTCAATATCCCGACTGGATCTCCAACATTGTGTAAGTCCATGTCGCGCACCCCACGTGTCCGCGAGGAGGCTAAATTTGCAAAAACGATTTTTCAAAGCTCGCAACACGGACTTGAACTCCAGGATCGATACTAAACCCTAGCTAACATAATATTGTGTGGGGTTTAACTACTCGGATTAATAATATACCTCATGAAACCAAGTCCTTCGGGTCTTTTAGTCTCTGTCCTCCTCGTCATCATAGGATCCAAGGATCGTAACGGATCGTCGGTTCCTGGTCGGCTTCCTCGAGTCAAAGATGATCCGCCCGAGAGTCTATAGTCCGATCTCTAACCTCAACTCCGAGGTAACTAGGGAAAGTAGCTTGCTAGACTAGATGACCTAGGTGATGTAGAGAGTGAAGATGGAATACTTTATCTTTTTGAACCCTAGGTTTCTCAACTCATGAGACAATTGGGGTTTTTGAGAATAGAAGTGGACTTGTGAAATGAGAGTGAGATTGTGAGCACTTGAGAATAGCTTGGCTGCCCTAAGATAATAGATGAAGCAATAAAAGATATTTTGGAGACAAATATCTCACATCTCACAAGCTTCACAAATATCTATTTTGTCAAGTGAGTGAGTCATCTAGTAGCTATGCTAGATTCAATACTTAAAATCCACATCATTTCTCCTCCCATAATGTTTAATACAAAAAAGAATCCAAACCCTAATAGGTGTCCACTTCTAGAAGCTTTCCCAAACTAATTACGGGAATGCCCCTCATCCGTATATACATACCCGCATCAGCATTCCGAAGAATACGAATACAAAGAGACGAAATGATCCATCTGTACAATACTAGGATCCGGCTTAAACCAAATCCCACTAGTATCATCCGTCCGAACATCATACGCATATAAGTGCACGTAAGTGTTTGAAGCCCTGTCGTAAAACCATACGACCTCTACATCTTTAGCCCAATGCAGGGAACCCCTCTGTGTGGGATTCTAAAGACTCGAAAGTACGCTGGCAATGGGTTTAACCATAAGTCGCAAGCGGTACTAGCTGCACATAACGGCTACCCAGGTATCTATCGATAAGAAGGCCGATGAGCAAACCCATCTGAACTTCTACTGAGGCTGCATGTGACAATATCCGTACATTCCAGTCTGTTCGTCTAAGAGTATCGCATATAGGGACTAGGGACGGTAATCGTCAGACCCCTAATATCGGAATAAGTCATGCCGGAGTGTAGCCCAAAACACCCTGAGAAACTAGTGGAATACCTACCAGTAAATCTCGCTTGCCCTGACCAGAGACTTTGTGTGATGGCTCTCCAAACACAGCGCGATATCAACCCCCAATACCGGAAGAGACGAATCCTATCTAACCGCCACTGCTTCCAAGTGCTTCGGGGCTGCACCCAACTACTACCTGTTTGCATAACTCTTTTGAGCCATGGTAGAGTAGTAATCAAAGTACAGTGGGAACACACTCGAGGCGAAGTAGCAGTGTCAAGTCGACAGACTAAGCTGTACTCATGTCACCTGGGAACTGCTACCCGACGATAGGTATAATACCCACCAACAGTTCCCGACGAGTCCTGTCTAGTGTACTCATAACCTAATGAGCACCTGCATACTATCTCCAGTACGACGTACTAATGGCTGTGGGATAGACCATCTCCCCTGCTGGGATGAGAAGCGTATACACTAGTCTACTCCGGAGTATCGATGCCCCGTCTCGATAATCCTACGACTAGAGACCTGTATAAGGATGTGCTTATAGATTACCCAGCCCCCACTAGTATGACTGCCATCACAACGCTGGTAATCAAGCAAAGATCCTAAAGGCTATACTAATATGTATAAGCAATATGCTAAAAGAAACACATGGACATATTGAAGTAGGAACAAACCATGTAGCATACTACCATTTTGAGCAAGACTGTCAATACAACTGTGAATATCCCAAGCTTCCATTAAGTAATATACAAACCAGTATGATACAATAATGCCCTCTAGGGCATACATGACTAAAATCTCCCACTTGCACTAGGGCCATGTACTGGCGTATCGCAGACCTATCATCTCGATCAGCCGCTCGAATTGTGTCTAAGGGATGGCCTTCATGAGTGGATCTGCAGTGTTATTCTCCGTATCTACTCTCCACACCTCGATCTCCCTGATCAGGTGGTACCACATCAAAATGTGTCTGGACTTCTGATGGGACCTGGGTTCCTTCGCTAAAGCTATAGCGCTGTTGTTGTCACAATACAGAGGTATTGGATCAACAATGGACGAAACCACCTGAAGTTCTGTGAGAAACTTCTTCATCTAGACAGCTTCTTTTGCGGCATCACAAGCAGCTATGTACTCCGCTTCCATTGTCGAGTCAGCAACGGTGTCCTGCTTAGAGCTCTTCCAACAGACAGCCCCTCCATTGAGGGTTAAGACATAACCCGACATGGACTTAGAGTCATCCTTGTCACTCGGGAAGCTGGAGTCAGCAAAGGCCTCGATCTGGAGGTCTTTTCCGCCATACACCAAGAACATCTCCTTAGTCCTTCTTAGGTACTTGAGAATGTTCTTTACTGCTATCCAGTGCTTCTCTCCTGGGTTTGACTGATACCAGCTTACAACGCTCAATACGTATGCTATATCTGGTCTGGTACACAACATCGCATACATTATAGAGCCTACCGCAGATGCGTAGGGTATAGTTGACATGCGTGCCCTTTCCAAATCAGTCTTTGGAGACATCTCTTTGGAGAGGATGATTCCGTGACAAGCCGGTAGATTACCGCGCTTTGAATATTCCATACTGAATTTTTTCATTATGGTGTCGATGTACCTTGACTGTGAAAGTCCTACTATCCGTTTAGATCTATCACGATAGATCTGGATCCCCAGAATGTAGGAGGCTTCACCCAGATCCTTCATGGAGAACCTCTGTGACAAGAATCCTTTGACCGATTGTAGTATAGGAATGTCATTTCCTATCAAGAGAATCCATCCACCTACAAGACGAAGAATACTACAGTTCTCCCTACAATCTTACTATATATGCATGGTTCATCTGGATTTTTGATAAAGTCAAATTTTTTGACAGTATCATCAAAACAGATGTTCTAACTCCGTGATGCCTGCTTTAGTCCATAAATGGACTTAAGCAACTTTCACACTTTCCCGCTGCTACCACTCTGAATGAAACCCTATGGCTGATCCATATAGATGCACTCTTTTAAATTTCCATTTAGAAAAGCCATCTTTACGTCCATCTGCCAGATCTCATAATCGTAGAAGGCAGCAATTGCAAGAAGGATCCTAATGGATTTGAGCATAGCCACTGGAGAAAAGATTTCATCATAGTCCAAACCAGGTCTTTGACGAAAACGCTTTGCAACAAGTCTAGCCTTATAGGTTTCAACCTGTCCATCTACTCCAATCTTCTTTCTAAAAATCCATTTGCAGCCTACGGGTTTTACCCCTTCTAGAGCAATGTCCAAAGTCCAAACTTTGTTGGTGTACATGGACTCCATTTCGGTCCGCATTGCATCCAGCCATTTTACCGAGTTGCCGCTCTGAATAGCTTGCTGGAAGCTAGTAGGCTCATCATTGTCAATGATGCAATCCTCTCGATCCCCATCTATAAGAAAACCGTAGTATCTCTCTGGCGGATGAGACTGCCTACTACTTCTGCGGAGTGGCGCGGGGATGTCCGGTTCTTCTGAAATCTCTGGTTCTACCAAGCTTTCAGTAATAGCTTGTGATTATAGAATTTCTTCCAGTTCTATTGCGCCCCCACTTTTATGATTTTTTTAAAATTTCAGCTTCCAAGAAGTGGGGATGTTGAGAAACAAAAACCTTTTGTTCCTCTGCATAATAAAAAAGATACCCCCTGGAGTTCTAAGGGTATCCCACAAACTTCCACAGTATTGAGCGTGCATCGAGCTTGTCTGCATAATGCTTTTTTACAAAAACTAGACATCCCCATGTCTTAAGGTACTTAAGACAGAGTTTCTTCCCACTCCTTATCTGATATGGTGTGGTAGGCACTGACTTAGTAGGAACCTTGTTCAAAAGATATGCAGCTGATTCTAGTGCATAATGTTCATATCATAATTTTGCATTATTATATTCCCTATTCTTATTCATTTTACAAATAAATAGGTGATTTTGATCCATGTCTGCTATATAGTTGCAGGTTACAGGTTCTCGGAAGAAAACAGTGAAAATAATGAAAAGACGCTAAAAAATTGAGACTACGACCAACAAACAGAAGAATCTTTATCATGCCGCATACAGTTTGAGGAACAAACGAAGATCAACAAATAGTTCGATTGCACAAAGGCAGCACAAGATTCAAGACTTCAACATGAAGCAAACGGTAAAAGTCCACAACATTATGCACTGTGGAAATCTGGAAGAAACTAGAAGACATTCTGAAGAACCAAGTGAAGAAAAGTCAAGAAAAAGCAACATGAAATATACCAGAGAAACAGAGCCAAAGACTCCACCATATGGCCGCGGATCCGTGGCCAAACATGGCTTCTTGCCGCGGATCCGCCGCTATACGGTACATGTGTCGATGCAAAAATATCGGTGGGTGGCGGTGCGTTGACCAGGCTTCTCAGGGTAGTTTTGTAAATGTAGATAGGGATCAGATGTAAACCATAGGGTTTTTATAATCTATAAATAGGAACCCTACAGCTCTTTTTGGAGCATGCCTCTTCTTATGCCTCTTTTTATTTATCTATTTTAGAATTTCAATTCCTGTAATGTTCAAAGAGTGCATCAAATAAAAAGCAAGTCTTTTTCTTTATCTTGCCTTAGTTTAATTTCTTTTCTGCCCTAGTTAATTAGATAGCAATTCTATTTATCTGCCGTAGTTTAGTTAATTAGGTTATTGAATTAAAATCATAAAAATGAAATCTTTTATCAATTCCCTAATGAGTGAGTAGTTGCTCACTTGGTAGGGTTAGGTTTGGGGAAGGTTTGAGAGATGAAAATCTCTCACCCCTTTCTTGCCCGTTATACATTTTAATAGGACTCTATGCATACATACACACACCGCTCACTATGGCACCCTATCCTACGAAGTAGCGGTGATACCATAGTTAAAGACCGGTTGTGTATGTTTTCCATGGAGATTAAGGTAAGAGTTAAGAAAGGACGGACAAGAACCTAGAGGATGAAACCTAGTTTCTTCCCGATCGTGCTAATCCCCTTTATTAATTATTACCTTAACACCTAAATAGTTCTTAATTAGGGTATAGAAAGCGGTGAGACATATTGACTTTCCAAACTTAACCTAAAGCTAACCGTAGCAAGGTTTTAATCCTAATCAAACTCATTTCATTTTTTATTGAAAATCAAACCTAACACCATTGGAATTAACTCATTAGAACAACTAGAAAATACACAAAATCCCTGTGGACCGACCTGTACTCAACCGGCTAGCTATCAAGCGACACTGTTCTTGATTGCGGTAAATTCTTTGATAACAAATAGCGTAAGCATCTAAATCTCATAACAATCAAATGGCGTCGTTGCCGGGGATGGCGTAGTTATTTTCTTTTTGTAATTTCGGATTAATATAAAAATTGAAAAATCATAAAAACTGAAAAATTTTAAAAATATAAAAATTTATCATCTTCTTATTTTTTGAAGGGTTTTTGTTTGAATTGTGCATGATCGAAAAGACGAACAGATTCAGATATGGAAAAATCCAGTGAGCAAAACAGCAAACAGCTGATCTGAACCTACAGAGGAGAAGCACAACAGAGAAACAGAAAAAGTTTGGAGATCTGAACCGACCGATTAACTGCGGAACCGCCGCATTTCCCTACATTTGACCGCGGAACCGCGGCTCCTTAGTGACGTCAGCGCATGGAAAACTCTCTGTAAGCATCCTTTTTTCTTCTGAACCCCCTGATATCCTTTGAAAAAATTTCCTGCAGGGTTCTTTGCGCAAAAACATCTCTCCCTTCTCCAATAACTTGTTCTTGTGCAGGATTCTTTGCGCCGCAGTAAAAGAATTTTTTTTTGGCAAGTGTGTTTTGTGTGTTTTACTGCTTTGCGTCTTTAAAACTGACTATTAAGGGGCTTTAACAACAATCCAGATTGGGTGGGGATTTCATTACCCTTCCTAGGACCCCAAAAATCAAAAAAAGCATTTTGCATTAACCTTCGAGTTAATTAAAAAAGATTAGACTCAGCCTATAAGGACTGTCACGCTCAATAGGACAAAGGAATAGTTGTAGGCATCGGTCGTTTATCTAAACCAGACTTTGTGGTGCCTAGGCTAGACAAGTGGGGAAAGGTAATTTTAAAAGGCCCGTCTCACGGTGATTCGTGAGCGGATCCCTCCTTTCTTTACTTGTGCTTACCTGGCCATAATTGGCGGTGAAGAGGCGATTTGAGAATCTAACAACTTGCCCTTTGGAACAGTTAGGAGCAGTCTAGTTGACCTAGGAGACCCTAGATCTAGGCTTGATTGTGCATATTGTGATTGCTTGAACGTGTGTCTAAGCTTCTTATTAAAAATATTTTTGCAAAAAGCTCCTTATATAAAAAAAAACACAAAATAGAAAATTTTTACAAAAACTTGCCACTTGTCGCTAAGAAATCCATTGCACCCCACTTTCTTCCATTGACGTTTTCTTACCCCTACCTTCTGTTTTTACTTTTCGATTACACTACACATCTTTAGTGTATGTCCAGTTGGACTAGGGACACTAGCGCCCGTTTAGTCCATGTCTTGTTAGTACCAACTGACGACGCTTTCGACTCCGAAGTCGAAATTCCCTCCACTTCTTTACTTTCATCTTCATATTCTTCGTCTTCTAAGGAGATGTTAGGATTCAATCCTAACAACCCCTTACCCGCGGGACTGATTCCACCTCTACTAGGTGAGAATAACCCACCACACCCTCCTGTTGAAGTGCCCCAACGAACCGCACTCCAAGATCTTTTCTATCTTAATCGCACCGCACTTCCCACTTGTCTTTCACTTCCACCGGCTAATGGGGATAACTTTGAGATTAAACCCCACCTCATCAATATGTTGCCCAAATTTCACGGGCTAGAATCCGAAGATGCCGACATCTTCATCAACAACTTCCAGAATATTTGCGCAATGATGAAGACCACACAACTTCCTGATGATGCTATAAGGCTACGTGTCATTCCATTCACCTTATGTGACCTAGCCGAAAAATGGTTATATAGCACAGCATCACACTCGATAAAAAATCGGGAAGAGTTTGTTAAGAATTTTCTAAAAAAGTTTTACCCACACCACAAGACCGCGAGAATTCGCAACAAATTTATTCAATTTTCACAACTTCCTTCCGAACCTTTTTGGAAGTGTTTTGAAAGATTTAAAGACCTCCTTGTTCAGTGCCCTCACCACGGTATCGAGAATTGGCAACTTTGCCAAACTTTATACGAAGGACTGAACCCAGCAACTAAGCAGTTGTTGGAAACCATTTGTCAAGGTCATTTTCTTACAAAATCTAGCGAGGAAGCTTGGCAGTTTCTCGACGATCTTGCTGAACAAACACTTCAGTGGAAAAGCACTAAGACCACCTCATCTACTTCATCAGGTCAGTCTAGGGCAGGCATACATCAACTTGAAATGTTGATTGCAATGAAGGCCGAAATGGCTGCACTTACGAAAAAGCTAGAAGCAATTGAGAGAAAATTCTCAACACCTTCTCCTGCCCCCGCTTTACCCCCACACACAGTTTGCGCTTGTTGTTCGGATCCGTCCCATCTTACTGAAGAGTGTCCTTACAACCCATATGTTCAAGGACAAGATCAAGTCAATGCTGCCTTTCAGTAAAGACAAAGAAATGATCCATATTATTCAACTTACAATCCTGGTTGGAGGAGCCACCCAAATTTTGCTTGGAATCAAAATCAACAACAACTCCAAGGTAACAACAACTTTCAAAGGCCTCCTCCAAAACAACAATCCCTTCAACAAACACAATATCAGCAACCTTTCCAACCCCAACCGTACCCAAACTAAATGAACAATTTTGTACCCAACAACTCTTATCCTTAAAAAAATTTTGTTCAGCCGAATAACGATAAGGTTTCCTCGCTAGAACGAAGTCTAGATGCGTTTTTAAAACAATCTACACAATCCGCAGCAAGGTTAGAGACTTCCATTCAGTCTTTGGTGCAAAACAGTGCTTCACATGATCAGAGCATCAAATCAATTGAGGCCCAAATTGCACAACTAAATGCTGCATTAAGCGAGCGAGAAAAGGAAAAGTTTCCATCTCAACCATTGCCAAATCCCGGTCACACACACAACGCACATGTTTCTTATGAACAACAAAATCATAATGTAAATACTGTGACCACGTTGAGATATGGAAGAGTGTTGTACAATAATGTGGGCATTAGTGATGACACCCCTGCCGGTGCTGCTTCTTCTTCTTCTTCATCTTCTTCGTTAGAGCCTGTTCTTCATTCTTCACAAGGCTCTACTTCTTCTAATTCGAACGGACCCACACCTCACTTCACGAAAACACCAACACTGGGATCTGTTCCAACTCCGCAATCTACTCCACAAACATTGGACTCAACAAATTTTCAAAATATTGCATTTTCAAACAGGTTGAGATCCAATAAACCTACTCCTCAAATGGAGAAGATTGTGGAGTTATTCAAACAGGTTAGCATTAACATACCTCTCTTGGATGCAATTCAACATGTCCCTTCTTACGCTAAAATCTTAAAGGACTTATGCACCAAGAAGAGGAAGTCTCATGTACCAAAGAAAGTATTCGTAGCTAGCGCCGTGTGCAATGCTATTACCCAACCTTTACCTTTGCCCCAAAAATGAAAGGACCCTGGCTGTCCTACAATTTCAATAACAATTGGGGATAAGTGTTAGTGTTTATGCCCTAGAAGGCCATTACTGTATCATACTAGTTTTTATATTACTTAATGGAAGCTTGGGATATTCACATGTATATAACAGTCTTGCTAAACATGGTAGTATGCTACTTGGTTTTTCTATCTTAATATGTGAGTATACGTATTGATAGAGCTCTTAGGATCTTGCTTGACTACCAGCGTTGTGATGGCAGTCACACTAGTGGGGGCTGGGTAGTCTACAAGCACATCCTTATTCAGGTCCCTAGTCGTTGGATTATCGAGACAGGGCATCGATACTCCGAAGTAGACTAGTGTGTACGCTTCTCATCCCAGTTGGGGAGATGGTCTGTCCCACAGCCGTCAGTACGTCGTACTGGAGATAGTATGCAGGTGCTCGTTAGGTTACGGGTACACCGGACAGGACTCACAGGGAACTGTTGGTTGGTTTTATACCAGTCGTCGGTGAACAGTTCCCAGGTGACATGAGTACAGCATAGTCCGTAGACTTGACACTGCTACTTCGCCTTGAGTGTGTCCCACTGTTCTTAGATTGCTACCCTACCACGGCTCAAAGGAGTCGTGCAAACAGGTAGCAGTCGGGTGCAGTCCCGAGCACTTGGAGGCAGTGGCGGTTAGACAGGATTCGTCTCTCCCGGTATTGGGGGTTGATATCGCGCTGTGTCAGAGAGCCATTACGCAAAGTCCCTGTCCAGGGCAAGCGAGATTTGCTGGTAGGTTCCAGTAGTTTCTCAGGGTGTAATGGGCTTCGCTCCGACACGACTTATACCGCTATTAGGGGACTGACGCTTGCCGCCCCCCTAGGCCCGATATGCGATAGTCTTAGACGAACAGACCGGACTGTACGGAGATTGTCACATCAGACTCAGTAGGTGTTCGGATGGGTTTCCTCATCGGCCTTCTTATCGACATCTACCTAGGGACCGTTACGTACAGCTAGTGCCGCTTGCGGTCTGTGGTTAAACCCACTGCCAGCGTAGTAGTCGAGTCTCTAGAGTCCCATACAGAGAGTTTTCCTACTCCAGACGAAACGATATAGAGGTCGTATGGTTTTACGACAAGAGTTCGGACGCATACGTGTGTTTACGCACGTACGACTTTCGGACAGTTTTTACTAGTCGGCTTTGGTTTAAGCCAGTTACTAGTATCCGGTTATTGGATTTATACAGTCTAATGTTTTTCCGTGTTTTCACGGATAGGAGGGGCGTTCTCGTAATTGCGCGAGAAGCTTCTAGAAGATGGTGACTAAGGAGGTTTAGGTGGCATATACAATGAATGAGATTAATGAGTCATATGGATGATTCATCCATGTCATTAATGCTTCATAATTGCTTAATGACTCATGGAGATGAATCACCATTAGATATTTATCAAGCATGGTTGTAAATCATTTTCTTTTCTTTTCTTGATAAAATAAAATGCTTGATATATATTATGATAACTCATTTTTCTCTTCTCATTATTATGTTCATCTTCTCTCTCCTCAAGCTCTCTCTCTTCAAACCCTAATCCTCCCCTCTCATGTGTTGAGTACAAGGATTAGTTAGACTAATTAAACCATAACCCTCACTATATATCATCTAGGTACTTTGATTAGCACTTAAAGAAACCTAGTTGCCTCAAGTTTAGAGGCAAAGCTTGGAGTAAAGCTCTCGTGGTGGATCGTCTACTACTTGGAGAAGGCCGAGGAGGAGGTGGAGTTCGTAAAGATGAAGGACACGGTTCTTTAGGAATAATCACTTCACATAGTAGTTTAGAACTTCTATGTTTGATGTTAGTTATCGTTTAGCTTCGATTCATGCGGTTAGTCGATGTTTAAGCAAAGAACAAGATCGTTTTTCATATTTCCGCCTCCCCGCAAGTCGTGGGGTGTTGTACATCGACTTACAGTGGTATCAGAGCCTCGTTAAACAATAAATAACTAATTAGCAAAGTCGTAAAGATTTTGAACGCAAAAAGAAACCGAAAACATCGCCGATTATCACACTTGCTGTCGATTTTTAAATTGGCTACAAAAATTTTTCAGGGTGCTTCAGAATAACAAGCAAGGAAAATTAGGGATACTGAAGAAATTTAGGCCTGTGACTCGACTATCTCACCGCGGAACCGCGGCGGATCCGCGGCCGAGTTAGGTCCGAGTCAGCCCCAATTTCTTCAGTAACTCATAGGTGTTAACAGTGATGTTTCTGGGATGTTTTATTTTCTGCTAAGATCTCAGGTTCACAGAGAAGTATTGGAGTAGAATCTAAAAGCGTTTTTCCAATCGAAATTTTGCGATGTTTGCTAATATGATTATATCTGTGTTTGTATAATGTGTTCGTAAACCTCCCCTAACTGCTAGTATATCGGTTGGCAGGGGGTTGCACATTTCTGTAATGGATTTTATCTGTTTGTGTATATGAACTGTGTTGGACTGTTGTGATGTATAGCCAGGGTTATGTGATGGATTATTATTTAATTCATTTGATGTAAATGTAATTTGTTGTAATATTATTTTGCGGGGCACATCCAGGTTGCGGTTGTAGCCACCGTTGTATTATTTCATTTTACTGTTTTTGCTCCTAGGACAGACCCAAGGTGGGGTGCACAAACTGCCGAGCGGGTAGTTTGCCGTACCCGTTGGGGCCTTGGGTGGGGTAATGGCTATTCATCACAACTGTGTAATCCGTCTTTTGTTGCAGGCTCAAAACAAACACGGATTGCTTGCAAATCCAATAAAGTTCATCTGTGATCTGGAATGCCTATTATTGCGTCTGACGAATGTACAATATCTATATATGATAGCTATTTAGACGTCACTTATGTTTTACACCCGCGCTAGCCCAGCCCCCGCTCTGTCGTTAGTTAAGTAACCTAACCGGTGATGACGGGACCCCGTGGCGAATGCGGATGGCATAAGAGGACGTTGTATTTTCGTTGTTTTCTGCAATGATAGGTTAATGGTGGGACGCATTATTTATAATGCAAAGAAAATAAACCAAAAGTTGAATCGTTGGAATAATTTAAAAGAAACCACTCGGTTATTTTAAAAGAGCAGAATTTTTAATTGCGGAGCTTTAACCACTCCTTTTAAAAAAAGCTATCAGGTTCCTTCGATTATATCAAGTTCACTACGTTCACGGTTTCGCCAAAAGCAGTCGTAGCCCTCCATCATTTCTTATGAATGGTCAGTAGTATTCAAGCTATGTTTGTTTGGCCCTTAGTCAAGACATAGTGATTGGTAGCTGCTGGGGTATTCATTTGTTGCATAGATAGATAAGTTGGTTTGGGACAGTCGTATTACTTTGTTTGGCCCTTAGTCAAGAGTATATACGGATGGGTTCAAATCAACAGGATAATGATGGGCAGAACTTGACATGTGACTTATGATTTGTTGGCCCTTAGTCAAGATCATAAGAACATGGGGCAAAAATCTATATCGGGAATTTCTAAAGAAACTGAAATTTGCAAAGAGATGCATACCATTTGGAGTTTGATGAATGTTGGTAGGATTCCTTCAACATTATCATACGATGATATTTGGATCCTGATCCTACTGTGAGTATATGCTACTTATCAGGAGATTCGTCACTTAACGATCAATGCTATAAACCAAGTAGGTGCCGAGAAAGGTGTCAGCGGGGCTACGCCCCCAGAGAAAAGAGGTTATTTAATTAAGGAACTTCGTGAAAGCGTTGGAAAACCTCCTTCGAAGCACCGACACTAGCCTGGCTGAACGGTTAAGCAAGTATTGTACAGTGAGAAAGTCCTGGCTAATTCTTCTTTTATGGTTTGAGGAAGGATTCGAGAAACAGTGGGAGCCATCCAGTTTAGATAAATTAAAAACAAATCTAAACTTGCAAGAGCATCATGCTAAAGTGTTTTCTTCTCTCTCTCTCATTGCAGCGACCTTGTGACCATGAGTAGGTTACATCTAGATAACAAGTTGACTGAATCTAACTTATATGACTGCCAAAGGTCTGTCCAGATGACCATTGCCTATGACAAGCTGGACCACCCTATTACTACTCAAGATCCCTCCGTCCCAGGTCCAGTTTCCACCATCGCGGATATGGATATCCGTCAGACAAAGGAAAAGAATAAAGCGAAAGCCAAGTGCCTCGTGTTGGCTTCAGTTGATGGTATATACCAGAAGCAACACGAGAAGATGGACTCTGTTTCCATCTTTCTCCATAACAAAGATTTATATGGAGAGCAATCTCATATCACAAGATATGAGGCCTAGAACGAATTAATTCAAGCGAGGTCGGCTGACGGGTCATCTGTAAGGGACGACGTCCTTACGATGACTAGCTATATTGATGAGCTCAAGGACCTGGAGACCACGTTGGGAAACATGTCATATACTGACTTATTTCCACAGTCCCTACCCTCTACTTACACCCTGAAAGAAACCAGGGAGACACAAGCTCTGCTTAATAGGGGACCTTCTTCTTCTTCATCCAAGGCGAAAGCAAAGGGTGAAAAGAAGAAGACCTCTACAAAGCCGATATACGGTGTCAGCAAAGTAGGAGGAAAGGGAAGAGAAAAAGTTTCAGGACTTGGTATAGGTAAGGAGGGATATTCCTATTGTTATAGGAATGGACATTGGCAGAAGGATTGCAGGGCTTTGGAAGCCAGTAGCCAGGATACGAAGTATGTTGTGGCTTCAGCCTCAAGTGTGTTTGTAATTGAGAACTGTTTGTCAATTAACTCTACTTCATGGGTACTAGATACCGGAGCAGGATCTTATATCTGTAATTCGTTACATGCTTTGAGAAACCGTAAAGTTATAAGCATAGGTGATTTGTCTCTCAGAGTTGCAAACAGAATGAGCGTAGACGCTGAATCCATGGGAGAATATCGCCTAGGTTTGACAAGTGGGCAGTTATTGATTCTACGTAACTGTCTGTATGTACCAAGTTTGACTTGTAATATCATATCCGTGTCCTCACTTTCAAGAGAGGGATATGACTTTACATTCGTAAGCGATGTAGTTCACATCCACCTAAATCAAGTTCTGATTGGGTCCGGTACATTAGATGACGGTATATACGTATTAAATCAAGCTCAGGTTTTCAATGTCCAGAACACACTTAAAAGAATGTCTCCAGAAATAAATCAGGCTTTCCTATGGCATTGTAGACTAGGTTGTTGGATATAGTGCCCTCATAGTCAATTATTGGATCACAGGCACGTGATTGCAATGATTGAGGGAGGACCTATGCCGGTAGGACAGTCTTACTCGAAATAATAGTATGCTATCTGGTTTATCTTTATCATCGTGTACTGCTTTAGGTGACTTTACGAGTCGCTATTACACGTTGATAGAGCCCCTAGGATTCTTGCTTGACTACCAGCAGTATGAGGGTGATCATATAAGTGAGAGCTGGAGTCCATAAGCACATCCTTAAAAGGTCCCTAGTCGTGGGAGTTTCGAGACAGGGCATCGATTCTCCAGAGTAGACTAGTGTATACAGTCGAGACCCCGACGAGGGGCGGTGGCCGGTCTCACAAGCCACTGGTGTCAGTTGGTTCACCTAAGATGTATACAGGTGTTCATTGGGTTATGAGTACACCGGACAGGACTCGCCGGGAACCTGCTAGTTGGGATTATACCAGACGTCAGATAGCAGTTCCCTGGTGACATGTGTACAGGTTAGTTCATCAACCTGAGATCGTCATTTGTCTCGTGTGAGTTCCCACTGTGCTTTGATTACTACCCTACCACGCTCAAAGGAGACGTGCAAACAGGTTTTAGTTGAGTACAGTCCCGAGCCACATGGAGGCAGTGAGCGGATTTGCAGGGGTTCGTCTCTCCCGGCATTGGGGGTGAGGTCGCGCTGTGTCTGGGAGAGCCAGAGCATGAAAAGTCCTTGGCCAAGGCAGGAGATTTGCTGGTAGGTATTCCAGTAGTATCTCAGGGTGTTCTGGGCTACACTCTGACACGACTTGTACCGCTTTTGGGGGTCTGACTTTTACCAACCCCCTAGGCCCGCCATGCGATGCTCAAAGACGAACGGACCGGACTGTACGGATATTGTCACTGACAGGCTTAGTAGTGTGTCAGGATGAGTTCGCTCATCGACGTCCCTTTTTGGTCAATAGCTGGTGGCCCGTCACGTATGGCTGATACCTCTGACGTGCTAGTGGTTAAATCCACAGCCATAGTATTGACGAGTCTTTAGAGTCCACCACACACACAGTTACTCAAGTTTCGGGCGAAACGCTGTAGAGGCCGTATGGAGATATGGCAGGGTTCGATCAGATACGTGCGGTATTGCACGGATCGTGATCGGACAGGTTTTTACTAGCCGGCTTTGGCTTAAGCCGGATTCTAGTATTAGATAGTGTAGTTTTGTCTCTTTGCATTTGTGTTCAGTGGGAATACAAATGCGGGCATGTATTTGCAGTAGCGGGGTTTTCCTGTAATTTATTACGGGATCAGTTTTCTGAGGTTGCCAGTTTGCATTCCGTTCCGGCCGGTTTTCTTTTATTCTTTCGCGGCCGGACTTTCCGATGGAGGGTGTTATTTGCAAGTTTGCAAATAACACATTGTGGAGGGGTTTCTTGCATATGTGAGGCATCATGAGTGTTCTTTCATGATGAGATCCTTTTCTAGTCACTTCTATTGCATTGATTGAGTTGAGTGTGGAGTTGATTTGGATTAGAATGGTTGTGACCATTTTCTTATGAGATTGATTCTTTTTCTTATCTTGATAATTCTATGGATTTTTGCTCCACCATTTTGAATGGGGCCGGCCACTATTAGAGGAGTGAGATGAGAGTTCTTTTAAGAGGTGAAAAATAATTCATCTCAATTTTTCACTTCTATGTTTTCCACAAAGTCCCTCACCTCTCCAAAAATTCATTCTTCACTTCCTCCATCCATGGCAACTTCTAAAACCCTAAAGAGACATGGCTACTACACTATTCTATAGCAAGTCTTGGACGCGTCGGCTAGCCAACTTCGCGTCCGAGTAGCCTCGGTCCAGAGGTGGGAGCCCGTAAAAGACTTTGGCGATGTGGTGCCCGTTTCGACGAGGAGGAGATGAACGGAGATTCCGCAGGAGATCGGAGTGGAGACGAAGACCGAAGGACACGGATCGCTTGGTATACTTCTCTACTCTTATTTTAGTTTGCTAGTTGTTAGGTTAATGGCCCAATCCGGGTGAAAAGTGCGCGGTGGTGCCGGTTTGCTAGTTTGCAAAGTTTTTGTTTCCGCATTTCCGGCGTCGGATCGACGGCCGAGGCGCTGCCGCGGACTTACATTGGTATCAGAGCCATGCCATTAACCATGCCTAGCTTGCTCTAGTATGTTTAGTACTCGATCGAACAAAATTCCCTAAAAACCGTATTTTGTATGCACATGTGTTTTCTGTCGAAATTTTTTCTGCTCCAAAAATTTTTCAGGTTGTCTCAGAATACTGTGCATGGATATAGAAGCAATATGTGAAAATTTGGTGGCGCGATCTCTCCAAACCGCCGCGGAACAGCGGCCAAACCCATGCTTGGGCCGCGGTTCCGCCGCGCTTTTGATTGATCACTTGATCAAAATTTTGCAGATAGCTTATGAGTTAAAAATAGGGGTTTTGGGATATTCTTTTTGGGCCCGGATTTTCTGTGAGTGCTACAGTATTGCTTGGGGCCCACTTTGATAAATTTGTTCGATCGGATATTTTAAACATGCCAGTTCACAGTATTTACATTATATCTGCGACCGTGAATGTCACTCGATCGGTAAATCCAGTCTATCTGCTATAGCCCTTTTAGACGGATTTGCGAACGTGACATTCACGTTGATGTTCTGTGTTGTGCTGTGATGTTGCGGATCGGTCGTGGGGGATAGCCTGGATGCAATGTTAGTACAGTTTTGTTTTATATGTACATTTGATATTGCGGGGCGAGCGTCCGACATGTGGACTGCCGTCACTGCCTGTTTGTATTATTCTTTTGGGGCACGACCAGGTCGAGGTCGATGTACCCGTTGTATGTATATTTTACTTTCTGTACTAGGATTACCCCGCGGTGGGGTGCACGGATAGCCGGGTTCTAGAGGGAAACGGGCCCGCATCTCATGGCATTGAGACGGAGGGGGCTTTACTCTAGAATTGGCAGGGCTATTCGCCGCACTCGTAGGGGGTATAGGTTGACCCAGGAGGGGTGCCCAAGTTACCGGATTCCGTGAAGTGTTGGGTGGTCCATTCACGTTGCTGAAGGGGGCTGCCTCGCTTCAGGTTTTGGCGGGTAACTTGCCGCGCCTATAGGGGTCTAGGATTTCATTGCACAGGCTATCCACACGACCAGGGGAACGTCGGGTTTCAGCAGCGGCTTTGGAAACCCGGGGATCCCAGATATCTGTATTGATCTGTGTTGCTATACATTTCTGTGTTGTTGCATTTTATCACGCCTTGAGCGAAAATTATATAATATATATACTAGTAGATGTTGTATATGTTTTGCATCCGCGCTAGTCCAGTCCCTGCTCTGTCGTTAGTTAGCTAACCTAACAGGTAATGACGGGACCCAGTGGCGAATGCGGATGGCATATACGTACATCAGTATATTTTCGTTCTTTGTGGTGTGATTAATTGATGGGACTGCGTTGATTCGGATCAATGCAAGCTAAACAAACCTATTCTGATGTTGTTGGAACACTTTTTCAAAAAGCTGTTATTGCAAGGACGTTCACTTTTGTTTTGCACAGTGGTATTCAGTTGGAATATCCTGTTCCTCAGTCGACGAGGCAAGGGCCGAGATCCCTTCACCGGGAGTGACCCCTTGGACAAAATTTTGCGTCAGGGCAATAACTTCACTATAGCCGATTACTTTTGCTTTGCATCGTGGTATTCAGTTGGAATATCCTGCACCTCATTCTACGGGGAAAGAGCCGAGATCCCTTCACCGGGAGTGACCTCTTTAGCAAAGGTTTTCGTCACTATATTTTTTAAAAGCTATCCGGTTCCTTCAGCGATATCAAGTTCATTACGTTAAAGGTTTTCGCCAGAAACCATTCGTAGCCCTCCGTCGTTTCAGACGGGTAGCACGTAGTATTCATGCTATGTTTGTTGGCCTTCGTCAAGGCATAGTGTATGGTAGCTGCTTGCTGCCTTTCTGCTGCATAGATAGATGCGTTGGTTTAGGACAGTCGTATAGCCTTGTTGGCCTTCGTCAAGGGCTTGTACGGGTGGGTTCAAATCAACCTGGACAATGACGGGTAGAACTTGACATGTGACTTATGATTTTTTGGCCTTCGTCAAGATCATAAGAGCATGGGGCAAAAATCCACATCGGGAGTTTCAAAAGAACTGAAACTTGACAGATATGCGCATACCTTCTGGAGTGTGATAGCGTGAGCGGATTCCGTCACGTTATCATGCGATGATGGTTGGATCCCGATTCCTACTGATGAGTTGGTTTACTCCTCGGATGATCCCGACTAATTCTTCCTTCAGGTTTGGGAAAGAATTTGACGTTACAGTGGGAGGTTTCCAGATTAGATAAAGTGATAACCATTCTGATCTAGGTTAGAGTGCATGCTGAGTGTTTCTTTTCTCTCTCTCTTTGGCAGCGACCATTGACCCGACCCTAGACTATGACTCAGTGACCAAGTTGACCGAACCTTCTTAACACTGGCTTTTGGATTGTCAGAGTTGCAAACCTCATTGCCACTCCTACTTTTACCCTTTTCTCCAGGACACCCCGTATTACTACGAACGTCCACTTCCATTGGACAAAACCATCGTATGGTTATATACGAACTCGAAGGAATTTATTCGAGGATGGTTTCTGGTTCTGGAGAAAACGAATAGGATTATTCAGTTGTCTTTTCCTTTTACCTTCTCTCTCAGATTGCGAGTACTCCTTGGTTTAGGAGATAGTACACCTATTACGCAAATTGGATAGTCTTCTTCCAGACCTTAGGCTGGTGCCGACCGGTAGGGAATGAAGAAAGCCAATTAGCCTAAACGGTGTACAGAAGGTATTATATTAAGACAAAGTAAGGGATTAGTAAGAGGGCAAAGTAAATTGCGACTGCTATTCACGACCAAACCAAGTATTTCTTCGCCAATCCTAAATCACCTTTGTATTTCTCCAGGACACTCCGTATCACTACGAAGATCCCAGTTTATTGGATAATCCATCGTATGGTCATATACGAACTCGAAAGGAACTTGTTCCAGTTCGGGGATGGATCCTGGTTCAGGAGAAATAGGAATTAAGTTCATTCGGTTGTCTTTTATCTTCACCTTCTCTCGCATTGCGAGTGTTCCTAGGATTAGGACAGTACACCCATTATGCTTATTGGATAGTCTTCTTCCAAACCATAGGCTGGCGCCGAACGGTAGGGAAAGAAGAAAACCATTTGGCCTAAAGGGGTGTACAGAAGGTAATGACTAAAGACATATAAAGGGATTTGGAGAGATGGCAAAGAATTATACGGTTATAGTTGTGAATCTGGATAATGGAAGAGGCATTACTAGGAATACCAGGATACCCCATCGAAACATTTCAATGTTTCAGTTTCACTGTGTACTGTTAAAAGAAAACTGATTTCCCAATTAGACACTTGCTCCAGGGTATGTATTTACCAGGTATGATTCTCACATCTGTATGGTTTTATAGATTGTGAGTGGGAGTAAGTTATTGGGAATTGGGTGATCATCCTCATTATATCGGGATTCGTTGTAATCGGTGATATTTGAGGAAGTCACCTGGGTTGTTTGCCGGTCGGCAAATATTTGGTTTTGAATATCCGTTGTTATGCACCAATTTCAAATTGATATATCTGTACGTCTATTTTTATAGAGTGAGATATACCTTTTTGAGATTATGTCTATGACATTTACCTATACCAGTGGATGGTTAGATAAGGAGCATTGAACAACGGTGTAATTCTTCTTAACCATAAGTACAGTTTTCAACCTACGACACACGGTGAATAAGTTATTAGACTCAGGGGACTTGTACAGAGTATTGTATATTGTCCAGTGTCCATTAGGACAGAGGGGTTGGTCCTCGTACTATATTCGGTTTACTTATAACTTCTCTAGTTCTTAGACAAGTGTTTCGTAGAAACACAAGGTTGAAGTTTTGAGAAGTTATAGGTATAAGAGTAAAGTAGAGAACCAGGTATTGCAAGTATCGGGATTCTTCAAAGTGATCGAAGATGTAGATACTTGTATATGGTATTCAGATGATAATAATGATTAAGAGAACTTGCTTCTCTTTCAGGTTACTCATAATTGGAAGTACTCCTAAGTTGAGTAACGCTGATCGGCCTCCTTCCATTTAGTTGACATGCACTGGTGACAGTTGCATGATTTGAATCTGGTTCAATTAAATCAGTGCCTCTGTTTCTATATTGGATATAGAACAGTTCATATCTTGACATTGTTAAGATACAGGGAGTTGTCCGGCTTATGCTTAAAACCAGACTCTGGATAACTCAAGGCACGTTTCTGTAATGGCTGTTTGTGGGTTGACCCGGGCTATGACGAGGGTTGACTTTCTACCATCTGGAAGATCAATAGTGATATTGTTCTTGACTTGCCACAGTTTTAATAAAAATGGATTTTTTTAGAAAACAGTAGTGGGAGTATTGTAGAACTGGAAGTGATTCCAGAACCGCAAACGATTACTGAAGATTTGATAAGAACCTAAAGATTCAATCTGGTTTGACATTCCATTGGCCACTTCGCAGATATGGTGGGTAACCTCAGGCACCCGAGAGGTACTTTGGTATGCTCAAGGACGGTGGCAGGGAGGTTCTTGTTTACCCAGACTTGCCATTGTTGTTGTTCCAGGCTGCGAGACCCGGCAGGAGGATGAGTATAGCGTCGTTCTGAACTGGCTTCAGAAGCGTACTTGTATATGACTCTGCCAGAGGGTTGTCGTAGTCAGTGGGAGCAGCGGAAGCATTGGTGGACATCAGGCTTATGTCTATTTATAGACTAAAGCAGATATAGCGGAGATAGATCATCTATTTCTGATGTGATAGTCATAGGTTTGACTTCATCAGGATAAGAGGATGGATCTGTTAAGAAGGTAGTAGGGTGTGATGTCCTGGTATTTGATGACATACACAGAGTAGGAAGTGATATTCCTATACTACGATCGGTTAAACTTTGGTCGTCACACAGTAGTTTCTCCACATAGGAATTGGATCTTATATCGTACATTCTGGTCATTAGATCTTTGGTTTTAGATCTAGATTTGGGTGGTTTCCTAATCAGGGTACCTGGACAGCATTCTAAGAGAATTTAGAATGGACGACTCCTGGCACGGTAGTATACCTGCAGGTGATGGAGTCACCCTCTCTAAAGGTGTCTTACAGACTAAAGGGGAGAGGGATATGCATGATTGGCAGATCACTTGCTTAAGCAATTGAGTCAATCATGAGATGTCAAGTACCACACCAGATGTTGTTCTTGCAGTAGGTGCAATAAGTTGATATTGATCCAATCCTGGAGAAACAGTCGGAAGCAGTTTTAGAACATAAGTTGATGTTCTATGGATATGATAACAGCATTCTCCTTCGGGAGACAGTTATCATTCCAGGCTTCCAAGGTGACCTGGATGGCAGAGTGGTTGTCAGAGTTATAGTTTTCCCTCTGACGAGGGACAGTATTTTGGACAGATGGTCTAGGTGGATACTGAGGGAAGGTATGGAGCAGGATACTGATTAAGTTCAGTTGACAATACAGTCTAAGAAGTTTGGATTTGGAGTTCACTTATGAGCTAGGTCCCATCAGATATCCAGACACAATCTAAGACAGGTATTGCTCATTTCGGGAGATGGTTTTCTCCGCGAACTTGAGATAAAGAGAGGCATAGAAAGAAACATCAGAGCGGATCCACTCACTGAGGCTATTCCTCGAACGCAATAGTTTCGCAAACGAGCTTTGTGAGACTGACTAGTAGAGGAGTTGGGTGTTCGGTATCACACGGGCTGTGAGTATGCGACATCGCAATAATTAGCCTCGAGTGCAAGTGGGACATTGTTGGATATAGTGCCCTCAGAGTCAATTATTGAATCACAGGCACGTGATTGCAATGATTGAGGGAGGACCTATGCCGGTAGGACAGTCTTACTCGAAATGATAGTATGCTATCTGGTTTATCTTTATCATCGTGTACTGCTTTAGGTGACCTTATGAGTCGCTATTACACGTTGATAGAGCCCCTAGGATTCTTGCTTGACTACCAGCAGTATGAGGGCGATCATATAAGTGAGAGCTGGAGTCCATAAGCACATCCTTAAAAGGTCCCTAGTCGTGGGAGTTTCGAGACAGGGCATCGATTCTCCGGAGTAGACTAGTGTATACAGTCGAGACCTCGACGAGGGGCGGTGGCCGGTCTCACAAGCCACTGGTGTCAGTTGGTTCACCTAAGATGTATACAGGTGCTCATTGGGTTATGAGTACACCGGACAGGACTCGCCGGGAACCTGCTAGTTGGGATTATACCAGACGTCAGATAGCAGTTCCCTGGTGACATGTGTACAGGTTAGTTCATCGACCTGAGATCGTCATTTGTCTCGTGTGAGTTCCCACTGTGCTTTGATTACTACCCTACCACGCTCAAAGGAGACGTGCAAACAGGTTTTAGTTGGGTACAGTCCTGAGCCACATGGAGGCAGTGAGCGGATCTGCAGGGGTTCGTCTCTCCCGGTATTAGGGGTGAGGTTGCGCTGTGTCTAGGAGAGCCAGAACATGAAAAGTCCTTGGCCAAGGCAGGAAATTTGCTGGTAGGTATTCCAGTAGTATCTCAGGGTGTTCTGGGCTACACTCCGATACGACTTGTACCGCTTTTGGGGGTCTGACTTTTACCAACCCCCTAGGCCTGCCATGCGATGCTCATAGATGAACGGACCGGACTGTACGGATATTGTCACTTACAGGCTCAGTAGGGTGTCAGGATGAGTTCGCTCATCGACGTCCCTTTTTGGTCAATAGCTGGTGGCTCGTCACGTATGGCTGATACCTCTGACGTGCTAGTGGTTAAATCCACAGCCATAGTATTGACGAGTCTTTAGAGTCCACCACACACACAGTTACTCAAGTTTCAGGCGAAACGCTGTAGAGGCCGTATGGAGATATGGCAGGGTTCGATCAGATACGTGCGGTATTGCACGGATAGTGATCGGACGGGTTTTTACTAGCCGGCTTTGGGTTAAGCCGGATTCTAGTATTAGATAGTGTAGTTTTGTCTCTTTGAATTTGTGTTCAGTGGGAATACAAATGCGGGCATGTATTTGCAGTAGCGGGGTTTTCCTGTAATTTATTACGGGATCAGTTTTCTGAGGTTGCCAGTTTGCATTCCGTTCCGGCCGGTTTTCTTTTATTCTTTCGCGGCCGAACTTTCCGATGGAGGGTGTTATTTGCGAGTTTGCAAATAACACATTGTGGAGAGGTTTCTTGCATATGTGAGGCATCATGAGTGTTCTTTCATGATGAGATCCTTTTCTAGTCACTTCTATTGCATTGATTGAGTTGAGTGTGGAGTTGATTTGGATTAGAATGGTTGTGACCATTTTCTTATGAGATTGATTCTTTTTCTTATCTTGATAATTCCATGGATTTTTGCTCCACCATTTTGAATGGGGCCGGCCACTATTAGAGGAGTGAGATGAGAGTTCTTTTAAGAGGTGAAAAATAATTCATCTCAATTTTTCACTTCTATGTTTTCCACAAAGTCCCTCACCTCTCCAAAAATTCATTCTTCACTTCCTCCATCCATGGCAACTTCTAAAACTCTAAAGAGACATGGCTACTACACTATTCTATAGCAAGTCTTGGACGCGTCAGCTAGCCAACTTCGCGCCCGAGTAGCCTCGGTCCAGAGGTGGGAGCCCGTAAAAAACTTTGGCGATGTGGTGCCCGTTTCGACGAGGAGGAGATGAACGGAGATTCCGCAGGAGATCGGAGTGGAGACGAAGACCGAAGGACACGGATCTCTTAGTATACTTCTCTACTCTTATTTTAGTTTGCTAGTTGCTAGGTTAATGGCCCGATCCGGGTGAAAAGTGCGCGGTGGTGCCGGTTTGCTAGTTTGCAAAGTTTTTGTTTCCGCGTTTCCGGCGTCGGATCGACGGCCGAGGCATTTCCGCGGACTTACATAGGTCACATCAATGAAACACGATTAACGAAGTTACATAGAGAAGGATATTTGAATCCGTTCGAATATCAATCTTATGCCACTTGTGAATCTTGTCTCATGGGAAAGATGACAAAGACTCCGTTTACTGGACACGGAGTAAGAGCGAGCGAGCTCTTAGGACTCGTACACAGTGACGTGTGCGGTCCAATGTCTACACATGCGCGAGGTGTGCGGTCCAATGACTCTTAGGACTCCTGCTTCATTACTTTTACGGATGATTTCTCTAGGTATGGATATATCTTCTTAATGAAGCATAAATCCGAGGCCTTTGAGAAATTCCAAGAATACAAGAATGAAGTGGAAAAACAGACAGGCAAAAGTATAAAGACACTGAGATCTGATCGAGGTGGTGAATACTTAAGTGCCGAATTCCTGGGTTACTTAAAAGAGAATGGAATTCTCTCTCAGCTTACTCCTCCATAAGCACCACAACATAATGGTGTATCGGAAAGGAGGAATCGAACCCTATTGTATATGGTTCGTTCCATGATGAGTAAGGCTGAGTTACCGCGATCTTTCTGGGGTTATGCACTAGAATCAGCTGCATATCTTTTGAACCAGGTTCTAACCAAGTCTATGCCTACCACACCATATCAGATGTGGAGTGGGAAGAAACCCTGTCTAAAACATTTTAGGACATGGGGGTGTCCAGCTTTTGTAAAAAAGCAGCATCCGGACAAGCTCGAGGCACGCTCAGTACAGTGTAAGCTTGTGGGATATCCAAAGAACTCCAAGGGATATTATTTCTATTACGCAGAGGAACAAAAGGTTTTTGTTTCTCGTCATGCCCACTTCTTAGAAACTGAATTTTTAGAAAATCAGAAGAGTGGGAGCGCAGTAGAACTGGAAGAAATTCCAGAACCACAGGCTGTTACTGAAAGTTTGGTAGAACAAGAAGTTTCAGAAGAAAGGGACATACCAGCGCCTATCCGCAGAAGTAGTAGGCAGTCTCATCCGCCCGAGAGATACTACGGTTTTCTCATAGACGGGGATAGAGAAGATTGCGTCATTGATAATGACGACCCTACTAGCTTCCAACAAGCCATTCAGAGCGATGACTCGGTAAAATGGCTGGATGCAATGCGGACCGAAATGGAGTCCATGTACACTAACAAAGTATGGACTTTGGACACTGCTCCAGATGGGGTAAAACCCGTAGGATGCAAGTGGATCTTCAGAAAGAAGATTGGTGTAGACGGACAGGTTAAAACCTATAAGGCTAGACTTGTTGCAAAGGGTTTCCGTCAAAGACCTGGTTTGGACTATGACGAAACCTTTTCTCCAGTGGCTATGCTGAAATCCATTCGAGTCCTTCTTGCTATTGCTGCCTTCCATGATTATGAGATCTGGCAGATGGATGTAAAGACGGCCTTTCTAAATGGAAATTTAGAAGAGAGCGTCTATATGGATCAGCCAGAGGGATTCATTCAGAGTGGGAGCAGCGGTAAAGTATGCAAGCCGCTTAAGTCCATTTATGGACTAAAGCAGGCATCGCGGAGTTGGAACATCTGTTTTGATGATACTGTCGAAGAATTCGACTTTATCAAAAATCCAGATGAACCATGCATATACAGTAAGATTGTAGGGAGAGTTGTTGTATTCCTCTGTAGGGTGTTTTTCGTCACCCCATTGAGATGGGAATACGCGCGCGCTTGTCAGGCGTACTACAGATTCCCCCTGCCTAGGGTAGGCCGGGGTTTAATGATTGTGGGGATCCGAATCTCCGGCAGCCGCGGACTAAGCTGCCGTTAATTACCCCAAGGCGAGGGAACCTCCGATTAACGGGTTAAACTGGTCATGCGAATTCAATGTGCAGTGTACATGTGTTCTGTTCTGAAAGGGGGGGTTTGGATATATCGGGAGCCACGCAGAGTTTTTACGGGGGTCCCGCTACCCGGATAGCGGGCTGGGGGTCAAGGGGGCTAGCAGCCCCCTTGCAGGGTTCGGGGCAGCGCCCCGGCCCGAAAATTTTTTGGAGGGGGAGAATGTTGCGGAGTATGTGTATGTGTACATTTGTATACAAATGTATATATATACATATATATATAAATAAAGGGGAAAAGGGGCATCCAAAGGATGCGTGGGGCAGCACCTTGGGCGCTGTGCGCTTAGGTGCTGCGCGCTCAGGCGCAAGCGCGCCACGTGTCGGTACGCGGGTGCTTTGCGCATGAGCGCTGTGCGCAGGTGCGCAAGCGCGCCACGTGTCGGCACGCGGGCGCTTTGCGCACTTGCGCAAGCGTGCAGGTGCGCAAGCGCGCGCGCCACGTGTCGGCACGCGGGCGCTTTGCGCACTTGCGCAAGCGCGCAGGTGCGCAAGCGCGCGCGCGCGCCACGTGTCGGCACGCGGGCGCTTTGCGCACTTGCGCTGCGCGCTGCTAAAACAAATTTCTCAGAAGAGAAATTAGAGAGGAGTTGGACTCCTGAGTGTGTGTTTTTTTTTGGGTTTAGTGAACGATGTTCTTCTTCCTCCTGTTGCTTGCTGGATCTTGAAGATCAAGAGATGTGAAATCTCAAAATCTCTTCTTTTTCAGATCTAATGATAGATCCAAGTTCCCCTTTGTGGGTTTTGTGGTGAAAAACTAATTTGTTTTGAAAAAGGAAGAGTAAAACTTTTGATTTAATTCAAGAGAAAGAAGAAGGTTTTGGAACCTTGAAGATGGAAGAAAGAGCTCAGCTCTGAGACTTTTTTTCTTGTTTGGAGAGAGAGAAAGTTGTTGAGATATTTCATTATCTTTGTCTTTATAGGCCATACATTTTACACATAGCCCCTTGGGCTTAACAAAATGGCATTTTGCCTATCCCATGGCTCATGTGCCATTTCTTTTTGCACATAAGCCATGGGCTTTACAAAAATTTGGCTTTATGCCTATTTTTCTTACATTTATCCGAAAATAAAATAAAAGAAAATGCAACAAAATTATTTATTACAAAAATTTTATCTTGGCGTGGGGGAGGCCGGCCGCTTCATGTTCGGGCTCGACCCGGGCATGGGCCCACTGGATCTGGGCTTGGCCCCACTTGGCTTGGGGTTGACTTTGATTTTGACTTGGTCAACCGGGGTGTAAATTTTTACCCCAACAAATTGCCCCCCATCAATAAATGCACACCACATATGTGGGTCGTGTGCATGAAATTGATTGATCTTCTTTCACGTGGAGGCGACTTGATTTGGTTCCGGCTTTTTGGGAAGCTGGCACTGCCCTTTTTTACGACATGGACGGTCGTTGCTTGACATGTCTCCGAGACGGAGTGTCCGTGATAGACGTTTTCCCTGGCCCGGAGTTATCTGGTTCCCGCTTTGTAGGAATCCTGCGCTGCCCTTTTTGCGACTTGGACGGTCGGTGCTGCCCTTTTAGCGACTTGGACGGTCGATACTGCCCTTTTAGCGACGTGGACGGTCGATGCTGCCCTTTTAGCGACGTGGACGGTCGGTTCTGCCATTTTAGCGACGTGGACGGTCGGTTCTGCCCTTTTAGCGACGTGGACGGTCGATGCTGCCCTTTTAGCGACGTGGACGGTCGATGCTGCCCTTTTAGCGACGTGGACGGTCGGTTCTGCCATTTTAGCGACGTGGACTGTCGGTGCTGCCATTTTTGCGACTTGGACGGTCGGTGCTGCCCTTTTAGCGACGTGGACGGTCGGTTCTGCCCTTTTTTCGACGTGGACGGTCGGTTCTGCCCTTTTAGCGACGTGGACGGTCGATGCTGCCCTTTTAGCGACGTGGACGGTCGGTGCTGCCCTTTTAGCGACGTGGACGGTCGGTTCTGCCATTTTAGCGACGTGGACGGTCGATGCTTGATTTGACTTGCTCTGCTTCTTGCAATGCCAGGGGTAGACTTGACTTGCTCCGCTTCTTGCGGTGTCGGAGTGGAAGTTGACTTGTTGATTTTGATTTGGGTTGACATCAGCATCGCTATACTGGAATATGGTACCAGGAGTGAATCATCATCTGTCATGGAGAGGATTTTGGGATTTTGGTTTTTGTTTGGCATCTGTATTGCTGCACTGGAATAATGCCAGGAGCAACTCATCATTTGCCCTGAGAGGATTTGGGAGAAATTGGGATTGTTTTACGCCTGTGGATTGTATACGGTTTTGCAGGATGTATGATCCAGACCGTAGGGCCGGAAAAATTTTGGTACTTTGTCGGCGTCTGCATCGCTGCACTGGAATATGGTACCAGGAGCGACTCATCATTCGCCGTTGGGGTATGGGATTTGGAATTTGGTTGGCGTCTGCATCGCTGCACTGGAATATGGTACCAGGAGCGACTCATCATTCGCCGTTTGGGGATTGGGGAGCGATGGCTTAGGAGACAGGTTTAGATCCCTATCGCCTGAGGCTTTTCAATTTTATGGGCCGTGAGGGTCCCATAAAAGCATTTCCTCCCTACGAGTCGTAAGGATCCCGCATGTGTATTTTCTCCTTAAGAGTCGTGAGGACTCCTAAGTGTGTTTTTCTTTTATGAGTCGTAAGGATCCCACAAAGGTTTGTTCTCCTCATATATCGTGAGGACACATGAGTGGGTCTTATCAATGGAGCATCATTCCCAAAGCGGAGACCGGCCGCGTAACTGGTGATTACGGTGGGGCATGGGTATGATGAGAATTATTTGAGCCCGTGGATTGTATACGATGGTCAATTTGGGGACCCACCGTAGGGCCGGAGAATTTTGAGAAATTGGATTTTGGTTGGCGTCTGCATCGCTACACTGGAATATGGTACCAGGAGTGACTCATCATTCGCCGTTTGGAGACTTGGAATTTGGATCTTGTTTGGCATCAGTATTGCTGCACTGGAATAATGCCAGGAGCAACTCATCATTTGCCTCGGGAGGACTTGGGATTTGGGTTTTTGGTCGGCATCAGCACCGCTAACACTGAAGCGAAATGCCAGGAGCGAATCATCATTTGCCGTTGCCCGTTGGGGAACGATGGCTTAGGAGACAGGTTTGGGTCCCTATCACCTAAGTCTTTTCAATTTTATGGGCCGTGAGGGTCCCATAAAAGCATTTTCTCCCTACGAGTCGTAAGGATCCCGCAGGTGTATTTTCTCCTTAGGGATCGTGAGGATTCCTAAGTGTGTTGCTCCTTTGTGAGTCGTAAGGATCTCACGCAGGGGTTTTCTCCTCACAAGGTCGAGAGGACTTTGCGAGTGTATTTCATCTCTTTTCACGAGTTTGCGCCCCTTTCGGGTTTTCACAGACTCGCCGGTAGTCCTGCTGTTTTTACTCACGGAGCCCTTTCGGGTTTTCATCCGTGCCCGTTTTGCTTGTGGACATACCGTTTATTTCTTCTTCTTCTTTTTTTCTTTTTCTCTTTCTTTTTTGTTTTTTTTTTGTTTTTTTTTTTGGCCGCTGGTGGGACTTTAAAGTAGTCTCACCGGCGGGATTTGGGAGAAATAGGGGTCATTTACGCCCATGGATTGTATACGGTTTTGCAGGATGTCTGATCCAGACCGTAGGGCTGATGTGCTCAATTCGCCTGCGACTTGGAGCATTCATGTGTAGTATTTCTTGAGATATCGTCCATTGATGGGTGGCATGGGCCTTTCTCCCTCTGCACTTATTAGTTGGGAGGATCCTCCGTCGAACACTTTCTCAATGACGTATGGTCCTTCCCAGTTTGGCTCGAATTTTCCCTTGGCATGTCGATTGAGGATGATCGGTCTTTTGAGGACCAACACCAATTCACCTTTCTTGAAAGCACGGAGACGAGTTATCTTGTCATAGGCCCGTGACATTTGGGCTCGGTATAGCTCCAGGTTTTGCTGCACCGCGAGCCTCTTTTCTTCGAGGGCATCGAGTTCTTCAAGTCGAAGGAGCACGTTTTCCTCTTCTGTCAACTCATGCTGAACGGCCATTCTTAAGCTTGGAACTTCGACTTCGAGGGGGAGGACCGCCTCCACTCCGAAGAGCAATGAGTATGGAGTGGACTGAGTTGGAGTACGGTACGTGGTACGATATGCCCACAATGCCTCGTGAAGCTTGAGATTCCAGTCTCTCTTGTTGGCTGAAGCATTTTTCCTCAGGAGCTTGCATAGAGTTTTATTGAAGGCTTCGGCTAGCCCATTGGCTCTTGGATTATCAATGGAGGAATATCTCCAGTCTATCTTGTGCTGAGTAGCGAACCTTGAGACATTGAAGCTCTTGAAAGAAGGCCCGTTGTCAGATATGATTCTTCTTGGTGTACCGAAGCGGTATAGAATGTTATGCTGGAAGAATGTCAGAATATCTTTTGTCTTGACTTCTTTTAGTGGGACAGCTTCAGCCCATCTAGAGAAGTAGTCTGTGGTGGCCAGTATAAACCGATGGCCTTTGGATGACGGAGGATCAATTGGGCCAACAATGTCGGTGCCCCAGACTTCGAAGGGCCACGACGCCACCGTAGGATGCAATGGATTGGGATGCTTGTGAATAAAATCACCGTGAATTTGGCAGATATAACATTTCTTTGCATGCTCTCCGCAGTCCCGTATCATGGTGGGCCAATAATACCCAAGCCGTTTAATTTGCAGTCGCATCCTGGGGCCAGATTGGTGAGCACCGCAAACGCCCGAGTGGACATCTTTCATGACCTTTTGGGCTTCAGCCAATGACAGACACCTGAGCCAGAGTTGGTCATATGACCTGCGGTATAACGTGTCATTTACAAACACGTATCGGAGAGCTCTTTTCTTCAGCTGAATCCTCGCAGATTTTTCTTCGGGCAGCTTGTCGTATCGGAGGTACTCTATGAAGGGTTCTCTCCAATCGGGCTCGTCTTGGATGATCGAAGCTTCTTCCGCAGGACTGCTCTTCTGTTCCGCGCTTTCCTCTTCTCGTAGAGAGACTGGGGGTAGAATTTTCCGGCTCCTGACTGTGATCAGAATTTCGTCCATGTCAGGATCAGCCAGCTCCTTGGCCAAGCAAGCGAGTACATCAGCCTTTCCATTCAACGCTCTAGGGACTCTCGTTAGTTCAATATGAGTGAACCGTTTCATGAGTTCCACCACTCGACCTCTGTACCGAGCTAACTCGGGTTTGTATATCTTATAGTCGCCGCTTACTTGGTTGATGACAAGCTGGGAGTCACCGTAGACTCGTAGCCGACGGATTTCCATTTCTACGGCAAGCTCCAAACCAGCTATCAGAGCTTCATACTCAGCTTCATTGTTTGTCCGAGGCTCGGTGAGAGCAAAGGAACGCCGTAGGGTTCCCATTGATGGTGTGATGAACACCAATCCTACCCCTGCTTTTATCTCCGGGATGCTTGATTTACTGGAGGTCCTTATTGACGAGGCTCCATCGAAGTAGAGCTCCCAACATGGCTCATCTTCCTCGAGGTGCAGCACTTGTTCATCGGGTAACTCACAATTTAGCGGCGACCCTTCTGGTATGGGATGACCGGCGAGAAAGTCTGCAATAGCTTGCCCTTTTACTGCTTTCTGAGGGGTATAAACTATGTCAAACTCAAGTAGCATGACAGCCCATCTTGCCATTCTGCCGGCTAGGTTTGCTTTGGTCATCAAGTGTTTGAGCGGGTCGACCTTGGAGATCAGCATAACCCGATGAGCGAGCAGATAGTGCCTCAGCTTCTTCACAGCAAATATCAGAGCCAGGCATTGCTTTTCGATTGGGGAGTAGTTGTGTTCCGCCCCGACTAGAGTTCGACTGAGGTAGTAGAGGGCATTTTCTTTTCCTTCCTCGTTATTCTGGGCAAGGAGCGCACCGAGTGACTCGTCCAGCGCGGCAGTGTAGAGAATCAGCGGTTTATTTGGAATGGGAGCGGCCAGCACTGGAGGGTGCAACAAGTATTCTTTGATGCTTTCGAACGCTGCTTGACATTCGGCATCCCAGATAAAAGGAGCTCCTTTCTTCATGAGCTTTGAGAAGGGCCTACATCTCCCTGATAAATTTGAGATAAACCTCCGTATATAAGCAAGCTTGCCTTGAAAAGATCTTAGCTGCATCAGACTCTTCGGAGGGGGCATCTCCATGATGGCCTTTATCTTTGATGGGTCAACTTCGATCCCTCGATGTCGGACTATGAAGCCCAGGAATTTTCCCGATGACACGCCGAAAGCGCACTTCAGAGGATTCATCTTCAGATCGTATTCCCTCAGTCTGGTGAGAACGGTCCTAAGATCTTGGATGTGGTCGGTCTTGGCCTTAGTTTTGACGACCAAGTCATCAACGTAACTTTCGACGACTTTATGGATTAGGTCATCAAAGATATTAGTCATTGCCCTTTGATATGTAGCACCTGCGTTCTTCAGTCCGAACGGCATCACCTTGTAGCAATATATCCCGATCGGGGTTCGAAATGCTGTGTGTTTCTCATCCTCAGGCGACATCTTGATCTGATTATATCCAGACGAGCCATCCATAAAGGTGAACAGCTCGTAATTTGAGGTGTCATCGACCATCATTTCCATGACCGGTAGCGGGAAGTCGTCTTTAGGACATGCTTTGTTGAGGTCCCTGAAATCGACACAAACTCGGATCTGCCCATTTTTCTTCTTCACTGGGACTATGCATGCGATCCAGTCTGCATATTTCTCTTCCCTGATGAAGCCGGCATCGATGAGCTTCTTGGTTTCCTCGACGACCTTTTCTTCCAACTCCCTTCTCATTCTTCGAGGAGCTTGTTTGACTGGCTTAGCATCAGGAGATATAGCCAGCTTATGCACGGCTACCTCAGGGGAGAGGCCAGGCATTTCTTTGTAAGTCCACGCGAAGCAGTCGACGAACTCATGCAGCAGGGCAATTATCTGCGCTTTCATTTCCTCTGACAAGAGCGAGCTAATATAGGTCGGCCTTGGATTATCGGGCGTTCCTAAGTCGATCTCGGTTAGCTCGTCAAAGGTTGCTTGTCCGCCATCTTCGAGCTCTTGAGGAGCTTCTTCTGGCTCGGCTATCTCGTCGTCATCATTTGATCTTTCGCTGGCCTCACCAACATAGATCATGTAGCACGCTTTGGAATCAGGTTGAATGTAACCTATTCCCCGTCTGTCTGGAATTCGTCCATCGATGAGTGCTCGGACCTGGGGCGGATACCATAGCCCTTCGTAAAACTTGGCTTCGGACTCCGTTTGATATAACCGGCATCCGCACTTCTTAAAGTATTCCCGCATCTCGGGTGCATAGTATCTGGGATTGAGGACGGCTCTTATGCCTCTCTCATAGGGAAGGCACGCGACAGAAAGATCGTCCGGGTGCACAACGGGGTTTGACCGGTAAAACAGGATGCCCTTCTGTCCATTTTTCCTCCCGGGCACGTAGAAAGTTTTCAGCTGGTCCACGGTAGAGACTGACAATGCGTCGAGCTCTTTGCATATCCGTTCCGGCACCCTTGTGATGGCCAGGGACCCTTCTGTGACTTCGAAGGTCTCTCGTAGTTTCGCTTGCTGCATGGGGGTCCAATCTGCACAGCTGTTGCACGGCAGGTCCTCTTCTTCTGACTCTTCAGTGTCACTGCCAAGATGAGGGCGTACTTTGCTGCTAGATGGACCTTCAGTAACAGATTCGTCCGCATCGCTGCCGAAACGAGGGCGGGTTTTACGGAAGGACGGGCTTCCAGCATCGGACTCATCAGTGTCGCTGCCGAAATGCGGGCGCACTTGGGTATTTTTGCTTTTGAAAGTAATAGCCGGCGCAGATTTGCTTTTGAGTCTTGGGGCCGTTCTATCCTTAGTCAGTTGTGGCTTAGCATTTTGGTGGTTCGTAAAGTACCGAGAATCTTCATATCGGACTTCATGCACACCGAACGGCTGGATGTCTCCGTCAATGCGTTTTTCTTCGCCATTTTTAGTATACTTCATGCATTGATGGAGAGTTGACGGAATGACGCCATAATCGTGGAGCCATGGCCGCCCCAAGAGAATCTTATAAGACGTGTCGGCGTCGATCACGTATATCTTAGCTTCAGTTTGCAGATCCCCGAATTTGATTGGCAAAGCTATAGACCCTAGAACTTGCTGGCAATTTTGGTTGAACCCTAGAATGACAATCCTTTCCCTTGACAGGTGTCGGACGTCCATTGACAAACTCTTCAGAGTTCGCAAGTTCATGATGTTCACTGAGGACCCCGGATCAATCAATATGCGATTAATTCGATCTCCGTCGCTGTACCCGGTCACGTAAAGCGGCCGATTATGCTCAGCCGTTCCCAGTAGCAAGTCTTCATCCTTAAATGTGACTACGGCGGCATGCAAAGCATGCTGGGCTTCTTTCATATTAATTTCCGCAAAGTGAGCCTGATACCGCTCGGGGTTTTGTAGAGCGTGGATGAGAACATCTCTAAGCTCCTTAGATAGGACCAAGGCGTCGTAGATGCTCAGGAGAGACGGAAGCTTCCGGAGATGCGCCAAGACATTATAGTCCACCGAGGAAGGACTTATGTTTTCATCAATCGGTTCTCTGCCATCTTCTTCATTAGCGACTTGTTTTTCCTTCCCTTTTAGGGCGTTGCCCTGATTTGGCGGTAGAGCCCTGCCGCTTCTAAGCTGGATTTGATTGGCCGTTGTGGCGAGCTCCTCATCCTCTTTAGGAAAACAGAGCTCATCCTCGGAGTCACTGCCAAGATGGATGGCGTAGCAGGTAACTACTGGGATTTCTTCATTGGAGTCTTCTTCTAACTCCTCCAGAATTTCAGCCGCTTGCACAGGGAAGAACTCCTTCAATTGTACCAATGTTCTTTCCCTTTGTTCATATTCTTCGAGGGAATCGATATATTTTTGAATGGTCGATCTCCCTGCAGACTCCTTTTTGCGCCGAGCTACACTTTTCTTCTTCTTGAGCTTCTTGGATTTTGAGCCTGATGGAGCCGCATTGGCAGCTGGACTGGTAGGCTTCTTCTGTCCTTCCCATTCCATCCTGGGCTCTTTCTGAAGCAGCTTTAGCATCTTCTTCGTCTTATTAGATATGTGCATACTCCATGGAGACCGCGATGAGTCCATCTCATTTCTCGAGGCAGCGGGTTCGGCTATCTGCTCCCAGAAGGCTTCAACTTCTGTCTGTATAAAGTTGGTGGTTGCAACTTGGTTGTTCACCAACACGCTTTTAGACAGCTCGATCTCTCCAGCCTTGTACTGCTTCTCGACCCAGTCCTTGAAGATATAGCAATCCTCGATCGCATGGCTCACTACTCGGTGGTACGGGCAATACAGAGAATTGTCGGTCATTTTTGCTTCTTGGGGTCTTTTCGACTCTGGCAGTTGTAGGCCGTTGTTCAAGGCATCTTTAAATATCTTGCGAACCTTGTCCCTTCTGAAAGAGTAAACCTTGTTCTTTTTCTCCTCTAGGGTGGGCCCATCTCCTCCCAGCAATGGCTTTCGAGACCGGTTAGTTTTGGATTCGGCCGCCCTTCGCTTTTCTTCACTGTCGGACGCATTGAAGACATTGGTACTGCTGGAACTACCGCTTCTACGGTTGTCGTCCCGTTTGCTTTTCCAGGTTTTGTCTCTCTGAGAATCCGGCGGGGACTCTTGCTTCGAGCGTTCCAGCATTTGAACTTTCTTGGTTAGCTCCTGAAATGTCTTGAGGCCCGCTGTACACAAGAATGGGACCATCCAATTACTGAGGTTCCCAATGAGAAGGCTGACGGACTGGTCCTGCTCCAGCGGCGGTTCGCACTTGACCGTGAGATTACGCCATCGGGAGATAAAGTCAGTGTTGCTTTCATTCCTCCCCGGCTTGGTCCTCACAAGGTCGGCAATGGAGATTTTATCACTGACGCTCATGAACCTTTGCCGGAATAGAGACTCCATTTGGGCAAAGGTAATGATGGACCCGTCTGGTATGCTCGCGTACCAGTCGAAAGCGACACCGGTCAGGCTGTTGACAAACTGACGAAGAAGGAGCGCGTCATTGCCCCCTGTATTTCCGCACGATGCTTTGAAGTGGGCGACGTGCTGATTTGCATTCCCCGTTCCATCAAATCTTCCGAACTTAGGAATGATGTAGCCGCTTGGGAACTCAATCAGATCGTACTGCGCGGGGTATGGCCGCCCACTACTACCGATTTCTTTCTGAGCTTCAGCTTCGGCCACCAATGTTTTAACCTTGCTGGTGACCAAATCCATTATCCGATCCTGTGTTAGCGGGATAGTGCTATCTGGGGCCAAGGCGTCCCCAGAAGCGGAGTGTGGCCGGCTTTCATGTGGCTCGACCAGTCTTGGGCCCGAAGGAACAGGCATTGCCTGCCTCGGATTGTCCTCACCCGGCTGATTAGTAGCGGCTTGCGCTTGATTAGGAGGTGCTCGAGCAATTTGAGCCGTAAGCTGCATCACCACGTTCGTTAAGTCTTCAATCTTCGAATAGAGCTTGGCCATCTCTTTATCTTTGCTCCTGAGCTGTTTTCGAAGCTCTTGAAGCAGCTCTTGCTCCGCAGTCCTGGGGCGGAAAGTCGGCTCTTCCTCACTGTCCGAGCTTGACTCTGCATGGACCGAGGGGTCTTTCTGCCTATCATCCTCATCGAGAGGGTTTTCTTCATCCAGCGGGGGCGGCTGTTCTTGGGCGGCAGCAACCACATTCAGGCTAGATTGGGCTTGTGATGTGGTGGCCCCGTCCTTGCTTTTGCTGCGAAGGTTGTCGCTAGGGCGCCCGCCCGCCATATAGACCGTATGGATGGTATATCCGGACGTCTTTCTATCATTGGCAGCTGATTTCATGGGTCGCTGTCTTGACCCCCTTGTTTCGGTAGCTGGTAGTCGATTGAAGGCGGCTGGCCTAACCAGGTTCTTAAATGGTGCTGGCGCATCTTTTCTGGGTTTGCCCCGCTGCTTTCGTGCGGCACAGAGCACTTGATAGACTCTTGAAGAGATAGTGTCGTACTTTTTCTGTTGGGGCGGGGACACGTCTCTTTGTGGCACTGTTCGGACCGCTGTCTTCTTGATTCTGGCGGTCATGGCGTTTTTCTGAACCCACTTCAGAGGCTCGAAGGAATTGCTGATTCTTACGTCCGACTCAGCCGTCGTCACGGGGAAACCCTGCACTTGGAACTTCACATGATTCCATTTGGCCGAAGCCTTGGCCCTTTTGTTGGCTCGATACCTGAGCCGCTTCTGCCTTAACTTTTCTGTTCTAAGCACCTGGCAGACTTCAGCTCTTTGGGAAGACGCCGCAGACCGGGCGACGGAGGGCTTTGGAGATACGCTCGATTGTGCGTTTGTTGGAGTCATCGCTTGAGCTCGTCCGCGACATTTGTTGTTGCCCTTCGCACCGGAAGTCTTGCCCCCAGCTAGAGCGTCAGGGAATCGTTCAGACACCATCTTAAGTTTCGGTTGTGGTGCCTTAGCAATCACAACATTCGGCCTCTTGCCCCTTGGGACCGGCTTGACCACTTGTTCCGCCGGGATTTCCGCCAGATGAGCGCTTCCAGCAGGGTAGATGATGACGGAGCCAAACTGGCGGGGCGGTTCCTCCCACTGTCGACTGAGGCTTGCAGGGAGAACCACACGAGCGTTGATCTTGACCACGTATGGAATCGGGGTCACGTTGGAAGCTGAATTCGTCTGGGGAGACATTGTCGTTGAAAGCTGATTGCTGCACGCAAAGAAAACATCATTTCAGTATAGGCAATCGATATGTATATTGATTGAGTTCGCATGAACGTTTAACCCGAAATATGGAAGGAGAGATTGGTCCCACCGGGCGTGCCAGAATCTGTAGGGTGTTTTTCGTCACCCCATTGAGATGGGAATACGCGCGCGCTTGTCAGGCGTACTACAGATTCCCCCTGCCTAGGGTAGGCCGGGTTTTAATGATTGTGGGGATCCGAATCTCCGGCAGCCGCGGACTAAGCTGCCGTTAATTACCACTCGCCTTTGGGGCGAGGGAACCTCCGATTAACGGGTTAAACTGGTCATGCGAATTCAATGTGCAGTGTACGTGTGTTCTGTTCTGAAAGGGGGGTTTTGGATATATCGGGAGCCACGCAGAGTTTTTACGGGGGTCCCGCTACCCGGATAGCGGGTTGGGGGTCAAGGGGGCTAGCAGCCCCCTTGCGGGGTTCGGGGCAGCGCCCCGGCCCGAAAATTTTTTGGAGGGGGAGAATGTTGCGGAGTATGTGTATGTGTACATTTGTATACAAATGTATATATATACATATATATATAAATAAAGGGGAAAAGGGGCATCCAAAGGATGCGTGGGGCAGCACCTTGGGCGCTGTGCGCTTAGGTGCTGCGCGCTCAGGCGTAAGCGCGCCACGTGTCGGTACGCGGGCGCTTTGCGCATGAGCGCTGCGCGCAGGTGCGCAAGCGCGCCACGTGTCGGCACGCGGGCGTTTTGCGCACTTGCGCAAGCGCGCACTTGCGCAAGCGCGCGCCACGTGTCGGCACGCGGGAGCTTTGCGCACTTGCGCAAGCGCGCAGGTGCGCAGGTGCGCACGCGCGCGCGCGCCACGTGTCGGCACGCGGGCGCTTTGCGCACTTGCGCTGCGCGCTGCTAAAACAAATTTCTCAGAAGAGAAATTAGAGAGGAGTTGGACTCCTGAGTGTGTGTTTTTTTTTTTTGGGTTTAGTGAACGATGTTCTTCTTCCTCCTGTTGCTTGCTGGATCTTGAAGATCAAGAGATGTGAAATATCAAAATCTCTTCTTTTTCAGATCTAATGATAGATCCAAGTTCCCTTTTGTGGGTTTTGTGGTGAAAAACTAATTTGTTTTGAAAAAGGAAGAGTAAAACTCTTGATTTAATTCAAGAGAAAGAAGAAGGTTTTGGAACCTTGAAGATGGAAGAAAGAGCTCAGCTCTGAGACTTTTTTTCTTGTTTGGAGAGAGAGAAAGTTGTTGAGATATTTCATTATCTTTGTCTTTATAGGCCATACATTTTACACATAGCCCCTTGGGCTTAACAAAATGGCATTTTGCCTATCCCATGGCTCATGTGCCATTTCTTTTTGCACATAAGCCATGGGCTTTACAAAAATTTGGCTTTATGCCTATTTTTCTTACATTTATCCGAAAATAAAATAAAAGAAAATGCAACAAAATTATTTATTACAAAAATTTTATCTTGGCGTGGGGGAGGCCGGCCGCTTCATGTTCGGGCTCGACCCGGGCATGGGCCCACTGGATCTGGGCTTGGCCCCACTTGGCTTGGGGTTGACTTTGATTTTGACTTGGTCAACCGGGGTGTAAATTTTTACCCCAACATCCTCGTCTTGTACGTGGATGACATTCTCCTAATAGAAAATGATATTCCTATGCTACAGTCAGTCAAAAGATTCTTGTCACAGAAATTCTCCATGAAGGACCTGGGTGATGCCACCTACATTCTGGGGATCCAGATCTATCGTGATAGATCAAAGAGGATGTTGGGACTTTCACAGTCCAGGTACATAGACACTATATTGAAAAGATTCAGTATGGAAGATTCTAAGCGCGGTAACCTACCGGCTTGTCACGGAATCACCCTCTCCAAAGAGATGTCTCCCAAGACTGATTTGGAAAGGGAACGCATGTCGATTATACCCTACGCTTCTGCGGTAGGCTCTATTATGTATGCGATGTTATGTACCAGACCAGATGTAGCATACGCATTGAGCGTTGTAAGCCGGTATCAGGCAAACCCAGGGGAGAATCGCTGGATAGCAGTAAAGAACATTCTCAAGTACCTGAGAAGGACTAAGGAGATGTTCTTGGTTTACGGCGGAAAAGACCTCAGGATGGAGGCCTATGCTGATTCCGGCTTCCAGAGTGACAAGGATGACTCCAAGTCCATGTCGGGTTATGTCTTTACCCTCAATGGAGGGGCAGTCTGTTGGAAGAGTTCCAAGCAGGACACCGTTGGTGACTCAACGATGGAAGCGGAGTACATAGCTGCTTGCGATGCCGCAAAAGAAGCTGTCTGGATGAAGAAGTTCCTCACAGAACTTCAGGTGGTTCCTACCAGTGTTGGTCCAATACCTCTGTATTGCGACAACAACGGCGCTATAGCTTTAGCAAAGGAACCCAGGTCCCATCAGAAGTCCAGACACATCTTAAGGCGGTATCACCTGATCAGGGAGATCGTAGATCGCCGGGAGATCGAGGTAAAGAGAGTAAATACAGAGGATAACATTGCTGATCCATTCACTAAGGCCCTACCTCAAATTCAGTTCGAGAAGCTACTCGAGATCATCGGTCTTCGATACGCCAGTACATGGCCCTAGTGCAAGTGGGAGATTGTTAGTGTTTATGCCCTAGAAGGCCATTACTGTATCATACTAGTTTGTATATTACTTAATGGAAGCTTGGGATATTCACATGTATATAACAGTCTTGCTAAACATGGTAGTATGCTACTTGGTTTTTCTATCTTAATATGTGAGTATACGTATTGATAGAGCTCTTAGGATCTTGCTTGACTACCAGCGTTGTGATGGCAGTCACACTAGTGGGGGCTGGGTAGTCTACAAGCACATCCTTATTTAGGTCCCTAGTCGTTGGATTATCGAGACAGGGCATCGATACTCCGGAGTAGACTAGTGTGTACGCTTCTCATTCCAGTTGGGGAGATGGTCTGTCCCACAGCCGTCAGTACGTCGTACTAGAGATAGTATGCAGGTGCTCGTTAGGTTACGGGTACACCGGACAGGACTCACAGGGAACTGTTGGTTGGTTTTATACCAGTCGTCAGTGAACAGTTCCCAGGTGACATGAGTACAGTATAGTCCGCAGACTTGACACTGCTACTTCGCCTCGAGTGTGTCCCACTGTTCTTAGATTGCTACCTTACCACGGCTCAAAGGATTCGTGCAAACAGGTAGCAGTTGGGTGCAGTCCCGAGCACTTGGAGGCAGTGGCGGTTAGACAGGATTCGTCTCTCCCGGTATTGGGGGTTGATATCGCGCTGTGTCAGAGAGACATTACGTAAAGTCCCTGGCCAGGGCAAGCGAGATTTGCTGGTAGGTTCCAGTAGTTTCTCAGGGTGTAATGGGCTTCGCTCCGATACGACTTATACCGCTATTAGGGGACTGACGCTTGCCGTCCCCTAGGCCCGATATGCGATAGTCTTAGACGAACAGACCGGACTGTACGGAGATTGTCACATCAGACTCAGTAGGAGTTCGGATGGGTTTCCTCATCGGCCTTCTTATCGACATCTATCTGGGGACCGTTACGTACAGCTAGTGCCGCTTGCGGTCTGTGGTTAAACCCACTGCCAGCGTAGTAGTCGAGTCTCTAGAGTCCCACAAAGAGAGTTTCCCTACTCCAGGCAAAACAATATAGAGGTCGTATGGTTTTACGACAAGGGTTCGGACGCATACGTGTGTTTACGCACGTACGACTTTCGGACAGTTTTTACTAGTCGGCTTTGGTTTAAGCTTACTAGTATCCGGTTATTGGATTTATACAGTCTAAAGTTTTTCCGTGTTTTCACAGATAGGAGGGGCGTTCTCGTAATTGCGCGAGAAGCTTCTAGAAGATGGTGACTAAGGAGGTTTAGGTGGCATATACATTGAATGAGATTAGTGAGTCATATGGATGATTCATCCATGTCATTAATGCTTCATAATTGCTTAATGACTCATGGAGATGAATCACCATTAGATATTTATCAAGCATGGTTGTAAATCATTTTCTTTTCTTTTCTTGATAAAATAAAATGCTTGATATATATTATGATAACTCATTTTTCTCTTCTCATTATTATGTTCATCTTCTCTCTCCTCAAGCTCTCTCTCTTCAAACCCTAATCCTCCCCTCTCATGTGTTGAGTACAAGGATTAGTTAGACTAATTAAACCATAACCCTCACTCTATATCATCTAGGTACTTTGATTAGCACTTAAAGAAACCTAGTTGCCTCAAGCTTAGAGGCAAAGCTTGGAGTAAAGCTCTCGTGGTGGATCGTCTACTACTTGGAGAAGGCCGAGGAGGAGGTGGAGTTCGTAAAGACGAAGGACACGGTTCTTTAGGTATAATCACTTCACATAGTAGTTTAGAACTTCTATGTTTGATGTTAGTTATCGTTTAGCTTCGATTCATGCGGTTAGTCGATGTTTAAGCAAAGAACAAGATCGTTTTTCATATTTCCGTCTCCCCACAAGTCGTGGGGTGTTGTACATCGACTTACAATAAGAACATAAATCACGCACTTTTAGATCTTGGTTCCAGTGTTAACTTGCTTCCCTATTCCGTTTATGAGCAATTAGGCGTTGGAGAGTTGAAACCCACTCATTGTACTCTCCAAATGGCCGATCGATCCATCACCCATCCTAGGGATGAGTCAGAGGATGTGTTAATTAAAGTAGGGGACTTCATATTCCCCGTTGATTTCATTGTTATGGACACACAGCCTGTGGCTAACCCACGGAACCAAACTCCGGTGATCCTCGGTCGACCATTTTTGGCCACTTCCAATGCTGTAATCAACTGTCGTAACAGCTCTATGACTCTATCCTTCGGGAAGATGTCAAGTGAGTTCAACATTTACAAGATAGGAAGTCTGCCCTCCGAGCCTAATGCTAGTATAATTGATGTTTGCTCGATCCAAGAAATCACGCAGGAGGACTGTGAGCTCGAAAAATTTCTGTTCGATCACAGCAGTTTTGACGCCACTAGTGCGTTCCTCCTTTAATCTGACACAGTTGTCACAACCGAAAACGATTAGGAGTGTTTCACTTTTTCGGACGATTTTGAAGACTCACCACCCGAGTTTGAGTTCTTTGATTTTTCGGATGAGTTAGCTGAACCATCCGGCTCGGTTGATTACACTTGCTTTGAACCATTGATGGAATCCTTCGAGTTCGAGACAGTTTCACCAATTTTACCCTCAATTGTTTCTCCTCCAAAACTCGAACTCAAGCTATTGCTGTCTCACCTTAAATATGCTTACTTAGGTGAGAAGGAGACCCTTCCTGTTATCATATCGGCCTCTCTAACCCTAGAGCAAGAGAAAGCCCTTTTAATGGTCTTACAAAAAAATCGACAGGCTTTTAGCTGGACTATGGCGGACATCAAGGGGATTAGTCCCCTCATAGTTGAACATTATATACATATGATGGATGATGCCAAGCCAGCAAGGGATCCACAGAGACACCTCGAGGATTTTGTGGTTAATCAACTTTCACCTATAGAAGTTGAACCACCACCTTTTCTTCTAATAAAATACGAGAATGCCAATATTCCACTCATTTCTGATCATTCACATTCTTGTTTTTATTTATCATCACCTCTTATCTCCCCACATTCATATTCACGCAAACCCCTTCTATACCACTACTTATCTCTTCCCCACTTCTTCTTGGCTCTATATAATAAGTTCTTCCACCGACCTATATATTACATTGATAAATTCTTCGAATGGTTGGTGTTGACTTTTGGCATTTGCAGAGCTAAGCATTGACCGATAACTTTGACCTCCTTCTTTAAAAAGCTTAGCATTGTTTAACTCAAGTTTGGGGGGGTATAATTTGGCCTTCGAAAATAAAAAAAAATTGAAAAAAAAAGAAAATTTTGGGGTATTTTTTTTAAATTTCCAGTTTTAATAAAATAAAAAATAATAATAAACAGGGGTGTGCCGACAATTTGGACCCTCTTGGTGTGGCATGACAGTGAGGACACTGTCAAGTTTAAGTTTGGGGGTGTGCTCGGTAAGATTTCTTCCTTCGCATTCATATGTATATTTTGCATTTGTATACTTATTTTAAAACCCATAAAAATTGAAAAAATTTATAAAATTATAAAAATTGAAAAGTTCAATTTTGGCCATAATTGACTTAAGTTTAACAAGACGGTTATCTAGCTAGGAAAAACTAGATCTTAGACTTAGTAAATTAAAAACTCTAAAAATAACCTTTCTTAAAATTTAACGGTAGAAAATATGTCTTTGTAGTTTATTTAGAAATAGGCAAATTTTGAGTTCAGTTCTTGGGCTAAATCAAAATAAAGGAAGAGTATTGAAATCTTATTGAAGTGTAAGTCGGAAAATAATTCCGAAACTTAAGTCTAAATTCTAAAAATATATACCCTACAACTTGCACAAACACAAACCTTGAAACATGGAATAGTAGAGGATACCTTGAAATGCTCTTGTCTAAAATCCTTAGTATGAAGGAAAATAAAATTATAAGTGTGAATAAAGAGATATAAAAAAATGAACACTGGTTTTGTAATTACTTAAGGCTGTGTAAAATAAATATATATATAGCGAGGGTGCTTTATCACCTAGTGTCTTAGACCAACTGGTTTGGGAGTTACTGCTAAAGCCTTAGGTATTACAAGATGAGGAATTACGCCTTAATTCGCAAACACATTTTGTAATCGGTCGTTAGTACCTCAAGAAGTATTAACGTGTAGGGTTCCTAGGCACGCTAGTGAGGTCTCCCAAGCCATCAACCATGGCAATTTCAAAAATTATGGTGCCTACAAACCCTAAACTACGGATCGATAACTAGATGTCTAGGCGAACAAGAACTAGTTAACACTTAACTAATGAGAAAACGGAAATACAACCTTTGTAGATCCGGTCCTCCACCTCCACGGCTCCGCAACGAGGTCGTCTCCGCTGTCCAAATCAAATCCGGGCTCTAGAGTCGGCTTCGTCGGAGAATGGGCAAGCTAGGTCGTCGATGTCCATGCCGAAGATGATCTACGTCGAGGCATCGCTAGATCAAGCTCACAACTTCACCAAGTCATGAAACTTGTGAATTAAACACACTCTACTACTTGGCAAGAGGTAGAGGATGAAGAAATAGGAAGTGGGTTAACTTTAGAATTGGATTTCTCACTCATATGCATCAATCACCATTGATGAGGTAAGCTTTTCTTCACTTGAAGCAAGGAAGAAGAAGAAGAAAAATGATAAGATAAGATAATTCAAAAAGAAAAGAATTATCCATTCTTATCATAAGTGAACCATGGTAAAGTGTAGAGAGCTAATCATGGTTAAAGGAATGGTTAGGTTAAGCATGAGACAAAAATGGTTACAAAGTCAAAGACTTCAAGAAGCTTCAACTAGAATCCAAAATTAGCAACCATTTTCATTTCATTTTCTTTTATTCATTTATCAAAAATAAATGGATAAATAAATAAGATAAATGAATAACAAATAATAAACCCTAACCATTTCATTAACTAAGGTTTAACACTTTACACTTAACCAAAGAGCATGCATCATCAAACATGATACAAGCAAGCGCACAAAATCATATCACATATATAATGCGCATATCCGAGTGAGAAAATCCATCTTAAGTAAACCGATACTAGTTGATGCAAAGTAATATATCAAATATATAAATATGCATTAAATCATTAAATCAACACTTGATTCAATGACCCGGTTATGTCGCACACAACCGACTAGTATACAATATATCGGCTTATCGAATCAACGCTTGAATCGATAACTAGGTTATATCGCATACAACCATTCGATATATTTATTGCGAGAATAGAATACGGTATCACATACACGCATTATTCTCGGTCCCGCACATATCTCATATGCGCTCCTATTTCGTTTCGCTTGAGCCAGGAAACCTCTGTGTAGGACTCTAAAGACTCGTCAATACGCCGGTAGCAGATGATGATCATATCAAGAATCCACAAGCCGCAAGCGGTCTGCTAAACGTAACGGCCACCCGGGTATTGAGCGATCTGAAGATCGACGAGCAAGCCCGCTCACACTCCAGTGAATCCGACCAGTAACACTACCGTACAGTCCGGTCTGATCGTCTGATATGTCGCATATCTTGCCTAGGGGTGGTAAACGTCAGACCCCAATAGCTCAATAAGTCGTGTCGATATGAGGTCTATAACTGTTCGAGAAACTACTGGTAACACTTACCAGTAAATCTCAGCAACCCTGGCCAGGGATTTCCTGTTATAGCCAATCTAACACAGCGCAACATCAACCCCCTATACCGGGAGAGACGAATCCCCTCCTATCGCTCATTGCCTCCATGTGACTCGGGACTGTACCCAAAAACCACCGTTTTGCACGCCCTCTTGGACGTGGTAAGATGGAAATCAAAGCACAGTGGGAACCACACAAGACTTTATGACGATCTCGGGTCAACAGACTACTCTGTACCAGTGTCACCAGAGAACTGCCATCTGACGTGAGGTATAATACCATCTGGGAGTTCTCGGCGAGTCCGTCCAGTGTACCCAGTCTCTACTGAGCACCCGTATATCATCTCTGATGTCAAACACCAATGGATATGGGATCATCCATCGCCCATCTGTATGGATCGAGAAGGTATACGCTAGTCTACTCTGGTATATCGATGCCCCGTCTCGATACACCCACGACTAGGGACTTTGAAGGATGTACTTATGGACTACCATGTCCCCACTAGTATGATCCGCATCATAGTCCAGGTAGTCAAGTACAGATCCTAAGGGCTTTACCAACATGTAACAGAGAGACAATCAGTATACACGTTAAGGTAAAGTTAAACCAGATAGCATACTATCATGTCGAGCAAGAAAGTCCTCTCTATATACGTCCCAGCATCCACTACAATATACATCCTATGTACAGTAATGGCCTCTAGGGCATACATATAACTAACAATCTCCCACTTGCACTAGGGCCATCTGTAGCAGTGGTTGCAGTATCTCATACTCAACCATCCCATAAAAGTCTCTCTCTGGGAACAGGCCTTTGTGAGTGGATCCGCTGTGTTGTCCTCTGAGTCTACTCTCCTTACCTCGATCTCCCTGGAGATCAACTATCTCCATGATCAGGTGATGCGGCCTCAGAATACGCCTGGGTCACTGATGGGACGGGTGTTCCTTGGCATAAGCCACAACTCCATTGTCTCACAATGGTAGGAACGAAGTTCATCTCATGAACTATTATACACCCAGACTGTTTCTATGGTAGCATCTTAAGTAGCGATGTATTCAGCCTTCATCGTCTAGTATGCCACGGTATCTAGCTTGGAACTCTTCCAACATACCGTCCCTTTATTGAGGGTAAAGACAATGCCTGTGACTGACATTCAGTCGTCATTATCACCCTGGAACCATTCCAGTGATTCTCCCCAGGGTCGATTGATACCATCTCACTACAGCTAGTGAGTATCCTAACATCCAATTAGATCTATCTCATAGATCCAAAACCCAGGATTTAGGAGGTATCACTTTGATCCTATGTGGAGAATCATTGTGATAAGCGGAGATTGATCGAGCGTAGCATAAGAAACTCCTTTCTTATCAAGAGTATGTCATCCACGTACTCTACGAGGATCACCACCATACTCCCTACTACCTTTTTGTTTATACAAGGTTCATCTACCATTTTGATGATGTCAAACTCTTTGACTAATCCATCAAAACAGATGTTCCAACTCCGCGATGCCTGCTTTATCCTATAAAACATCTTGCACACGTTTCTGCTGCTCCCACTGTCTACGAAGCCCTCTGGCTGTGTACTTATAGACGCTCTCTTCCAAATCATCATTTAGAAAAGCAGTCAAGACACCCAACCGCCAGATATCGTAGTCATGGTATGTAGCCGTGGCAAGTAGGATCTGGATGGACTTAAGCATAGTCACTTGAAAAGGTTTCATCATAATCCACGCCTGGTCGATGACGAAAAGCTTTATCAAGTCTAGCTTTGAAAGTCTCAACTTTTCCATCTACACCAAGTAATCTTCTCAAGATATACTTGCTCCTGATGGGGATTTAACCCTTCAGATATTGCAACCAAAGTCCATACTTTGTTGGTGTATAAGGATTCCATCTCAGATCGATAAACATCCAGCCATTCTTACAGAGTCCCACTCCTGATGGCCAGCTCGAAACTAGTTGGGTCATCATCTCATGATGCATTCCTCGCTCCCACTGTCATAGAGAAACCGAAGCATCTCTCAGGTGGGTGAGGAACCCTACTAGATCGGCGGAGAGGCTGAGGTTCGTTGGAATTTACTGAATCCTTTGGTTCTATCAAATCATCTGTTGTAGTTTGTATAGCTGGAACATTTCCAGTTCTACATAACTGACCTTGCCTCGAGCTTGTCCAGATTTTGCTTTTAGACATAGGCCGGACAACCCCAAATCTTAACCATCTTAAGATATGGGCCCTTCCCTTTCCATATCATATATGAAGTGGTAGGCAACTGATTTGACTCGAACCCTATTCAATAGGTATGCAGCTTCTCAAGCGCATAACTCCCAAAAGGAAACAGGTAACTCAGTAGTACTCATCATAGAGCACACCTTATCATATAGGGTGTATCTGCTCCTCCCCGATATACCATCGTGCTATGGTGTATACGGAGGAGTAATGCTGAGAGAGAATCTCATTCTCCTTTAGAATAGTCCAGGAATTTCGTGCTCAAGTATTCTCCTCCCTGATCGCATCAAAGGACATAATACTTATACCCTTATTTTGGTTCTCTACTTCTAACTTATATTCTGTGAATATCTCAAAAGGTTCGGACTTGTGTTTCAACAAGAACATATGTCTGAATCTAAAGAGATCATCAGAGAACGTAATGAAGTATAAAGAACCAGTCCTGGCATGTGTAGACAGGGGACCTTACATACATCATCATGTATCATCCCAAGAGTTCACTAACTCTTTCTCTGTTTCCAGTAAACGGAGCTATGGTCATCTTATCTTTGTGACATGACTGGCGAGTTTCACAAGATGTAAATTCAAACTGATTTAAATATACATCTATATGTAACTCTAGCCAGTCGGGTCGCATTGATCTGACCTAGTCTACAATACCTCAAGAAGGATTCGTTCATTTCTGAACTCTTCCTCTTGTGCGTGTTCCGTATATTAAGAACTGTAGTTTGATTTAGAACATTAATGCTTTTAGATAACGTGCCTGAACCGATCAACTTTTGATATAGGAAATGTTCAAAACATTATCCAACAATACAAAATTATATCCTTTCTTTACTAATAAAGAGACTGATATGATTTTGTATATCAGGTTCGGTATCTAATAACATTCGTTCAGAATCAATGTATTGTTAATACAGGGTGACAGTGACCAACAGACTTGGCTGCAACACTTGCCCCGTTTTCTGCCTCATGAAACTTATCACCCGTTCTCAGTTCTCTACCTATTTGTAGCCCTATGTAACAGATTACATATCTGGGATCCTGATCCGGTATCATATACCCAGGACGTAAAGGACACTGAGAAACAGTTCTATATAATGAACACACCCGAAGATGATGCATCATCATGCACTCTCCTCGTTTGGGCGGTACGGGAAATCTGGTATTCCCCAATTTCCTGCTCTGTCTTATAACAATTATAAGTTGGAGCGGGACCAACGTTCCCCAGCTCAGTATAACAAGTGGGTTCGGTCAATATTCCGTATTATTATCTTGATTAAGGCGTGATATGGTCGCTACCTGGAGAGAGAGAGAAGAAAACACTCAGCGTGCGCTCTGTCAAGAATAGATTGGTTATTATTTTATCTAATCAGGATGGCTCCCACTGCTTTTTATCAAATCTTCCTTCAAACCCTAAAAGGAAAGACTAGCCGGGATTAATTACACACTACAAGTTCGCCAATCTTTCAGCCAGGCCAGTGTCGGTACTTTGAGGGAGGTCCCCCGTGCTTTCGCACGAACCTAATTACTGTAAACCTCGTTTTCCGAGAGGCGTAACCCCGTTGACACCTTTCTAGACACCTACTTGATCGGCTAATTGTAATGCGTAAAGCTTTCCCAGGAGTAACTCTTACTCGCAGCGGGTATCGGGATCCAACTATCTCATAGAAGGTATGCAATCTGATTGCAAATTTCAACACTTGAAATTCCCGATAATAATTTTGCCCCTAGCTCGCTATGACCTTGACGCATGCCAAACAACCCATAGTCTGCTAGTCAAGTTCAACCCGTCATTTCCTGATTGAATTAAACCCACCTGCACGACCCTTGACGCATGCCAAACAACGCCGTACGAATACCCTAATCCAATCGCATCATATGCTGGTAGATAAGCACTAGTTAGCTACCGTACACTACGCCTTGACGCATGCCAAACAACCGCAGCACGAATACTAACTAATACTTATCTGAAATGACGGAGGGCTACGACAGGTTTTTCTGAAAACCTATTGCGTAATGAACTTGATATCGTTGTAGGATCGAATGAATTTTAAAATGGAGTGTTTTTGAGGCTTTTCTAGTTTTGCTAAAGGAGTCACTCCCGGTGAAGGGATCGTCGGTCCTTTCCTCGTCGAATGAGGTGCGGGATATATCATATATATCACTGTGCAAAGCAAAAACACTTAAAAGCAATCAAAAGACAAACCGAGTGTGCAGCATCTGCCAGTTATTGCTAAAGGAGTCACTCCCGGTGAAGGGATCTCGGTCCTTTCCTCGTCGGATGAGGTGCAGGATATATCACATATACCGCTATGCAAAGCAAGAACTGTAGCTACCTGTTTTTATTTTGAAATTCGATTCTACAACATCTTAGGTTTCTTTTTAATTTCATTAATCACATTAATGAAGTCCCATCATTTAATTACCTAAACATCACAGATAGATATGACGTACACTTATGCCATCCGCATTCGCCTCGATGTCCCCTCGTGCACCGTTAGGTTAGGTAACTAACGGCAGAGCAGGGCAGGGCTAGCGCGGGTGTAAAACATAAGTAACGTCTATATAATATATCATATATACTATATACTGTATCTATCACAGAACATCTCATGATCACATCACAGATATCGCAGCAGAAGAATCATATGAAATATTGGATATACTAGGACGTCCGTGTTTTCAATACGAGCCAGTATAAAACACGGATTCCACTGTCGTGATGAATAGCCAAACCCACACCCCTAGACCCCTACGAGAGCGGCAAGCAACCCTACCAATTCTAGGGTTAGGAGACCCGGACTCGACTCCTCGAGTTGGTCTCCCACTGGACCCCAGAACCCGGTTACTTGTGCCCTCCTCCTTGGGTCTATCCTAGTGCGGAAAAGTAAATAATATACAAAAGGTGACATCTTCCGCAACCTGGAAGCGCCCCAATAAAAGAATATTACATACAAGTTTTTACATGAATGAAAATGAAAAACACTCATCTCACATAAAAACCCCCGGCTATTCAAACACGACGATCCAATATAACATATCCAGCAACATATAACATCACATGTCATCAACGTAAGTAAATATGCGCATCCCAATTGTCGTTGACATATAGCAACGAAACCGGCGATATCACATATTACACTTACGGTCACAGAAAAGAAAGTGTAAAACTACAACAGTTGGAATCCGCAACCACCTCAGACATCACATGCCTGACCAAATGAATTACTTAGACATCGCATGCCTAACAATTATAAACCCCGCATTTTAGTCTCAAAATCGAAAACTCTTTTCAATATCAAGTCGGGCAATTCAACAAGATTCCCGACATTCTGATCGAATACTCGTTGCAAACTTCAGTAGGCAGCAGCACCCCTGATACCGTCGACGAAGTGCACCAAGGCGGAACACCGCTACCGCGAGCACCCGGACGGATGCTTTCGGCGACGGGGTTCTCCTACAGTCACTTGGTCGGGGCTATGGAGTGAAGCTGTCTATTAAGTTTACCCGGCGAGTATCCGCGTACGCTACGTGATTGCGACGGACTTTTGATCACATCAAAATTCCGTAGCAACCGATCAAGTGAGACTAAACTGCTACGTTTATAACATTCATTCAGTTATCACATAACTATTTGTGAATTCCAATTATTGTATCCCATTCCAGATAAATAGAAAATGTTAAACTTTTCGATCGAACAATCGAACACCCAAGTTTTCCCGATACAGCTCAACACATGAAATAAGTCTAACAACATTCCGTTCGTGCCTCAGTACCAACGGTCCAGCCGTAGAAGGGTCAAGCCAACGCCTCACATGTGGCACGCCGTACTGCCCCAAACCCGAAGGTTCAAAGGGCAGTTCAAGACGGTCACATAATCGAGTTAAGGTTTGTGTCTTCTAGAGGGACCATCGCGTTACTTGCACTACTTAGAACGTCGTTAAACTACGGAAAAATCCAACACTTGGAAATTTCCCGACAGGGGAAAAAGTGGGTATTTATATCCGGTCGAACTTTTTAACATATTCTAAGATTTATCCGGAAAGCCACACAGACAAAATTTGATACCCCGATCGAAACACCGAATCCCCAAAACAACTCAGAAAAATTCAACTCTGGAAAAAATATTAAAAATTCCCAGAAAATCCAACTCTAGAAAATAGGAATTACTGTGCAAAGAAAAGTCAATGAATGCACAGTCACGCCGCGGAAGCGCCGCGCCACGTGGCCTTACGCCGCGGTTCCGCGCCGTGATGACGGAGTTACAGCTCCGTTTTGCACAGTATTTCACAGTGAACCCTGCTTGATTTTCTGGATATTTTTAATCTGGAAAAATCCACTGTTTTCAAAAATGTACAGAGAGCAAGATTGGTTTGGGATTTCGGGTTCGTTCGGACTTCGAATTCCGTCTAGACTTCGCCTAAGGCTCTAGCTAGGCTCTGATACCACTGTAGGGTTCCTAGGCACGCTAGTGAGGTCTCCCAAGCCATCAACCATGGCAATTTCAAAAATTATGGTGCCTACAAACCCTAAACTACGGATCGATAACTAGATGTCTAGGCGAACAAGAACTAGTTAACACTTAACTAATGAGAAAACGGAAATACAACCTTTGTAGATCCGGTCCTCCACCTCCACGGCTCCGCAACGAGGTCGTCTCCGCTGTCCAAATCAAATCCGGGCTCTAGAGTCGGCTTCGTCGGAGAATGGGCAAGCTAGGTCGTCGATGTCCATGCCGAAGATGATCTACGTCGAGGCATCGCTAGATCAAGCTCACAACTTCACCAAGTCATGAAACTTATGAAGTAAACACACTCTACTACTTGGCAAGAGGTAGAGGATGAAGAAATATGAAGTGGGTTAACTTTAGAATTGGATTTCTCACTCATATGCATCAATCACCATTGATGAGGTAAGCTTTTCTTCACTTGAAGCAAGGAAGAAGAAGAAGAAAAATGATAAGATAAGATAATTCAAAAAGAAAAGAATTATCCATTCTTATCATAAGTGAACCATGGTAAAGTGTAGAGAGCTAATCATGGTTAAAGGAATGGTTAGGTTAAGCATGAGACAAAAATGGTTACAAAGTCAAAGACTTCAAGAAGCTTCAACTAGAATCCAAAATTAGCAACCATTTTCATTTCATTTTCTTTTATTCATTTATCAAAAATAAATGGATAAATAAATAAGATAAATGAATAACAAATAATAAACCCTAACCATTTCATTAACTAAGGTTTAACACTTTACACTTAACCAAAGAGCATGCATCATCAAACATGATACAAGCAAGCGCACAAAATCATATCACATATATAATGCGCACATCCGAGTGAGAAAATCCATCTTAAGTAAACCGATACTAGTTGATGCAAAGTAATATATCAAATATATAAATATGCATTAAATCATTAAATCAACACTTGATTCAATGACCCGGTTATGTCGCACACAACCGACTAGTATACAATATATCGGCTTATCGAATCAACGCTTGAATCGATAACTAGGTTATATCGCATACAACCATTCGATATATTTATCGCGAGAATAGAATACGGTATCACATACACGCATTATTCTCGGTCCCGCACATATCTCATATGCGCTCCTATTTCGTTTCGCTTGAGCCAGGAAACCTCTGTGTAGGACTCTAAAGACTCGTCAATACGCCGGCAGCAGATGATGATCATATCAAGCATCCACAAGCCGCAAGCGGTCTGCTAAACGTAACGGCCACCCGGGTATTGAGCGATCTGAAGATCGACGAGCAAGCCCGCTCACACTCCAGTGAATCCGACCAGTAACACTACCGTACAGTCCGGTCTGATCGTCTGATATGTCGCATATCTTGCCTAGGGGTGGTAAACGTCAGACCCCAATAGCTCAATAAGTCGTGTCGATATGAGGTCTATAACTGTTCGAGAAACTACTGGTAACACTTACCAGTAAATCTCAGCAACCCTGGCCAGGGATTTCCTGTTATAGTCAATCTAACACAGCGCAACATCAACCCCCTATACCGGGAGAGACGAATCCCCTCCTATCGCTCATTGCCTCCATGTGACTCGGGACTGTACCCAAAAACCACCGTTTTGCACGCCCTCTTGGACGTGGTAAGATGGAAATCAAAGCACAGTGGGAACCACACAAGACTTTATGACGATCTCGGGTCAACAGACTACTCTGTACCAGTGTCACCAGAGAACTGCCATCTGACGTGAGGTATAATACCATCTGGGAGTTCTCGGCGAGTCCGTCCAGTGTACCCAGTCTCTACTGAGCACCCGTATATCATCTCTGATGTCAAACACCAATGGATATGGGATCATCCATCGCCCATCTGTATGGATCGAGAAGGTATACGCTAGTCTACTCTGGTATATCGATGCCCCGTCTCGATACACCCACGACTAGGGACTTTGAAGGATGTACTTATGGACTACCATGTCCCCACTAGTATGATCCGCATCATAGTCCAGGTAGTCAAGTACAGATCCTAAGGGCTTTACCAACATGTAACAGAGAGATAATCAGTATACACGTTAAGGTAAAGTTCAACCAGATAGCATACTATCATGTCGAGCAAGAAAGTCCTCTCTATATACGTCCCAGCATCCACTACAATATACATCCTATGTACAGTAATGGCCTCTAGGGCATACATATAACTAACATAACGGTCACATGAAAAATGTGTGAGCAATTTCATCTAAAAATTCACCAACTAAAAGTATTTTGGATAATGGACAAGGGTATAAAAGCTTGAATTGAATTTCCAAGTGTAGAGGTGATACATACACACACGTAGGGGTATATGATTGGGGTTTGGATGAAAGATAGGAATGAAAAATAGGACTTATATATTTAGTAGAGATGATAAAAATTCCTAAGTTGAGATGAAACCTTGGAAGGAAAACTCAAAAGATGCTAAAAGCTAAATAAATTTACAGAACATATACAATCTTAAGTTAAATGATAAGGAAGCGTGAAAAATATGGGTTGATAATTTCTGAGTTGAAGATCATAGAATTTCTTGCTAGAAAACCGAATTGGAGAATAAAAGTCAATAGGCCGAATTGATAGGATTTTGTGGGTAGTATCCGCTGAAAACCCTCAGGAGACAACACTCCTCCTACTAGGGACACCTAGAGGTTTAACGGCTTGTTGCACGAGCTCAGTGCAATCGCGTTTCCCTGCGAAAGTGAGGTTAGGTTTTTTCGAGAATAAACTAGTTTTGCTCGAAGACGAGCAAAAGATAAGTTTGGGGGTATTTGTTCATATCATAATTTTGCATTATTATATTCCCCATTCTTATTCATTTTACAAATAAATAGGTGATTTTGATCCATGTCTGCTACATAGTTGCAGGTTACAGGTTCTCCGAACAAAACAGTGAAAATGATGAAAAGACGCTACAAAAGTGAGACTACGACCAACAAACAGAAGAATCTTTATCATGCCGCCTACAGTTTGAGGAACAAACGAAGATCAGCAAACAGTTCGATTGCACAAAGGCAGCACAAGATTCAAGACTTCAACATGAAGCAAATGGTAAATGTCCAAAACATTATGCACTGTGGAAATCTGGAAGAAACTAGAAGACATTCTGAAGAACCAAGTGAAGAGAAGTCAAGAAAAAGGAAACATGAAATATACCAGAGAAACAGAGCCAAAGACTCCACCATATGGCCGTGGATCCGCGGCCAAACATGGCTTCTTGCCGCGGATTCGCCGCCATACAGTACACGTGTCGGTGCAAAAATGTCGGTGGGTGGCGGTACGTTGACCAGGCTTCTCAATTTAGTTTTGTAAATGTAGACAAGGATCAGATGTAAACCCCAGGGTTTCTATAATCTATAAATAGGAACCCTACAGCTCTTTTTGGAGTATGCCTCTTCTTATGCCTCTTTTTATTTACCTATTTTAGAATTTCAATTCCTGTACTGTTCAAAGAGTGCATCAAATAAAAAATAAGTCTTTTTCTTTATCTTGCCTTAGTTTAATTTCTTTTCTGCCCTAGTTAATTAGATAGCAATTTTATTTATCTGCCGTAGTTTAGTTAATTAGGTTATTGAATTAAAATCATAAAAATGAAACCTTTTATCAATTCCCTAATGAGTGAGTAGTTCCTCACTTGTTAGGGTTAGGTTTGGGGAAGGTTTGAGTTATGAAAATCTCTCACCCCTTTCTTGCCCGTTATACATTTTAATAAGACTATATGCATACATACACACATCGCTCACTATGGCACCCTATCCCATGAGGTAGCGGTGATATCATAGTTAAAGACCGGTTGTGTATGTTTTCCATGGAGATTAGGGTAAGAGTTAAGAAAGGACGGACAAGGACCTAGAGGAAGAAACCTAGTTTCTTCTCGATCGTGCTAATCTCCTTTATTAATTATTACCTTAACACCTAAATAGTTCTTAATTAGGGCATAGAAAGCGGTGAGACATATTGACTTTCCAAACTTAACCTAAACCTAACCCTAGCAAGGTTTTAATCCTAATCAAACTCATTTCAGTTTTTATTGAAAATCAAACCTACCACCATTAGAATTAACTCGTTAGAACAACTAGAAAATACATAAAATCCCTGTAGACCGACCCGTACTCAACCGGCTAGCTACCAAGCGACACTGTTCTTGATTGCGGTAAATTCTTTGATAACAAATAGCGTAAGCATCTAAATCTCATAATAATCACATAACCCCAAAAGGATCGCGGTAACTCAGCCTTACTCATCATGGAATGAACCATATCCAATAGGGTTCGATTCCGCCTTTCTGATAAACCACTGTGTTTTGGTGTGCATGGAGGAGTAAGCTGAGAGAGAATTGCATTCACTTTTAAGTAGTCCAGGAACTCGGCACTTATGTATTCTGTAAGTGCACGGCGGCGCCCCGGTCGTCAATCCGACGGCCAAATGCGGAAGCGGTGATAAACTTTAATTTTTGCGAACTTAGCAAACCGGCACCACCGCGCACTAAACACCCAGATCGAACCATTAAACTTATTCTAGCTAACTACAAGACGGGTTAGAGATATACCGAATGATCCGAGTCCTCCGGTCTTCTCCTCGTCGTCCCGATCTCCTGCGGAAACTCCGGTCGTCGCCTCCTCGCCGGAAGGGCACCACATCGCCTGTATCTTTTACGGGCTCCCACCTCAATACCGAGGCAACTCGGGCGCGAAGTAGGCTAGCCGACGCGTCCAAGATTTACTGTAGAATGTGTAGGGTTGAAGCTATGTCTCATTTGGGGTTTGTTTCCATTTGAAGATGATGGAGGAAACAAGATAAGAAAAATGGTGCTTGCATTTTTCTAGCAAGAAAATGAGATCAAGAATGCCACTCTCTCAAGAATGAAAACCTCTTCTTCTCCTTTCTCAAAATGAAACCTTATCATCATTAGAAATGGTGGAGGAAAGAATATGAAGCATGAAAGGAGGTGATGGTAGGAGAAAGCAAGAGGTGACCACAACAAAACATCATGATAACAAATCCACAAATCAATCCTAATCCTTTCTCATCTCATTAAAGCAAAGGAAAAGACTAAGAAAGAATCAAATGATGGTTGAAAAGAAAAGATACCATCATAATGAATACATTTGCAAGAAAATCCTCCACAATGTGTTATTTGCAAACTTGCAAATAACCCCCCTCCATCGGAAAAGTCCGGCCGGGAAAGAACAAAGAAAAACCGGCCGGAATGGAATGCAAACTGGCAACTCCAGAAAACTGGTCCCGTAATAAATTACAGGAAAACCCCGATACTGTGCATACACACCCGCATCTGTATTCCGTCCGGATACAAATGCAATGAGACAAAATCTACACTGTACTAAACTAGGATCCGGCTTAGACTAAAGCCGGGTAGTAATATCCGTCCGATCCTGATCTGTGCAATACCGCACGTATCTGATCGAACCCTGCCATATAACCATACGGCCACTAGTACTAACCGTCCGATCCTGATCCGTGCAATACCGCACGTATCTGATCGGACCCTGCCATATCTCCATACGGCCTCTACAGCGTTTCGCCCGAAAGCTTGAGTAACTGTAAGTGTGGTGGACTCTAAAGACTCGTCAATACTATGGCTGTGGATTTAACCACTAGCACGTCAGAGGTATAAGCCAATACGTGACGGGCCACCAGCTATTGACCAAAAGGGACGTCGATGAGCGAACTCATCCTGACACCCTACTGAGCCTGTCAGTGACAATATCCGTACAGTCCGGTCCGTTCGTCTATGAGCATCGCATGTCGGGCCTAGGGGGTTGGTAAAAGTCAGACCCCCAAAAGCGGTACAAGTCGTGTCGGAGTGTAGCCCAGAACACCCTGAGATACTACTGGAATACCTACCAGTAAATCTCCTGCCTTGGCCAAGGACTTCGTGTAATGGCTCTCCTAGACACAGCGCGACCTCACCCCCAATACCGGGAGAGACGAACCCCTGAAGATCCGCTCACTGCCTCCATGTGGCTCGGGACTGTACCCAACTAAAACCTGTTTGCACGACTCCTTTGAGCCGTGGTAGGGTAGTAATCAAAGCACAGTGGGAACTCACACGAGACAAATGACGATCCCCAGGTCGATGAACTAACCTGTACACATGTCACCTGGGAACTGCTATCTGACGTCAGGTATAAGACCAACTAGCATGTTCCCGGCGAGTCCTGTCCGGTGTACTCATAACCCAATGAGCACCTGTATACATCTTAGGTGATCCAACTGACACCAGTGGCTTGTGAGACCGGCCACCGCCCCTCGTCGGGGTCTCGACTGTATACACTAGTCTACCCTGGAGAATCGATGCCCTGTCTCGAAACTCCCACGACTAGGGACCTTTTAAGGATGTGCTTATAGACTCCAGCTCTCACTTATGTGATCGCCCTCATACTGCTGGCAGTCAAGCAAGAATCCTAGGGGCTCTATCAACATGCAATAGCGACATGTCAGGTCACCTAAAGCAGTACACGATGATAAAGGTAAACCAGATAGCATACTATCATTTCGAGTAAGACTGTCCTACCGGGATAGGTCCTCCCTCAATCATTGCAATCACGTGCCTGTGACCCAATAATTGACTCTGAGGGCACTATCTCCAACATTCTCCCACTTGCACTCAAGGCTAATTATTGCGATGTCGCATACTCACAGCCTGTGTGATACCGAACACCTAACTCCCCTACTAGTCCGTCTCACAAAATCCGTTTGCGAAACTATTGCGTTCGAGGAATAGCCTCAGTGAGTGGATCCGCCTAGAAGTTTCTTTCTATGTCTCTCTCTATCTCAAGTTCGCGGAGAAAGCCATCTCCCGAAATGAGCAATACCTCTCTTAGAATGTCTGGATGTCTGATGGGACCTAGCTCATAAATGAACTCCAAATCCAAACTTCTTAGACTGTATCGTCAACTGAACTTAATCAGTATCCTGCGTCATGCCACCCTCAGTATTGCCTTGGACCACCTGTCCAAAATACTGCCCCTCGTCAGAAGGAAAACTATAACTCTGACAACCTCCTTGTCGTCCATGTCACCTTGGAAGCCTGGAATGATAACTGTCTCCCAAATGAGGCTGTCGTTATCATATCCCTAGAACATCCACTTATGTTCTAAAACTTCTTCCGACTGTTTCTCCAGGATTGGATCAATGTCAACTTATTGCATCTAGTGCAAGAACAACATCTGGTGTGGTACTTGACATCTCATGATTGACTCAATTGCCTAAGCAAGTGATCTGCCAATCATGCACATCCCTCTCTACTTTAGTCTGTAAGACACCTTTAGAGAGGGTGACTCCATTACCTGCAGGTACACAACCATGCCAGGAGTCGTCCATTCTAAATACTCATAGAATGCTGTCAAGGTACCCAGATTAGGAAACCACCTAAATCTAGATCTAAAACTATAGATCTAGTAACCAGTATGTCTGATATAATGTCCAAGTCCCTTGTGGAGAAACCTCTGTGTGACGACCAAAGTAAAACCGATCATAGTATAGGAATGTCACTTCCTACTTTGTGTATGTCATCCAAATACCAGGATATCACACCCTACTACCTTCTCAATAGATCCATCCCCTATTCTGATGACGTCAAACCTATGACTGTCACATCAGAAACAGATGATCTATCTCCGCTACATCTGCTTTAGTCTATAAATAGACATAAGCCTGATGTCCACCAATGCTTCCGCTGCTCCCACTGACTACGACAACCCTCTGGCAGAGTCATATAGACGTGCACTTCTAAAGCTAGTTTAGAACGACGCTACACTCATCCTCCTGCCGGGTCTCGCAGCCTGGAACAACAACAATGGCAAGTGTGGGTAAACAAGAACTTCCCTGTCACCGTCCTTGAGGCTACTGGAGTACCTCTCGGGTGCCTGAAGTTACCCACCTTATCTGCGGAGTGGCCAATGGAATGTCAAATCAGATTGAATCTTTAGGTTCCTTATCAAATCTTCAGTAATCGTTTGCGGTTCTGGAATCACTTCCAGTTCTACCATACTCCCACTACTGTTTTTGAAAAAATCCATTTTTAATAAAACTGTGGCGAGTCTAGAACAATATTTCTATTGATCTGCCAGATGGTAGAAAATCAACCCTCGTCATAGCCTGGGTCAACCCACAAACAGCCATTACAGAAACGTGCCTTGAGTTATCCAGAGTCTGGTTTTAAGCATAAACCGGACAACTCCCCGTACCTTAACAATGTTAAGATACGAACTGTTCTATATCCAATATAGGAACATAGGCACTGATTTAATTGAACCAGATTCAAATCATGCAGCTGTCTTCAGTGCATGTCAACTAAATGGAGAGAGGCCGATCAGCGTTACTCAACTTAGGAATACTTCCAATTATGAGTAACCTGAAAGAGAAGCAATTTCTCTTTATCATTACTATCAACTGAATACCATACACAAGTATCTACATCTTCGATCACTTTGAAGAATCCCGATACTTGCTACACCTGGTTCTCTACTCTATTCAAATACCTATAACTCCTCAAAACTTAGACCTTGTGTTTCTACGAAACACATGTCTAAAAACTAGAGAAGTTAAAAGTAAACAGAATATAGTATGAGGACCAACCCCTCTATCCTAATGGACACTGGACAACATACAATACTCTGTATAAGTCCGCTGAGTCTAACAACTCTTTCACTGTGTGTCGTAGGTTGAAAACTGTACTTATGGTTAAGAAGAATTACACCGCTGTTTAATGCTCCTTACCTAACCATCCACTGATATAGGTAAATGTCATCGACATAATATCAAAAGGTATATCTCACTCTATGAAAATAGACGTACAGATATATCAATTTGAAATTGGTGCACAACAGCGGATATTCTAAACCAAATATTTGCCGACCGGCAAACAGCCCAGGTGATCTCCTCAAATATCACCGATTACAACGAATCCCGATATAATGAGGATGATTACCCTATTCCCAATAACTTACTCCCACTCATCATCTGTAAAACCATACAGATGTGAGAATCAAACCTGGTAAATACATACCCTGGAGCAAGTGTCTAATCGGGAAATCAGTTTTCTTTTAACAGTACACAGCTGAACTGAAACATTGAAATGTTTCGATGGGGTATCCTGGTATTCCTAGTAATGCCTCTACCATTATCCAGATTCACAACTATAACCGTATAATTCTTTGCCACCTCTCCAAATCCCTTTATATGTCTTTAGTCATTACCTTCTGTACACCCTTTTAGGCCAAATGGTTTTCTTCATTCCCTACCGTTCGGCACCAGCCTATGGTTTGAAAGAAGACTATCCAATAAGCATAATGGGTGTATTGTCCTAGTCCTAGGAGCACTCGCAATGCGAGAGAAGGTGAAGATAAAAGACAACCGAATAAACCTTATTCCTATTTCTCCTGGACCAGAATCCATCCCCGAACTGGAACAAGTTCCTTTCGAGTTCGTATATAACCATACGATGGAGTATCCAATAAACTGTGGATCTTCGTAGTGATACGGAGTGTCCTGGAGAAATACAAAGGTGATTTAGGATTGGCGAAGAAATACTTGGTTTGGTCGTGAATATCAGTCGCAATTTACTTTGCCCTCTTACTAATCCCTTGCTTTGTCTTAATCTTAATACCTTCTGCACACCGTTTAGGCTAATTGGTTTTCTTCATTCCCCACTGTTCGGCACCAGCCTAAAGTTTGGAAGAAGACTATCCAATTTGCGTAATAGGTGTACTATCTCCTAAACTAAGGAGTACTCGCAACTTGAGAGAAGGCAAAAAGGAAAAGACAACTGAATAAATCTTATCCGTTTTCTCCAGAACCGGAAACCATCCTCGAATTCCTTCGAGTTCGTATCTAACCATACGATTGTTTTGTCCAATGGAAGTGGACGTTCGCAGTAATACGGGGTGTCCTGGAGAAAAGGGTAAAAGTAGGAGTGGCAATGAGGTCTGCAACTCTGACAATCCAAAAGCCAGTGTTAAGAAGGTTCGGGTCACTGAGTCATAGTCTTAGGGTCGGGTCAATGGTCGCTGCCATAGAGAGAGAGAAAAGAAACACTCAGCGTGCACTCTATCCTAGATCAGAATGGTTATCACTTTTTCTAATCTGGAAACCTCCCACTGTACCTCAAATTCTCCTCCAAACCTGAAAGAAGAATTAGTCGGGGTCACCCGAGGAGTAAACCAACTCATCAGTGGGAATCGGGATCCAACTATCATTGCATGATAACGTGACGGAATCCGCTCACGTCATCACACTCCAGAAGGTATGCGCATATCTGGCAAGTTTCAGTTCTTTTGAAACTCCCGATGTGATTTCTGCCCCATGCTCTTATGACCTTGACGAAGGTCAACAAATCATAAGTCACATGTCAAGTTCCACCCGTCATTGTCCAGGTTAATTTGAACCCACCCGTACAAGCCCTTGACGAAGGTCAACAAGGCTATACGACTGTCCCAAACCAACACATCTATCTATGCAGCAGAAAGGCAACAAGCAGCTACCATGCACTATGCCTTGACGAAGGTCAACAAACATAGCATGAATACTACGTGCTACCCGTCTGAAACGACGGAGGGCTACGAATGGTTTCTGGCGAAAACCTTTAACGTAATGAACTTGATATCGTTGAAGGAACGGATAGCTTTTCAGAAAATATAGTGACGAAAACTTTTGCTAAAGAGGTCACTCCCGGTGAAGGGATCTCGGCTCTTTCCCCGTAGAATGAGGTGCAGGATTTTCCAACTGAATACCACGGTGCAAAGCAAAAGTAATCGGCTATAGTGAAGTTAATGCCCTGACGCAAACTTCTGTCCAAGGGGTCACTCTCGGTGAAGGGATCTCGACCCTTGCCTCGTCGACTGAGGAGCAGGATATTCCAACTGAATACCACGATGCAAAATAAAAGAGAACGCCCTTGCAATAACAGCTTTTTGAAAAAGTGTTCCAACAACATCAGAATAGGTTTGTTTTAACTTGCATTGATCCGAATCAATGCAGTCCCATCAATTGATCACACCACAAAGAACGAAAATATATTGACGTACGTATATGCCATCCGCATTCGCCACTGGGTCCCGTCACCACCCGTTAGGTTAGCTAACTAACGGCAGAGCGGGGACTGGACTAGCGCGGATGTAAAACATATACAACATCTACTAATATATATACCAATATATTATATTCGCTCAAGGCATGATATAATGCAACATTACAGAAATGTACAGCATTACAGAACAATACAGATATCTGGGATCCCCGGGTTTCACAGAGCCACTACTGAAACCCGACGTTCCCCTGGTCGTGTGGATAGCCTGTGCAATGAAATCCTAGACCCCTACGGGCGCGGCAAGTTACCCGCCAAAACCTGAAGCGAGGCAGCCCCCTTCAGCGCCGTGAATGGACCACCCAGCACTTCACGGAATCCGGTAACTTGGGCACCCCTCCTGGGTCAACCTGTACCCCCTACGAGTGCGGCGAATAGCCCGCCAATTCTAGAGTGAAGCCCCCTCCGTCCCAATACCATGAGATGCGGGCTTGTTGCCCTCCAGAACCCGGCTATCCGTGCACCCCTCCGCGGGGTAATCCTAGTACAGAAAGTAAAATATACATACAACGGGTACATCGACCGCAACCAGGTCGTGCCCCTAAAGAATAATACAAACAGGCAGTGACGGCAGTCCACATGTCGGACGCTCGCCCCGCAATATCAAATGTACATAATACAACCACAACTGTACTAGCATTGCATCCAGGCTATCCCCCACGATCGATCCGCAACATCACAGCAAAAACACAAAACATCAACGTGAAAGTCATGTTCGCAAATCCGTCTAACCGGGCTATAGCAGTTAGACCGGATTTACCGATCGAGTGACATTCACGGTCGCAGATATAATGTAAATACTGTGAAAAATGTGTTTAAAATATCCGATCGATCAAATAATTAACAAGTGGGCCCCCAAGCAATACTGTAGCACTAACAGAAATTCTGGGCCCAATTTTAATATTCCAAAACCCCTATTCTTAGCCCAGAAGCCCACTGGAAAAAAATGATGCAGTGACGACACCAATGTGCGGCGGAACCGCGGCCCAAGGGGGGGTTTGGCCGCGGTTCCGCGCTTCATTGGTCGACTGACTGTGTCGAATTTTTCCAGTAGTCTTAGAATTTCCAGTACACTAGTTTTTTACAACCTGAAAAATTTTTGGACACCAAAAAATTTTAACAGAAAACTGATGTGAACTAAAATTGGGTTTTTGGAATTTTGGTCGATCAGAACTGAAAAACACATCAAACAAAGCTAGACGAAGTTAATGGCGAGGCTCTGATACCACTGTAAGTGCACGGCGGCGCCCCGGTCGTCAATCCGACGGCCAAATGCGGAAGCGGTGATAAACTTTAATTTTTGCGAACTTAGCAAACCGGCACCACCGCGCACTAAACACCCGGATCGAACCATTAAACTTATTCTAGATAACTACAAGACGGGTTAGAGATATACCGAATGATCCGAGTCCTCCGGTCTTCTCCTCGTCGTCCCGATCTCCTGCGGAAACTCCGGTCGTCGCCTCCTCGCCGGAAGGGCACCACATCGCCTGTATCTTTTACGGGCTCCCACCTCAATACCGAGGCAACTCGGGCGCGAAGTAGGCTAGCCGACGCGTCCAAGATTTGCTGTAGAATGTGTAGGGTTGAAGCTATGTCTTATTTGGGGTTTGTTGCCATTTGAAGATGATGGAGGAAACAAGATAAGAAAAATGGTGCTTGCATTTTTCTAGCAAGAAAATGAGATCAAGAATGCCACTCTCTCAAGAATGAAAACCTCTTCTTCTCCTTTCTCAAAATGAAACCTTATCATCATTAGAAATGGTGGAGGAAAGAATATGAAGCATGAAGGGAGGTGATGGTAGGAGAAAGCAAGAGGTGACCACAACAAAACATCATGATAACAAATCCACAAATCAATCCTAATCCTTTCTCATCTCATTAAAGCAAAGGAAAAGACTAAGAAAGAATCAAATGATGGTTGAAAAGAAAAGATACCATCATAATGAATACATTTGCAAGAAAATCCTCCACAATGTGTTATTTGCAAACTTGCAAATAACCCCCCTCCATCGGAAAAGTCCGGCCGGGAAAGAACAAAGAAAAACCGGCCGGAATGGAATGCAAACTGGCAACTCCAGAAAACTGGTCCCGTAATAAATTACAGGAAAACCCCGATACTGTGCATACACACCCGCATCTGTATTCCGTCCGGATACAAATGCAATGAGACAAAATCTACACTGTACTAAACTAGGATCCGGCTTAGACTAAAGCCGGGTAGTAATATCCGTCCAATCCTGATCTGTGCAATACCGCACGTATCTGATCGAACCCTGCCATATAACCATACGGCCACTAGTACTAACCGTCCGATCCTGATCCGTGCAATACCGCACGTATCTGATCGGACCCTGCCATATCTCCATACGGCCTCTACAGCGTTTCGCCCGAAAGCTTGAGTAACTGTAAGTGTGGTGGACTCTAAAGACTCGTCAATACTATGGCTGTGGATTTAACCACTAGCACGTCAGAGGTATAAGCCAATACGTGACGGGCCACCAGCTATTGACCAAAAGGGACGTCGATGAGCGAACTCATCCTGACACCCTACTGAGCCTGTCAGTGACAATATCCGTACAGTCCGGTCCGTTCGTCTATGAGCATCGCATGTCGGGCCTAGGGGGTTGGTAAAAGTCAGACCCCCAAAAGCGGTACAAGTCGTGTCGGAGTGTAGCCCAGAACACCCTGAGATACTACTGGAATACCTACCAGTAAATCTCCTGCCTTGGCCAAGGACTTCGTGTAATGGCTCTCCTAGACACAGCGCGACCTCACCCCCAATACCGGGAGAGACGAACCCCTGAAGATCCGCTCACTGCCTCCATGTGGCTCGGGACTGTACCCAACTAAAACCTGTTTGCACGACTCCTTTGAGCCGTGGTAGGGTAGTAATCAAAGCACAGTGGGAACTCACACGAGACAAATGACGATCCCCAGGTCGATGAACTAACCTGTACACATGTCACCTGGGAACTGCTATCTGACGTCAGGTATAAGACCAACTAGCATGTTCCCGGCGAGTCCTGTCCGGTGTACTCATAACCCAATGAGCACCTGTATACATCTTAGGTGATCCAACTGACACCAGTGGCTTGTGAGACCGGCCACCGCCCCTCGTCGGGGTCTCGACTGTATACACTAGTCTACTCTGGAGAATCGATGCCCTGTCTCGAAACTCCCTCGACTAGGGACCTTTTAAGGATGTGCTTATAGACTCCAGCTCTCACTTATATGATCGCCCTCATACTGCTGGCAGTCAAGCAAGAATCCTATGGGCTCTATCAACGTGCAATAGCGACATGTCAGGTCACCTAAAGCAGTACACGATGATAAAGGTAAACCAGATAGCATACTATCATTTCGAGTAAGACTGTCCTACTGGGATAGGTCCTCCCTCAATCATTGCAATCACGTGCCTGTGACCCAATAATTGACTCTGAGGGCACTATCTCCAACATATTCACCACCTCGATCACATCTCAATGTCTTGATACTTTTGCCTGTTTGTTTTTCCACGTCATTCTTGTATTCCCGGAATTTTTCAAAGGCCTCGGATTTATGCTTCATCAAGAAGACTTGTCCATACCTAGAGAAATCATCCGTAAGAGTAATGAAATAGGAATAACCACTTCGTGCATGTGTAGACATTGGACCACACACATCGCTGTGTATGAGTCCCAAGAGCTCGCTCATTGTTACTCCATGTCTAGTGAACGGAGTCTTTGCCATCTTTCCCATTAGACAAGATTGACAAGTTGCATAAGACTGATGTTCGAACGGATCCAAATATCCCTTTCTATGTAGCTTCGTCAACCGTGTTCTATTAATGTGACCCAGTCTACAATGCCATAAGAAAGCCTGATTTAATTTCGGAGACTTTCTTTTAAGTCTGTTCTGGACACTGAAAACCTGAGCTTGATTTAATACTGCAGGGATGCCTAGCACGACAGCAAGGTTTCAGGAGGCATCGTCCATGCCATTTAAAAAAAATTGCCATCCTAAACAACACTAACCCTAGAATCTTAACTAGAGAATTAGACAATAGAACATGTAAACATCATTACATCTAAGTGAACAAGAAATACAACCTTTGTAGACCGGTCCTTCATTTCAATAGCTCCGTGTAGTGGTCCCTTCGCCCCAAGTAGCGAACTCCCGGACTCTAAAAAGGCTCCACAAGATGAACGGAACAAGCTTGCTTGAAGTCTTCGAGGCCGAAGATGATCTACGTCGAGGAGACACTAACTCAAGCTACCTCTTCAGTAATATGGAATTAGTGAAGAAAACACCCTAAACTAAATGGCTAGTATAGTAGAGGATGATGAAGTAGGAATTTTGCTCACTTTAGATTTATTTTTCTCACAATATTTCTTCACCTTGAGAAAAGCTAGAAAGCTTTCTCTTGATGAAGAAGAAGATGAAGTGGAGAAGAGAATGAAACTCATGAGATGAGAATAACAACTATGGGTGAGTTTGTATCATATACTAACTCATATAGAGACTAAACTATGTCTATGGATAATGGTTAGGTTAAAAAATATCTTAAGTAAAACAAATTAATGGACTAAGTCAATGGACACTACAAGCTTCTACAAGCTTCAACCATGACTAATTCCACCAATTTGTGAATTACTAAAAAAAATAAAAAAAAACCTTTAGTTATCAAGAGCATGGTGTGAGTTTCATACACCCATGAAACATGTGGCATCAAATATGACACAAAAAAATGTACATTAATATATATCACATATATACTATATGCACACAAGTGAGAAAAAGAAATGTTTAAGTGAGCTAATATTAGTTAATGTAATTCAATATATCAAATATATAAATATACATTAAATTATTAAATCAACACTTGATTTAATAATCCGGTTATATCACATATAACCGGCTGATATCAAATGTAACAACTTATCGAATTAACACTTGATCCGATAACCCGGATATATCACATATAACCGACCGATATCACATATCGCGAGAATAGAATGCGGTCTCACATACGCGCATTAATCTTGTTCCCGCACATATCACATATGTGCTCCTACTTCGTTTCGCATGAGCCGGGAAACCTCTGTGTAGGACTCTAAAGACTCGTCAATACGCCGGCAGTAGGTGGTGATCATATCAGTCACCCACAAGCCGCAAGCAGTCTGCTAAACGTAACGGCCACCCGGGTATTAAGCGATCAGAAGATCAACAAGCAAGCCTACTCATACTCCTGCGAATCCAATCAGTAACACTACCGTACAGTCCAGTCTCTTCATCCGATATGTCGCATATCTGAGCTGGGGGTGCTAAACATCAGACCCCAATAGCCTGATAAGTCATGCCGATGTGAGGATCATAACGGTTCGATAAACTACTGATAACACTTATCAGTAGATCTCAGCAACCCTGGCCAGGGATTTCCTGTTATGGCCAATCAAGCATAGCGCAACATCAACCCCCAATACCGGCAGAGACGAAATCCCCTCCTATCGCTCATTGCCTCCATGTGACTCGGGACTGTACCCAAAAACCACCATTTTGCACGATCTCTTGAACGTGGTAAGGTGGAAATCAAAGCACAGTGGCAATCACACAATTCTCTATGAAGACATCATATGCTGTGTAGGAAGACATCACTTAGCTACCGCACACTACGCCTTAACTATGGTCAAAAACGTAGCACGAATACTAAGTACTCTACTTCCTAAAATGACGAAGGGTTACGTCAGGTTTTTAAGAAAACCTTTTGCGTAATGAACTTGATGTCGTTGTAGAATCGAGTGATTTTGAAAAGGAGTGTTTTTGAGGTTTTTACTAGTTTTGCCAAAGTGGTCACTCCCGGTGAAGGGATCTCGGCTCTTTCCTTATTGCATGAGGTGCTGGATATTTCACAATTACTACTATGCAAAGCATGAACTAAAAAATCAATCAAAAGACAAAACCGAGTGGGTTGTAGCATCTGCCAGTTTCGCTAAAGAGGTCACACCCGAATAAGGTGCTGAGATCTCGGCTCTTTCCTTATCGAATAAGGTGCTGGATATTCTACAAGGAATACCACCATGCATAGCAAGAACGAGAGCTACCAATTTTTAAAACAAGATTCTGCAACATCATTAGGTTTCTTTTATTTCATTAATCTCATTAATGAAGTCCCATAAATTATGCTTCCTAAGCATCACAGAAGAAACGAAAGCAGCAATATTTATTATCTATCATATATATAATATAAGCATTCGTCTCAACATATCAAGTGATCACACCACAGAATATCAGCAGCAGAAGAACACATATGAAATATTGGATATACTAGGAATTCCGTGTTTTAATTAAGCCAATAAAAATGCGGATTCCACGGTCGCGATGAATAGCCAAACCCACATCCCTAGACCCCTATGAGAGCGGCAAGCAACCCTACCAATTCTAGAGTTAGGAGACCCAGTCTCGACTCCTCGAGATGGTCTCCCACTGGACCCTAGAACTTGGTTACTTGTGCTCCTTTCCTTAGGTCTATCCTAATGCGGAAAAGTAAATAATATACATCAATGGTGACATCATCCTCAACCCGGAAGTGCCCCTATAAAAGAATATTACATACACGCTTTTACATGAATGAAAATGAAAAACTCTCATCTCACATGAAAACCCCCGGCTATTCAAAACACGACGATCCAATATAACATATCACAGCAACACATAACATCACATGTCATCAACGTAAGTAAATATGGGTATCCCAATTGTCGTTAACATATAGCAATGAAACCGGTGATACACCACATATTACACTTACGGTCGCAGAAAAGAAAGTAAAAAACTACAACAATTGGAATCCGCAACCACCTTAGACATCATAAACCCAATGTATCACATACTTTGGATTTCATGCCTAACCAAATGAATTCCTTAGACATCACATGCCTAACAATTATAAACCCCGCATTTTAGTCTCGATATTGAAAACACTTTCCAATAACAAGTCGGGAAATTCAACAAAATTCCCGACATCCTAATCGAATGCTCGTCGGAAACATCAGTAGACGTCCGCACCCTCCGATGTCGTTGACGAAGTTCACTTAGGCGGAACACCGCGGCCGCGAGCACCCGAACGGATGCTTTTGGCAACGGGGTTCTCCTACAGTCACTTGGTTGGGGCTATGGGGCATGGCTATCTAGTAATGTTACTCGGCGAGTATCCGCGTATACTACGTAATTGCAACGGACTTTTGATCCACATCAAAATCCCGTGGCAACCGATCAAATGAGACTAACTTGCTAGATTTATAAAATTCAAATCAGTTTTCACAAAACTGATTATGTGGATTCCAAATATTGTATCACAATCACAGATAGCTAGACGATGTTAAACTTTTCAATCGAAACAACAAACACCCAAAATTTCCCAAAGAGCTCAACATTTGAGCGGAGTTTAAAAAGTACCCAGAACATGCCACAGCATCTATGGACCAACCGTAGAAGGGTCAACCTTTGCCTCACCTATAGCGCCGCGGAACTACCACAAACCCTAGGGTTTGGTGGCGGTTCCGACTGTCACAGAATCGAGTTAGGGTTTCGTTTTTCTAGAGGGTCCACAGAATCACCTGCATGATTTTCTGAAGATTTCAAACTTGGAAAAATCCAATTCTTGGAAAATTTCCATCGAGGGAAAAATTGGGTTATTGATATCCGTTCAAACTTTTTAACGTCATCTAAATAACCCGAAATGATGTTAGAATTATGATTACAAAACACTCCGAATTGCCTTTACAGAAAGATAACATCACATGCAATCATAGCAAAAACAAGTAACACCTGAAATACCAAAACCCAGAGACTGGAACACCATAAAAAATTCAACCCAAAACTCTGTAGAAAAAATGAGCAGGCCAGTTTTGTCTTCATGTGTCCGGCCAAAATCCGGCGAGGGGGGCTAAATTTTCTGTGGTGTCCATGTTACATCTCATATAACATTCTGCAATTACATAAAAAAATTTAGACACTCTGAAAATTTCGACAGAAACTAGGTTTTTATTTCGTGTGTTTCAGAGTTGTTTCAGTTTCGTAATCGCACAAATATCGTCTAATTCTCTAGCATGGCTCTGATACCACTGCAGGGTTTCGGGAGGCATCATCCATGCCATTTTAAAAAAATTGCCATACTAAACAACCCTAACCCTAGAATCTTAACTAGAGAATTAGACAATAGAACATGTAAACATCTTTACATCTAAGTGAATAAGAAATACAACCTTTGTAGACCGGTCCTTCACTTCAATAGCTCCGTGTAGTAGTCCCTTCGCTCCAAGTAGCGAACTCCCGGACTCTAGAAAGGCTCCACAAGATGAACGGAACAAGCTTGCTTGAAGTCTTCGAGGCCGGAGATGATCTATATCGAGGAGACACCAACTCAAGATACCTCTTCACAAATATGGAATTAGTGAAGCAAACACCCAAAACTAAATGGCTAGTATAGTAGAGGATGATGAAGTAGGAATTTTGCTCACTTTAGATTTATTTTTCTTACAATATTTCTTCACCTTGAGAAAAGCTAGAAAGTTTTCTCTTGATGAAGAAGAAGATGAAGTGGAGAAGAGAATGAAACTCATGAGGTGAGACTAGCAACCATGGATGAGTTTGTATCATATACTAACTCATGTAGAGACTAAAGTATGGCTAAGGATAATGGTTAGGTTAATAAATATCTTAAGTAAAACAAATTAGTGGACTAAGTCAATGGACACTACAAGCTTCTACATGCTTCAACCATGCCTAATTCCACCAATTTTTGAATTACTAAAATAAATAAAAAAAACCTTTAATTATCAAGAGTGTGGTGTGAGTCTCATACACCCATGAAGCATGTGGCATCAAACATGACAAAAAAAATGTACATTAATATATATCACATATGTACTATATGCACACAAGTGAGAAAAAGAAATGTTTAAGTGAGCTAATATTTGTTAATATAATTCAATATATCAAATATATAAATATACATTAAATTATTAAATCAACACTTGATTTAATAATCCGGCTATATCACATACAATCGGCTGATATCAAATGTAACAACTTATCGAATTAACACTTGATCCACTAACCCGACTATATCACATATAACCTACCGATATCACATATCGCGATAATAGAACGCGGTATCACATACGCGCATTAATCTCGGTCCCGCACATATCACATATGTGCTCCTACTTCGTTTCGCTTGAGCCAGGAAAGCTCTGTGTAGGACTCTAAAGACTCGTCAATACACCGGCAGTAGGTGGTGATCATATCAGTCACCCATAAGCCGCAAGAGGTCTGCTAAACGTAATGGCCACCCGTGCACTGAGCAATCAGATGATCAACAAGCAAGCCTGCTCATACTCCTGCGAATCCAATCAGTAACATTACCGTACAGTCCGATCTCTTTTTCTGATATGTCGCATATCTGAGCCTTGGGGGTGGTAAACGTCAGACCCCAATAGCCTGATAAGTTATGCCGATGTGAGGCTCATAACTATTTGATAAACTACTGATAACACTTATCAGCAGATCTCAGCAACCCTGGCTAGGGATTTCCTGTTATGGCCAATCAAACATAGCGCAAAATCAACCCCCAATACCGGGAGAGACGAAATCCCCTCCTATCGCTCATTGCCTCCATGTAACTCGGGACTGTACCCAAAAACCACTATTTTGCACGATCTCTTGAATGTGGTAAGGTGGAAATCAAAGCACAGTGGGAATCACACAAGACTCTATGACGATCTCGGGTCGACAGACTAACCTGTACCAGTGTCACCAGAGAACTGCTATCTGACGATAGGTATAATACCATCTATGAGTTCTCGGCGAGTCCGTTCAGTGTACCCAGTCTCCACTGAGCACCCGTATACTTTATCTGATGTCAAACACCAATGGATATGGGATCATCCATCGCCCATCATATGGGTCAAGAAGCGTATACGCTAGTCTACTCTGGAATATCGATGCCCCGTATCGATATCCCCATGACTAGGAACATTTAAAGGATGTACTTACCGACTACCTATGCCCTACTAGTATGATCTGCATCATAATCCTGGTAGTCTAGTCTCATCCTAAGGGCTTTATCAACATGTAATAGAGAGACAATTAGTGTACATGTTAAGATGAAGAGCAACCAGATTGCATACTATCATGTCGAGTAAGAAAGTCCTCCCTATATATGTCCAAGCATCCACTATAATATACATCACATGTATAATAATGGCCTCTATGGCATACATATAACTAACAAATACGTATATGCCGTTATCTAATGTACCTGACTCATTCAGAGCTTGATTTAGGTGGATGTAGACCACATCGCTTACAAATATAAAATCATATCCTTCCTTAGAAAGTAAGGATACAGATTTAATATTACAAGCTAGACTAGGTACATACAAACAGTTACGTAGAATCAATATATGCCTACCTGTCAATCCTAGGTGATATTCCCCTACAGATACAGCATCTACGCTCATTCCGTTAGCAACCCTGAGAGTCATATCAGCTTCCCTGATAACTCTACAGTTTCTCAAAGCATGTAATGAATTACAGATATGAGATCCCGATCCGGTATCTAGTACCCAGGAAGTAGAGTTAATTGACAAACAGTTTTCAATTACAAACACACCCAAAGCCGAAGCCACAACGTGCTTCGAATCCTGGCTTCTGGCTTTCCAAGCCCTGCAATCCCTCTGCCAATGTCTTTTCCCGTAAAAATAAGAACATCTCTCCTTTCCTAATGTTAGCCCAGAAACTTTTGCCCTTCCCTGTCCTTCTACCTTATAGACACCGCATATCAGCTTTGTGGAGGTCTTCTTCTTCTCACCCTCGGCTTTCGCTTTGGATCAGAAGAGGAAGATTCCCCAATAAGCTGAGAGAATGTCTTCCTGGTTTCCTTCAGGGTGCCCTCAACTGGAAGTATAACTTTCTTCTCCTGGACATTAGTAGATGGTAGGTACTGTAGAATCAAGTCAGTATATGACTCGCTCTCCAACGTGGTCTTCAGGTCCGTGAGCTCATCAATATAGCTAGTCATCGTAAGGACGTTGTCCCTTACAGATGACCCGACAGCCAATCTCGCTTGAAGCAATTCCTTCGAGGTCTCATATCTTGCGGTACGAGATTGCTCTCCATATAAATCTTTGTTATGGAGGAAGATGGAAGCTAAGTCCATCTTCTCGTGCTGCCTCTGGTTTACACCATCTATTGACGCCAACACGAGGCACTTGGCATTCGCGCTGTCTTTTTTCGATGTCTTACGGATATCAATATCCGCGACGGTGCAAACTGGACCTGAGAAGGCGGGGGCTTGAGTAGTAAAGAGGCGGTCCAACTTGTCATAGGTAATGGACATCTGGACAGACCTTTGCCAGTCATTATAGTCAGATTCAGTCATTTTATTATCTAGATGTAACCTAGTCTTGGTCACTTGGTCGCTGCAATTAAGAGAGAGAGAAGAAAACACTTAGCATGATTCTCTTGCAAGTTTAGATTGGTTTTTAATTTATCTAAACAGAATGGCTCCCACTGTCTCTCGAATCCTTCCTCAAACCACAAACAGGATGGCTCCCATTAGTCAGGATTGATCTCACCGTACAATTCTTGCTTAACCGTTCGGCCAGGCTAGTGTCGGTACTTCGAGGGAGGTTTTACGAAGCTTTCGCGAAATTCCTTGATTAAATAACCTCTTTTTCCTGGGGGCTTAGCCCCGCTAACACTGTTCTAGAAACCTACTTGGTTTATAGCATTGATCGTTAAGTGAAAATTCTCCCAAGGAGTAGCAGATACTCACAGTAGGATCGGGACCCAAATATCATTGTGTGATAATGCTGAAGGAATCCTACCAACATTATCAAACTCTAAATGGTATGCAGCACTAGCAAGTTTCAGTTTCTTTAGAAACTCTCGATGTGGATTTTTTCCCCATACTCTTATGACCTTGATGAAGGTCAACAAATCATAAGTCACATGTCAAGTTCTACCCTTCATTGTCCAGATTAATTTGAACCCACCCGTACGTACCTTTGACGAAGGTCAACAAGGTAATACGACTGTGCCAAACCAACGCTTCTATCTATGCTACATATGAACACCCGGCAGCTACTAATCACTATGCCTTGACGAAGGTCAACAAACATATCTTGAATACTATTGAATATTCATATGAAATGTAACATTTTGAAATATTTTAGATAACAAATTATTTTATTTATTTAATTAAAACATTTATTTTATTGTGTTTGTAATAAAAAGGTCTTTTAAAATGTTATAGAATAGATTAGTAAAGAAATAGTTTTTTTTTACAATAAGAAGTGTCATAAGGGGGTTTTGTGAAAAGTTTAGTTAATTGAGGAAATTGGAATTTTGTGGGGGTTTATGTGTAAAAGAGTAAAGGTCATGGTTAAGCTTAAATCACACTCATGGTATAACATAACCTTGGTGACACTTCATGCATACACCTCCTCCTTGCATGAAAATACCACCACCTTTCATGCTAACACCTTCTACTCCTCTCATGCCACCTCCACCTCTCAATCTCCACCACATGCTTTCTCTACATAACACAGACACACATAGGAACTCCTTAGCATCTTCAAACTGAACTCTTATCTAATTCTTCAATGACTAACACACAATTCCTATGTGTTCCTAATATCAAAAGAGAAGAAGAAAAGCAGGGTACTAGGGATCTTTACCATAACCCTCAAGCTAGGATTAGTAGTGCTTGTGCATCTTGGAGGAAGCCTTTCAGTTGATCAATCAATAAGTATAAGTTTCAAACTCTGCAGATCTTAGTTCGATACTGTTTTATGAGATAAGTTTGATATTGGAAATATAGTATTTTGATAAATTATGCTCTGTTTATGAATCCGCTATAGTCTAGGAAACTTTTAACATAATCAAACAGTGCCTGAATCTTATAAATTGGAACTAGAATAATCCCTAGGAAGACGAACCCATTCCATCGGACTTTGACCAGCGACACTTGCAAATTATCCGAGCTCGCCGGATTTTTATGGGAGTTAGGTGTTGGGAATTTTAGGGTAGCTTTATGTATATGTATTAGGATGTTTGGTATTTCTAGTTTAAGTTAGTTTATCAGTATATGAAATCTGGAAGTAAATATCTGTTTTGGAGTTAAAATTTTATATACGACACGGATATATCGTATCACGGGTTCTGTTTTTGCCTACTACGACCAGAAGAGGGTTAGCTATGAAAAACTTAAGTTCAGTTAACTCACGATATCTTCACGTAGCATGTTTAGAATGAGCAGTATCATAAACTAGGATAATTGTGATATCTAGCTCACTGCAATTGAATCTTGAACCATTGGGTACAATTACTAGGAAAACTAGCAAGACCAAAACTATAGTATGATCATTAAAAAAATTTACACAAAACTTGAGATCCAAACTCCACACTTGAACCGGCGACATTCCACCATTTTCCGAGCTCGCCGGCCCCCCTTTTTGGTTTTTGGTGTTGATTTTCTTCTGTGGCCTATTTTTGGTAGTTTATGATCTATAGTATTGTTTGTTTTGTTTCTAAAAGTATACAGAGAAAACTGGAAGTGGTTGGTTATGGTTTTATCAAATTTTCTGATATTCCGATACGGTTTTTACGTATTTTGTACTGAGACTGAAACATCGACGTTCATACATAGATTTCAGTGGCATATTATTATTTTTTGGTTAAGTATGTTGTAGGTTCTAACCTACGGGTGCTTAGCTCGTTGTTTTGGATTTCAATATGAAATTTACATCGATGTGGTTTTAAATACGATTATAGGTGTCATCGCGAGGATTTCCGAGACGGGGTTGGCGGATATAGCAGCGTGGATTTCAGCAAGCTTATGAAGTTGGTGAGTAGATTTACATCTATGGGGAAAGTCTGGTGGATGGCGTATAGCACCCCCACAACCTTATAAATAGTATTATGGTATCTAGATAGTTTAGTAATTATTCAAGATATTAATATTGGAGAAAGTTTGCATCTAGCACAATATTCAATTGCATGTAGTTTAATTATGGCTTGGTCAGTTAGTACAAAGGATTATGACGTTCTAGAGAAGATTTAGATATAGTGATACGGTGAGGTATGATACGAGAAACTATACGTATTGGAAATGATGTGATTTATATACCGAATAACGGCCAAGTTTTCCTTTAGACTCTTAGAGTTAGATTATATTTCGTTTTAGGATGTAATACTGGTGTGACCTATATTCTTTTAAAAACTATGATTCGTTTATCTTTAATGATAAAATACAAGGATGCGGTGCCAATTTCCAAAACGAATGTCTATTTTAACCTAAGGCAACTTCCTTATCTCAAAATCAACGTTTCGTTCCATTTTCAAAGTTACTGGTATAGCTCATAGCAGATAGTTACAGTTATCAGTTACGCTTAGATTTACTATACATGTTCGCATTATATTTATCGATGTTATACGTTTCCGTGATACGAACACTCGAATATACCACTGTACAATTACCAATGAGTATCATGTTCTCATATGTTACACCACACCTCATTGGTACTGCCATGTCACTGTAGAACTGTTATACTCCGTAATACGTATATAGATGTTGATATGAGTAGGCTATTACACCTTTAGAAAACTTGCACAAATACTAATGATTGCCATGCTACACGAGCACAGACGCGTATGTTACACTACACATCATTAGTATTGCCATGACACAGTAAAATTGTTACGTTTATTTGCTTGAATGTTTTATTTACGTACTTTACCTTATTATCTGTTAAGCATTGTGAATACCGGTACTATGAATATTATATTTGATTTTATAAGTTTTTTGGACGTTTTACTTTTGATGATATATATCAGTGGTATGGGACATTGTTATATATGTATATATATAATATATCATAAGGATAATCTATGCAAATATTCTCTTTCTTTACTTGATATTTTTGGATATAATGAGTTGGAGTCCACCATGAGTTTGATGTTTTCTGATTGTTTTATTTCGACCGAGTAGGGTGGTTATACGGTTTCGGACTTGTTTTATCCAGACTGAGTGGGGGAGCTATACAGTCGGATACATGGTGGAACCGGTTCGAGACCGAGGGGCAGGAAAGCCGCATTATAGGCATGGAGCCTAGCGAGGATACTCGATACCGGAGATAGAGATAAGCACGGCAAATATCCAGGGGATACTGACCGGGGTTCGATTAGGCACGGCGGATATCCAGGGGATACCGACCGGGGCCAGGGATATCGGGTGGCGATCATCTATTGACATGGTGTTGACGGTATCTGCATTTACGTGTCGGTGATGAACACGAGATATTTATGATTTCGGGTGTCAATGCTGGACGTCAATATATATATTGATATGATTGCTATCATGAGGTATGCCGTTAGATTACCGTTATTGTAACCGATCAGGACTGATCCGGGGGACAGTACCTATATATATATATTGTACGGGCATTCATATACACAAAAAGGAATTCAAACACGAGCTAGGGACTCGTTATTTTGAAATGTCTGATATTCTACTTGGGATAGCATGATAGTTAGTATTGCATTATGATACATACGCATATCATATTATATTAGTACAGATTATGGTAGTACTATACTTATGACCTAAGTATCGTCGTGCATTTCGATTTCTACCTTTAGATGTACTTTTATTCACTAAGTTGGCAATCCATCCCCGTTGTGCCACAGTTTCTTGCAGGTTTTACCGCTTGGATTATCAGCGGCTTGGGCACACATTCCTTTCGGTGATTGATTGGTAAGTGGGTTACTATTGTATCGTACTCACTCTTAATTATTCATATATTTTTTTATCTAGTGAAAACTCTCTCAACTTAGTAATGGTATATTGTGGACTTAGAAGCGAGACTAGAAATAATGAGGTCGCATTCATTGGAGTCGACTTCTGATATAGATTGTTTGGCTGCTCCGTCGTTTGAACGTGGAGGTTAGCTTCCGTTGGGATGCTATTTATATTATTATGTTGTATCGGGTTATACAAAAATGCAAAGGAGGTGCTGTCAAATTTCAAAACGTCATACATGCTTTTTCAAACATACTTAGTTAAATTTAAATGTTATTTAAACTGATTCCATCTTATGACTATTTTAAACTTACCTCCAATATTATTAAAAGGGTTTAGATTTCGGGTTTCGGCTTACTTGAACCGCCTCGACGTCTTTAGATGTCACATGATTTAAATGCCGGTCACATGCCACATTTGAGTCGTGACAAAGTTGGACTCAGAGCGTTGGGTTTAACCTTTGTTCGAATCTAGGTTGGCTATATGGGATCTAGGCATGCACTCTTGTTACCTAGACTTTACCTTATAGGACTTAGACTTGACTTTGGGGGTCTTATACCCGAACTTTCGTTATGTTGGATGACCTTGGTTGATGGAGTAGGTACTAAGTAGAGTGACGTACCATACGTATGTTCCACGTCATCTTTACGATATGATACTCCGCCGAAGTTACCTTAGGAATTATATCTTGAGATCTTCCTTTTATTCATTCCGTTGATCTATCCTCGTCGGTGCATGTTGATTGTTTCGGTCACCATGTTTATGGGAGACGAAAGGGCTGCAGTTAGAGATACGGTCAGAGCAGACTTGTCGGGGATAAGGACTGACCAGGGTGACTTTCCGGTGATATAGAGACATGTCGTTTATTCATAATTGATCGAGTTCTAATGTTGAAGCGAGTTTCTTCGGGATCCGTACCAGATGGTCGGGTCATTGCTGGAGATCAGCCGGACGTGAGGCATGATGTTTTCTCCTCTCCGAAGATCTTGGTGTCGCGTACTGTTCAGATAGCGATAACAAACATTGCTGAGGTTATCAAGATGTTGCTTCCAGAGTTCACGAAGTTAAAGATTTACGATGTTTACAAGTGTAGATGGATCAGAAGGATTCATAGTCGTTCAGATGTGTGATGGTTAGGACTTTTAATCCATTGTGGTGCCCTGATATGAGATCGGTGAAATTGATTTGCTTCTTCAGATGGATCTTGCTCAGACCTGATACAAGTCGCTCGAGAAAGAGATCGTGCAGTAATTTTTCCTCCGACGAATTGGGATGAGTTTTCGAAGGTGAGCTTAGCCAGATTCTTCTACAGATTATCAGAGATGCCGGATTTGTGTTTTTGGAAGACTTGTAAGGTTCCAGGCATGGTCATAACCATGTATGACATGCAATTCGCGTGACTATCATGATACGCTCTTTAAACTGATGGATTGAAGAGTAATGGAACGGGAAATTATTACAAAATTTCAGTGGACAATTGTTCTTCATCGGTGATATTGAAGATTTGATGCTTATACAGAGACGCATACAACTACACTTCAGAGGAAAATCTTAAGGAAATGATAGTGTTGTGAAAGTGAAAGTGGATTCAGTAATGGGTGCTAGTTCCGGACAGGCTGGATAGCTGAGATCAGTAGAAGACTTGAAGGGATTCTTTCTGAAAGTTGATAATAAGTAAGATTGGACCCAGGATCAGTTGTTAGCACACAAGCGGAGGATAGAGATTTCCGTCATCAGCATGTTGCGTTACGAGAAATTGGACTACTGACCAAGGAAATGTGGTGAGAGATATCAGCATGTAGGACTGATTGTGTCGTTGCTCCTCACCAAACGATTGTATGAAGAAACCCTGATGTTAGAAGTCCGCAAGAAGAACCAGAATTCAGAGATAAAGAACGTTAGATCGTGGCAGACGGCAAGTAGAAATCCTTGCTATGCCAGTTCCGGGTGTATAAACACCTTTCGACATTAAAGAGGATATACTTCGATGTCATTTGAGTTCGAATTGCGTTTTTATGATCTAAATATTTCATTTTCAACGTTGAAGAAAGGACAACTCAACGTCCGTTATTTTGATGTATGTATTTTTGATAATTTGAGGGTCAATTTATGTTTTGTGCACACCAGGTGCACTTGATGAGATTTCCATGTACAGTAATTTAATTTTGATTTATGTATTATGCACACCAGGTGCACTTGTTGAGATTTTCGATGTATAGCAATTAAGTTCATATACACAAACCACAAGAACAGCAACACAAATATGTGCAACCCCGACTAATCGACGTATTGTAATTAGTCGACGTTTCCAAACACATATATCACAACTTGAAACTTTAAATGACGTTAAAACTACGACTTCGAAACACCCCGTATTGCCATAGTAAAAACATAACAGTATATCCAAAATTGGCAAAAACAAACAACACCACAGACCTTAGATCCAAGCAACTAGAACACAGACAAAAATTCAAAGCATTTCACCACAAAAAAGGTGACACCCGTTTTTTTGAGCTTTTAGCCGGTCCTATTCCGGTGAAACTACTTCAATTTTGGTGTGTGGTCATATCATACTAGGTAGAGCAATCTGCAATTGTTTAAAAAAATTTAGAGGCTCAGGAAAAATTGACAGAAACTTGGATCTTAGTCGCGATGTTTCGGAGTTATTTTGGTTTCGTAGTTTTGAACTTCGTCTAAAGTGTTAACTATGGTTTAGTATTCTCTGATACCACTGTAAGTCCATGTCGCGCACCCCGATTGTCCGCGTGGAGGCAGAATTTGCAAAAAACGAGTTTTAAAGCTCGCAACACAGACTTAAACTCCAGGATCGATGCTAACCCTAGCTAACATAATATTGTGTGAGGTTTAACTACTCGGATTAATGTTATACCTCACGAAACCAAGTCCTTCGGATCTTTTAGTCGCCGTCCTCCTCGTCATCATACGCTCCGAGGATTGTAACGGATCGTCGGTTCTTCGTCAGCTTTCTTGAGTCAAAGACGATCCACACGATAGTCTATAGTCCGAGCTCCAACCTCAACTCCGAGGTAACTAGGGCAAGTAGCTTGCTAGACTAGATGACCTAGGTTATGTAGAGAGTGAAGATGGAATACTTTGTCTCTTTGAACCCTAGGTTTCTTAACTCATGAGACAATTAGGGTTTATGAGAATAGAAGTGGACTTGAGAAATGAGAGTGAGATTGTGAGCACTTAAGAATAGCTTGGCTGCCCCAAGATAATATTAAAGCAATAAAATATATTTTGGAGATAAATATCTCACCACAAAATATCTCACAAGCTTCAAAAATATCTATTTTGTCAAGTGAGTGAGTCATCTAGTAGCCATGCTAGATTCAATACTTAAAATCCACCTCATTTCTCCACCCATAATGTTTAATCCAAAAAAGAATCCAAACCCTAATAGGTGTCCACTTCTAGAAGCTTTTCCGAACGAATTACAAGAATTCCCCTCATCCATATATACATACCCGCATCCGCATTCCGAAGAATATGAATACAAAGAGACGAAACAATCCATCAGTACAATACTAGGATCCGGCTTAAACTAAAGCCCACTAGTATCATCCGCCCGAACATCAAATGCACATAAGTGCACGTAAGTGTTCGAAGCCCTATCGTAAAACCATACGACCTCTACATCTTTCGCCCAATGCAGGGAAACCCTCTGTGTGGGACTCTAAAGACTCGACAGTACGCTGGCAGTGGATTTAACCACAAGCCGCAAGCAGTACTAACTGCACATAACGGCTACCTAGGTATCTGTCGATAAGAAAGCCGATGAGCAAACTCATCTGAACTCCTACTTAGCCTGCATGTAACAATCTCCGTACAGTTTGGTCTGTTCGTCTAAGAGTATCGCATATCGGGCTTAGGGGGCGGTAATCGTCAGACCCCTAATAGCGCAATAAGTCATGCCAGAGTGTAGCCCAAAACACCCTGAGAATCTACTGGAATACTTACCAGTAAATCTCGCTTACCCTGGCTAGGGACTTTGTGTAATGGCTCTCCAAACACAGCGCGATATCAACCCCCAATACCGGGAGAGACGAATCCTATCTAATCGCCACTTCCTCTAAGTGCTTCGAGACTGCACCCAACTACTACCTGTTTGCACGACTCTTTTGAGCTGTGGTAAGGTAGTAATCGAAGTACAGTGGGAACACACTCGAGGTGAAGTAGCAGTGTCAAGTCGACGGACTAAGCTGTACTCATGTCACCTAGGAACTGATACCCGACGATAGATATAATACCTACCAACAGTTCCTGACGAGTCATGTCCAGTGTACTCATAACCTAATGAGCACCTGCATACTATCTCCAGTACGACGTACTAATGGCTGTGGGACAGACCATCTCCCCTGCTGGGATGAGAAGCGTATACACTAGTCTATTTCGGAGTATCGATGCCCCGTCTCGATAATCCTACGACTAGGGACCTGTATAAGGATATGCTTGTAGATTACCCATCCCCCACTAGTGTGACTGTCATCATAACGCTGGTAATCAAGCAATCATCCTAAGGGCTCTACTAATATGTATAAGCGATATGCTAAAAGAAACACATGGACATATTGAATTAGAAACAAACCAAGTAGCATACTACCATTTTGAGCAAGACTGTCAATACAACTGTGAATATCCCAAGCTTCTATTAAGTAAAATACATACCAGTATGATACAATAATGGCCTCTAGGGCATACATGACTAACACATTGTTCCAGTAATGAAGAAAAATGGGACGGTGTGCATCTACGTAGACTTTCGGGACCTCAACAAAACTTGCCCAAAGGATGACTTCCCAGTACCAGTTACCGAGCTGATGATAGATAACACGTATACCTATGAGGTCTTCTCCTTTATGGATAGATCTTCAGGTACAATCAAATAAAAATGTATCATGAAGACCAAAAGCATACTGCCTTCCGGACTCCGCTAAGCATATTATGCTACAAGGTAATGCCTTTTGGTTCGAAGAATGCTGGCGCTACCTACCAGAGGGCCATGACGAAGATCTTCGATGACCTCATACATGAGATTGTCGAATGCTATATTGACGACCTTGTGGTAAAAATAAAATCGTATGAGGAACACTGGAAACATTTGCACATAGTGTTCCAACGTCTTCGAAACACAATCTTAAGATGAATCCTTTAAAATGTGTGTTTGGAGTCTCTTCGGGCAAATTCCAAGGATTCATCATACGACACCGAGGTAACAAAATAGACCCATCAAAGATCAAAGCGATCATGGAAATTCCCACGCTGAGAACTCTCAAACAACTGCGGTCTCTCCAAGGAAAGCTCGCGTATATCCGGCGGTTCATAGCCAACCTCTCCGGAAAATGTCGTCCCTACAGTCATCTAATGAAGAAAGGAACCCCGTTCGTCTGGGATCATAAGTGCCAAAATGCACTGGACGAAATCAATCAATACTTGCAAAATCCGTCGGTATTGACTGCTCCGGTTAAGGGAAAACCCTTTATCCTATGTACAACAGCCCTTGAGGGTTCTCTAGGCGTGCTATAGGCACAAGAGAACGATCAGGGAAAGGAGAGAGCTCTGTACTGTTTGAGTCGAGTTCTCCCGAGGGGAAAAAACAACTACCCCCATCGAAAAGCATTGCTTGGCACTGATCTTCACGATAATGAAGCTCAGACATTACGTCTTGGCACATGAGGTCCATCTCATATCAAAGGTGGATCCTCTAAAATATTTGATGTCAAGGGTCATACTATAAGGAAGGCTTGCCAAATGGGCCCTCCTTTTGATGGAGTTCTCGATAACGTATCAACCCCTTAATGCAGTGAAAGGCCAGGCCATCGCCGACTTTCTCGCTGAGCATCCCATACCAGTCGATTCTCCCTTAAATTGTGAATTGCCATACGAACACGCGTTCGACATAGTCGAATGGGAGAAGGAGGAAAATAATGTTCAATAGGAACTCTACTTCGATAGAGCATCTTCCATGAAGAAGCGGAAGCATAACACCCCTATCATCAAAGCCGGGATGGGCTTCATCTTCGTGACTCCGCAAGGAGGGATAATGCGTTTCGCCCTTTCCTTAACGGAACCAAGAACAAACAACGAGGTTGAATATGAAGCTTTGATAGAAGGTCTTGAGATCGCTGTCGATATGGGAATCGAAAACCTCCTTATATATGGAGACTCCCAGCAGGTCGTTAGCCAAGTAAATGGCGACTATCAGACGTGCAAACCAGAGTTGATAAAATATGGTAGGAGAGTGCAGCAACTGCTGACACAAATCCCCTACTACATCTTGGAAAGCATAACATGTGTAGAAAATAGCAAGGTGGATGCATTAGCCAAGCTTGCTAAGGAGCTGGCTGACAAAAACCTCGATGACGTAAGGATCTTTGTACAAAGCCGTCGGGTTCTCGTGCCAGCAGAAATATCTTCAGTGGATTCAATGGAGCTATCCGAAGGGAATGAAACGACCAAACAAACGGTCCTCCGAATAGAAGACGAAGAAAAGGTCAAGAATTGGAGGAAAGTCTTCATAGACGACTTCAAATCCCATCGAACACCCGAAAACGTGTCGTCAAGACATCAGCTCATGAAACGGGCTCTGTCTTTCGCCTTCATCAATAATACTCTATACAAGAGGTCACTTGACTGTCTGTGGCTAAGGTACTTGGGGCCAGAAGAAGCAAAGAGGGTCGTCCAAGAAACTCATGATGGACTCTGCGGTTCTCATCAAGTCGGGCAAAAGATGATGCTGAAGATCAAAAGAATGGGTTATTATTGGCCCACAATGATTTAGGACTGTCTCGAATATGTGAAGTAGTGTCACTCGTGCCAGATTCACGGGGACTTCATTCACCAACATCCAAATCCGTTACACCCAATGGTAGCTAGCTGGCTGTTCGAAATATGAGGAACCGATATAATTGGCCCCATTGAACCAGCGCCATCCAAAGGACACCGATTTATAATGGCAACGACCGACTACTTTTCTAAGTTGGCGGAAGCAGTACCACTAAGGGAGGTGAAGATGGAGAATATTCTCCATTTCTTCAAGACACATGTCATCTACTGGTTCAGTACTCCGCGACGGATAATCTCGGATAATGGGCCAGCCTACAGGAGCTATAAAATCAACCGCATAGCAGAACAGCACAAAATAGATTGGAGATACTCTTCCGTCTATAATCTTCGAGCTAATAGTTTAGCTGAAGCTTTCAATAAGACCTTGACCAAGATTATAAAGAAAACGGTGTCCAGAACCAAAAAGGACTGGCACGAGAGATTGCATGAAGCTCTCTGGGCGTACCGAACGACGTTCAAAACGGTTATGAATACAACACCATACGCGTTGGTATTCGGCACTGAAGCGGTCCTTCTTTTGGAAATAGAACTCCCTTCTCTCCGAGTAGCGGTTCGATACGAGCTAACATATGACGAAAACGCCCATCTTTGGCTTGAGGAGCTCGACGCCCTCGATGGAACTCGCCTCATGGCGCAGCAAAATCTAGAAGCTTACAAGGCAAGGATGACGCGCTCATAAAAAAATTGACTAGGCCGAGAACATTCCGCAAAGGCGAACTCGTGTTATTCGTCAAAAGACCTATGATCCCCGATTGTGCAAAACAGGGGAAATTCGAGCTGAACTATGAAGGTCCATACATCATAGACAAGGTCTACCAAAGTGGGGCCTATTTGCTCATGGATATGCATGGCGAAAGACCTTTCCGGCCAATAAACGGCCGATTCCTCAAGAAATAGCACGCTTGACGAGTCACGATTTAGGTCAATGATGGATGACGACACTCGTGTCCGCTTGCTGTCTTCTTGGGTCAAAACTCTAAGTGGTATCCGGAAAAACTTTGCCTCAAACATGGCGACAACAGACCGTAATGTCCTTAAACTAAAGCTTCACCTCAAAAATGGTGATAATGGACCGAGATGTCTGATTGATGTGAAAAAGTGTGTAGTAGTTAACCGCAATCAATAACGGTGTCGCATGTAGCTAGACCGAGATGAGTACGGGTCGTCCTCAGGGAAACGTTGAATCTTTTACTCTTACTTTAGATGTGTTGAAAAAGAGAGGAGGGATAAAGAATTTTGTGGAATGGTTTCTAGATCTGCGTTAAGCAAGAATGCAAAATATATAGATCTAGATTATTTTAGGGATGTAGTTAATATAATAAGAGGGCTTGTAGGGTTCGTTAGGATTTAGTAGTTATGGATGGTTAATTAATGATTACTCTTTTTATACTTTAATAGATTTAAAACTAGAACGACAGAGATGCATGTAGATTAGGGTTTCTGGAGGGAAAGGGGTTCCCACTCTTAACCCCTATCTCGACATGGAACTCCGTTCATATCTTGCCTTTACCAAAACAATCATTAATCTAATCTCTAATCGCGGTCGAGACTAACAATAAATTGGTAGCGCGCCCGATTAGGATGTTAATGATTCTTTTAGTAAATTTTATAAACTTTATAAGACGTAGAAAGAGTTTAAGGATTTTTATCATCCATTAATCTACCCTAATCCTATGAACCCTAACAAGCGGAGAATTACTCGCGCATGTTGGGAAAAAAAGATGAAAAGATAGAGAGGGAAAACATAATGTAAAATACAAAAGAATTAAAAAAAATAACTACCTTTATTAATCAACTTGAACAATCTACACTTTATTCCTTAGAAAATGATTACAAAAACTTGGTTTTCTTCTCGAACTCTTCCGAAGGAGGTACATGAACAGTTGATGATCAGCCTGGATGCGTGAGCCGTCTTGGACTTCGTGATCTCTTCGGCTTGATGCCTTCTAACTTTAGCCCTTGGTCCTTTATATAGCCCTCAAAGAAGAAAAACTAGTTACCATATATGGTGACTTCCTAATATGGTGACTTTCCATATTTGGATTCTGAGTCCCTGTCAGTATTGATTTTATGATTTTGGCAGATTTTTGATCCTGACATCTTGAACATCTTGATCTCTAGACCTGAGCTAAATCTTGCACAATATCTCTATGAATAATTTTAGTACTATTTATTAAATTAGAGAGAGTATCTTAATCACTATATATGGTAATAAATCTTTAAAAAACATGATTAAGAATATTTGATATGCTATGCATCTTTTAGTTACTAAAATATTATGGATATATTTTGAAATATTATTCTAACCATTTGTATGATATTATATCTTTTAAGAATTGTGATTAGAATATTTGATATGATATGCATATTTTCAATTACCAAAATATTATATAAATATAAAATGCATATATTTTCCTTCATAATATTAATTATAATATATAAACATATGGCAAATAGTATTTTGCAGATAAATCCAAATATGTTTAATATTTATAATAAACACCTTTTATTATTTAAGAAATGTAAGGAAAATACTTATACCAAAGTGAAATATTTTTAACTGAACAAATACCCCCAAACTTAACTTTGATCGTCCTAAGCAAACTAGTTATTCAAGAGAAAAAGAAAAAGAAAAACCTAAATAGCACACTTTCGTAGGCAAACACGATTGCACTGAGCACGTGCAACAAGCCATTAAACCTCTAGGTGTCCCTAGTAGGAGGAGTGTTGTCTCCTGAGGGTTTTCAGCGGATTACACCCACAAAATCCTATAATAAAAGAAAGATGGTGAAATTTACATATAAAGATAAGAACCATAAAAGAAAGACTTTGAAAATAAGAGTTTCCAACTATACTAGCTTTTCAGTTGTCATGAGCCGTATCTTAATAGTCATGAAAAAATGTTAGAAATCACATCACCCCTCAATAAAACATCGTCTTTATTCTTCATTCCTACCTTTCATCCAAACATTGATCATATAACCCTACGTGTGTGTAATGGACATCCCTACACTCGGAGAATTCAATTCAAGATATCATACTCTTGTCCATCTACCTCAGTACTTTTTAACTTGATGAATATTTAGATTTGCTCACACATTTTCATGCGACCGTTAATACTTCTTGAGGTACTAACCGACCGATTACTCATGTGCTTGCTGATTAGGTGATAGTATTTTCCTCGTCTTGCATCACCTAAGGCTTAGCAGTGACTCCCAGACCAATTGGCCTTAGGGCACTAGGTGAAGAGGCACCCTTGCTATATTTTTTTTATTGCTGCCTTGGCGATAACAAAACCAGTGTTTATTTTTCTTTTCACCATTTTTATATTTTCTTCATTTTTTTATTTCCTTCATGCTTTGGCTTTTAGACAAGAGCATTTCAAGGTATCCTCTACTATCCCAAGTTTCAAGACGTGTGTAAGTGCATATAGTAGGGTATCTACATTCAAATGTTTGGCTTCCAGAATAGAAACTATTTTTCAGACTTATTTTTATCCTCAGATTAGTGACTTCCTTTATCTTACTAAACCTTGGGACAACAGCTCATAACTACTTATTACCAGTTCGTTTAAGAAAACTTCTAATTTTCTTGGTTTTCTTAAACTATTCCTATCTTTTGGATGTAATTTTTCACTTTCTACTCTTTTGTTATAAAAGAAATTTTTTTAAAATTTTTGAAAACGTTGTGCTTATGCAAAATATGATGCAAATTGATGTGTAAACAAGCACAAACCTCCCCCAAACCTGTTTACAGCAGTGTCCTCACTGATGTCATCCGTTAAGCTCTAAAACCTGTAGACTTAGGAGGGAATTATTAATGGGGGCAAGAATATATGAAAGTGAAAATCCTCCCCCAAACTTATTTTTGGCTCACAATTTTGTAAAAATCATTTTCTTTCAAGAGCCAAAATATACCACCCCCCAAACTTGAGTTAAACTATGTTAATCTTTTAAAATCACACGAGGGGGTCAAGATTATTGGTCAATGCCAAGCCTTGCAAAGACCGAAGGTCAACACCAACCATTCAAAAATTTTATCGATGAAACACCAAGGTTGGTGGAAGAACATATCACCTTTCGACGTGAAGTAGTGGGGAGGTGATAAGAGGTGTAATGGAAAAGGATTGCGTCTCAATTTGGAGAGATGACACGGTGATAGTGATGATGGATTACTCGCATTATCATGATTGTCCAGAAGAAGGGGTGGAGGTTCAATTTGTTTGTCTTGGAGTTGATTCATCTCAACACCCGTGTCTTGTAAAAATGCGAGTTCATCAGCCAAAATTTCCTCAAAGCTTTCGTCGATACCCCGAAGAATAATGTTATCAGTAAAAATAGGGTGATCGTCAGACTCTATAAAAAGTTCCACATCAGCGTTAGATGTTGACCCGGACAACTCGGTGGAAGAGTACATGGTTGGGTCAAACAACAACATATGAAAAGAGCCAGTATCATGAGCTTGATCAAATTCGCTGCTGTCGACATCCATTAATTCGACAGAACACACATGAGCATAGGGTTCGGAGGGTTCACTTCCCAACTTGTATATGTTAAGCTCAATTGACTTCTTTCCAAAGGATAGGGTCATAGAGCCGTTTCTACAATTGATTACTGCGTTGGAAGTGGCCAAAAAGGGTCGACCGAGTATCACGGGGATTTGATTGCGTGGGTTTGCCACAGGTTGTGTATCTATAACGATAAAGTCCACAGGGAATATGAATTCCCCAACTTTGATTAACACATCCTCTAGCTCACCCCTTGGTTGGGTGATAGATCGATCGACCATCTGAAGAGTGCAATGCGTAGGTTTTAACTCTCCGATCCCTAATTGCTCATAAACAGAATACGGAAGCAAGTTAACACTAGCACCTAGATAGTGTAGAGCACAATTGATATTTTTACCCCCAATGGAAATAGAAATTGTAGGACTTCCGGGGTCCTTTCGTTTCTTGGGTAGTTGTTGTGTAAAAGCAGTGCTCACATTACTCGCAAGGAAAACTTTTTTAGGTAGTTGAACTTTTCTCTTCCTAGTGCACAAGTCCTTTAGGATTTTCGCATATGACGGAACTTGTTGAATAGCATCTAGGAGAGGAATGTTTATGTTAACTTGCTTAAAAATTTCCACAATCTTCTCAATTTGTGGACTTGGTCTGTTGCCCCTTAACTTGTTTGGATAAGGTGATTTATCAATAAGGGTTTGGTCCAACATTGGAGAAGTTTGTGGGGATGGAATGGATCCCAGAATTGGAGTAGGGATCATTTTAGGTAGATTCGAGGAAATTGGCGAAGGGTTCGAGCCTTGAGGAAAACGGAGAATAGGCTCGGATGAAGGTGGGAGACTAGACGAATTAGGGGAAGAAGTAGAAGCTGGGGTATCATTGGTGTCACTAACATCATCATATTACTCACCCACTCGGTTATTCAGCACTTTTCCCGATCTCAACGTAGTAACGGCACTCACATTATAACTTTGTGAGTGGCCAGGATTAGGTATGGGTTGAGATAGGAGTTTCCCTTTTTCTCTCGCACTCATTGCGGCATTCAACTGTGCAAGTTGGTTTTCTGTTGATTTAATACTCTCGCCGTGGGAGGCGGAGTCTTTCTGTATGGTATCAATAGAAGACTTCATCTCAGCCGACAATTGCATGGAATGTTTCATGAACATATCCAAAGTTTGTGCGAGTGAAGAGTTGTCAGCACCGGCCGCTTGTGGTGTAGAAGTGTTGGCCGGATTTTGAAAATTTTGTGACTGAAAGGGGAGCTAACTTTGTGGTTGTGGTTGCTGTAGAGGAGGTCTTTGATAATTGCTTTGTTGGTTTTGGTTCCAAGCAAAGTTAGAATGATTCCTCCATCCTTGATTGTATGTGGAAGAATAAGGGTCGTTTCTAGGTCGCTGCTGAAAAGCAGCATTAGTTTGAAATGATGCATTCATAGGACATTCTTCCGTTAAGTGTGAAGGATCTGAACAGCAACCACAAACGGTCTTGGGAAGCGTGACCTGATTTAGGGAGACTGATGAAAGTTTGTTCTCAATAGCATCGAGTTTCTTTTGCATCGCTGCCATTTCGTCTTTCACTGCGATGGAAACATCGAGCTGGTGAATACCTCCCCTAGATGAAGGTGGTCTTACGCTTTCCCACTGCAAAGTGTTTTCAGCGAGGTCTTCCAGATACTTCCAAGCTTTACCGTCATCTTTAGACATGAAATTGCATTGACACATTGTTTCAAGCATATGCTTTGTCGCTGGATTAATGCCCTCATATATAATTCGACATAAATCCCATTTTTGTATTCCATGATGAGGACATTGGACAAGCAGATCCTTTAAACGTTCAAAGCACTTCCAAAATGGTTCATTGGGAAGCTGGGTGAACTGGTTGATCTCGCTCCTAATATGGGCAGTCTTGTGGTTTGGGTAAAACTTCTTAAGAAATGCTATGAAAAATTCATCCCAATTAGTGATAGAGTGTGTGGCAGTATTATAAAGTCATTTTTCTGCCAAATCGCACAGTGTGAATGGGAGAAGACGCAAGCGCATAGCATCGACAGTCAATTGTGAAGTACCCATCATTGCGCATACGTTTTCGAATTTGGTGATGAAAACGTACGCGTCTTCCGACTCCAGCCCGTGAAATTTGGGCGGCAGATTGATGTAGTGTGGTTTAATTTAGAAATTATCCCCGTTAGCTGGTGGAAGAGATAGACAAGTGGGAAGAGGACCACGGATATGATAGCATCTCTCTTGGAGAGAGATGCATGGTGGATTCTGCGCACCTATGGGCGGTGGCAGCGTGGTGTTATATTCTGATGGAGTGCCGTCCATCTCAGTCGTGGTGTGTGGTAGGGGAAAAGAGGATGAAGAAGTACCGACTTCGGCGTCGATAGCAGGAACGCGGACAAGATGGGTATTAGGATCCCTTGTCCAGCCGAGCATGTACTAAGCGGGTTTAGTGCAAGTGGCAGCGTGTGTGTTATTTAAAATTGGTTTGTTTTGAAAAAAGTGGGACTCAAGACAAATCACTCTAAAATACACAAGCAACCCTAGAACTAAGGTCACCTAGATCCAGTCTCTAGACCACTCCTAGACTTCCAAAGGACAAGCCGCAGGATCAATCCTCTACCGCCTCTGTACTACCCTTGTAGCCAGGTAAGTGCCAGGTAAGTGGGAAGGAACCACAGTAGTGGGCCTAATTAAAAACCACTAGCCTTTGACACACTTTCCTAGGCACTACAAAAGTAATGCGGATAAGCGATAGATTACCCACGACCTTCCTCTATCCTTATTGAGCACGACAGTCCTTAGAGTCTGGTCTAGATATTTTTTAAATTAATGAAGGGTTGATCTAGATGCTCGGTTTATGATTTGTGGGGCTTAGGAAGGGTGATGAAATCCCCACCTAATCTTGATTTGGTCTTTGCCCCTTAAAGTCCGTATTAAAATATGCAAAACAAAACCAATCACAAAACTTTTGCAAAAAGATTTTTGAGCGGCGCTATTTTGCAAAGAATCCTGCAGAAAATAGATTTTATTGGATTTGAAAGGAGAGAGGGGGAGTTGAGAAAGATACCAGAGAAGTTTGGAACCCTAGATCTCCTGTTTCCTCAAGACCGTGACTCCAGATCTCCTTGCAAAATTCACGCACAAATCGTTAAATATGCAATTTGCAATTTTGTGTTAATTATGATATGGATCAAATAAGAATTCAACACAAATAGTAAGAATAAAAAAATTAGGCACGTTTCCCCGGCAACGGCGCCATTTGATTGATGTGAAAAAGTGTGTAGTAGTTAACCGCAATCAATAATGGTGTTGGGTGTAGCTAAACCGAGATGGGTACGGGTCGTCCTCTGGGAAACGTTGAATCTTTTACTCTTACTTTAGATGTGTTGAAAAAGAGAGGAGGGATAATGAATTTTGTGGAATGGTTTCTAGATCAACGTTAAGCAAGAATGCAAAATATATAGATATAGATTATTTTAGGGATGTAGTTAATATAATAAGGGGGCTTGTAGGGTTCGTTTGGATTTAGTAGTTATGGATAGTTAATTAAAGATTACTCTTTTTATCCTTTAATAGATTTAAAACTAGAATGACAGAGATGCATGTAGATTAGGCTTTCTGGAGGAAAAGGGGTTCCCACTCTTAACCCCTATCTCGACATGGAACTCCGTTCATATCTAGCCTTTACCAAAACAATCATTAATCTAATCTCTAATCGCGGTCGAGACTAACAATAAATTGGTAGCGCGCCCAATTAGGATGTTAATGATTCTTTTAGTAAAGTTTATAAACTTTATAGGACGTAAAAAGAGTTTAAGGATTTTTATCATCCACTAATCTACCCTAATCCTATGAACCCTAACAAGCGGAGAATTACTTGCGCATGTTGGGAAAAGAAGATGAAAAGATAGAGAGGGAAAACATAATGTAAAATACAAAAGAATTAAAAAAAATAACTACCTTTATTAATCAACTTGAACAATCTACACTTTATTCCTTAGAAAATGATTACAAAAACTTGGTTTGCTTCTCGAACTCTTCCGAAGGAGGTACATGAACAGTTGATGATCAGCCTGGATGCGTGAGCCGTCTTGGACTTCGTGATCTCTTCGGCTTGATGCCTTCTAACTTTAGCCCTTGGTCCTTTATATAGCCCTCAAAGAAGAAAAACTAGTTACCATATATGGTGACTTCCTAATATGGCGACTTTCCATATTTCGATTCTGAGTCCCTGTCAGTATTGATTTTATGATTTTGGCAGATTTTTGATCCTGACATCTTGAACATCTTGATCTCTAGACCTGAGCTAAATCTTGCACAATATCTCTATGAATAATGTTAGTACTATTTATTAAATTAGAGAGAGTATCTTAATCACTATATATGGTAATAAATCTTTAAAAAACATGATTAAGAATATTTGATATGCTGTGCATCTTTTAATTACTAAAATATTATGCATATATTTTGAAATATTATTCTAACCATTTTTATGATATTATATCTTTTAAGAATTGTGATTAGAATATTTGATATGATATGCATATTTTCAATTACCAAAATATTATATAAATATAAAATGCCTATATTTTCCTTCATAATATTAATTATAATATATAAACATATGGAAAATATTATTTTGCAGATAAATCCAAATATGTTTAATATTTATAATAAACACCTTTTATTATTTAAGAAATGTAAGGAAAATACTTATACCAAAGTGCAATATTTTCAACTGAACAATGTCCCTAAACTAAAAATGGACCGAGATGTCCCTAAACTAACAATGGACCGGAACGTCCCTAAACAAGTGTGTCGCCCCAGATATGATGATACAATCTCTTGAGATCCATATTGCAATCAAAGTCTTGATAGTAAAGATCTCAACTCAAGTTCTACCGACTGCACAGCTACTTCAACGACAAAGCCACCCCTAAACCCCACCGGCAAAAAAAAGGTATGTCCACAAGCAAAATGGGCACGGATGAAAACCCGAAAGGGCGTTGTGAGTAAAAATGGCAGGGCTACCAGCGAGCTTGTGAAAAACCGAAAGGGCGCAATCTCGGATAAAAAAAATGATATGTCCACAAGCAAAATGGGTACGGATGAAAACCCGAAAGGGCGCCGTGAGTAAAAACAGCAGGGCTACTGGCGAGCTTATGAAAACCTGAAAGGGCGCAATCTCGTTGTTAAAAAAACGTTACGTCCACAAGAAAAATGTGTATAGATGAAAACCCGAAAGGGCACCGTGAGTAAAAACAGCAGGGCTACCGGAGAGCTTGTGAAAACCCGAAAGGGCGCAATCTCCTAAAATTTTCACTTACGAGATCCTCTCGACTTGTAAGTAGAACTCCCCCTATAAGACCCTCACGGCTCATAGAATTTAAAAGTATTAAGTTACAGGAATCCAAACATCTTCTTAAGCCTTCATATTCCCCAAGTTGCCCTACAGGCGGTCCAATATTGGCCCTTGTATACAATCCACGGGCACAAATAAACAATTTCCATACCAAGTTCCACCAATGATGAGAAATGTCCTCATGTGGTGAACGACACTTGTAAGTTTTCTCGACTTATAAGGAGAAAATATTCTTATGAGATCCTTACGACTTATAAGAGAACACACTTAGGAATCCCCACGACTCCTAAGGAGAAAATACGCCTATGAGATCTTCACGACTCGTAGGGAGAAATAAATTTATGAAACCCTTATGGCTCATAAAATCTGAAAGTCTTAGTCAACAGGATCCTAACATTGTTTACTAAGCCATCTTTGTTCACGTCAACAAAGGCAAATGATGATTCGCTCCTGACAATATCCCAGTTGCAGCGATACTGATGCCTAAATCGGTGTCAAACTCCAAGTCCTTTCAAGGAAAATGATGATTCGCAACTGGCAATATCCCAGTTGCAGCGATGCTAATGCCTAAATCGGTGTCAAACTCTAAGTCTTTTCACGGAAAATGATGATTCGCTCCTAACAATATTCCAGTCACAGCGATGCTGATGCCAAGATTGGTATCAGATCTTAAGTTCCATACTCGCAATAAAAAATCAGCGAGCAGAATATATATGCATATGAAATAGCTGAAATGTTTGGGCAACTCACAATAAAAATCAGCGAGCAGAAAATATATGCATATGAAATAGCCGAAATGTTTGGGCAACTCGCAATAAATAATCAGCGAGCAAAAAAAATATGCATATGAAATAGCCGAAATGTTTGGGCAACTCGCAATAAAAAATCAGCGAGCAAACAAAATATGCATATGAAATAGCCGAAATGTTTGGGCGACTCACAATAAAATATCAGCGAGCAAAAAAAATATGCATATGATATAGCCGAAATGTTTAGGCAACTCGCAATAAAAAGCAGCGAGTAAAAATATAAAAATAGCCAAAATGATTGGGCACCGCCATAAATAGCCTAAATGATTGGGCAATCGTGATTTTTGCGATATGAAAAGCTGAAAGGATAGAGCATCGCGGAAATAAAAAATAAAATAAAATTTCCTCTACCCTGGAGGAGAGTCTACACCGATCCCTGTATACAATCTATGGGCACAAATGAGAAAGGGAACCATAATTTCCCACCAAGCTCCATCAAAAGGAGAACCAGATCTCGACAGCGACAACCACAGCTTGGAAATCAGTTTGGCATTCCCTCTCACTCCAGCAGGATGCAGATGCGACGTCCACAAAGACTCTATGGTCAAAAAAACGAAGTCGTGGCAAAATTCCTAGCTCCAAATCTTGACGGTTCACAAAACAATCTAAAAACTACCTCAACATTCGTCTCGCTACAGCAGACGCAATGTCAACAACGGCGTTCCCTCTCACTCCAGCAGGACGCAGACACGATGTCAACAAAAGACCCCAGGGTCGAAACAAAATGGAGCCATGGCAAAATTCCTAGCTCCAAGTCTTGATGGTTCACAAAACAACCTAAAGACTACCTCAACTTTCGTCTCGTTACAGCAGACGCAATGTCAACAACGGCGTTCCCTCTCACTCTAACAGGATGCAGACGCGACGTCAACAAAAGACCCCAAGGTCGAAACAAAACGGAGCCATGGAAAAATTCCTAGCTCCAAGTCTTGACGGTTCATAAAATAACCTAAAATCTACCCTAACATTCGTCTCATTATAGAAGACGTAATGCCAACAACGGCGTTCCCTCTCACTCCAGCAGGATGCAGACGCGATGTCAACAAAAGACCCCAGGGTCGAAACTGTTGGATATAGTGCCATCAAAGTCAATTATTGGATCGCAGGCACGTGATTGCAATGATTGAGGGTGGACCTATGCCGGTAGGACAGTCTTACTCAAGATGATAGTATGCTATCTGTTTTATCTTTATCATCGTGTACAGCTTCAGGTGATATTACAGATCACTAGTACGCGTTGATAGAGCCCTTAGGATTCTTGCTCGACTACCAGCAGTATGATGGCGATCATATACGTGAGAGTTGGGTAGTCTATAAGCACATCCTTAAAGTGGTCCCTAGTCGTGGGAGTTTCGAGACTGGGCATCGATACTCCATTAGTTGACTAGTGTATACAGTCGAGACCCTGATGAGGGGCGGTGGCCGGTCTCACAAGCCATTGGTGTTAGTTGGATCACCTAAGATGTATACAGGTGCTCATTGGGTTATGAGTACACCGGACAGGACTCGCCGGGAACATGCTAGTTGGTATTACACCTGACGTCAGATAGCAGTTCCCTGGTGACATGTGTACAGGTTAGTTCATCGACCTGAGATCGTCATTTGTCTCGTGTGAGTTCCCACTGTGCTTTGATTACTACCCTACCACGGCTCAAAGGAGTCATGCAAACAGGTTTTAGTCGGGTACAGTCCCGAGCCACATGGAGGCAGTGAGCGGATCGGCAGGGGTTTCGTCTCTCCCGGTATTGGGGGTGAGATCGCGCTGATTCTAGGAGAGCCATTACACGAAGTCCTTGGCCAAGGCAGGAGATTTACTGATAGATATTCCAGTAGTATCTCAAGGTGTTCTGGGCTACACTCCGACACGACTTGTACCGCTTTTAGGGGTCCGAATTTTACCAACCCCCTAGGCCCGACATGCGATACTCATCGACGAACGGATCGGACTGTACGGATATTGTCACTGACAGGCTCAGTAGGGTGTCAGGATGAGTTCGCTCATCGACCTCCCTTTTGGTCAATACCTGATAGCCCGTTACGTACAGCTAGTATCACTGACGTGCTAGTAGTTAAATCCACAGCCAAAGTATTGACGATTCTTTAGAGTCCCCCACAGATAGTTTCTCAAGTTTCGGGCAAAACGTTGTAGAGGCCGTATGGTATTATGGCAGGGTTCGATCATGTATGTGCAGTCGTGCACGTATCATAATCGGACGGATCATACTAGTGGGTTTTGGTTTAAGACGGATCCTAGTATTAGATTTGTTGGATTACTTTAGTCTCATCGCATTTGCATTCAGTCGGAATGCGGATGCAGGTATGTATATTTAGGTGAGGGGTATTCTTGTGATCCGTCACGAGTTAACTTTAGATGATGCCGTTCTTTTTATTTGGACAAAACATTTAGGTTAATGTTTACAAATGGTGGAAATTATGAGTGGATTTCATGATGAGATGCATTTAATGTGACATGGACATGTTTAGTGACTCATGGTCTCTTTATTTGTGTTAATGTCACATTAGGATTTGTTTATTATGTTGAATTGATGGATGGAGAGAGAGAGGGCAGCCATAGGCTTGGGGTTGGCTCTTGGTTTTTCATTCTTGTGCTCACAACAATAATTTAACACATTAACACAAAAGGATCCTCTCTTTTCTTTTTTCTTCTTGCTCACAAGTTCCACCATTGGCATCATCTTCTACCTCCACTCTAACCATCTCATGTGTTGAGAATCCTAGAGTGTCAAGAGACAAAATTATCACACACATTCTCTACTTCACCTTGGACACGTCGGCTAGCAAACTTCGTGTCCGAGTTGCTTCGGTTCGAAGCGGGAGCCCGTAAAAGGATTCATGGATTTGGTGCCCTTTCCGACGAGGAGATTGGAGATCGAGCGAGATCGGAGATGCCACAAAGAGCTAAAGATGGTGGCTAAAGACCGAAGGACATAGATCGATCGGTATATCCTTTCTAACCTTCTTGTAGATTACTAGTTTAATGTTAATGGTTCGATCCAGGTAAAAGTCTGCGTTAGCGCCAGTTTCAAGTTTATGAATAATTTTTGTTTCCGCATTTTGGCCTCGGATCGACGGCCGGGGCGCTACCGTAGACTTACAGAAACAAAATGGAGCCATGGAAAAATTCTTAGCTCTAAATATTAACGGTTCACAAAACAACCTAAAGACTATCCCGACATTCTTCTCGTTACAGCAGACGCAATGTCTACGAAGGCTCAAAAATAGCCAAATCAAAAGGAAGCGAAGGCAAAATTCCTAGCTTCGGGATCTTAACGGTAACTCAAAGAAAACCCGAAAGACTATCGGAGATAATCCCACACCAGTGCGGAGTGGTCATGACTCATCGGGGCTCCCAAACTGAGCCTAAGCTGAAGTAAAAAGCGGCATGGCAAAATTCCTAACGCTTGCTGTTCCGATGGTAAAACTGCCTAAGAAGATTACTTGAAGACGTCTTTTCCAGCCCCCGAAGGGATTAGAGACACGCAGTTGTGGGGCTACTCGGACAGCAGCGTAAAGTCTGCATACCGGGGAATGCATCAGCCAACGCAACGGTACCACGGACTAAAACCCTAGTACCACAAAGCCTAACGGACCTCTGTCGCAAAGAGCAGGGGTTATCTATGACATTAGGAGAAGTCTGCCTATAAACCCAAGAGAGGTAAACTGAATAAACTCTGAAATAGGTCCATAAACTAGAGACTCCGGAATGAGTGAATAAACTACAAACTCGGAAATGAGTCCATAAACTAGAGACTCTGAAATGAGTGAATAAACTACAAACTCTGAATTGATTATATAAACTACTTTACACCAAGACAAGATATCGACAGAAAGAGAAGTGCCTGTATGAAATGAAATATATCTTTTATTCATGAATCAAAATGAATACAAGACACTCTTATTTATGAATCAAAATGAATACAAGTTAAAAAAAAGAGGGAGAATATACAACGACAAAATTGTCTAAGCCGGCGGATGGTTCAATAAGCCAGCAAGTTCGTCGTTTTTCCGCTGGACTTCTGCTTTGAGCTCTATTAGTGCCGTAAGACGAGTCCCTGCCTGTGCCTGTTGATTCCGGTATGAAGTGAACTGACTTTCAAGATCTTTCTTGACGACTTTGTGGGCTTCAACTATCTCATGGGTAAAAATAACGGCTTTATCGAGAGCCACCACTTCTGTGATGGCCACTTGAAGCACCCGCCAAATTTCATATGCACGGGTGGTCTTGGCAGTGAGCTGAGCTTAAAGTTCCCCCAAAGCTTTTGAAGCCAACTCCCTCGCCGAAAACTTCCGGTTGAGCCTCTTCTTGCATGACTGGAGATTAGCCGCACATCGTTCGAGCCATGCATGCAGGCTCGCTTTTACAGACAAGAGATCAGAGGGAAGGCGTATGCATTCAATCCCATATAGACAGGCCTCCACTCTGAGGTAATACTCAACCCAGGTGCGCACCAATGCCTCATCATGATAAGTGGCAAGAACAGATAAGGAAGCGTTGGCTTCAACAGAGAATTCTTCGGCCGCGACAGAAGTACCAGCGCGAAGATCTTCGATGAGAGCCGCCAGGAAATAAACGCACTGTTTTGCCATCCTCTCAGATACGCGTCGGGCGTAAGGACCTGGTGGCATGGGGATCCGACACTCTAATGGATTCAGGGTTGGAAAATCTGTGAAGATATATGTGTGGTCAGTTATATTTTCAAATATAAAGTAAGCAAAACGAAGCCAAAAATAAAACGGCACTTACCCACAGTCATGCACGGCGTGCTTGAGAGATCCCCAGGTCCATCAAGAATCTCGACTTCGTCGTCGGCTTCAAGAACTGTGGTTTAAAATGAAGGGCATATCAGCATCATGATAAAAATATAAAACAAAAAAGGGCAAAAGAATACCGACCTTGGCCAGAAAAGAGTACTATGCTTTGTGGAGGTATCGCTTATAGGGCCGCCATGTCAAGCAATCGCTGGAACGTTTTCCTCAGGGAAAGATCCACGATGGAAGCCGCCAGCTCCTGCAATTCTGAGGAAAGGAAAAGTTCAGATAACGGAGGGATCGTTAAACAAATTGTGTATGTATAAAAGATTACCTTCGATGCTTCGCCCTCCCTGAACTAGAGGGATGGCAGCTTATGCAGCCTCCTCTACACCTTCAAGTGCATCACTGAGGATATTTGTGAAATTTATAGCCGGCATGGCAGTCTCCAATAAAAGGACAAAAGCCACCGTGGAAGGCCCCAAGGCGGGGATAACAATTTTAGCAATCACTTCTACACCCTCCGGTGCGTCACTAGAGATATCCATGGGATCTATGGCCAGCAAGACCACCTCTGCTAGAGGAGTAGACGCTGGAGGAATAGAAGCCACCACATGGAGCTCCACAGCAAGGGTAGCAGCTTCAGTAATCTCCTCTATACCATCCGGTGCGTCACGGGAGATATTTATAGAATCCGCAGCCATGGCTCGATCTGTGCTCAAATCCACTTCTGCTGCAGAAGTCCCTGCAAAGTTTTTGCAAAGATAATGAGACATGAAAGTAATACAAATAACTCGCCAAAAGAAAAACACAAAAATACGCATACCAATACGCTAAGAAGCCTGAAGTATGGCTTTTTTGAGCCATTGTTCTTTTCTGATCAAATGCACTCGCCGGGTTTCAATCACGAGTGAATGGCTGCCCGTCTTCAGTGCAAGCTCATCTTTAGAAACAACCGAGATGGGTTGTTTGAGATCTCTTTCTTCTTCCATTAATAGAGGACCCATGTGTACCCTACATAATGATGGGTCAACGTCATAGAATACAGTGGGGGGAAGGCTTTCTTCGGGACACGCACGTTTTTAGTCTCATCTCGTGAGCGCCTTCAAACCTCGGCCAACTGTGCGGTCTCCTCGGCAGAAGAACCAGGAAAGAGAAGACCGTCGTCCGGCTCCTGCACAGATATCGGCTCATCCTGAATAAAGGGCTCGGATTCAAGCAAGGTGTCGAGTAGGCTGGTGACCGATTTCTTTCTCTTTTTAGAGCCTGTGCTAATGCTGGCGGAGGAGCGCTTCCTCCCCTTTGGTGCTTTGGCGCGGTGTTGCCCAACTTCGCCTTCGGTACCACCCTTTGGTGACACCACCATAGGTGCTTTATCAGAAACTTCCGCCCGGGCTCTAGTATGCACCGGCATACCCGCAGTGTGAGAGGCTAATTCTACTTCTGCGGCTTTAAGGATAAGCACCGAACCGCTATCCCTCAGAGGAGGGTGAACCACCGACCGCGGCCGCAATGGGGAGCTGGTAACCTGAGCCGGAACGAGAGCTCTACACTCAAAAAGCACCCGTCTCTACTCTGCAATGAAGGGGCCGACCCGATGGCGATACCAACCCTTGAAGGACCCCCACAAGCCTCGGAAGATAGTCGGGCTCCGGGATCATGAAGAGGGAGCCAGTGTTTAACCGCATGAAATGGTGAATGACATCGTGAGTAACCTCTAGGGAGAGGGCAGGCTCAACTAAAAATGCCCCGGTTGTATCCTAACTGCTGAGCGAAGCGATGCGGATTATACCGCATGAAGAGAGTAGTGTCATTCTGACGGGACACCAAATAACCCGGCCTGATTGAGTATAGATGCATAATCTCCTTAGGCTTTAATGCTGGAACCCCACCCTTCGACAAATCGAACAATTTTTTTAACGGGCCTCGCTGGAGCAGAAAGGACTTGATCGTTGAAAACCATTCCGCTTTCATTTGAGTATGGATTCAGCAGTATGCCGAGAGCCCCTAACTGGGTCGGATCGGGAGCGAAAGCATCAACCAACCTCGTGATCCGTGGGAAAGTATATGATTCATAAAAATCTGCCCGCTGGTGCGCATCAAATTCTCCTAACACATGCATCTCGATCCACGAAGTGAAATAGTAGAGGGAGAAATTCACGGTATTCGCACCCGGGTTCGAAGTATTAGCGGCAACGCTTAACCCGTGATATATATGCGACAACCTCGCAATGCCAACAGCTAATCGTACTCCTTCAACTATGCGATGAGCAGGATAAAAGACGGAGGCTCTCATAAAGCGGCGATCCATCGACATGGCAAACCAGCTGAGCCAAAGACTGATAAAGCCGACGAAGAAAGTTTCTTCGTCCATGCCAGGGGCCGCGATCGCATCAAAAGCCACGGCCGACGAGTTTGGAATATAAAACTGCGGCAGGTCTTCTTCTTTAGACGGCAGTTTCTTCAACCCGAATCCAAAAGGATCTTCAATTTTCGTGAATTTTGGAGCCTTCTTAGATAAAACATCCTCGTGGAGAAAGCAGGCAATGAAGCGTCAAAAGTGACACCTTGCCCTTCCGATGTTACGAAAAGTTTTTCAAAGATACCCAGGGCCTTGATTAGACTTGGTGCTTATGACGAACTGTGTTCTCAATCGTCAGGCCGTCAAGCATAGCGGGCACCGTAGCAAACGCGCACTCATCAGAAAGTAGCAACTCTTCGTAATGCTCTCCCATGATCAGAAACCCTGAAATTTCGCGAAACTCCTCCAGTGAGATCGAGACTTCGCGGCCCCCTAGCAAGAACATGTTTGTGGGAAAATTCCATTGGTTCAAGAAAGCCTTAACCCACAGAACGTGAGTGGCGTGATAATAGAATAATGATGTGTACACTGCTTGGTACAGCCCAACCTTCTGCAGCAGTGTGCGTTGGGCGGAGAGAATGTATTGAGCCCAGGAAAGGTAGCCGACTGGATGGTGCGGGATAACGCCTACCTTATACACCTTCCCCTAGGGTCGGGCTTTGCCCTGGCATATCCGACGCCCTAAGATATCAATAGCCATCATAGGCTGATTAGGTATCCCCGTCGTCGACGGCTCAAGTCGGCCATAGGAGTCTAATTAGTTGCCTCCACCGTATAAGCAGTCCGTGGATGTTCCATTAATGAGATTGGGCAGATGGGTTCTGTTGGCACTTCACAGGTAAAGATATGGCGGCCCCTGATGATATGACCGTACAACACCCCCCAATAAGAGAAGACTCGTACGGTCCTTGTCATGCGCCCTAATCATCGCTATAACTTCCTCGTCTGATGGTGACTACGGAAAAGCGGCTTCTGAGCGAGTGTAAGGGAAGTCAAGAAGTGAGGCCATCGTTCCTGAAATAAGAGGGGAAAGGGAAAAACCCATTCTTTAAAAAAATATATATATAATAATAAAAAATAATAATAAAATAATATAAAATAAAATAAAATAAAAACATGATGTTTGTTTCACGGGACCATTAGCTGCAAACTAATGGACCCCACAAAATCAATATGGCGGCTCACCAATGATGAGACAATATAATCATTGTGAGAATCAAAAAGAATTCTCATTAAATAGACACTGGAGTTTAAAAAACTCTGGGCATCCTTAAAGAAAAATGAGTTCGTTTAAAATACCCAACAAGGTCAAATTTGTGGAAATAAAGGTAAAACCGTATAATGGAAATATACTCAAGAACATTAGGGAATACAATTCCCAAAAGGCTTTCTTCATCTTTCAGAGCTAAACTCTGTAATGAGGCATCAAATTGTTGGATATAGTGCCCTCAAGTCAATTATTGAATCGCAGGCACGCGATTGTGATGATTGAGAGAGGATCTATACTGGTAGAACAGTCTTACTCGAGATGATAGTATGCTATCTAGTTTGTCTTTATCATCATGTGCATGCTTTAGGTGGTATTACAGATCACTATCACATGTTGATAGAGCCCATAGGATTCTTGCTTGACTACCAGAATTATGATGGCGATCATATACGTGAGAGCTAGATGGTCTATAAGCACATCCTTAAATGTCCTTAGTCTTGGGAGTTTCGAGACTGGGCATCGATACTCCAGTGTAAACTAGTAAATACTGATCGAGACCCCGACGAGGGGTGGTGTCCAGGTCTCACAAGCCATTGGTGTTAGTCTGTTCGCCTAAGATAGTATACAGGTGCTCATTGGGTTATGAGTACACTGGAAGGACTCGCCGGGAACCTGCTAGAGGGTATTATATTTATTGTCAGATAGCAGTTCCTAGGAGACATGTGTACAGGTTAGTCTGTTGACCTGAGATCGTAATTTGTCTCATGAGAGTTCCTACTGTGCTTTGACTACGACCCTACCACGGCTCAAAGGAGTCGTGCAAATAGGTTTTAGTTAGGTACAGTCCCGAACTATATGGAGGCAGTGAGCGGATCGCCGGGGATTCGTCTCTCCCGGTATTGGGGGTTGATGTCGCGTTGTGCACGGGTGGCCATCACCAGAAATCCTCGGCCGGGGTGGACGAGAATTTCCGATCCAGGATCGATAGTTTCTCAGGTGGTGATGGGTTTTATGCCGACACTAAATGTCGCGTTGTTAGGGGTCTGACTTTATCCACCCCTAGACTCGATATGCGATACTCTTAGACGAACAGACCGGACTATACGAATATTGTCACTATCAGGCTCAGTAGGGGTTTGGATGAGTTTGCTCGTCGGCCTTCCTTTCGCTCAATACCTGGGTAGCAGTTATGTACAGCTAGTGTTGCTGACGTGCTTGTGGTTAAACCCACTGCCAGCGTATTGACGAGTCTTTAGAGTCCCACACAGAGGGTTTTCATGGTTCATGTGATATGTTGTAGATGACGTATGTTGGTACATACATGTGTCCGATTAAATATGTGTACAGGCTGCACAGACTTTAATCGGACGGTCGATAATACTAGCGGCTTAGGATTAAGCCGGATTATTAAATCAGGTTTTGATTTAATAATTTATATATATGTATATATGTGTGTGTGTGTGTGTGTGTATTCTAGTATTATTGTTCACTATTCATTTTCTCTTTTGGCTATTCATATTTTGATACAAATACGCGTATATGTATTTCGATACGTGTACCGGGAAGTATTCCGTATTTATACGGAATAGCTTCTAGAAGATGGCCACCTCATTATTGATTTTCTTTTTAGAAAATCATTTTGGAAATGAGGTTAAGAGGTGAGTTTGCATGAGCATGGGCTTGAGCATGGAGAGAGGTATGGCATGCATTTGTTTATTTGTAAAATGAGGAGATATTTTTTGTGTGTGTGTATCATTGAGAGAAGGAGGGGAAGCCACCATATTCTAGAGATGCCTTGCTCATTTTATTTTCTTCACTTGCTCACTCTCATTCTCACTTGGAAAAACACTTAGTCACATTTCTTTCGTTGCTCATGCCACATGTTTCCTCACCTCCTCTTCATCTTCTTGAGTTGCTCTTGGAACATTTTTTATGAGAGAAGAATTATAGTGACACATTCCTACACCTCCACTCTCCATTGCTAGCAACCTTGGAGCGTCGGTTGCCTCGCTTCGCGACGCTGAAATTTGCACCGTTTCCCTTAGGTGGATCATCGTAGATAGAGGAAGACCGGCGACCAAATTCGATCCGCGATCACTAGGAGCTTGGGATGATGGTTGAAGACCCGAAGGACTTGGTTCATTCGTTATAACCATCTCTAACTATTTATATTGTTTGCTAGTACAGGGTTTAGGGTAGATCCGGGCATCGGGGAATGGTAGCACCGGTTTTGAAAATTTTTGTTCCGCATTTGGCCACGGTTTGATGGTCGGGGCGCTGCCATCGCCCAACATGGTATCAGAGCCAACCCGTAAACCCCTTACTAGCAGTTTTAGACAATGTTAAAGTATCAAAATCGAAACAACCCCAAAACAGTGCACTGCACATTCCAGTTTCTGTCAATTTTTTTAAGTCTTCAAAAAAAATTTTAAGCCTTCAAAAAAAATTTTAAGCAACTGCAGAAGACTATTTAAGTGATCACTAGAACACAGCACAAATACGAGCCCAAACCGCTGGTTTTGACCCGGCGAGATTCGCAAAAAAATGGGTGCGGCCGGTTTTTCTATGGAGTTTGGACTTGAAATTTTTGGTGTTTTCTAGTCTCTGGAATATTGGTGCGGTGGTTTTACTTGTTTTGCCCATTTTGGATATTATGTTATCTTTTGTTCAGGGAAAATTCGGGGTGTTTCGAAGTCGATAATTTAACGCTGTTTAAATGTTTACAGTATATACATTTCTATCTGCGACCGTGAATGTCAATAGAGCGGTACAACTCGTCTAATTTCTATATGTCCTTTTAGACGAGTTTGCGAATGTGACATTCACGTTGATGTTCTGTGTTGTGCTGTGATTGTGGTTGGATCGTCGTGGTGGATAGCATGGGTGCAATGTTAGTACAGTTTAGTTTCATTTATACATTTGATATTGCGAGAAGAGTGTCCGTCATGTGGACTGCCGTCACTGCCAGTTTGTATATTATTTGTTTAGGGCACGACTGGGTTGAGGTCGATGTCACCCTTGTACATATTATTTTCTTTTCTGTACTAGGATTACCCCGCGGTGGAGTGCACGAATAGCCGGGTTCTAGAGGGCAACGGGTCGGCATCTCATGATGTTGAGACGGAGGGGATCTTACTCTAGAATTGGCAGGCTATTCGCCGCGCTCGTAGGGGTATAGGTTGACCCACGGAGGGGTGCCCAAGTTACCGGATTCCATGAAGTGCTGGGTGGCCCATTCACGTTGTTGATTGGGGTTGCCTCGCTTCTGGGATTGGCGGGTAACTTGCCACGCTCGTAGGGGTCTAGGTTTTATTGCACAGGCTATCCACACGACAGGGAAACGTCGGGTCTCATTTGCGGCTCAAGTGAAACCCGCGGCTCTAAGATTATCCACCATTCTGTGTTGCTTCTGTGATGCTTCTGTAATGTTGCTTATATCATGCCTGGGATGAATGTTATATATATATTTTTATATATACTAGTAGATGTTGTATATATTTTACACCCACGCTAGTCCAGCCCTCGCTCTTTCGTTAGTTAAGTAACCTAACGGGTGATGACGGGGCCCAGTGGCGAATGCGGATGGCATATATGTACATCATATTTTTCGTTCTTTTCTGGTGTGATTAATTGATGGGACTGTGTTGATTCTGATCAATGCAAGGAAAGCAAACATATATATATATATATGATGTTGTTGGAACCAAGTTTTTTTTTTGAAAACAGACATTACAGACGTTTCCTTTTGCTTTGCATCGTAGTATTCGTTTGGGAATATCCTGCACCTCATTCGATGAGGCAAGGGCCGAGATCCCTTCATCGGGAGTGACCCCTTGGGCAGAAGTTTGCGTCAGCGTAATAACTTTACTATAGTCGATTCTTTTGTTTTACATCGTGGTATTCAGTTTGGAATATCCTGCACCTCATTCGATGAGGAAAGAGCCGAGATCCCTTCACCGGGAGTGACCTCTTTTGCAAAAGTTTGCGCCACTATATATTTGCAAAACCACTTGGATTCCTTCAACGATATCAAGTTCATTACGTTAAAAGTTTTTCGCCAAAAAACAGCCGTAGCCCTCGTTCATTTCAGATTAGTATTCGTGCTACGTATGTCGTGCTTAGCCGAGGCGTAGTGTTCCGTAGCTATGTAGTGTTTTTCTGATGCATGGATATGCGATTGGTTAGGACAGTCGTGCGGTCATTTTGGCTCAGTCAAGGACTCGTGCGGGTAGGTCTAATGCAATCAACATAATGACGGGTTGAACTTGACTAGGTCCTTTGATATGTTGGCTCAGTCAAGGTCACTTGGGTCCTAGGGATAAAAATACACATCGAGAGTTTCAAACATACAGAAAACTTGCCAGGCATGCGCATACCTTCTGGAGTGTGGTGACTTGAGTGGATTCCATCAAGTTATCATGTGATGATAGTTGGATCCCGATTCCCACTGATGAGTAAGTTTACTCCTCGGGTGATTTTAGATGATCCCGACTAATTCTTCTTTTGGGTTTGGAGGAGAATTCGAGGAAGCGGTGGGAGACATCCTGATTAGATAAAGTGATTAACCATTCTAATCTAGGTTAGAGTGCACGGTGAGTGTTTCTTTTCTCTCTCTCTCTCTTTGTTGGATATAGTGCCCTCAGAGTCAATTATTGGATCACAGGCACGTGATTGCAATGATTGAGGGAGGACCTATGCCGGTAAGACAGTCTTACTCGAGATTATAGTATGCTATCTGGTTTATCTTTATCATCGTGTACTGTTTTAGGTGACCTTACAGGTCACCATTGCGCGTTGATAGAGCCCTTAGGATTCTTGCTTGATGTCCAGCAGTATGATGGCGATCATATACGTGGGAGCTGGGGTCTATAAGCACATCCTTAAAAGGTCCCTAGTCGTGGGAGTTTCGAGACTGGGCATCGATACTCCATTAGTAGACTAGTGTATACAGTCGAGACCCCGACGAGGGGCGGTGGCCGGTCTCACAAACCACTGGTGTCAGTTAGTTCACCTAAGATGTATACAGGTGCTCATTGGGTTATGAGTACACCGGACAAGACTCGCCGGGAACATGCTAGTTGGTATTATACCTGACGTCAGATAGCAGTTCCCTGGTGACATGTGTACAGGTTAGTTCATCGACCTGAGATCGTCATTTGTCTCGTTTGAGTTCCCACTGTACTTTGATTACTACCCTACCACGGCTCAAAGAAGTCATGCAAATAGGTTTTAGTTAGGTACAGTCCCAAGCCATATGGAGGCAGTGAGCGGATCTTGTTAGTTATATGTATGCCCTAGAGGCCATTACTGTACATAGGATGTATATTGTAGTAGATGCTGGGACATATATAGAGAGGACTTTCTTGCTCGACATGATAGTATGCTATCTGGTTGCTCTTTATCTTAACGTGTACATTGATTGTCTCTCTGTTACATGTTGGTAAAGCCTTTAGGATGTGTACTTGACTACCTGGACTATGATGCGGATCATACTAGTGGGGACATGGTAGTCCATAAGTACATCCTTCAAGGTCCCTATTCGTGGGTGTATCGAGACGGGGCATCGATATACTAGAGTAGAGTAGCGTATACCTTCTCGACCCATACAGATGGGCGATGGATGATCCCATATCCATTGGTGTTTGACATCAGAGATGATATACAGGTGCTCAGTGGAGACTGGGTACACTGGACGGACTCGCCGAGAACTCCTAGATGGTATTATACCTTACGTCAAATGGCATTTCTATGGTGACACTGGTACAGGTTAGTCTGTAGACCCGAGATCGTCATAGAGTCTTGTGTGATTCCCACTGTGCTTTGATTTCCACCTTACCACGTCTAAGAGGGTGTGCAAAACGGTGGTTTTTGGGTACAGTCCCGAATCACATGGAGGCAATGAGCGATAGGAGGGGATTCGTCTCTCCCGGTATAGGGAGTTGATGTTGTGCTATGTTCGATTGGCTATAACCGGAAATCCCTGGCCAGGGTTGCTGAGATTTACTGGTAAGTGTTACCAGTAGTTTCTCGAACTGTTATAAACCTAATATCGACACGACTTATCAAGCTACTGGGGTCTGACGTTTACCACCCCTAGGCGAGATATGCGACATATCAGACGAACAGACCGGACTGTACGGTAAGTGTTGCTGGTTGGATTCACAGGAGTGTGAGCGGGCTTGCTCGTTGATCTTCTGATCGCTCAATACCCGGGTGGCCGTTACGTTTAGCAGACCGCTTGCGGCTTGTGGGTTTTTGATATGATCATCACCTACTGCCGGCGTATTGACGAGTTTTTAGAGTCCTACACAGAGGTATCCTGGCTCAAGCGAAATGAAATAGGAGCGCATATGAGATATGTGCGGGACCGAGAATAATACCAATATGTGATACTGTATTCTATTCTCGCGATTTGTATCATCGGTCGGTTATATGTGATATAGCCGGGTTACCGAATCAAGTGTTGATTCGATATATTGATACACTTGATATTAGTCGGTTATATGCAGTATAACCGGATCATTAAATCAAGTGTTGATTTAATGATTTAATGTATAATTATATATTTGATATATTACTTTACATTAACTAGTATTTGTTCACTTAAGATTGATTTCTCACTTGAAGTGCATAAGTTGTATATGTGATATATTTTTGTGCACTTGTATGTATCATGTTTGATGATACATGCAAATTTGGGTGTGAGTATGCTTTAAACTATGATTAGGTTAATGGTTAGGGTTTGATTTACTTATTTATTTATTTTATTCATTTATTTAGTTAAAACAAAATGGTGGCTTTCTTTCTTTTATTTACTAGAAGCTTCATGTTGTTTTCTAGCATCTTTGAAAAAGTCTTACCATTTTGTTTTATTCCTTAACCCTAACCATTTACCTAAACCCTAGTTTATTCTCTACATGAGTTTATCTCACCCATGGTTGCAATATGATAGATATCACTTGAATTTTCTTTTTGTGTTAATTCTTTTTCTTTCTTCTTCTTCTTCTTCTTGATGAAGAAAAGAAAAGCTTGCTAGAAAATTCTAAGTGATGAAATCAAGTGAGAAATTCAAATCCAAAGTGAACCCACTTCCTATTTCTTCATCCTCTACCACTTGCCATGTTGTATGGGGTGTTTTCTTCACAAGTTTCATGACCTAGTCAAGATAGAGCTTGAGTTAGAGTTGCCTCGACGTAGATCATCTTCGGCATCGAAGTCAACGACCTAGCCCGCTCATTTCTCCGACGAAACCATCACTAGAGTCCGGGATCCCGGTGATCACAGCGAAGGTACATCATCACAGAGCTAAAGAAGTGGAGGACTGGATCTACAAAGGTTGTATTTCCATTCACTTAGTAGCAAAGTTGTTTGCTTGCTTGTTGTTTCGCTTATCCTCTAGTTAACGATCTATATTAGGGTTTCTCGCCACCTAATTTTTTGAATATGGCATGGTTGATGCCTTGTGGAGCCTCTTGAGTGTGCCTAGTAACCCTACAGTGGTATCAGAGCCTAGCTAGAGCCTTAGGCGAAGCGTAGACGAAGTTAGAAATCCGATCGAACCCCGAAACCCTAACTCAAACCCTTCTTTGTACATTTTCTGAAAATGTGGATTTTTCCAAATTAAAAATGCTTTTAAAATTCAGCAAGCAATTATAAGAAATACAGTGCAAAACGACAAAAAGTTGCGCCCAAACCGCGGCAGAAGCTTGGCTTCTGCGGCGGTTCCGCCGCCATATGATGACCTAATCCTTCACTTTTTGCACAGTAATTTCTTTCTGTAGGTGCTGTATTTTCTGGGAATTTTTAATATTTACTCAAGAGTTGAATTTTCTGGGTTGTATTGGGAGTTCGGAAATTCGATCGGATATTCTAACCTCGTTTGTGTTTTTCCCGATATTTTAGAACATGTTAAAAAGTTCGACCGGATAAAAATACCCACTTTTTCCCTTACCGGGAAGTTTCCAAATGTTGGATTTTTCTGTAGTTTAATAACGTTCTAAGTAGTGCAAGTAACGCGATGGACCCTCTAGAAGACAACAAACCTTAACTCGATTATGTGACCGTCTTGAACTGCCCTTTGAACCTTAGGGTTTGGGGCAGTACGGCGTGCCACATGTGAGGCGTTGGCTTGACCTTTCTACGGCTGGACTGTTGGTACTGAGGCATGAAGTGAATATTTTTAAACGTATTTCATGTGTTGAGCTGTTTCGGGAAAACTTGGGTGTTTGATTGTTTGATCGGAAAGTTTAACATTTTCTATTTATTTGGAATGTAATACAATATTTGGAATCCAGAAGTAGTTATGAGATAACTAATATGAATGTTATAAACATAGCACTTTAGTCTCACTTGATCGGTTGCCACGGAATTTTGATGTGATCAAAAGTCTGTCGCAATCACGTAGCGTACGCGGATACTCGCCGGGTAAACTTAATAGACAGCTACACACCATAGCCCCGACCAAGTGACTGTAGGAGAACCCCGTCGCCGAAAGCATCCGTTCGGGTGCTCGTGGCAGCGGTGTTCCGCCTTGGTGCACTTCGTCGACGGCATCGGGGGTGCGGCCGCCTACTAAAGTTTGCGACGAGCATTCGATCAAAATGCCGGGAATCTTGTTGAATTGCCCGACTTGATATTGAAAAGTGTTTTCGATAATTAGACTAAAATGCGGGGTTTATAATTGTTAGGCATGCGATGTCTAAGGAATTCATTTGGTTAGTCATGCGATGTCTATGCAGGTTGCGGATTCCAACTGTTGTAGTTTTACACTTTATTTTCTGCGACCGTAAGTGTAATATGTGATATCGCCGGTTTCGTTGCTATATGTCAACGACAATTGGGATGGGCATATTTACTTACGTTGATGACATGTGATGTTATGTGTTGCTGGATAAGATATATTGGATCGTCGTGTTTGAATAGACGGGTTTTTTTTATGTGAGATGAGTGTTTTTCATTTTCATTCATGTAAAAACTTGTATGTAATATTCTTTTATTAGGACACTTCCGGGTTGAGGTTGCTGTCACCATTTGTATATTATTTACTTTTCCGCATTAGGATAGACCCAAGGAGGGGAGCACAAGTAACCGGGTTCTAGGGTCCAGTGGGAGACCATCTCGAGGAGTCGAGTCCGGGTCTCCTAACCCTAGAATTCGTAGGGTTGCTTGCCGCTCTTGTAGGGGTCTAGGGGTGTGGGATTGGCTATTCATCACGACCGTGGAATCCGTGTTTTATACTGGCTCGTATTGAAAACACGGACGTCCTAGTATATCCAATATATCATATATGTTTCTTCTGCTGCGATATCTGTGATGTGATCATTTGATATGTTGTGATAGATACTATATATAGTATATATGATATATTATATAGACGTTACTTATGTTTTACACCCGCACTAGCCCTGCCCTGCTCTGCCATTAGTTACCTAACCTAACGGTGCACGAGGGGACATCGAGGCGAATGCGGATGGCATAAGTGTATGTCGTATTTATCTGTGATGTTTAGGTAACTTAAATGATGGGACTTCATTAATGTGATTAATGAAAGAAAAGAAACCGAAGATGTTGTGGAATCGAATTTTCAAAAACAGGTAGCTACAGTTCTTGCTTTGCATCGCGGTGTTCCTTGTAGAACATCCTGCACCATATTCGATAAGGAAAGGGCCGAGATCCCTTCACCGGGAGTGACCCCTTTAGCAATAACTGGCAGATGCTACACCCCTCGGTTTGTCTTTTGATTGCTTCTATAGTTTTTGCTTTGCACAGCGGTATATATGATATATCCTGCACCTTATTCGATGAGGAAAGGGCAGACGATCCCTTCACCGGCCTTTAGCAAAACTAGAAAAGCCTAAAACACTCCATTTTAAAATCATTTAATTCTACAACGATATCAAGTTCATTACGCAATAGGTTTTCAGAAAAACCTGCGTAGCCCTCCGTCGTTTCAGATAAGTCCTACTTAGTATTCGTTTTATGTTTGTTGACCTCCGTCAAGGCGTAGTGTGCGGTAGCTAACTAGTATTTATCTGCTTATGCATATGATGCAGATTGGATTAGGGTAGTCGTACGGCCTTGTTGACCTCCATCAAGGGTCGGGGGGTTGGCTTGATTCAATCAAGAAATGACAGGTTGAACTTGACTAGTAGCCAATGGTTTGTTGACCTCCGTCAAGGTCATAGGGTGCTAGGGGCAAAATTATCGGGAATTTCAAGTGTTGAAATTTGCAATGAGATTGCATACCTTCTATGAGATAGTTGGATCCCGATACCCGCTGCGAGTAATTGTTACTCCTGGGAGAGTTTTACACATTACAATTAGCCGATCAAGTAGGTGTCTAGAAAGGTGTCAACGGGGTTACGCCTCTGGGAAAATGAGGTTTACTTTAATTAGGTCCGTGCGAAAGCACGGGGAACCTCCCTCTAAGTACCGACACTGGCCTGGCTGAAGATTGGCGAACTTGTAGCGTGTAATTAATCCCGGCTAGTCTTTCCTTTTAGGGTTTGAAGGAAGATTTGATAAAAACAGTGGGAGCCATCCTGATTAGATAAAATAATAACCAATCTGATCTTGCAAGAGCATACGCGCTGAGTGTTTTCTTCTCTCTCTCTCCAGGTAGCGACCATATCACGCCTTAATCAAGATAATAATTTGGATGTATTGACCGAACCCGCTTGTTATACTGAGCTGGGGAACGTTGGTCCCGCTCCAACTTATAATTGTTATAAGACAGAGCAGGAAATAGGGGAATACCAGGATTCCCATACTGCCCAAACGAAGAAAGTACATATGATGCATCTCCTTCGGGTGTGTTCATTACAAAGAACTGTTTCTCTGTATCCTCTACGTCCTGGGTATTTGATACCGGATCAGGATCCCAGATATGTAATCTGTTATATAGGGCTACAGAAAGGTAGAGAACTGAGAACGGGTGATAAGTTTCATGAGACAGAAAACGGTGCAAGTGTTGCAGCTAAGTCTGTTGGTCACTGTCACCCTGTATTCCAAATACATTGATTCTGAACGAATGGTATTAGATACCGAACCTGATATAAAAAATCATATCACTCTCTTTATTAGTAAAGAAATGATAAAATTTTGTATTGTTGGATAATGTTTTGAACATTTCCTATATCAAAAGTTGATCGGTTCAGGTACGTTATCTAAAAGCATTGATGTTCTAAATCCAACTACAGTTCTTGAGGCATTGTAGACTAGGTCATATCAATGCGACCCGACTGGCTCAAGTTACATTTAGATGCATATTTAAATTAATTTGAATTTACATCATGTGAAACTTGCCAGTCATGTCGCAGAGATAAGATGACCATAGCTCTGTTTACTGGAAACAGAGAAAGAGTTAGTGAACTCTTGGGATGATACATGTTGATGTATGTAGGTCTTCTGTCTACAAATGCCAAGACCGGTTCTTTGTACTTCATTACATTCTCTGATAATCTCTCAAGATTCAGACATATGTTCCTGTTGAAACATAAGTACGAAGCTTTTGAGATATTCACAGAATATAAATTAGAAGTAGAGAACCAAAAACGGGTATAAGTATTATGTCCTTTGATGTGATCGAGGAGGAGAATACTTGAGCACGGAATTTCTGGACTATTCTAAAGGAGAATGAGATTCTCTCTCGGCATTACTCCTCCGTATACACTATAACACGATGGTATATCGGGGCGGAGCAATAGCACCCTATGTGATATGGTGTGCTTTATGATGAGTACTACTGAGTTTCCTATTTCCTTTTGGGAGTTATGCGCTTGAGAAGCTGCATACCTATTGAATAGGGTTCAAATCAAAACAGTTACCTACCGCTTCATATGTGATATGGAAAGGGAAGAGCCCATATCTAAAGTTTGTTAAGATTTGGGTTGTCCGGACTATGTCTAAAAGCAAAATCCGGACAAGCTCGAGGCAAGGTCTGTTAAGTAGAACTGGAAAGGTTCCAGCTATACAAACTGCAGCTGATGATTTGGTAGAACCAAAAGATTCAATAGTAACCAACGAACCTCAGCCTCTCTGCCGATCTAGTAAGGTTTCTCACCCACCTGAGAGTTACTTCAGTTTCTCTATGACAGTGGGAGCGAGGATTGCATCATGAGATGATGACCCAACTAGTTTCAAGCTGGCCATCAGGAGTGAGACTCTATAAGAATGGCTGGATGCTTATCGATCTGAGATGGAATCCTTATACACCAACAAAGTATGGACTTTGGTTGCTTTATCTGAAGGGTTAAATTCCCATCAGGAGCAAGTATATCTTGAGAAGATTACTTGGTGTACATGGAAAAGTTGAGACTTTCAAAGCTAGACTTGTTAAAGCTTTGCATCATTAACCAGGTATGGATTATGATGAAACCTTTTCTAAGTAGCTAAGCTTAAGTCCATCCAGATCCTACTTGCCACGGCTACATACCATTACTACGATATCTGGCGGTTGGGTGTCATGACTGCTTTTCTAAATGATGTTTTAGAAGAGAGCGTCTAAAAGTACACAGCCAGAGGGCTTCGTAGACAGTGGGAACAGCGGGAACGTGTGCAAGATGCTTTACAGAATAAAGCAGGCATCGTGGAGTTGGAACATCTGTTTTGATGTGTTAGTCAAAGAGTTTGAAATCATCAAAATGGAAGATGAACTTTGTATATACAAAAAGGTAGTAGAGAGTATGGTGGTGATCCTCATAGAGTACGTGGATAACATACTCTTGATAGGGAAGTAGTTTCCTATGCTACGCTCGGTCAATCTCCGCTTATCACAAGGATTCTCCATATAGGATCAAGACGATACCTCCTAAATCCTGAGTTTTGATCTATGAGATAGAAGTAATTGGATGTTAGGATTCTCACTAGTTGTAGTGAGATGGTATCAATCGATCCTGGAGAGAATCACTGGAAAGGTTCCAGAGTGATAAGAACGACTGAATGTCAGTCGCAGGCATTGTCTTTACCCTCAGTGGAGGGACGGTATGTTGGAAGAGTTCCAAGATAGATACCGTGACATACTAGACGATTAAAGGCAAGATACATCGTTACCAAAGATACTACCAAAGAGGAAGTCTGGGTGTATATTAGTTCATGAGATGAACTTCGTTCCTACCATTGCGAGACAATGGAGTTGTGGCTTATGCCTAGGAACGCCTGTCCCATCAGTGATCGAGACATATTCTGAGGCAGCATCACCTGATCATGGAGATAGTTGATCTCCAGGGTGATCGAGGTTAGGAGAGTAGACTCAGAGGACAACACGGCGGATCCACTCACAAAGGCATTTTCCCAGAGAGAGACTTTTATGAGATGGTTAAGTATGAGATACTGCAACCACTGTTACAGATGGCCCTAGTGCAAGTGGGAGATTGTTAGTTATATGTATACCCTAGAGGCCATTACTGTACATAGGATGTATATTGTAGTGGATGCTGGGACATATATAGGGAGGACTTTCTTGCTCGACATGATAGTATGCTATCTGGTTGCTCTTTATCTTAACGTGTACACTGATTGTATCTCTGTTACATGTTGGTAAAGCCCTTAGGATGTGTACTTGACTACCTGGACTATGATGCGGATCATACTAGTGGGGACATGGTAGTCCATAAGTACATCCTTCAAGGTCCCTAGTCGTGGGTGTATCGAGACGGGGCATCGATATACCAGAGTAGACTAGCGTATACCTTCTCGACCCATACAGATGGGCGATGGATGATCCTATATCCATTGGTGTTTGACAACAGAGATGATATACGGGTGCTCAGTGGAGACTGGGTACACTGGACGGACTCGACGAGAACTCCCAGATGGTATTATACCTTACGTCAGATGGCAGTTCTCTGGTGACACTGGTACAGGTTAGTCTGTAGACCCGAGATCGTCATAGAGTCTTTTGTGATTCCCACTGTGCTTTGATTTCTACCTTACCACGTCCAAGAGGGCGTGCAAAACGGTGGTTTTTGGGTACAGTCCCGAATCACATGGAGGCAATGAGCGATAGGAGGGGATTCGTCTCTCCCAGTATAGGGAGTTGATGTTGTGCTGTGTTCGATTGGCTATAACCGGAAATCCTTGGCCAGGGTTGCTGAGATTTACTGGTAAGTGTTACCAGTAGTTTCTTGAACTGTTATAGACCTAATATTGACATGACTTATCAAGCTACTGGGGTCTGACGTTTACCACCCCTAGGCGAGATATGCGACATATCAGACGAACAGACCGGACTGTACGGTAAGTGTTGCTGGTTGGACTCACAGGAGTGTGAGCGGGCTTGCTCGTTAATCTTATGATCGCTCAATACCCGGGTGGCCGTTACGTTTAGCATACCGCTTGCGGCTTGTGGGTGTTGGATATATGTATGCCCTAGAGGCCATTATATGATAGTGGTTGTATCTATACATGTATATATATATATATATATATATATATTCAGTATGCATTCTTGCTCGACATGATAGTATGCTATCTGGTTCTTCTTTATCTGACATGTTGATTTGATCATGCTTTTATTCATTCATACATGCTGATAAAGCCCTGAGGATATCGGCTTGACTGCTCTGATTATGATAGAGATCATACTAGTGGGACATCTGTAGTCTATAAGCATATCCTGGAAAGTCCTTAGTCGTAGGTATATCGAGACGGGGCATTGATATACCAGAGTAGACTAGCGTATATGATACTAGACCCATACGATGGGCGATGAATGTTCCCACATTCATCGATGTTTGACATCAAGATCATATACGGGTGCTCAGTGGTGACTGGGTACACTGGACGGACTCACCGAGAACTCCTATATTGAATTATATCTATCGTCGGATAGCAGTTTTCAGGTAACACTGGTACAGGTTAGTCTGTAGACCCGAGATCGTCATAGAGTCTTGTGTGTTTTCCCACTGTATTTTGATTGCCACCCTACCACGGCTCTACTGAGTCGTGCAAACAGGTGGCCGTTGGGTACAGTCCCGAGACACACGAAGGCAATGAGCGATAGGAGGGGTTTCGTCTCTCCCGGTGTTGGGAGTTGATGCTGTGCTGTGCCCGACTGGTTATATCAGTAAGTCCCTGGCCAGGGCTGCTGAGATTTGCTGATAAGTGTTATCAGTAGTTTCTCGATCTGTTATAGACCATTCACCGGCACGACTTATTGAGTTATTAGGGTCAACGTGACCATCCCTAGGCTCGATATGCAGCATATCTGACGAAGAGACCGGACTGTACGGTAGTGTTGCCGGTTGGCTCGACGGGAGTTGTAGCAGGTTCGCTTGTTTTCTTCTGATCGCTCAATACCCGGGTGGCCGTTACGTTTAGCTGACCGCTTGCGGCTTGGGGGTGCTTGATATGATCATCACCCTCTGCCGGCGTATTGACGAGTCTTAGAGTCCCACACAGGAGTTACCTAGTCCAGGCAAAACGTTGTGGTGCGCGTATGCGATATGCGCATGGACCCGATTAAAATGCGCGTATAGGATACCGAACATTGATCGGGCGGCTTGCTTTTGGTGGGGTCATATGTGATATGGCCGGATTGATAAATCAAGTGTTGATTTATCATTTAACCATTAGTTTTCTCACTTAAAACCTTTCTTGAATATGATGGATGTATGCATGCATGTATGTGTTTCTTTCTTTCTTTCTAGTTTCATGCACATATGGATGTGCATACATACATACATACATACATACATACACCCATCCATCATGGTTGTTTATATATGGAATATGATGGCAATATAAGACTCACACCATGGTTGAATATATGGATTATTATTTGATTTATTGTTTAAAACAAAATAGAAAAGATAAGGATAATTCTTGCTTGCTTCTACATTCTTCTTTAAACCTAACCATGCTCACCTACTTCTAACCATGAGTTATCCTTCTCTTTATGTTTTAAACTCAAGTTAAATAATGTCTCCATCATCTAACCATGGTTTGAGATGAGGATTAAAAAATATATATACATATATTTTCTTTTTCCTTCATGAGAGTTATCTTTTTTCTACTCTTGTTAAAACAAAAAGCCATCATCTTCCTCCTTCTTCTTCCTTTTGCTCTCTAGTTTTTTCTAGTGAGTAAAACACAACCAAAGCAAGGTTTTTGAAGTGAGAATCTAAACCACAATATCATTCTACACAAGTTTAGCCAACTTGTTTAGAGTGTTCTCTTCGTTTCTCATCGTGATAATCGAAGTTGCGAGCTTGGACGAGGAACTCTGGGTGGATCGTCGTGGACGTGAGAGGACTTCAAGAGGACCTTCTTCCAACACCCAAGAGACCAAAGAGTCCAGCGAAAGGGAGCTACAAAGGTTGTAGTCTCGAAACCCTAGTTTTTATTCGCTTTAACTTTCGAAACCCTAATTTTCTAGGATCGATTCCTTTGTATGCTTGTTTAGCACCATAAAAATTTAAACTTTGGGACATGTGATGCTTCAAAACTCTACATAGGGTGCTAGGCAAACCTTTCATTGGTATCAGAGCCGACCTAGAATATTAGGCGACGCTTTTACGAAGTAAAAACCCCGATCGGACAAAAATACGACATTTTAAGACCCTCTCTGGACAAATTTTAAAATCTGATGTTTTTCAGAATTAAAAATACTTAAAAAATACAGCAAGAAATACTAAGAAAAACAGTGAAATTCGAAGCCCTGAACCCTATAAACCGCCGCGGAACCGCGGCAATTCCTGGCTTAGGCCGCGGCTCCGCGGCCGTACAGAGGTATCAATGCATCAAATTTATACTGTAATTCTTATAACTGCTTGTACAGTGTTTTAGGTATGTTTAATCTGAAAATAGTACTGTAATTTCTGGAGATGGTTTTGGACGCGTAGATTCGATCGGAATTTTCATTTCGTTGCTTTTCCAGGTAAATTAGAAAGTATTGAAGTGTTTGAACGAGTATCATTTGCTCACTATTCACGGGGTTTAAATACTTTGGAGATACGTGCAAGTCTTTTAGTGGTGGACCCTCTAGAAGACAACAAACCTTAACTCGATTATGTGACCGTCTTGAACTGCCCTTTGAACCTTAAGGTTTGGGGCAGTACGGCATGCCACATATGAGGCGTTGGCTTGACCCTTCTATGGCTGGACCGCTACTACTGTGTCACACTCCGGATTTTTGAACCCTGCTCAAGTGTTGAGCTTTAGTGAATCTTGAGTACTTGATCGTTCGTTCGAAAACTTTAATACTGTCTGTTTATCTGGAATGTGATACAATATGTGGAATTCATATAGTTTAGGCATGAAATACGAAATATATGATATTTCGCATTTATGATGTCTAAAGAGAATGTGGATTCCAAATATTGTAGTTTTACACTTTCTTTTCTGTGACCGTAAGTGTAGTATGTTCGATATCGCCGGTTTCGTTGCTATACATCAACGACAATTGGGGTATGAATACTTACTTACGTTGATGATATGAGATATTATGTGTTGCTGAGATATGATGTGCAGGATTGTCGCGATTGAATAGCCGGGTTTTTTTTATGTGAGATGAGAGTTTTATATTTTCATTCATGTAAATTCAAATGTAATGTAATATTCTTTTATTTGGGGCACTTCCGGGTTGAGGTTGTGTCACCAGTGTTGTATATTATTTACTTTTCCGCATTAGGATAGACCCAAAGAGGGGAGCACAGGTGACTGGGTTCTGGGGTTCAGTGGGAGGCCATCTCGAGGAGTCGAGACCGGGTCTCCTAAACTCCAGAATTGGTAGGGTCACTTGCCGCTCTCGTAGGGGTCCAGGGTGTGGGCTTGGCTATTCATCGCGACTGTGGAATCCGTATTTTCTATTCTGGCTAAATACTAAATACGGACGTCCTAAAATATCCCACTTTATATCTATGTTTCTGCTGCCTGTGTTCTGTGATATCTGAGACGAGTGACATATTATATATATGATATATAGTAGACGTTGCTTATGTTTTACACCCACGCTAGTCCTATCCCGGTATGCCGTTAATTAAGTAACCTAACGGTGCATAACGGAACATTGCGGCGAATGCGGATGGCATAAGCGTACGTGTTATTTTCGTTTCTTTTCTGTGATTGGCTTAAGGACTTAAATGATGGGATTACATTAATGTGATTACATTAATGTGATTAATGTAAAGAAAATAAACCTAAAAAGATGTTATAGAATCGGATTTGAAAACCACTCGGCTATTTATGCAAAAGCTATATTTCAAAACTGCGGAGCTTAAGCCACTCCTTTTGAAAACCATTTGATTCTACAACGATATCAAGCTCAAAGCGTTAAATATTTTCTTAAAAATCATCCGCAACCCTCCGTCATTTTAGGAAGTAGAGTACTTAGTATTCATGCTACGTTTGTTGACCTTAGCCAAGGCGTAGTGTACGGTAGCTAAGTGATGTCTTCCTACAAATGCATATGATGCAGATTAATTAGGACAGGCATATGACTTTGTTGACCTTAGACAAGGGTCATGTGAACGGGTCTAATTAATCAAGAAATGACGGGTTGAGCTTGACTAGTACTCGTGATTTGTTGACCTTAGCCAAGGTCACGAGTATTAGGGGTAAAAACCACATCGGGAATTTCAATAGTTGAAATTTGCAATGAGATTGCATACCTTCCATGTGATGGTTGGATCCCGATCCCACTGTGGGCAATAGTTGCTCCTAGGAGAGTTACAGTTTACAATTAGCTAACTCATTAGGTGTCTAGAAAGGTGTTAACGGGGCTCTGCCTCTGGGAAAACGAGATTTACTCTAATTAGGTCCGTGCGAAAGCACGGGGAACCTCCCTCAAGTACCAACACTGGCCTGGCTGAATGGTTAGCGAAGTTGTAGACTGTAATTAATCCTGGCTAGTTTTTCTTTTTAAGGTTTGAAAGAAAAACTCGATAAAAGCAGTGGGAAACATCGATTAGACAAGATAATAACCAATCTGATCTATGCAAGTGCTTTCGCTGAGTGTATTCTTTTCTCCCTCTTAATGGCAGATACCCATGACTGGACTCAAGCTTTTACTAGATAAAAACAAACTGAATGGGACCAACTATAAAGACTGGCTGAGGAATCTGAAAATTGCCTTGACTTATGATAAAGTATCATATGTCCTCACGGCTTCAGCCCCGCCCATCCCAGGTCCAAAATCCTCGGTTGCGGACATTGAAGTCCGCAAGACATAGGACGCTGACTGTGCCACGGCAAAATGCCTCGCGCTTGCATCGATGGATAACACACATCAAAAGCAGCACGAGGATATGGACATTCACGGTATATTGCTCCATACAAAGGAGTTGTATGGAGAGCAATCTCGCGTATTACGATACGAAGCATCAAAGAAATTGTTTCAGATGCGAATGGCCCCTGGCACACCAGTAGGAGACCATGTTCGGAAGATGATAGCTCTTATAGAAGAGCTTGAGGACCTTGGATGGATGATGGACAATGAACAATATATAGATATTATTCTGCAGTCCCTTCCCTCCACCTTTGCTCAGTTCATAGTGAACTTCAACATGCATGGCATGGAGAAGGAACTCCCTGAACTTCTTAACATGTTAAGGAGTGCAGAGAGCACTATGAAGTCAGCAAGAACTCCCGTTATGAATGTTGGACAATCTTCTTCTTCTCGCCCGAAAGCTAAGGCCAAGGGAAAGAAAAAGAAGAAGCCCACCAATCCTAAAGGTGGAGTTAAAAAGGTGAAGGGAAAGGAAAAGTCCAAGGCTGGAGACTCGGGGAAGGGCGAATGTTTTCATTGCCACAAGACAGGACATTGGAAGCGCAACTGCACAGGGTACTTAAGTCTCAAGAAGAAGCATGGTGATGCTTCTGCTTCAGGTGCGTTTGTGACAGAAAACTGTTTTTCAATAAACTCTGCTTCCTGGGTATTGGATACCGGTTCAGGTTCTCACATTTGCAATTCTATGCAGGGGCTGAGAAATAGCAAGGTTTTGAAGACAGGTGACCATACTCTCCGCGTTGGAAATGGTTCCAATGTACATACAGTCGCAGTGGGAGAGTATCACTTGGGGTTGCCATCTGGATGTATTTTGGTTTTGAATCCATGTTATTTTGTACCAAGTATGCTATGTAATATAATATCCGTTTCTTTGTTGGACAATGAAGGATATAATTTTGTATTGCAGAACAATGTTATGAACATTCACCTGAATCAAATGTTGGTTGGGTATGGTACGCTTAATAACGGAATATATGTCCTAAATCAACACACAGTTTTCAGTATACAACACACTAATAAAAGAAAACTTTTAGAATTAAATGAAGCTTTTCTTTGGCACTATAGACTTGGTCATATTAACGAAACAAGACTAAACAAGTTACACAAAGATGGATATTTAAACTCTTTTGAATATAAATCTTATGCGACTTGCCAGTCTTGTATCAAGGGTAAAATGACCAAAACTCCGTTTACCGGACAAGGAGAAAGAGCTACTCAGCTCCTAGGCCTCATACATAGTGATGTATGTGGACCAATGTCTACACAGGCTAGAGGCGGTTTTTCATACTTCATTACATTCACTGACGATTTCTCAAGATTCGGTCATGTATTTTTATTAAAGCACAAGTCCGAAGCTTTCGAGAAATTCATTGAATATAAACAAGAAGTAGAAAAACAAACCGGCTTGAGTATCAAGATGCTTCGATCAGATCGAGGTGGTGAGTATCTCAGTACAGAATTTGCAAACTTCCTAAAAGAGAATGGGATTCTCTCTCAGCTCACTCCTCCTTACACACCACAGCACAACGGTGTGTCAGAACGACGGAATAGGACCCTATTAGATATGGTCCGGTCCATGATGAGTGACGCTGAGTTACCAGTCTCATTTTTGGGGCATGCATTGGAGACTGCAGCGTTTCTGCTAAACAGGGTTCCAACCAAAACCGTGTCTACCACGCCGTATGAGATATGGCATGGGAAGAGACCATCTCTTAAGAGAATTAAGATTTGGGGTTGCCCGGCCTATGTTAAAAAGCATAATCCGGACAAACTCGAGACATGGTCAGTCATGTGTAACTTTGTGGGATATCCAAAGAATTCTTATGGATATCTATTCTACCACAAAGAGGAACAAAAAGTGTTTGTTTCTCAACATGCCACATTCTTGGAAAAAGGGTTTTTCACAGATAAAGATGATGGCAAGGTGGTAGATCTAGAAGAGGTTCTAGAGACACAAACTACAAATGACGATTTGGTTGAACCGGCTGTTACAACAGAAACTGAAGAACCCCGGCCACTCCGTAGGTCTGGTAGGACTTCTCGCCCACCGGAGAGGTACTACGGTTTCCTCATTGATGGTGACGGAGAAGACTGCATCATGGATGATGATGATCCTACCAGTTTTCAGCAAGCTATCACGAGTAGAGACTCTGTGAAGTGGCTGGATGCCATGAGATCCGAAATGGAGTCTATGTACACCAATAAAGTATGGACTTTGGACGTTGTACCCCCTGGGGTAAAACCTGTGGGCTGCAAATGGATCTTTAAAAGAAAGATTGGTGTAGATGGGCAGGTGGAGACCTATAAGGCAAGACTTGTGGCGAAGGGTTTTCGTCAAAGACCAGGTTTGGACTATGACGAGACTTTTTCTCCCGTAGCCATGCTTAAATCCATTCGGATCCTACTTGCTATTGCTGCTCACTACGACTATGAAATCTGGCAGATGGACGTTAAAACCGTATTTATAAATGGAAATTTAGAAGAATGCGTTTATATGGATCAGCCAGAGGGCTTCATTGACAGTGGGAGCAGCGGGAAAGCATGTAAATTGCTTAAATCCATATATGGGTTAAAGCAGGCATCACGGAGTTGGAACATCTGTTTCGATGATGTCATCAAAGAGTTTGATTTCATCAAAAATCCAGATGAACCTTGTGTTTATAAGAAGGCTGTAGGAAGAGCTGTCACATTCCTTGTATTGTACGTGGATGACATTCTTCTGATAGGAAATGATATTCCTATGCTACAGTCGGTCAAATCATTCTTATCACTAAGGTTCTCCATGAAGGACCTGGGTGATGCCACATACATCCTAGGCATAAGGATCTATAGGGATAGATCCAAAAGGTTATTGGGATTGTCCCAAACCAGGTACATTGACACCATCCTAAAAAGGTTTAGTATGGAAGACTCCAAGCGGGGTGCCTTACCCGCTTGCCATGGGGTCACTCTCTCCAAGGATTCTTGTCCAAAGACCGATGAAGAGAGAGCTCGCATGAGTGTTATACCCTATGCTTCGGCAGTAGGATCTAAAATGTATGCGATGTTATGTACACGCCCAGATGTAGCTTAGGCACTTAGTGTTGTAAGCAGGTATCAATCCAAACCAGGGGAGAATCACTGGACAGCTGTGATGAACATTCTTAAGTACTTACGAAGGACTAAAGAATTGTTCTTGGTGTTTGGTAATGGAGATCTCCAAATGGAGGCCTTTACCGATTCAAGCTTCCAGAGCGATAAGGATGACAGCAAATCTATCTCTGGGTTTGTATTTACCCTCAATGGAGGGGCGGTAAATTGGAAGAGTTCCAAACAAGATACCGTTGCAGACTCTACGATGGAAGCTGAGTACATTGCTGCAAATGATGCTGCCAAGGAAGCCGTCTGGATGAAGAAGTTCGTCTCGGAGCTAGGAGTAGTTCCAACCATTATTGATACAATACCTTTGTATTGTGATAATAATGGGGCTATGGCGTTAGCCAAGGAGCCTGTTCATATCATAATATTGTATTTTATATTCCCCATTCTTATGCATTTTACAATGAAAACAGGTGCTTTTGACGCATGTCTGCTACATGTTACAGGTTACAGGTTCTTGGAGCAAAAGCAGTGAAAAAGACAAAAGACGATACAAAAAGGGACTTTTGACCAACAAATAGAAGGACTTTGTAAAGCCTACACAAAAGATCATTTTACACAGTATAAAGGCAGCGCAGGGTCCAAGATTACAAAGCGAACGGTTAAAAGTCCACTGCAAATTGTTCACTGAAGATCTGGAACCAATGTAGAAGCCCAATTGATAAAATAACCAAAGAACCAGAAGCCCAATAAGACCAAGAACAAAACCCTAAATTTTCAGCACCCATTCTTTCTAAAGGGCCGCGGAACCACGGCCCAAGCCCACCATTGCCGCGGTTCCGCGGCCATAAGAAGACAAAAGGGAATTTTCTTTTTACCAAAACGTCGTGGCGATGCTGTAAAGATTTCCTAAGGGCTATTTTTGTAATTTCAGACATGCGAAACAAATGTAACCCTAGGGTTTCCTATTCTTTATAAATAGGGACTCTAATTCATTGTAAACCTTATGCCTCCCTTTAATGAATAAAATTTAGAAATCTTTTGGAGAGCATCGGTGTTTCTTCTCCATTCAGAAATTCAGATCTGACAAACCTGCATGGATGATTGGAGGGATGCATCTGTAAGTAATTTAATTTCTTGCCCTAGTGTAGATTTAAATTCCTTGCCCTAGGTAGATTTAATTTCATGCCCTAGAAACTTGTTTAGAGTTAGCTTTGGGGAAGGATTTTGAGAGATGAGATCTCTCATCCCTTTCTTAACCACCAAATATTTACAATAGGACTCCATGCATACATGCACATACCGCTCCCTACGGCACTCTATCACTCGAGATAGCGGTGATACCGTAGTATAAAGGCCCGGGTGTGATGTTTTCCATGGAGGTTAGGGTAAGGATCTCTAAAGGAAGGACAAGAACCCAGAGGAAGGAACACCTTCCCGAACGGATCTAATCCACTTTATTCATAATTACCATAACTCTTAACAGATCTTCATTCGGGTATTGAAAGCGGTGAGATTTAATTACATTTCCAAACCATCCCTAAACCTAGCCCTAGCAAGAGTAGATCTAGATAATCGTAGATAGAATAATTTAGGTTTTTAGATTTAATAATCAATCCGAACACCCTTAGGAATTAACTCGTAAGCGCGACTAGGAGATTCACAAAATCCCTGTAGACCGACCCGTACTCACCGGCTAGCTGCCCCGTACTCACCTGCTAGCTTCATGCGACGCCGTTCTTGATTGCGGTTACAAATATTTTTGATCTATCTTTTAGAAAGCGCAAGCACGCTAAATCAACAAAATCAAATGGCGCCGTTGCCGGGGATGGCGTAGAATTTCCTTTTCGCAATTTTGGGTTAATCATAAAATTTAAAAAATCATAAAAATCTAAAAAATCATAAAAATATAAAAATATATATTTTGTTATTTTTAGAAGGGATACTTTGTTGTTTTAATTTTGCAGGATATACAAAGACGATCTGGAAATTTCCAGAAAGCGAAACGGAAAAAGAGATATCGCAACAGAAGGGATTTTAAAAAACAGAGAAGCACGAAAATTTTAGACACCCAAACCCCCCAACCCGCCGCGATTCCGCGGCCAAAACCCACCTTAGGCCGCGGAACCGCGGCTTTCTAGTGGAATCAGAGCATATAAAAAATTTTGGGGACTCGAGCCGACAATCTCGCCGCGAAAACGCGGCACAAACGCGTTTTTACCGCGGAAAGGCGGCGGTACAGTGGCATCTTCTTCTGAAAAATTTTCTGTAAGATCTTCTGTTTCTCCTCTGTAATTTTTGAAATATATTTTCTGAAAAAGTCCTGCAGGATTTTGTGCACTTTAAAAATATTTTCCCTTCCATATAACAGTCTTGTGCAGGATTTTTGGGCCCCGCTTGAACTAAATTGATTGCAAGCAATATTTTGCTGTTGCATATCTTTTCTATAAAATATTTTGCTGTTGCATATCTTTTCTCTACAATCTTTTTGCAACAAAATTTTTCCAAATAAAGAGAGAGAAAAATGAAAATAAAAAGGACAAATATTTTATAGAGCTTGCAAATTTTTAGCTGCAAATAAATCCTTGTACCACCCAACCTTCCTTCTTCTAACATGGGCACCCCACATAATAAATCATTAGCCGAACTTTGGTATCCCGAACCTAATTTTGCGTCGTACGTCAATTTGTTCGGTCAATTTAAAAACGATCCTTCCTTGCCAAAAATTTCGTTGAAAGATCAAATAGAGGCGTCTAGGAGAAACAGTTTGACTTTTCAACCCACTTTGTGTCAACCGAGTCAACCTTTACCACCTACATATGTTGATACCACTTCTTCAAGTCCTTCTGTCACTCCTAGGCCGATGTCCATTGCTGAGCACATTGCACAATCTCGCAGCCGATCTTTCACCCCTCTCCACACATCTAGTTCTAGGGATCCACAAGACTATTCACATTTTTATCCACATGTAGACCCTATCCCTGTCCTACCACCCACTTCCTACCAGTCCTACCCGACCTTACTACCCTCACTAGACACTATTTCTACACAGCCATTAGGGAGTTTTGCATATCCACACGATTCCGAATCTTTTACCGAAATCCCCTCACCACCCAAGTCTAGTTTGGAAGAGTCGTTGGAGGCATATATTGCTGCAACAAATAAAATGATGAGGAATGTGGAAGCGTCCATGGCCGTTCTTATGCAACCTAGTGAACCGGTAGCAAGTGTCCCGCTAGCTCCAAATTTTTCAATGTATGAGGCGGCAGTTGGACAGAGAGAGAATGTGAGAGGATTTCCAAATCAAACCTACCCTTACCCAATTGAAGCCCACAACTCCAGTTCTCCATCGAATGTCCTAAATGATTCACAAGTTCAAAATAAAAATGAGTTGTGTGATTTTGTAGTGTTTTATTTGCCCAATTGTGAGAAACCCCTTTCGAGTGAAACCGCACCTAATCCTTTCGATCTTTATACCTCCACTCTAGAACCTACATTGATAAATATCCATGCTGTTGATGAGGTGTCTAAAGAAATTGATTTTCACTTGATTGAGGATATAGACGCCGGGAATATTTCGGATGATGAACCTGTCGATTTGCTTGAAATTTTATGTTCAAATCATCATCCTGAGTTATTAAATGTTTCTCCCGAATCTCATATGCGTCTAGATTTTGATGATAATGGCATGGATGATTTGAATATTGAGGATAGTATTGAGGAGAGTCTTGAGGATAATATTGAGGTTGAATCATTTTTGTTTGATGTGTCTGATTTTCCAATTCATCCTCCTGAACCTTTGACTGTTATATCACCCTCCCTCTTTCCCATCGTTCCGACCCCGCTTGAAGACAGTGAGCTTGAAACCTTTTCCTTTGAATCTGACACAATTCTCACAGACGATGACACCTATGAGTGTTTCACTTTTTCGGACGATGTTGATGACTCACCGCCTGAGTTTGAGTCCTTTACATTTTCAGATGAGCCATCAGACTCGGTTGATTATAGTAGTTTCGAACCATTAATGGAATCTTTCAAGTTCGAAACAGTTTACTACGGTGAGAAAGATACCATCCCTAATTCACTCCCTTTCGTCTTTCCCATTGTTCCGACCGAACAAATGACCGTTACGCTTTCATCTCCTATACCAAGTTCGGTGTACTCATGTTTTCTTGCGAATCTTGAGGGATTTGACCCCATTTCCCGACGGGTTGATAGGTTAGCGCAATCGCTTATAACATATCGGTCATCACGTATTGCGCTAATTTATTCACTCAATTTACACCCTCAAGATCGTACTCCACTTCCTTCTTCTTCCCGCCATTCTTCTCCTCCACCGAGACCATATTCCACTCTTCTTCCCATTCGGTCTCGTGTGCTTCTCATCTCTCTTCTTTCCACTCCCTCCTTTCACCAACTATACCATTACCACGATAAGATCTTTGAATGGTTGGTGCTAACCTTTGGCTTGTGTAAGGCCAAGCTTAAATTTGGGGGGAAAAACCTTGTTGTATATATGTATATATATTTTTGTTTTCTTTTTCTATAAAAAATTAAAAAAAAATTCAAAACAAAAAAAAATTGTAAATAAATAAACAGGGGAGTGCCGACAATTTTGACCCTCTTGGTTTAGCATGACAGTGAGGACACTGTCAAGTTCAAGTTTGGGGATATGCTCGGTAAGTCTTCTTTCTTCGCATTCATTTGTATATATTTTTGCATTTGCATATTTATTTGAAAACCCATAAAAATTGAAAATTTTGAAAAATTATAAAAATTATTGTATTCAATTTTGACTTATTTGACTAGAGTTTGACAGATAGGTTAACTAGCTAGGAACAACTAGATTTTTGACGTAGTAAATTAAAAACCCTAAAAATAACCTTCCTTAAAGTTTAACGGTAGAAAGTATATGTATTTGTAGTTTATTTAGAAATAGGAAAATTTTGGGTTCACTTCTTGGGCTAAGTCAAAATAAGGGAAGAGTATTGATGTTCTTATTAGAGTATAAGTTTGAAAAATAGTTCCTAGCTTAAGTCTAGATTCTGAAAACGTATACCCTACAATTTGCACAATCACGCACCTTGAAACTTGGAATAGTAGAAGAGACCTTGAAATGCTCTTGTCTAAAGTCCTTAGTACGAAGAAAATAAAAAAAAAAGTGTGAATAAAGAATAAAAAAAATGGACACTGGTTTTTGTGATTACTTAAGGCTGCAAAAATAGAAAAATATTTAGCGAGGGTGCTTCATCACCTAGTGCCTTAGACCAACTGGTTTGGGAGTCACTGCTAAAAGCCTTGGGTGTTGCAAGACTAGGAATTACGCTTTAAAGTGCAAACGCATTTTGTAATCGGTCGTTGGTACCTCAAGAAGTATTAACGATCGCATGAAGGATGTGTAAGCAAAATTCATTTAAATTCACCAATTAATAAGTACTTTGGACAACGGACAAGAGTATGATTGCTTGATTTGAATTTCCAAGTGTAGGGGTGACTTATACACACACGTAGGGATATGTGATTGGAATTTAGATGAGAGAAAGAAATGAAGAATAGAACTTGTATCTTTAGTAGAGTTGATAAAAATTCCTAAGTGGAGATGGAACCCTAGAATGAAAACTTAAGAAATGCCGAAAGCTAAGTAGGTCTGCAGAACATATATGATCTTAAGTTAAATGATGAGGAAGTGTGAAAAATATGGGTGGATAATTTACGGGTTGAAGATAATAGAATTCCTTGTTAGAAAACCTAATTGGAAAACAAAAGTCGAAAAGCCAAATTGATAGGATTTTGTGGGTAGTATCCGCTGAAAACCCTCAGGAGACAACACTCCTCCTACTAGGGACACCTAGAGGTTTAACGGCTTGTTGCACGAGCTCAGTGCAATCGCGTTTCCCTGCGAAAGTGCGGTTAGGTTAGATTTTTATCGAGAATAAAAAAATAAGTTTGCTCGAGGACGAGCAAAAGATAAGTTTGGGGGTATTTGTTCATATCATAATATTGTATTTTATATTCCCCATTCTTATGCATTTTACAATGAAAACAGGTGCTTTTGATGCATGTCTGCTACATGTTACAGGTTACAGGTTCTTGGAGCAAAAGCAGTGAAAAAGACAAAAGACGATACAAAAAGGGACTTTTGACCAACAAATAGAAGGACTTTGATAAAGCCTACACAAAAGATCATTTTACACAGTATAAAGGCAGCGCAAGGTCCAAGATTACAAAGCGAACGGTTAAAAGTCCACTGCAAATTGTTCACTGAAGATCTGGAACCAATGTAGAAGCCCAATTGATAAAAGAACCAAAGAACCAGAAGCCCAATAAGACCAAGAACAAAACCCTAAATTTTCAGCACCCATTCTTTCTAAAGGGCCGCGGAACCGCGGCCCAAGCCCACCATTGCCGCGGTTCCGCGGCCATAAGAAGACAAAAGGGAATTTTCTTTTTACCAAAACGTTGTGGCGGTGCTGTAAAGATTTCCTAAGGGCTATTTTTGTAATTTCAGACATGCGAAACAAATGTAACCCTAGGGTTTCCTATTCTTTATAAATAGGGACTCTAATTCATTGTAAACCTTATGCCTCCCTTTAATGAATAAAATTTAGAAATCTTTTGGAGAGCATCGGTGTTTCTTCTCCATTCAGAAATTCAGATCTGACAAACCTGCATGGATGATTGGAGGGATGCATCTGTAAGTAATTTAATTTCTTGCCCTAGTGTAGATTTAAATTCCTAGCCCTAGGTAGATTTAATTTCATGTCCTAGAAACTTGTTTAGAGTTAACTTTGGGGAAGGATTTTGAGAGATGAGATCTCTCATCCCTTTCTTACCCACCAAATATTTACAATAGGACTCCATGCATACATGCACATACCGCTCCCTACGGCACTCTATCCCTCGAGATAGCGGTGATACCATAGTATAAAGGCCCGGGTGTGATGTTTTCCATGGAGGTTAGGGTAAGGATCTCTAAAGGAAGGACAAGAACCTAGAGGAAGGATCACCTTCCCGAACGGATCTAATCCCCTTTATTGATAATTACCATAACTCCTAACAGATCTTCATTCGGGTATAGAAAGCGTTGAGATTTAATTACATTTCCAAACCATCCCTAAACCTAGCCCTAGTAAGAATTGATCTAGATAATTGCCCTAGGTTAATTAGATTTTTAGATTTAATAAACAACCGAACACCCTTCGGAATTAACTCGTAAGAACGAATCGGAAATTCACAAAATCCCTGTGGACCGACCCGTACTCACCAGCTAGCTTCATGCGACGCCGTTCTTGATTGCGGTTACAAATATTTTTGATCTATCTTTTAGAAAGCGCAAGCACGCTAAATCAACAAAATCAGAGCCCAGATCCCATCAGCGGTCCAGACACATCCTGAGGCGTTTTCATTTGATCCGGGAGATTGTAGATCGCCGTGAGATCGAGATTAGGAGAGTAGACACAAAGAATAACGCCGCGGATCCATTCACCAAGGCCCTCTCTCAGCCGCAGCATGAGCGACTTTTTGAGATGTTGGGTATGAGATACGCAAATAACTGGCCTTAATGCAAGTGGGAGATTGTTGGATATATGTATGCCCTAGAGGCCATTATATGATAGTGGTTGTATCTATACATGTATATATATATATTCAGTATGCATTCTTGCTCGACATGATAATATTCTATCTGGTTCTTCTTTATCTGACATGTTGATTTGATCATGCTTTTATTCATTCATACATGCTGATAAAGCCCTGAGGATATCGGCTTGACTGCTCTGATTATGATAGAGATCATACTAGTGGGACATCTGTAGTCTATAAGCATATCCTGGAAAGTCCCTAGTCGTAGGTATATCGAGACGGGGCATTGATATACCAGAGTAGACTAGCGTATATAATACTAGACCCATACGATGGGCGATGAATGTTCCCACATTCATCGATGTTTGACATCAAGATCATATACGGGTGCTCAGTGGTGACTGGGTACACTGGACGGACTCACCGAGAACTCCTATATGGAATTATATCTATCGTCGGATAGCAGTTCTCAGATAACACTGGTACAGGTTAGTCTGTAGACCCGAGATCGTCATAGAGTCTTGTGTGTTTTCCCACTGTACTTTGATTGCCACCCTAGCACGGCTCTACTGAGTCGTGCAAACAGGTGGCCGTTGGGTACAGTCCCGAGACACACGAAGGCAATGAGCGATAGGAGGGGTTTCGTCTCTCCCGGTATTAGGAGTTGATGTTGTGCTGTGCCCGACTGGTTATATCAGGAAGTCCCTGGCCAGGGCTGCTGAGAATTGCTGATAAGTGTTATCAGTAGTTTCTCGATCTGTTATAGACCATTCACCGGCATGACTTATTGAGTTATTAGGGTCGACGTGACCATCCCTAGGCTCGATATGCAGCATATCTGACGAAGAGACCGGACTGTACGGTAGTGTTGCCGGTTGGCTCGACGGGAGTTGTAGCAGGTTCGCTTGTTTTCTTCTTATCGCTCAATACCCGGGTGGCCGTTACGTTTAGCTGACCGCTTGCGGCTTGGGGGTGCTTGATATGATCATCACCCTCTGCCGGCGTATTGACGAGTCTTAGAGTCCCACACAGGAGTTACCTAGTCCAGGCGAAACGTTGTGGTGCGCGTATGCGATATGCGCATGGACCCGATTGAAATGCGCGTATAGGATACCGAACATTGATCGAGCGGCTTGCTTTTGGTGGGGTCATATGTGATATGGCCGGATTGATAAATCAAGTGTTGATTTATCATTTAACCATTAGTTTTCTCACTTAAAACCTTTCTTGAATATGATGGATGTATGCATGCATGTATGTGTTTCTTTCTTTCTTTCTAGTTTCGTGCACATATGGATGTGCATACATACATACATACATACACCCATCTATCATGGTTGTTTATATATGGAATATGATGGCAATATAAGACTCACACCATGGTTGAATATATGGATTATTATTTGATTTATTGTTTAAAACAAAATAGAAAAGATAAGGATAATTCTTGCTTGCTTCTACATTCTTCTTTAAACCTAACCATGCTCACCTACTTCTAACCATGAGTTATCCTTCTCTTTATGTTTTAAACTCAAGTTAAATAATGTCTCCATCATCTAACCATGGTTTGAGATGAGGATTAAAAAATATATATACATATATTTTCTTTTTCCTTCATGAGAGTTATCTTTTTTCTACTCTTGTTAAAACAAAAGGCCATCATCTTCCTCCTTCTTCCTCCTTTTGCTCTCTAGTTTTTTCTAGTGAGTAAAACACAACCAAAGAAAGGTTTTTGAAGTGAGAATCTAAACCACAACATCATTCTACACAAGTTTAGCCAACTTGTTTAGAGTGTTCTCTTCGTTTCTCATCGTGATAATCGAAGTTGCGAGCTTGGACGAGGAACTCCGGGTGGATCGTCGTGGACGTGAGAGGACTTCAAGAGGATCTTCTTCCAACACCCAAGAGACCAAAGAGTCCAGCGAAAGGGAGCTACAAAGGTTGTAGTCTCGAAACCCTAGTTTTTATTCGCTTTAACTTTCGAAACCCTAATTTTCTAGGATCGATTCCTTTGTATGCTTGTTTAGCACCATAAAAATTTAAACTTTGGGACATGTGATGCTTCAAAACTCTACATAGGGTGCTAGGCAAACCTTTCAGTGGGTGTTTGATATGATCATCACTTACTGCCGGCGTATTGACGAGTCTTTAGAGTCCTACACAGAGGTTTCCTGACTCAAGCGAAATGAAATAGGAGCGCATATGAGATATGTACGGGACCGAGAATAATACCAGTATGTGATATTGTATTCTATTCTCACGATTTGTATCATCGGTCGGTTATATGTGATATAGCCGGGTTACCGAATCAAGTGTTGATTCGATATATTGATACACTTGATATTAGTCGGTTATATGCAGTATAACCGGATCATTAAATCAAGTGTTGATTTAATGATTTAATGTATAATTATATATTTGATATATTACTTTACATTAACTAGTATTTGTTCACTTAAGATTGATTTCTCACTTGAAGTGCATAAGTTGTATATGTGATATATTTTTGTGCACTTGTATGTATCATGTTTGATGATACATGCAAACTTGGGTGTGAGTATGCTTTAAACTATGATTAGGTTAATGGTTAGGGTTTGATTTACTTACTTATTTATTTATTTTATTCATTTATTTAGTTAAAACAAAATGGTGGCTTTCTTTCTTTTATTTACTAGAAGCTTCATGTTGTTTTCTAGCATCTTTGAAAAAGTCTTACCATTTTGTTTTATTCCTTAACCCTAACCATTTACCTAAACCCTAGTTTATTCTCTACATGAGTTTATCTCACCCATGGTTGCAATATGATAGATATCACTTGAATTTTCTTTTTGTGTTAATTCTTTTTCTTTCTTCTTCTTCTTCTTCTTGATGAAGAAAAGAAAAGCTTGCTAGAAAATTCTAAGTGATGAAATCAAGTGAGAAATCCAAATCCAAAGTGAACCCACTTCCTATTTCTTCATCCTCTACCACTTGCCATGTTGTATGGGGTGTTTTCTTCACAAGTTTCATGACCTAGTGAAGATGGAGCTTGAGTTAGAGTTGCCTCGACGTAGATCATCTTCGGCATCGAAGTCAACGACCTAACCCGCTCATTTCTCCGACGAAACCATCGCTAGAGTCCGGGATCCCGGTAATTGCAGCGAAGGGACGTCATCACGGAGCTAAAGAAGTGGAGGACTGGATCTTCAACGGTTGTATTTCCATTCACTTAGTAGCAAAGTTGTTTGCTTGCTTGTTGTTTCGCCTATCCTCTAGTTAACGATCTATATTAGGGTTTCTCAGCACCTAATTTTTTGAATATGGCATGGTTGATTCCTTGTGGAACCTCTTGAGTGTGCCTAGTAACCCCGACCGAGTGACTGTAGGAGAACCCCTTCGCCGAAAGCATCCGCTCGGGTGCTCGCGGCAGCGGTGTTCCGCCTTGGTGCACTTCGTCGACGGCATCGGAGGTGCGGCTGCCTACTAAAGTTTGCGACAAGCATTCGATCAAAATGTCGGGAATCTTGTTGAATTGCCCGACTTGATATTGAAAAGTGTTTTCGATAGTGAGACTAAAATGCGGGGTTTATAATTGTTGGGCATGCGATGTCTAAGGAATTCATTTGGTTAGGCATGCGATGTCTATGCAGGTTGCGGATTCCAACTGTTGTAGTTTTACACTTTCTTTTCTGCGACTGTAAGTGTAATATGTGATATCGCCGGTTTCGTTGCTATATGTCAACGACAATTGGGATACGCATGTTTACTTACGTTGATGACATGTGATGTTATGTGTTGCTGGATATGTTATATTGGATCGTCGCGTTTTAAATAGCCGGGGTTTTTTTTATGTGAGATGAGTGTTTTTCATTTTCATTCATGTAAAAACTTGTATGTAATATTCTTTTATTGGGGCACTTCCAGGTTGCGGAAGATGTCACCATTGTATATTATTTACTTTTCCACATTAGGATAGACCCAAGGAGGGGAGCACAAGTAACCGGGTTCTAGAGTCCAGTGGGAGACCATCTCGAGGAGTCGAGTTCGGGTCTCCTAACCCTAGAATTGGTAGGGTTGCTTGCCGCTCTCGTAGGGGTCTAAGGGTGTGGGTTTGGCTATTCATCACGACCGTGGAATCCGTGTTTTATAGAGGCTCAAAATAAAACACGGACGTCCTAGTATATCCAATATTTCATATGATATTTTCTGCTGCGTTATCTGTGATGTGATCAAGTGATATGTTCAGATAGATATTGCATATAGTATATATGATATATTATATAGACGTTGCTTATGTTTTACACCCGCGCTAGCCTTACCTCGCTCTGGCGTTAGTTACCTAACCTAACGGTGCAGACGGGACATCGAGGCGAATGCGGATGGCATAAGCGTACGTTATATTTATCTGTGATGTTTAGGTGGACTTAATTGATGGGACTTCATTAATGTGATTAATGAAATAAAAGAAACCTAAAGATGTTGTGGAATCGAATTTTCAAAACCAGGTAGCTACAGTTCTTGCTTTGCATCATGGTGTTCCTTGTAGAACATCCTGCACCTTATTCGATAAGGAAAGGACCGAGATCCCTTCACCAGGAGTGACTCCTTTAGCAATAACTGGCAGATGATACAACTCTCGGTTTGTCTTTTGATTGCTTCTATAGTTTCTGCTTTGCACAGTGATATATATGATATATCCCGTACCTCATCTAACGAGGAAAGGGCCGACGATCCCTTCACCGGGAGTGACCCCTTTAGCAAAACTAGAAAAGCCTAAAAAACACTCCATTTTAAAATCATTTGATTCTACAGCGATATCAAGTTCATTACGCAATAGGTTTTCAGAAAAACCTGTCGTAGCCTTCCGTCATTTCAGATAAGTACTATTTACTATTCGTGCTGCGGTAGTTTGGCATGAGTCAAGGCGTAGTGTACGGTAGCTAACTAGTGCTTATCTTCTTGCATACGATGCGATTGGATTAGGGTATTCGCACGGCGTTGTTTGGCATGCGTCAAGGGTCGTGCGGGTGGGTTTAATTCAATCAAGAAATGTACGGGTTGAACTTGACTAGCGGACTATGGGTTGTTTGGCATGCGTCAAGGTCATAGCACGCTAGGGGCAAAATATTATCGGGAATTTCAAGTGTTGAAATTTGCAATGAGATTGCATACCTTCTATGAGATAGTTGGATCCCGATACCCGCTGCGAGAAAGAGTTACTCCTGGGAGAGTTTTACACATTACAATTAGCCGATCAAGTAGGTGTCTAGAAAGGTGTCAACGAGGTTACGCCTCTGGGAAAATGAGGTTTACATTAATTAGGTTCGTGCGAAAGCACGGGGGACCTCCCTCAAAGTACCGACACTGGCCTGGCTGAAAGATTGGCGAACTTGTAGCGTGTAATTAATCCCGGCTAGTCTTTCCTTTTAGGGTTAGAAGGAAGATTTGATAAAAACAGTGGGAGCCATCCTGATTAGATAAAATAATAACCAATCTGATTCTTGCAAGAGCGCACGCTGAGTGTTTTCTTCTCTCTCTCTCCAGGTAGCGACCATATCACGCCTTAATCAAGATAATAATACGGAAGAATTGACCGAACCCGCTTGTTATACTGAGCTGGGGAACGTTGGTCCCGCTCCAACTTATAATTGTTATAAGACCGAGCAAGAAATAGGGGAATACCAGAATTCCCGTGCCGCCCAAACGAAGAGAGTGCAAGCTGATGCATCATCTTCGGGTGTGTTCATTATACAGAATTGTTTCTCAGTATTCTTTACGTCCTGGATATGAGATACCAAATCAGGATCCCGTATATGTAATTTGTTACATGGGCTACAGATAGGTAAAGAACTGAGAACGGGTGATAAGTTTCATGAGACAGAAAACGGGGCAAGTGTTGCAGCCAAGTCTGTTGGTCACTGTCACCCTGTATTACAAATACATTGATTCTGAACGATTGTTATTAGATACCGAACCTGATATACAAAATCATATCAGTCTTTTTACAAGTAAAGAAATGGTAAAATTTTGTATTGTTGGATAATGTTTTGAACATTTCCTATATCAAAAGTTGATCGGTTCAGGTACGTTATCTAAAAACATTGATGTTCTAAATCAAACTACAGTTCTTAGTATACGGAACATACACAAGAGGAAGAGTTCAGAAATGAACGGATCTTTCTTGAGGTATTGTAGACTAGGTCATATCAATATGACCCGACTAGCTAAGTTGCACATAGATGCATATTTAAATCTGTTTGAATTTACATCTTGTGAAAACTTGCCGGTCATGTCACAAATATAAGACGACCGCAACTCTGTTTATTGGAAGCAGAGAAGAGTTAGTGTACTCTTGGGATGATACATGTTGTTGTATGAAGGTCCCCTGTCAACACATGCCAAGACCGGTTCTTTGTACTTCATTACATTCTCTGATGATCTCTTTAGATTCAGACATATGTTCCTGTTGAAACACAAGTCCGAACCTTTTGAGATATTCACAGAATATAAGTTAGAAGTAGAGAACCAAAACGGGTATAAGTATTATGTCCTTTGATGTGATCAAGGAGGAGAATACTTGAGCACGAAATTCCTGGATTATTCTAAAAAAGAATGAGATTCTCTCTCAGCATTACTCCTCCGTATACACCACATCAGGTCGGTGTATCGGGGCGGAGCAATAGCACCCTATGTGATATGGTGTGCTCTATGATGAGTACTACTGAGTTTCCTATTTCCTTTTGGGAATTATGCGCTTGAGAAGTTGCATACCTATTGAATAGGGTTCAAATCAAATCAGTTGCCTACCACTTCATATGTGATATGGAAAGGGAAGAGTCCATATCTTAAGTTTGTTAAGATTGAGGGTTGTCCGGCCTATGTCTAAAAGCAAAATCCGTACAAGCTCGAGGCAAGGTCAGTTATGTACAACTGGAAAGGTTCCAGCTATACAAACTACAGCTGAAGATTTGGTAGAACCAAAGGATTCAATAGTTTCCAACGAACCTCAGCCTCTCCGCCGATCTAGTAGGGTTCCTCACCCACCTGAGAGTTACTTCGGTTTCTCTATGACAGTGGGAGCGAGGATTACATCATGAGATAATGACTCAACTAGTTTCGAGCTGGCCATCAGGAGTGGGACTCTGTAAGAATGGCTGGATGCTTATCGATCTGAGATGGAATCCTTATACACCAACAAAGTATGGACTTTAGTTGCTATATCTGAAGGGTTAAATCCCCATCAGGAGCAAGTATATCTTGAGAAGATTACTAGGTGTAGATGGAAAGGTTGAGACTTTCAAAGCAAGACTTGTTAAAGGTTTTCGTCATCAACCAGGCGTGGATAATGATGAAACCTTTTCAAGTAGCTATGCTTAAGTCCATCCAGATCCTACTTGCCACGGCTACATACCATGACTACGATATCTGGCGGTTGGGTGTCATGACTTCTTTTCTAAAATGATGTTTTAGAAGAGAGCGTCTGTAAGTACACAGCCAGAGGGCTTCGTAGACAGTGGGAGCAGCGGAAACGTGTACAAGATGCTTTATAAGATTAAAGCAGGCATCGCCGAGTTGGAACATCTGTTTTGATGAGATAGTCAAAGAGTTTGACATCATCAAAATGGTAGATGAACCTTTTACATACAAAAAGGTAGTAGGGTGTATGGTGGAGATCCTCGTAGAGTACATGGATGACATACTCTTGATGGGGAAGGAGTTTCCTATGCTACGCTCGGTCAATCTCCGCTTATCACAAGGATTCTCCATATAGGATCAGAGTGATACCTCCTAAATCCTGAGTTTTGGATCTATGAGATAGATCTAATTGGATATTAGGATACTCACTAGTTGTAGTGAGATGGTATCAATTGATCCTGGGGAAAATCACTGGAAAAGTTCCAGAGTGGTAAGGACGACTGAAAGTCAGTCACAGGCATTGTCTTTACCCTAAGCAAAAAGGACGGTATGTTGGAAGAGTTCCAAGCTATATGCCGTGGCATACAAGACGATAAAGGCAGGATACATCGCTACTTAAGATGCTACCAAAGAGGAAGTCTGGGTGTATATAAGTTCATGAGATGAACTTCGTTCCTACCATTGTGAGACAATGGAGTTGTGGCTTATGCCAAGAAACGCCCGTCCCATCAGTGATCCAGAAATATTCTAAGGCAGTGTCACCTGATCGTGGAGATGGTTGATCTCCAGGGGATCGAGGTTAGGAGAGCGGACTCAGAGGACAACACGGCGGATCTACTCACAAAGGCCTTTTCCCAGAGAGAGACTATTATGGGATGGTTGAGTATGAGATACTACAACCACTGCTACAGATGGACCTAGTGCAAGTGGGAGATTGTTAGTTATATGTATGCCCTAGAGGCCATTACTATACATACGATGTATATTGTAGTGGATGCTTGGACATATATAGGGAGGACTTTCTTGCTCGATATGATAGTATGCTATCTGGTTGCTCTTTACCTTAACGTGTACACTGATTATCTCTATGTTACATGTTGATAAAGCCCTTAGGATGTGTACTTGACTACCTGGACTATGATGCAGATCATACTAGTGGGGACATGGCAGTCCATAAGTACATCCTTCAAGGTCCCTAGTCGTGGGTGTATCGAGACGGGGCATCGATATACCAGAGTAGACTAGCGTATACCTTCTCGACCCATACAGATGGGCGATGGATGATCCCATATCCATTGGTGTTTGACATCAGAGATGATATACGGGTGCTCAGTAGAGACTGGGTACACTGGACGGACTCGCCGAGAACTCCCAGATGGTATTATACCTCACGTCAGATGGCAGTTCTCTGGTGACACTGGTACAGGTTAGTCTGTAGACCCGAGATCGTCATAGAGTCTTGTGTGATTCCCACTGTGCTTTGATTTCCACCTTACCACGTCCAAGAGGGCGTGCAAAACGGTGGTTTTTGGGTACAGTCCCGAATCACATGGAGGCAATGAGCGATAGGAGGGGATTCGTCTCTCCCGGTATAGGGAGTTGATGTTGCGCTGTGTTCGATTGGCTATAACCAGAAATCCCTAGCCAAGGTTGCTGAGATTTACTGGTAAGTGTTACCAGTAGTTTCTCGAACTGTTATAGACCTCATATCGACACGACTTATCGAGCTACTGGGGTCTGACGTTTACCACCCCTAGGCGAGATATGTGACATATCAGACGATCAGACCGGACTGTGCGGTAAGTGTTACTGGTTGGATTCACAGGAGTGTGAGCGGGCTTGCTCGTTGATCTTCTGATCGCTCAATACCCGGGTGGCTGTTACGTTTAGCAGACCGCTTGCGGCTTGTGGGTGTTTGATATGATCATCACCTACTGCCGGCGTATTGACGAGTCTTTAGAGTCCTACACAGAGGTTTCCTGGCTCAAGCGAAACGAAATAGGAGCGCATATGAGATATGTGTGGGACCGAGAATAATGCGTGTATGTGATACCGTATTCTATTCTCGCGATGAATGTATCGATTGGTTGTATGCGATATAACCTAGTTATCGAATCGAGGATTGATTCGATAAGTCGATACATTGGATATTAGTCGGTCATATGCGATATGACCGGATCGTTAAATCAAGTGTTGATTTAATGATTTAATGTATAATTATATATTTGATATATTACTTTACATTAACTAGTATTGGTTCACTTAAGATTGATTCTCTCACTTGAATGTGCACATTGTATATATGATATATGTTTGTGCACTAGTTTGTATCATGTTTGATGATACATGCAAACTTGGGTGTGTGTTTACTTTAAACTATGATTAGGTTAATGGTTAGGGTTTGATTGATTTATTTATTTACTTTATTCATTTTGGCAAAGAATAAAATGGAGGCATTCTTTGTTTTATCCATGAAGCTTCATGAAGCTTTGAAAGTCTTTGCCATTTTGTCTTTTGCCTTAACCTAACCATTAAACCTAAACCATAGTTTATTCTCTACACAAGTTAACTCACCCATGGTTGCTAAATGATAGGATTCACTTGAATTATTTTAATTAACAATTCTTTTTCTTTCTTCTTCTTCATCTTCTTCATGAAGAAAAAGGCAAAGCTTTCTTGAAAAATGTCAAGTGATGAAATCAAGTGAGAAATACAAATCCAAAGTGAACCCACTTCCTATTTCTTCATCCTCTACCACTTGCCATGTAGTATAGGGTGTTTTCTTCACAAGTTTCATGACTTGGTGAAGATGGAGCTCGAGTTAGAGTCGCCTCGACCTAGATCATCTTCAGCATCGAAGTCAACGACCTAGCCCGATCTTTTCTCCGATGAAACCACCGCGAGAGTCCAGGATTCCGATGGTTGCAGTGGAGGGACGTCATCACGGAGCAAAGGAAGTGCAGGACCGGATCTATAAAGGTTGTAGCCCCTTTCACTTTGTAGCAAAGTAGTTTGCTAGCTTTCTTTTTCGCCTAATCTCTAGTTAACGATCTTCGTTAGGGTTCTTCGGCACCTAAAGTTTTGAATTTGGCATGGTTGATGTCTTGTGGGACTTCTTGAGTGTGCCTAGGAACCCTACATTTAGGATGCGGTAGTGTCGGTTTTAAAGTCAAGAAAAATTTTCGTTTCCGCATTTTGGCCTCGGATAGACGGCCGGGGCGCTACCGTAGTCCTACACTCTTCGGCTGGGACTATGACCCACCCTAAACTAAAACTCATGAACCAAGTTAACCGAACCTTCTTAAAACACTTTGGCTTTTGGATTGTCATTTAGTCTCATATATCCTTGCCGCTTCTGTATCACCTTTTGCATTTCTCCAGAAAACCCCGTATCACTACGAACATCCACTCCTATTGGATAATCCATCATATAGTTACATACGAACTCGAAGGAACTTGTTCCAGATTCAAGGATGGATTCTGGTTCTAGAGAAATAGAATAAGATTATTCGGTTGTCTTTTCCCTTTACCTTCTCTCAGGTTGTGAGAGCTCCTAGGATTAGGAGAGTACACCTATTACACTTATTGGATAGTCTTCTTCCAAACCATAGGCAGGTTCCGAATGGTAGGGAAGGAAGAAAACCAATTAGCCTAAGTGTGGTGTACAGAAGGTAATAAGTAAAGACATATAAAGAGATTAGAATAAGGGCAAAAAAAATTGCGACTGCTATCATTCATGACAAAACCGTGTATACCACTGCCACTCCTACATCCACTTTGGATTTCTCCAGAACACTTCATATCACTACGAACGTCCATAATGCTTGGACATGCCATCGTATAGTTACATACGAACTCGAAGGAATTCGTTCCAGATTCGAGGATGGTTTCTGGTTCAAGAGAAATAGATTAGGATTATTCATATGTATTTTCCCATTACCTTCTCTCAGGTTGTGAGGGCTCCTGGCATAAGGAGTGTACACCTATTATGCTTATTGGATAGTATTCTTCCAAACCTTAGGCTGGTGCCGAAGGGTAGGGAAGGAAGAAAACCATTTAGCCTAAAGAAGATGTACAGAAGGTAATAAGTAAAGACTTAATAAAGGGATTGAAGTGAGGGCAGGTAAGTATATGGTTACTGTCATGAATCAGGATAGTGGAAGAGGCATTACTAGGAATACTAGGTTAACCCTTTCGAAACATTTTCATGTTTCAGTCCGACTGTGCGATGTTAATTGAAAACTATTTTCTCAATTGGAATCTAACTTCAGGGTATGTATTTACCAGATCAGATTCTCACATCTGTATGTTATTACAGATGGTGAGTTGGAGTAAGATATTGTGAATTGGGTGATTAGATCCTCATCATATCGGAATTCGTTGTAATTGGTGATATTTGAGGAAATCGTCTGGGTTTTTCCTGACGGAAAATATTTGGTTTTGAATATCCGTTGTTATGCACCAATTTCAAACTGATATATATGTACGTTTATTTTATAAAGTGAGATATAAATTTTTGAAATTATGTCTGTGATATTTACCTATATCAGTTGGTGGTTAGGTAAGGTGCATTCAACAGCGGTGTAATTCTTCTTAACCATAGTGCAGTTTTTCAACCTACGACGCACAAGGTTTGAGTTATTGAACTCAGGGGACTTATACAAAGTATTGTATGTTGTTCAGTGTCCATTAGGACAATGGGGTTGGTACTCGTACTATATTCTGTTTACTTATGACTTCTATAGTTTTAGACAAGTATTTCGTTGAACTACAAGGCCCAGATATTGAGAAGTTATAGGTATAAGAATAGAGTAGAGAACCATTTGTTGCGAGTATCAGGATTTTTCGAGGTAGTCGAAGATGTAGATACTTATGTTTGGTATTCCGTTGATAGTAATGGTTTTTGAGAACTTGCTTCACTTTTAGGTTACTCATATATGGATGCACTTCTAGTTGAGTAATGCTGATTGGCATCTTTCCATTTGGTTGATATGCACTGGAGACAGCTGCATGATTTTGAATCTGGTTCCAATTAAATTAGTTCTTTTGTTTCTATATGGTATATAGAATCAATTTGTATCTTAACGATGATAAGATATAGGGAGTAGTCCGGCTGATGGTTAAAAACAGAATCTGGACAAACTCAAGGCACGTTTCAGTTATGGCAGTTTGTGGGTTATCCCGGACTTTGACGAGGTTGAACTTTCTACCATCAGGAAGATCAATAGTTATATTGTTCTTGACTCGCCACCAATTTTAGTAAAATGGATTCTTTTCAGAAAACATTAATAGAAGTATGGTAGAACTGGAAGTGATTCCAGAACCACAAACGATTACTAAAAATTTAGTAGGACCTAAACATTCAATTGGATTCGACATTCCATTAGCTACTCCGCAGATATGGTGGGTAACCTCAGGCACCTGAGAGGTACTTCGGTCTTCTCAGAGATGGTGACAGGGAGGTTCTTGATTACCCAAACTTGACACTACTGCTGTTCTAGACTATGAGACCTGAAAGGAGGATGAGTATAACGTCGTTCTGAATTAGCTTTAGAAGTGCACGTGTATATGACTCTGCCAGAGGGTTGTTGTAGTCAGTGGGAGCAGCGGAAGCACAATGGGCAAGTAGCTTATGTCTATTTATAGACTAAATCAGATATAGCGGAGATAGATCATCTAGTTTTGATGTGACAGTCATAGAGTTTGACTTCATCAGAACAACAGATGGGTATAGATTTGAGAAGGTAGTAGGCAGAGATGTCCTGGCATATGGATGACATGCTCTTGATAGGAAGTAATATTTCTACACTACGATCAGTTATACTATGGTTGTCACAAAGGTGTTTCTCCACATAGGATATGGATATAATATCAGGGTTTCTGGTTACTAGATCTATGGTTTTAGATCTAGATTTGGGAAGTGTCCCAATCTGGGTACTTGATACTATTCTAAAGTGTTTTAGAATGGACGACTCCTGGCGTGGTGGTGTACCCACAGGTGATGGAGTCACCCTCTCTAAAAAGATGCCTTTCAAACTGATGAGGAGAGGGATCTGCATGATTAGCATATCACTTGCTTAGGCAATTGAGTTAATCATAAAATGTCAAGTACCACACCAGATATTGCTTTTGCGCTGACTGCAATAAGCATATATATTAATCCAATCTTAGAGAAACGGTGGGAAGCAGTTATGAACATAAGTGTATGTTCTTGGTATATGGTAACGACAGCCTCCTTCAGGAGGCGGTTATCATTTTATGCTTCCAAGGTGACCTGGATGACAGAGTGACTGTCAGAGTTATAGTTCTTCCCTCTTTTGAGGGGAACTATGTTGGACAGGTGGTCCAAGTGGATACTGAGGAAGGCATGGGGAAGGATACTGATTAAATTCAGTGCATGATACAGTCTAAGAAGTTTGTTGGATTTGGAGTTCATTTGTGAACTGGGTCCCATCAGATATCCAGACAAATTCTAAGATAGGTATTGCTCATTTCAGGAGATAGCTTTCTCCGCGAAGTTGAGATATAGAGAGATACAGATAGAAACACTGGAGCGGATCCACTCACTGAGGCTATTTCTCGAACACAATAGTTTCATAAATGAGCTTTGTGAAACTGATTAGTAAAGAAGTTGGGTGTTCGGTATCACATGGGCTGTGAGTATGCGATACCGCAATAATTAGCCTTTAGTGCAAGTGGGAGATTGTTGGCAATAGTGCCCTCAAGTCAATTATTGAATCGCAGGCACACGATTGTGATGATTGAGAGAGGACCTATACCGATAGAACAATCTTACTCGAGATGATAGTATGCTATCTGGTTTGTCTTTATCATCATATGCATGCTTCAGGTGGTATTACAGATCACTATCACATGTTGATAGAGCCCATAGGATTCTTGCTTGACTACCAGCATTATGATAGCGATCATATACGTGAGAGCTAGATGGTCTATAAGCACATCCTTAAATGTCCCTAGTCGTGGGAGTTTCGAGACTAGGCATCGATACTCCAGAGTAGACTAGTGTATACTAATCGAGACCCCGACGATGGGCGGTGGCCAGGTCTCACAAGACATTGGTGTTAGTTTGTTCACCTAAAATAGTATACAGGTGCTCATTGGGTTATAAGTGCACTGGATGGACTCACCGGGAACCAGCTTGAGGGTATTATATCTATTGTCAGATAGTAGTTCTCAGGTGACATGTGTACAGGTTAGTCTGTCGACCTGAGATCGTCATTTTTCTCGTGTGAGTTCCCACTGTGCTTTGATTACTACCCTACCATGGCTCAAAGGAGTCGTGCAAACAGGTTTTAGTTGGGTATAGTCCCGAGCCATATGGAGGCAATGAGCGGACCCTCGGGGATTCGTCTCTCCCGGTATTGGGGGTTGATGTCACGTTGTGCACGGGTGGCCATCACCAGAAATCCTCGACCGGGGTAGACGAGAATTACCGATCCAGGATCGATAGTTTCTCAGGTGGTGATGGGTTTCATGCCGACACTAAATCTCGCGTTGTTAGGGGTCTGACATTATCCACCCCCCTAGACTCGATATGCGATACTCTTAGACGAATAAACCGGACTGTACGGATATTGTCACTGTCAGGCTCAGTAGGGATTTGGATGAGTTTGCTCGTCATCCTTCCTTTCGCTCAATACCTGGGTAGCCGTTATGTACAGCTAGTGCCGCTGACGTGCTTGTGTTTAAACCCACTGCCAGCGTATTGACGAGTCTTTAGAGTCCCACACAGAGGGTTTTCATGGTTCAGACGATATGGTGTAGATGACGTATGTTCGTACATACAGGTGTCCGATTAAATATGTGTACAGGCTGCACAGACTTTAATCGGATGGTCGATAATACTAGCGGCTTTGTATTAAACCGGATTATTAAATCAGGTTTTGATTTAATAATTTATATATATTTGTATATATATATATATATATGTGTATTCTAGTATTATTGTTTACTATTCATTTTCTCTCATGGCTATTCGTATTTTGATACGAATACGTGTATATGTATTTCGATACGTGTACCAGGAAGTATTCCGTATTTATACGGAATAGGTTCTAGAAGATAGCCACCTCATTATTGATTTTCTTTTTAGAAAATCATTTTGGAAATGAGGTGGAGGGGTGAGTTGGCATGAGCATGGGCTTAAGCATGTAGAGAGGTATGGCATGCATTTGTTTATTTGTAAAATGAGGAGATGTTTTTTGTGTGTGTGTATGATTGATAGAAGGAGGGGCAGCCACCATATTCTAGAGATGCCTTGCTCATTTTCTTTTCTTCACTTGCTCACTCTCATTCTCACTTGGAAAAACACTTAGCCACATTTCTTTCGTTGCTCATGCCACATGTTTCCTCACCTCCTCTCCATCTTCTTGAGTTGATCTTGGAGCATTTGTGATGAGAGAAGAATTATAGTGACACGTTCCTACACCTCCACTCTCCATTGCTAGCAACCTTGGAGCGTCGGCTTCCTCGCTTCGCGAGGCTGAAGCTTGTGCCGTTTCCCTCAGGTGGATCATCATAGATGGAGGAAGACCGGTGACCAAATTCGATCCGCGACCACTAGGAGCTTGGGATGATGGTTGAAGATCCGAAGGACTTGGTTCATTCTGTATAACCATCTCTAACTCTTTATACTGTTTGCTAGTACAGGGTTTAGGGTAGATCCGGGTATCGGGTAACGGTAACGCCAGTTTTGGAAAAAAAATTCCGCATTTGGACACGGTTTGATGGCCGGGGCGCTGCCGTAACCCAACACAAATTCCTTTTAAAACAGTGGAATTAAATTCCAGAAACCCCCATGATGGGAGAACGAAAAATGGAATTAAAATTCCATAGATCCTCAAAGATAAGAAGAGAAATGCCCGATCTTCGAAAACATTGGGGTTTACCACTCAAAGATTATGCCTTTTTGGATCTCTAAGAGATCGGTTCCAGAAGATAGCAAAGCTCTTGCGGTGGATTTAAAATCCAGGAAAAATTAGAAAAAAAGGGGTTTCTTGTTCCTAAAAGATAAGTGTAGTTCAAGATCTTTACCTAAAAGAGTTTTTTTTTAACAGAGTTCCTCTGAAATTTCAATGGGTAGAGAACTGAGCTCTGAGAAGAGAAATTCTCAAGAAAAAGACTAGGGAAGAAGATGATGGAACTTTGGCTATCTCAACGGCTAAGCCCTTATTTATAAGATGTGATGGAGAGTGGTTCATCTCCCCGTTCCCCTAGGCAATCCAACGGCTGTAAAATTGGACAGCTTTGCTCTCACGTGTAAGACATTTGAGAGCAACGTTGTGGGGGCATTTGTTTCCTTATAAAAAGAAAAAGAAAAAAGAAGATGAAAGAAAGAAGGGGGAAAACTTCTCACTAAACAAGCCCCACGTATTAAACACGTGAGCGCCTATATGCAAATCATATAGGCACTGCAATTAAACTACAGATAGGCTAAACAAAGCCTCACGTGTTAAACACGTGAGCGCCTATATGCAAAGCATATAGGCGCTGCAATTAAACTGAAGGGTTATGGGAGCGCCCCGGCCATCCAACCGTGGCCAAATGCGGAACAAAATTTTTCTAAAACCCGGCGCTACCATTCCCCGATTAACAAGATTGAAACCATTAACCGTAAAACTAGCAATCTAAGAAAAGGAGATAGAATGGTTATACCTAATGAACCAAGTCCTTCGGGTATTCAACCATTTCCAAGCTCCTAGTGATGCGGATCGACTTTGGTCGCCGATCTTCCTTCATCTCCGATGATCCACCCGAGGGAAACGGCACAAGCTCCAGGTTGGCCAAGCGGACCAACCGACTCTCCAACATTGCTAGTAGTGGAGAGTGGGGAAGGTGTAGAATAATGTCACTATAATTCTTTCTCTCATTCATGAGCTCAAGTAAGCAACAAGTGAAGATGAAGAAGAGGTGATCAAAAGAGATGGCATGAGCAAAAATGGCTAGGTAATTTTGTGTGAGCATGAGAGTGAGAGAGTGTGTAGAGCACCAAGTTAATTTTCTAAATGAGCAAGCATCCCCTCTGTCACGTCCCGAAAGTACGGAACATGACCGGCACTTAAACTACGAAACGTCTCGAGGCGTACGTAATCTAAGTAAACCGAAAACCCAGAAATCCAAACCAAGAAAAGTAGTAGAGTGCAGGAAAAACCAACTTAAAGCAAGTAATTTCAATAGCATAAGCCGAATTATGCGGTTTTTAAAACATCAAGAATTTACTGAAAATTTCGGCAGAGTCTCCTTTGTAAATACTGGCCCCCAAACGGGATACAACATGAATAGTATACGAAATCAATAAAAAGGCATCCCCAAGCGGGAGCTAGCTCTTCGTCAATCGACGGTCACAACCACACAAGCAATATAATATACAACGCCAACGGCGAGGATCAAAATTCAAAAGGAAACTCAAAACCACAAGAAAACCGAAGAAATATAACGCGCGACTCTAAGGTCGAAGGAATAACATCACTGGTCTCTATCTCAAATAAATACAGGTTTGGTTGATGGATTTTACTAGATACAACTGAATAATATTATACAAAGTAATATGATGGGTACGGTACCAATAAACTCACCTACTAGCAAGTCACCCGAAAGAAGCAGTGCCAGCAAAGCCGTAATGAAACCTGTACGGCAAAACCTGCAAGAAACTGGGGCACAACGGGGGTGAGTTGCCAACTCGTGAATAGAAAAACATCTACGAATAGAAATCGCATAAATAACGCAACCTAGGTCAATGATCATAATATATCCTCAAATATATGTATAACAGGCAGCCTATAATAATGGCTAGGGTAATATCTAACCCGAGCGTAATCTCATGTGCCCGTGTCAGTGCCTCAGGTAGTAATATATCATATGAATGAGGTATGAATGCATGAAGACAGAATACATGCAAATGAAGAAACTGTTTTCATAAATTAGTGAGATTTCCTTTGTATATTTTCAAAATGAGGCATCATAAATGAAATCAGTATCAACAGTGTCTAGCATCGACACAAAACATAAATCTCAATGTCTTGAAATATCAATGTCTCAATCTCAATATCTAGGGCGCCGTCAGTCCAGACCGGCCCCTACCATCCATCTCAAGACCACGACGGTATCCTCCGGATATCCGACGCGTCGGGTAATATCACCGGTAGGTAGTGCTCCCCAGCCAGGCTCAACGTCAACAACACATTCCTCTTGCCCCGGGGTACCATACCGGGTCCACCATGTACCCGTGACGGTTCCTCCACTCCTCGACACGGATCTCGAAAACCACAGCAAACTCATGGTGGACGCCACTTTACATCACTAGAAAACCGCAACATTTTATATTTTAAAAGATCATAAGTTGTAAATTTTGCGGCTTCCCCGAAATCCAGAAATATCATAAATCTCAAGAAATCATCACAAGTGCATATGTCAATGATAATGAACGCATATGGTATCAATAACCAAGTTGCAATGTATGATTAATAAACTAGGCATGAACAACTGAATAACAGTATACATGAAGTGGCAGGTAATAACTACAATGTCTAATAGGGCATATAAGGGAAGTACACTAATATCATGTCAAAACTACTAGCTAACAAGCTAAGTCAAGCAAATATATTCTCTAAAGTGTACGTGACATGACAATTACCGATGAAGATGTGTGTGAGCCGGCAAGTAGGTGTACGTGGTACATACGCATCATCGGTAATGGTGCTGGTGTCCTAACAGCATGATATCAATAATGAAATATGCAGCAAAATAAGTATGCGAGGCAGAGCGAACAGTAATAATGTGCGGGAGCTGAAAACTAGACACAACGATAGCTAATCTGCATTAATCTAATATAAGTCCTACAAATTGGTGCCTTTTGAAATAACACGAATTATGGGGTTTTGAAAATAGGGGCTACGGTGTTTTTATGAAAAGATACATCTTTTGAAATATCCGTAAGATCTCTTGGGCTGTCTTTTAAAATACTCACGATTCGTTAGTTTTGAAATAGGTAGGAGTTTAATCTAATCTAACAACTACACTAAACTATACGGCTGAACTAACAAGCTGAACTACAGGTAAGGAAACCGCCTATCATCTGAGTCGATACATATACCTACCTGTATATGTATAGTCGGTGATCCCGCCTTAATAATATCATAGGCGATACCATATCTATAATCAGGCATCCCAAGTCAAGAGAGCGGATCAATCATCAATATAGCTCGTACGTAAATCCGTCGTACGGCATCCCAAATCTGGGTACGGGTCAATATCACATTCATCATACTATTCATCTGGTATCCTCTTTATCAAATATCATGATCGGGGTACTGATCTACGTCTAGTACCATACTGATACCGCCTACGTATGCATGGACGTGTGTGAAACACTACGTTCAGGACCCGCTACAACGTCATGTCGTATCTCAAATACGACCCTGCTATATCACCGATCTCACGGCCTCAAATCAAATCTCATCGACTCAGCTCAATCCCAAGTATCATCCTCAAATCAGTATGTGAACACATAGTCCCATACCCATGTGAACACATAACGATAAAGAATCCCATGAGCACATATCAATAGGAAAGTATGCAAGTATGTATGTGTGTATGTGTAGTGCAACACTACCCTAGGGTTCGCAACGCTAAAATAATCCAACACACCAATATCCATCTTAAACATCGTTAATAATCCCAAATAACATACAATAATTGTTGGTGTGTATACGCATCCGTATACACCACCACGGACTGCGGTGCTATACGCCATCCACCCGACTTCTCCCTGTAGATATAAATCTACTCACCTGGTCCTCGCCCGCCGGTGCCGACGTCGCCACGCGCTTGCTTATCGTCTCGAAGTCCACATGGGGTACCTACATATCATAACGCACCATATCGCATTAAAATCCGACTCATGACCAAAACGACGCACGAATCCCACATATGTCAAAACCTATGGTTGCTTTTACAAATCGACCCAAAAACCCTCGACGTCGGCGTACAAACGCCAAACCATCGAGAAAGCTCCCAACACACTCATTTGTACAATTACAAGCACTAATTATAATATAAAATAGCTTAGAATTCACAAAAACCACAAATTCACTTAAAAAGCCATTTTTCCGAAAATCTAGCAAGCAAATATTACCCGTTTTAGTACAAAACCTGACATTTAAACAAATCTAGCGGCCATAATACTTATTAAACATCTTAAATAAGCCATACAAACCATTTCCAAAATTTAATCTCATCAATTTGTATTAATTCCAAATTCCTAGTTTGCAAAAATAACCGATTTAAACATTTTTTTAAAGCAAAATTCACAATTTAATAATTAAGCTAGGTTTTGCATAACCCTAAAGTGTTAAATTACACATTATATTGTTAATGAGGTGATAAAACCCTAACCATAATTTTAATCCCACATTTTAATTCAATCTCAAAAACCTAGTAAGCATGAAATTAGAAAATTTGCGCAAACATCGCGGATTTGCGACAAAAGTGATCACATCATCGTACAAACATCCAACCAAACAACTAGATAGCAAAATAGAATTAATTAACTTAGTAATGGTGTGCTAAAACCCTAGTTCAAATCAAACTACACTCTTTAAAACCTAGATTAGAAATTAACAATAATTTAACATTTCAAAGTTCTAATTTAGCACACATAAACTACAAATTAACCAATTGATTAGAGATTATACCTCACAAGATCAACCTTAGATTTCTCTAGCCTCCCAAGATGCCATCTTTCTCCTTGTTTTAACCTAATATGGGTGTGAGAAGAGGTAGAATAGGGATTAGCCTTGAATTAGTAAAGAAATTGTCGATTTTGAATGGATTTTGATGGAATTTAGAAGCAAAATGAGAAGGAGAATTTGGGGGGAAATATGGACAGCAGCTGGGGAAGCTCTCGGATTGGGGAGATGGGGGAGAATGAGAGAGAGTTGTGTAGAAAATTTCAAAGTCAAAGACCCCCCATATCACCTAATACCTATACTCAAATTAATATATTTAAATCCCTTCAAACCATATCTTTTTACATGAGTTGAAGGCCAAAAAGGAGGGGACGTTTCCTGCTGTGGTGGGGACAGCCAAGGAGGGGTGAGGGAGTTGTGAGAGAATGTATAAAAAAATCTATGCAAAAAGACCCCCCACAAGCCCAAAAATTGCAAGTTTTAGTTTAATTATTTAAATTTTAGTTTTCCCTTAATTATAACCATATAAAACTTGAAATAAATTGCCAAAAAATTATATTACTAACTAAATTTTAGTTGTCATGGTTCTATAGCATGTAATTAGCCTAATCAAATTTTATTTATTGCTAATTTAATATATTATTGACGGCTTAAAATAGTATTAAAATAATTAATTTCGGAATTTTTTTCAAAAAATTTGAAATTTCACCAGTAGCTCAAGATACACCAAATACTAGCAATTACATAGCTAGAATATGTATATTTAATTTTATAATAAATAAATTTGTATTTTGACTTTTTTACAGAAAACCCCCTTATTTTGCCGATTTTCCGAAATTTCACCGAAACGATTTTCAAAACGTTACACCCTCAAAGTGTCCAGCCCCCTCTCTCATGCCCACACAAAAAAAATCTCATTTTCATTTTACAATAAATAATTTGCACCATACCAATCTCTACATGACCAAAGCCCATGCTTTGACCTAAAGCCCATGCCTTGCCATGTCACCATTTCCACCTCATTAAAAACATGTGATTTTCTAAAGAAAATCAATAATGAGGTGGCATCTTCTAGAAACCATTCCATATAAATACAGAATGCTTCCCGGTATATGTATCGGAATACACATACGCGTATTCGTACAAAAATACAAATAGCCAAAGAGACAAAATAAATAGTGAGCAATAATACTAGAATACATATATATATAAATACATATGTAAATTATTAAATCAAAACTTGATTTAACAATCTGGCTTAATCCTAAGCCGCTAGTAAAATCAACCGTCCGATTAAAGTCTGTGCAGCCTGTGCACATATTCAATCGAACACCTGTATGTATCAACATACGTCACCTACAACATATCGCCTAAACCGTGAAAACCCTCTGTGTGGGACTCTAAAGACTCATTAATACGATGGCAGTGGGTTTAACCACAAGCACGTCAGCGGCACTAGCTGTACGTAACGGCTACCCAAGTATTGAGCTAAAGGAAGGCCGACGAGCAAACTCATCCAAACCCCTACTGAGCTCAGTAACAATATCCGTACAGTCCAGTCTGTTCGTCTAAGAGTATCGCATATCGAGTCTAGGGGGTGGGTAAAGTCAGACCCCTAACAACGCGATAATTCGTGTCGGTATGAAACCCATCACTACCTGAGAAGCTATCAATCCTGGATCGGTAATTCTCGCATATCCCGGCCGAGGATTTCTAGTGATGGTCACCCGTGCACTGCGGGACATCAACCCCCAATACCGGGAGAGAAGAATCCCCGACGGTCCGCTCACTGCCTCCATGTGGCTCGGGACTGTACCCAACAAAAACCTGTTTGCATGACTCCTTTGAGCCGTGGTAAGGTAGTAATCAAAGCACAGTGGGAACTCACACGAGACAAATGACGATCTTATGTCGACAGACTAACCTGTACACATGTCACCAGGGAACTGCTATCTGACTATAAGTATAATACCAACTAGCATGTTCCCGGCGAGTCCATCCAGTGTACTCATAACCCAATGAGCACCTGTATACTATCTTAGGTGAACAACTAACACCAATGGCTTGTGAGACTAGCTACCGCCCCTCGTCAGGGTCTAGATAAGTATACACCAGTCTACACTGGAGTATCGATGCCCGGTCTCGATACGCCCACGACCAGGGACATTTAAGGATGTGCTTATAGACCCCCAGCTCCCACATATGTGATCGCCATCACAATGCTGGTAGTCAAGAAAGAATCCTATGGGCTTTATCAACATATACATGATGATAAAGACAAACCAGATAGCATACTATCATCTCAAGTAAGACTGTTTTATCGGTATAGGTCCTCCCTCAATCATCATGATCACCTACCTGCGACTATGATAATTGCCTTGATGGCACTATAGCCAACATAAACTACAGATAGGCTAAACAAAGCCCCACGTGTTAAACACGTGGGCGCCTATATGCAAAGCATATAGGCGCTGCAATTAAACTACAGATAGGCTAAACAAAGCCTCACGTGTTAAACACGTGAGCGCTTATATGCAAAGCATATAGGCGTTGCAATTAAACTACAGATAGGCTAAACAAAGCCTCACGTGTTAAATACGTGAGCACTTATATGCAAAGCATATAGGCGCTGCAATTAAACTATAGATAGGCTAAAACAAAGACTCATATGCTAAACACGTGAGGACACCTCCTTACGTAGAATTAAATCCTACTTAAGGAACCGTTGGATCAAGGATCCAACGGTGATTAAACATAGAATTAAATTCTTTTGGGAAGAATATTTTCTGTTAAACAGAGAGTTAATGGATCAAAGATCCAAAATATTTTCTATATCTTTCTAAATAGAGAAAGATTATACTCTGTTAAATTAAGCACCTTTGGATTAAAAATCCAATGGTGATTGAAATGTCACCGCTCGATAGAATTTGATTCTATATATGGGAGAATATCCCCAATCTTGTTAAAAACAAGAACAATATCTTCTGTAAAACAGATGTCCTTGGATCAAAGATTTAACGTTGGGTAAAATTCCCCAAATCAATTCTGAAACCAATTAAATCAATGGGGATCTCTCAATCAGAGATATTCTGAGAATTAAACAAACTTCTCCCTACTATATAAAGAGCCTGAGACTTCAAGTCTCAGGGAGATACAAGAAAAAGAGGCAGAGAGAGAACTCCCCAGAGGCTTAGAAACAAGAATATATAGTGAGCTTTGGAGGAACAGGAGAATTTAAATCTCAAAAGAAAGAATTGCTTCCTTGAAACATTAGGTGAAAAGAAAAACATTTTTCATTTGCCTCTCTAAGGGTTTAACCCTTCATGCAAGACTTAGTTCTTCCTCTGGTTGGGATCTGCGGAAACAGATCTCCCTACAGGTTGAGAATTTAATTCTTATCGGGGAGATTCTTTCATGCAGATTCAAAACCTAGGGGAAAGAATTGAGTTCAAATAATTTGATTCTTACAAAACACATGGAAATTTAATTCCTCTGGAAACTGGTTTAACCCTATAAAAAGAATTTAATTCTTATAAAACAAGAGACATAAGATCCTCCAAATCCTAGGGTCATTAACATAAGATCAAAATCTCCAAACACCCAGAAGGAACGGCTGATAATTCATTAGCGTTTAAACACTATAACAAGGACTGCACGTGTTTCCCACGCAAGCGCTTAAAAAAAGAACAAGAAGTGCCTCCCAGGGCAAGCATGTCTTTTGCACACGATCTCCAATCAAATGCTTAGCACTTTTATAAAAAAGGAGGGGATAAAACCCAAAAGGCGGTACCCAATTTTGGGACGCCTCATGTGTTCACACGTGAGCGCCACAAGAACCAAGTGCTGAGCACTTATATGTAAAAAAGGGAATAAAACCTAAAGAACAGTGCCCATTTTGGGACGCCTCACGTGTTCACACGTGAGCGCCTCCAAAGATCAATGTTTAACACTGGCCCAATGCCTCACGCGGGATACACGTGAGTACTACATTTACCAGTGCTTAGCACTACAGAGGTAAATATGGAGACCCAAACCTAGTCATAAATTGGCTAAGTCTTCACGAGGTCAAAACTTCTTTGATCTCCAAATCGACCGAGCCTCTGTGTTCATGTTTTCCCAAACTGATCTTAGTCCCAAATATGACTATTGATCGTCCAACTGATGATATCCGATACTCATCCCACATCCTCCTGAAGAAATCTTAATTTACCACTAACTCCTTTTTCCCTCAAATACGGGAATTGGTTCAAGGGTACATCTCTCTACACCTATGATCCACATCGTTGTAATTCCTCAACGTCTTCAGAGAGGTGGCAGGTTGATTGATCTATTTTAAAGAAGTGTTTGTAGAATAACCGCAATCAATAACGGTGTCGTGTGTAGCTAGACCGAGATGAGTACGGGTCATCCTCAGGGATATGTGGAATCTTTCAATCTTACTTTGGACGTGTTGAAAAAGAGGAAGAATAGTGGAGAATGGTTTCTAGATCTACGTCAAAATACGGATGTAGAATACAGATCTAGTTTGAATACGAACATAGATTTTATAAGAAGAATGCTTGTAGGGTTCGTTAGGATTTAGTAGTCATGGATGACTAATAAAGATTAATCATTTTATCTATTGATAGATTTAATACTAAATAGATAGTGATGAATGAGGATCAGGGTTCGTGGAAGAAACTAGGGTTTCCCCACTATTGACCCTTGTCCTTTCATTGATCTCTATTCATGTCTAGCCCTTAAAAAAGCAATTGTTAATCTGATCTCAAATGGCGGTCGAGACTAACAATAAATTGGTAGCGCGCCCGATAAGGATGTTAACATTTATTTTGCTAATGTTTATAAACATTATAAGACTTAAAAGAATTTAAAACATTTTCTCATTCATTGTTCTACCCTAATCCTACGAGCCCTATCAAGCGGAGAATTACTCACGTATGATGGAGATAGAAGAACGGATAGAGATGAAATTTATAATGTAACTAAATAATTAAACTAAAGATCTACCTTTATTAATCAACTTCACAAGTACAAACTTCAAGTTTAGATTACAAGAGGAAGAAGAAGTTGCTCTCGATCTCTGCCTTGTCGGATGTAGATATTCCGTCGAATCTCACGTCGCTTTATCACGTCGAATCTTGGACCTGTATTGGATCACTTGTTCTTTGACGATAATTAGCTTGTGTAAAATATTGATGATTTCTAATTTTAGCCATCGGTCCTTTATATATCCCCAAAGCCAGAAACCAAAGATCCCTAAAATTAGGGTTGGTTGTAGCAAATCCAACCTGAAAATCCTAAATCCTGATTCGGTGAATCGGCCGCGGATCCGCCTCATATTGCATGGTTTGGCCGTGGATCCGCGGCCGTTTGGTGAGATCTTGGGTGCAAATTTCTGGGGCTTTATTCTTGTGACACATAAAGATTTAGTTGATGTATGGAACTTGAAAATATTTCTTGAGTCTCTGCCAGTATTGATTTTTCGATTTTCTTTAATATTTCAGCAGATTTTTGATTTTCGACATCTTGATATCCTGACCTGAGCCAAAGCTTGCACCATATCTCAAAGAATAATGTTAGTAATATTTGGTATTTTTGAGATATTATCCTAACCAATTTGATATGATATTATATTTTAAGAATATTGATTAAAGATATTTGATATGATATGCATATTTAAATTATCAAAATATTATGTAAATATTATATGCATATATTTTCCTTCATAATGTTAATTATAATATATAAACATATGAAAATAGTATTTTTACAAATAAACCCTTATATGTGTCATATTTATAATAAACACCTTTAGATATTTAAGAAAAGTAAGGAAAATGTCATATCAAAAGTGTAATATTTTCGACTGAACACAGGTCCCAACAACCAACAGCTTTTTGGTGCACTGATGTATACACCTCAAATCAAACCGCACCCTAAACTGGGCGCATCCCATATCATCCTTGTTCATCCCGTCACGTAACTAATACACGTGCGCGCAAGATGATCAACGGACCGAGACGTCCTTAAACAAAAATCTCACCTCCAAAATGGTGATCAACTGACCGAGACATCCTTAAACTAAACTCTCACCTCCAAAATGGCGATCAACGGACCGAGACGTCCTTAAACTTAACTCTCACCTCCAAAATGGCGATCAACGGACCGAGACGTCCTTAAACTAAACTCTCAACTCCAAAATGGTGATCAACGAACCGTGAAATAAACTCTCATCTCCAAAATGGTGATCAACGAACCGAGACGTCCTTAAACTAAACTCTCACCTCCAAAATGGTGATCAACTGACCGAGACGTGCTTAAACTAAAATTTCACCTCCAAAATGGTGATCAACGGACCGAGACATCCTTAAACTAACATCTCACCTCCAAAATGGTGATCAACGGACCGAGATGTCCTTAAACTAATATTCGCCTCAAAAATAGCGACAATGGACCGAAATGTCCCTAAACTAAGACAACAGAGCCCAAATGCTCTCTTGTTGGATCTGAAATAAAAATGATCCTAACACCTTGTTAAGTAGATCTTAGTCTCAAATTGGACTAACGTATCCTTAACAAAAAACCTATCGAGCCCTAACTACTCACATACATTTAAGTCGATCTTAATCTCAAAATAGATTAACGATCCTTAAATAAAAAAACCAAATCTAAGAAATAAGGATTTGGAATAATCCATGCCCTACGGCCGACAACATAAATTAGTCTCTGCATACAATCCACGGGCAACTTAAACAAACAAAAAAAAACACGACGCGAAGTGAACTTCTGGAGTAGGAGAAAGTAGTTATCGCGATGTAATAACGTAATTAACTGCAGGGGCTTGCGCCTGCAGGGAAGAGCGTCCCCACAATCAAAAAACCCTCACAAAACGAGGGGGAATCTGACGAAGTCAGCTACAACGGCCGCATCCGTCCAAACCTCCGATATACGGTGCCATAAATCAACTTGGCATCTTCAGAAAGATGGACGGATAAATACAAATAGCATCTTCCCCCAAAATTCAGGCCAGATGACCTAATGTCCCGGTCGCGTCTTTCGGCGGTGAACAAGGCCGACGAGCAAACTCATCTGCATCCCTACTGAGCCTATCTGTGACAATCTCCGTACAGTCCGGTATCTTCGTCTGAAAGTATCACATACCGGGTCTAGGGAGTGGTAAACGTCAGACCCCTAATAACCCAATAATTTTTGCTGATGCGGCTCAGGACCAATCCGGGAAACTACTGATCAGCCTATCAGTAAATCACAACTTCCTTGGCCAAGGTCTTATAGTCATGACCAATTGAACACAGTATGATATCGACTCCCAATACCGGGAGAGACGAATCCCGGACAATCTCTCACTGCCTCCATGTGGCTCGGGACTGTACACAACCAAAACATGTTTGCACGACTCAGTAGAGCCGTGGTAGGGTAGTGATCTAAGCACGGTGGGAACTCACACGAGACAAATGACAATCTCAGGTCTAAAGACTAGCCTGTACTCATGTCACCTAAGAACTTCCACCTGATGATAGGTATAGTACCATCTGGAAGTTCTCGACGAGTCCGTCCAGTGTACTCACCCCCAGTGAGCACCTGTGTACGATCTTAGGTGCAAAAGACCAATGGTTGCAGGACCGTACCATCGCCCCTCGTCGGGGTCTAGAAACGTATACACTAGTCTACTCCGGAATATCGATGCCCAGTCTCGATACTCCCATGACTAGGGACAATTTAAGGATATGAGTACCGACTACCCAGTTCCCACAAGTATAATCGCCTTCACAACGCAGGTAGTCTAGCAATGATCCTACGGGCTTTATCAACATGTATGAATGATACGTAATAGCAATTGTTCAAGAATCCACATGTATCATATCGAGAAAAACTGTCCTGTACATATATATGTCCAAGCATCCACATGTATACATATAAAAATAATGGCCTCTAGGGCATACATATCCAGCAATCTCCCACTTGCACTAAGGCCATATATTTTGGCGTACCGAATACACAACTTATACTCTAAGGCCAGCTGCTGGCGTACCACATACCCAACATCTCAAAAAGTCTCTCGAACTGTGCTTGAGGAAGGGCCTTGGTGAATGGATCCGCAGTGTTGTCTTTTGTGTCCACTCTCCGCACCTCGATCTCCCGGCAATCAATGATCTCCCTGATCAGGTGATACCGCCTCAAGATGTGCCTGGATTTCTGATAGAACCGTGGTTCCCTTGCTAAATCCATAGCTCCATTGTTGTTGCAATACACAGGTATTGGATTAACAATGGATAGAACCACCTGAAGTTCAGTACTGAACTTCTTAATCCAGACAGCTTCTTTTTCGACATCGTTGGCAGTAATGTATTCAGCCTCTATTGTTGAGTCTGCGACGGTGTCCTGTTTGGAACTCTTCCAACAGACCGCCCTTCCGTTGAAGGTAAACACAAAACCCAAGACATACTTGCTGTCATCCTTGTCACTCTGGAAGCTCGAATCGGTAAAAGACTCCACCTGGAGGTCCACATTACCGAATACCAGGAACAGTTCTTTAGTCCTTTTCAGGTACTTCAGAATGTTCTTAACAGCTGTCCAGTGGTTCTCACCTGGGTTAGACTGATACCGGATCACCACGCTAAGCGCGTAAGCAACATCTGGTCGGGTACATAGCATGACATACATTATAGATCCTACTGCCGAAGTATAGGGTATAGTGCTCATGTGAACCCTCTCCTCATTAGTCATGGGAGACATCTCTTTAGAGAGGGTGATTCCATGCAATGCGGGTATGTTACCACGCTTGCAATCTTCCATACTAAATCTCTATGTACCTGGACTGTGAAAGTCCCGGTAATCTCTTGGATCTATCTCTGTAGATTTTAATCCCCAGAATGTACGAGGCATCACCTAGGTCCTTCATGGAGAACCTTTGTGACAAGAACAACTTGACTGATTGTAGCATAGGAATATCATTTCCTATCAAAAGAATGTCGTCTACGTATAAGACTAAGAACACAACAGTTCGGCCTATATTCTTCTTATATATACAAGGCTCATCTTCATTCTTAATAAAGTCAAATCCCTTGACTGTTTCATCAAAACAGATGTTCCAGCTCCGCGATGCCTGCTTTAATCCATAAATGGATTTAAGCAACTTGCACACCTTCCCGCTGCTCCCACTTTTTACGAAACCGTCCGGCTGATCTATATAAATGAACTCTTCAAAACTTCCATTTAGAAAAGCCGTTTTTAAGTCCATCTGCGAGATCTCATAGTCATGGAAGGTAGCAATGGCAAGTAGGATTCGAATGGATTTGAGCATAGCCACTGGAGAAAAGGTTTCGTCATAGTCCACACCTGGTCTTTGACGAAAACCTTTTGCAACAAGTCTAGCCTTATAGGTTTCCACCTGCCCATCTACACCAAATTTCCTTTTGTAGATCCATTTGCATCCAACGGGTTTTACCCCAGGTGGAGCAATATCCAAGGTCCACACTTTATTGGTGTACATGAACTCCATTTCGGATCGCATGGCATCCAGCCACTTATCAGAGTCCCTACTGATAATGGCCTGCTGTTTGAAGCACATATCCCCAAAATGAAAGAGGAAACTCAACACTACTCAACATAGAGCGAACCATATCCAATAGGGTACGATTCCTCCGCTCCGATACACCGTTGTTTTGTGGTGTATACATAGGAGTAAGCTGAGAGAGAATTCCATTCTCTTTTAGGTAATCTAGAAATTTCGTACTTAAGTACTCCCCTCCTCTCAGATCGGAGGATCTTGATATTTTTGCCGGTCTGGTTCTCTGCTTCGTTCCTGAATTCTTTAAATTTCTCAAAAACTTCAGATTTGTGTTTTATGAGATACACATATCCGAACCTAGAGAGATCGTCAGTGAATGTGATGAAGTACGAGAACCCACCCCTTGCATGTATAGACATTGGACCATATACATCACTGTGTATGAGTCCCAAGAGCTCTGCTGCTCTTTCTCCATGTCCGGTGAACGGAGATTTGGTCATCTTTCCTTTGAGACAGGACTGACAAATTTCATAAAATGAAAATTTGATTGTGTTCAAATATCCATCTTTATGTAACTTACTCAGTCTTTTCTCTCCGATATGACCAAGTCTACAATGCCACAAGTAGGATTCGTTCTCTTCTGAACTCTTCCTCTTGCGTGTGTTTTGTACATTGAAAACTGCGTTTTGATTAAGAACATGGATACCATTATACAGTGTACCTTCTGCAATCAATATCTGATTAAGGTAAATGTTCATGATATTTCTATCAAGAACAAACTTATATCTATCTTTATCAAGTAAAGAAACTGATATGATGTTGCAAACCATAGAAGGTATATAGTAGCAATTGTTCAAAATTATAGTATTGCCATTAGGCAATGCTAGGTGATATTCACCGACAGCAGAAGCATCAACTTGTGCTCCATTCCCTACTCTGAGGAACATATCACTAGGTCCAAGCATCCTACTTTTTCTCAGTCCGCGTAATAAATTACAAATATGAGATTCTGATCCTGTATCTAGTACCCAGGAGGTAGGACTGACCGAAAAGCAGTTCTCAATAATAAGAACACCTGAAGGAGATGCATTGGTATGCTTCTTCTTCGATAGGGTCATCAAGGAATTCATGCAATCCTCTTTCCCGTGCTCATACTTATAACTGTTGTCATAAGTTAGAGCCGAACCGACGTTCCTCAGCCCTGAATAAGAATTCGGATAGGTCAAGAGATACATTTTATTATCTTGATTAGGGCATGAATTGGTTGCTACCTGGAGAGAGAGAAAAGAAACACTCAGCGTGCGCTCTTGCAAGATTAGATTGGTTATTAGTTTATCTAATCAGTATGGCTTCCACTATTTCCTCGAATTCTTCTTCAAACCTTAAAAGAAGAACAAGTCAGGATTAATCACACGTCACAATACTTGCTTAACCTTTCGGCCAAGCTAGTGTTGGTACTTCGAGGGAGGTTTTCCAACGCTTTCGCGAAGTTTCTTAATTACATAACCTCTTTTCCCTGGAGACGTAGCCTCGCTAGCACCATTCTAGACACCTACTTGGTTTATAGCATTGATTGTTAAGTGAAATAATCTCCCGAGAGTAATCCTACTCATCAGTGGGATTGGGATCCAACTATCATCGCGTGATAACCTAGATGGAAGCCACTCTAGTCACCACACTCTAGAAAGTATGCAACACTAGCAAATTTCTTTTATATTTGAAACTCCTGATGTGATTTTTGCCCCTAGGACCCAAGTGACCTTGACACAGTCAAAAAGTCAAAGAGTCCTAGTCAAGTTCAACCCGTCATTTTCTTGATTCCATTAAATCCACCCGCATAACCCTTGACACAGTCAACAAGGTTATACGACTCTCCTAACCAATCGCATTATATGCTACAAATAAGCAGCACTCAGCTACCGTTCACTACGCCTTGACACAGTCAACAAACGCAGCACGAATACTAAGTATTACTTATACGAAATGACGGAGGGCTAGGCTGGGTTTTTGGAAAAAAACCCATTTAACGTAATGAACTTGATATCGTTGAAGGAACCTGAGCAGTTTTGAAAAGGACTGGTTTAGGCTCCGCTTTTGAAAACTTGTGGTTTTGAAAAAACTGAGTAATCTACAATATAAGCTTTTGCTCAAGAGGTCACTCCCCGCGAAAGGATCTCGGCTCTTGCCTCCTGGAATGAGGTGCTGGATATTCACAACCGAATACCACTATGCAAAGCGAAAGAATATAACTATAATTTTTCAAAATTGGTTCCAACAACATCTTTTAGGTTTCTTATCTTGCATTAATCAAAATTAATGCAGTCTCATCATTTAAACTTATCACACAACAAAAGAACGAAAATACAATGGACGTATATGCCATCCGCATTCGCCACTGGGCCCCGTCATCACCCGTTAGGTTACTTAACTAACGACAGAGCGGGGGATGGACTAGCGCGGGTGCAAAACATATAGAACGTCTACTAGTATATATATAAATATATATAACATTCGTCCAAGGCATGATAATAAGCAACATCACAGAATCTGAGCAAGCAACACATAATGGTGGATAATCTTGGAGCCCTGGGTTTCATTTGAGTCGCAAATGAGACCCGACGTTCCCGGACATGTGGATAGCCCGTGCAATCGAAACTTGGACCCCTACGAGCGCGGCAAGTTACCCGCCAAATCCCAGAAATGAAGCAACCCCAATGAACAAAGTGAATGGGCCACCCAGCACTTCACGGGACCCGGTAACTTGAGCGCCCCTCCGTGGGTCATACCTATACCCCCTACGAGTACGGCGATGAGCCCGCCAATTCTAGAATGAAGCCCCCTCCGTCTCAATGCCATGAGATGCGGGCTTGTTGCCCTCTAGAACCCGGCTATTCGTGCACTCCATCATGAGGTAGTCCTAGTACAGAAAATAAAAGTATATATACAAAGGTGACATCGACCTCAACCCGGTCGTGCCCTAATAAAATAATATACAACACGGAACAAACGGCTATCCACATGTTGGGCGCTCGCCCCACAATCACAAATGTACAGATGAATATAAATTGTACTAAACCATTGCACCACCGGCTATTTACCACAACAATCCAACCACAATATCAGCACAATCACAGAACATCAACGTGAATGTCGCGTTCGCAAACTCGTCTAAATGAACATATAGCAGTTAGACGGGTTATACCGATCGAGTGACATTCACGGTCGCAGATGCTAATATATGTACTGATAATCACACGTATTTTAAAATTTCGATCGACTAAATTTTTCCGAATAGGCCCCAAGTGCTAATCCAGTAATAAAACAAATCTGGGCTAAAAAATATACATTCCAGAAACCACAATTCCATACTATAGAACCCCAGAAGAATTTTTGAGCATAGTATCCCAATTCCCACCGCGAAACTGGGGCCAATGAACACATTTCGCGGTTTTTCTGCAGCGGAATTAAGGGTTCTTGTTCCCAAATTTCTTCTGTGTTTCTAAAATAGTCTGCACGAATTTTTGATACACTGAAAATGATTTTTCGACCACTTTAAAAATCGACAGAAACCTTGATATGGATTTATGGTTTTGGATAACTTCGGTCGATCGATATTCTAAATACGTTAAAACTAGCTGGTATTGGTTTTATGGGGTGGCTCTGATACCATGTTGGGTTACCCTAACGCCTAAGCCATCAAAAGTGGCAGTTTGCGGAACAAAAATTTTTCTAGGAGTTTCAAAATGGCTCTAAAATAACCCAAGAAACCGGATCTAACCATAAACCTAACTAGCTTAACTAAGGAGCTAACTGTAGGGTTCCTAAGCACGACAGCAAGGTTTCGGGTGGCATCGTCCATGCCAAATTAAAATTTTTCCATGCTAAAAGAACCCTAATCTAGGATGTTTAACTAGAGAATCATACGAAACATAATGTAAACAACTTTACAACTAAGTGAATGCGGAATACAACCTTTGTAGACTGGTCCTTCACTTTAAATGCTCCGTGTAGTAGTCCCTTCGCTGCGATCATCGAACTCCTAGACTCTTGAGTGGCTCCACAAGGTGAATGATGCATGCTTACTTAAACTCTTCAAAATCCAAGATGATCTACGTTGAGGAAACACGGACTCAAGCTATCTCTTCACTAATTTGGAACTAGTGAAGCTAACACCCTAAACTATATGGCTAGTATAGAAGAGGATGATGAAGTAGGAATTTTGCTCACTTTAGAATTTAATTTCTCACTATTTTTCTTTATCTCCTCAAATCAAAGAGAGAGAGAGAGAGAGCTTGAAGGAGATGAAGAAAGAAGAAGATGAATGAATAATGAGCTTGAGGTTAGAAATGCAACCATGGTAAGATTATGCCATCCTTAACCCATGTAGAGAATAAACCATGGCTAAGGGTTAAAGGTTAGGTTAATAAATATCATAAGTAAAAACAAAAGAGGTGGACTTAGTCAATGTTCTACAAGTTTCATCCAAGCTTATAACCATGACTAATTCTCCACTAATTTTGAATTTGCTTAATAATAAATATTAACCCATATTAATCCTAGCATGGTGTAAGTATCATACACCCTTGTTGCATGTGTAACCTAGCATGTCACAATATTATATATCACATATATAATTTTGTGAACAAAAGAAAACTATACACTAAACATATATCATAAATATGTTAAATGTATAATAAGTGAGAAAAATAAATACTTAAGTGAGCATATATTAGTTATTGTAATTTAATATATCAAATATATAATTATACATTAAATTATTAAATCAATACTTGATTTAATAATCCGGCTATATCACATATAACTGACTAATATAATATGTATCATTTTATCGAATCAACACTTGATCCGATAACCCGGTTATATCACATATAACCAGCCGATATCACATATCACGATAATAGAATACGGTATCACATACGCGTATCAATTCTCGGTCAGCACATATCATATATGTGCTCCTACTCCGTTTCGCCTGAGCCAGGAAATCTCTTTGTAGGACTCTAAAGACCCGTCAATACCCCGGCAGTAGGTAGTGATCATATCAGTCACCCACAAGCCGTCAGCGGTCAGCTAAACGTAACGGCCACTCGGGTATTGAGCGATCAGAAGATCAACAAGCAAGCCTACTCACACTCCTGTGAATCCAATCAGTAACACTACCGCACAGTCCGGTCTCTTCGTCTGATATGTCGCATATACAGTCTACGCGTGGTAAATGTCAGACCCCGGTAACCGATAAGGCGTGACGATGTGAGACTCATAACGGGTTGAGAAACTACTGATAACACTTACCAGTAGATCTCTATATAAGCGCTGGCCAGGGACTTCCTGTTATAGCCAATCGAGCACAGCGCAACATCAACCCCCAATACCGGGAGAGAAAAAACCCCTCCTATCGCTCATTGCCTCCATTTTATTCGGGACTGTACCTAAAAGCCATATTTTGCATGATCTATTGAACATGGTAAGGTGGAAATTAAAGCACAGTGGGAATCACACAAGACTGTAAGTGCACGGCGGCGCCCCGGCCGTTAATCCGACGCCGGAATGCGGAAGCGGTGATTTACTTTAACTTTTCAAACCGGCACCACCGCGCACTATATACCCGGATCGTGCCATTAATCTAGTCCTAGCTATCTAGAGAGGGGGTAGAGAGATATACCGAGCGATCCGTGTCCTTCGGTCTTCTCGTCGTCGTCACGATCTCCTCGCGGAATCTCCGGTCTCCACCTCGTCTCCGGAAGGGCACCACGTCGCCGGCTTCTTTTATGGGCTCCTACCTCTATACCGAGGCAACTCGGGCACGAAGTTGGCGAGCCAACGTGCCCAAGGTTTGCTATAGAATGTGTAGTGCTATGTCTCATTAGGGTTTGAGTGGAATTGCCATGGTGGTGGAGAAAATGATATGAACTTTTGAGATAGAGATGTGGGGATTTTACCAAGCCAAAAAAGTCAAAAATCCCCATCACAATTCTTTGGACAGCCCTCCCTATTGCTTGGCCAGCTATGCATGAGGGAATGAGAGGAGAGCATCAAAAAGATAGCCACAAGAATAATGCAAGTGAGAGAAATGGTCATCAAGCAAGAATCATCATCACTAGCAAAACCAACACACCAAACCCACCATCATGAGCCTCCATCATCACTCATAAAAGTCAAGTCATCATGGAGTCAAAACAAGTCAATGGATGGTGCACCATCATGAAAACCATCATGATGCAACTATATGCAAAGAGAACCCTCCATAATGCTTATTTGCACAAATGCAAATAAGCCCTCCTCCACCAAACTTCGGCCAATGAAGGATACAAAGAAATATGGCCGAAACGGAAAGCAAACTGGCAACTCCAGAAAACTGGTCCCGTAATAAATTACAGGAAAACCCCGATACCGTGTATACACACCCGCATCTGTATTCCGACCGAAATACAAATGCAATGAGACAAAATCTACACTGTACTATACTAGGATCCGGCTTAAACAAAAGCCGGCTAGAATTATCCGTCCGATCTTGATCCGTGCAATACCGCACGTATCTGATCGAACCCTGCCATATCTCCATACGGCCTCTACAGCGTTTTGTCCGAAAACTTGAGCAACTGAATGTGGGGGACTCTAAAGACTCGTCAATATTATGGCTGTGGATTTAACCACTAGCACGTCAGAGGAATTAGCCATACGTGACGGGCTACCAGCTATTGACCAAAAGGGACGTCGTTGAGCGAACTCATCCTGACACCCTACTGATCCTGTCAGTGACAATATCCGTACAGTCCGGTCCGTTCGTCTATGAGCATCGCATGGCGGGCCTAGGGGGTTGGTAAAAGTCAGACCCCCAAAAGCGGTACAAGTCGTGTCAGAGATCAGCCCAGAACACCCTGAGATACTACTGGAATACCTACCAGTAAATCTCCTGCCTTGGCCAAGGACTTTTCATGTTCTGGCTCTCCTAGACACAGCGCGACCTCACCCCCAATACCGGGAGAGACGAACCCCCGAAGATCCGTTCACTGCCTCCATGTGGCTCGGGACTGTACCCAACTAAAACCTGTCTGCACGTCTCCTTTGAGCGTGGTAGGGTAGTAATCAAAGTACAGTGGGAACTCACACGAGACAAATGACGATCCTCAGGTCGATGAACTAACCTGTACACATGTCACCAGGGAACTGCTATCTGACGTCAGGTATAAAACCAACTAGCATGTTCCCGGCGAGTCCTGTACGGTGTACTTATAACCCAATGAGCACATGTATACATCTTAGGTGAACCAACTGACACCAGTGGCTTATGAGACCGGCCACCGCCCCTTGTCGGGGTCTCGACTGTATACACTAGTCTACTCTGGAGTATCGATGCCCTGTCTCGAAACTCCCACGACTAGGGACCATTTAAGGATGTGCTTATAGAACACCAGCTCCCACGTATATGATCGCCCTCATACTGCTGGCAGTCAAGCAAGAATCCTAGGGGCTCTATCAACGTGTAATAGCGACCTGTCAGGTCACCTAAAGCAGTACACGATGATAAAGATAAACCAGATAGCATACTATCATCTTGAGTAAGACTGTCCTACCGGGATAGGTCCTCCCTCAATCATTGCAATCACATGCCTGTGATCCAATAATTGACTCTGAGGGCACTATTTCCAACAATCTCCCACTTGCTCTCAAGGCTAATTATTGCGATGTCGCATACTCACAGCCCGTGTGATACCGAACACCCAACCCCTCTACTAGTCAGTCTCACAAAGCTCGCTTGCGAAACTATTGCGTTCGAGGAATAGCCTCAGTGAGTGGATCCGCTTTGATGTTTCTTTCTATGTCTCTCTTAATCTCAACTCCGCGGAGAAACCCATCTCCCGAAATGAGCAATACCTGTCTTAGAATGTGTCTGGATGTCTGATGGGTCCTAGCTCATAAATGAACTCCAAATCCAAACTTCTTAGACTATATCGTCAACTGAACTTAATCAGTATCCTGCGCCATGCCTCCCTCAGTATTGCCTTGGACCACCTGTCCAAAATACTGCCCCTCTTCAGAAGGAAAACTATAACTCTGACAACCTCCTTGTCGTCCAGGTCACCTTGGAAGCCTGGAATGATAACTGTCTCCCGAATGAGGCTGTCGTTATCACATCCCTAGAACATCCACTTATGTTCTAAAACTGCTTCCGACTGTTTCTCTAGGATAGGATCAATGTCAACTTATTGCATCTAGTGCAAGAACAACATCTGGTGTGGTACTTGACATCTCATGATTGACTCAATTGCCTAAGCAAGTGATCTGCCAATCATGAACATCCCTCTCCCCTTTAGTCTGTAAGACACCTTTAGAGAGGGTGACTCCATCACCTGCAGGTACACTACCGTGCCAGGAGTCGTTCATTCTAAATACTCTTAGAATGCTGTCTAAGTACCCTGATTGGGAAACTACCCAAATCTGGATCTAAAATCATAGATCTAGTAACCAGTATGTCTTATATAATGTCCAAGTCCCATGTGGAGAAACCACTGTGTGACGACCAAAGTATAACCGATCGAAGTATAGGAGTTTCCTTTCCTACTCTGTGTATGTCATCCAAATACAAGGACATCACACGCTACTACCTTCTTAACAGATCCATCCCCTATTCTGATGAAGTCAAACCTATGACTGTCACATCAGAAATAGATGATCTATCTCCGCTATATCTGCTTTAGTCTAAAAATAGACATAAGCCACTTGTCCACCAATGCTTCCGCTGCTCCCACTGACCACGACAACCCTCTGGCAGAGTCATATAGACGTACACTTCTAAAGCCAGTTTAGAACGACTTCCATGAAATCTTTAGGTTCCTATGAAATCTTCAGTAATCGTTTGTGGTTCTGGAATCACTTCCAGTTCTACCATACTCACACTACTGTTTTCTGAAAAAAAATCCATTTTTTATTAAAACTGTGGGGAGTCTAGAACAATATCACTATTGATCTTCCAGATGGTAGAAAGTCAACCCTCGTCATAGCCTGGGTCAACCCACAAACAGCCATTACAGAAACGTGCCTTGAGTTATCCAGAGTCTGATTTTAAGCATAATCCGGACAACTCCCCGTACCTTAACATTGTTAAGATATGAACTGTTCTATATCCAATATAGAACCAGAGGCACTGATTTAATTGAACCAGATTCAAATCATGCAGCTGTCTCCAGTGCATGTCAACTAAATGGAAGGAGGCCGATCAGCGTTACTCAACTTAGGAATGCTTCCAATTATGAGTAACCTAAAAGAGAAGCAAGTTCTCTTAATCATTACTATCAACTGAATACCATACACAAGTATCTACATCTTCGATCACTTTGAAGAATCCCGATACTTGCAATACCTGGTTCTCTACTTTATCCCTATACCTATAACTTCTTAAAATTCGGACCATGTGTTTCCACGAAACACCTGTCTAAAAACTAGAGAAGTCATAAGTAAACCGAATATAGTACGAGGACCAACCCCTCTGTCCTGATGGACCCTGGACAACATACAATACTCTGTATAAGTCCCTTGAGTCTGATAACTCATTTACTGTGTGTCGTAGGTTGAAAACTGTACTTATGGTTAAGAAGAATTACACCGCTGTTTAATGCTCCTTATTTAACCATCCACTGATATAGGTAAATGTCACGGACATAATTTCAAAAAGGTATATCTCACTCTATAAAAATAGACGTACAGATATATCAATTTGAAATTGGTGCATAACAACGGATATTCAAAACCAAATATTTGCCATCCGGCAAACAACCCAGGTGACTTCCTCAAATATCACCGATTAAACGAATCCCGATATAATGAGGACGATCACCTAATTCCCAATAACTTACTCCCACTCATCATCTGTAAAACCATACAGATGTGAGAATCATACCTGGTAAATACATACCCTGGAGCAAGTGTCTAATTGGGAAATTAGTTTTCCTTTAAAAGTACACAGTGAAACTGAAACATTGAAATGTTTCGATAGGGTATCCCGGTATTCCTAGTAATGCCTCTTCCATTATCCAGATTCACAACTGTAACCGTGTAATTCTTTGTCATCTTTCCAAATCCCTTTCTATGTCTTTAGTCATTACCTTCTGTACACCCCTTTAGGCCAAATGGTTTTCTTCCTTCCCTACCGTTCGGCACCAGCCTATGGTTTGGAAGAAGACTATCCAATAAACATAATGGGTGTACTGTCCTAATCCTAGGAGCACTTCGCAATGCGAGAAAAGGTGAAGATAAAAGAAAACCGAATAAACCTTATTCCTATTTCTCCTGAACCAGAATCCATCCCCGAACTGGAACAAGTTCCTTTCGAGTTCGTATATAACCATACGATGGAGTATCCAATAAACTGTGGATCTTCATAGTGATACGGAGTGTCCTGGAGAAATACAAAGGTGAAATGGGAGTGGTAAAGAAATACTTGGTTTGGTCGTGAATGGCAGTCGCAATTTACTTTGCCCTCCTTCTAATCCCTTTCTTTGTCTTTACATAATACATTCTGTACACCATCGTTAGGCTAATTGGTTTTCTTCATTCTCTACCGGTCGGCACCTGCCTATGGTTTGGAAGAAGACTATCCAATTTGCGTAATAGGTGTATTATCCCCTAATCTAAGGGGTACTCGCAACCTGAGAGAAGGTAAAATGAAAAGACAACTGAATAGTCCTATCCGTTTCCTCCAGAACCGGAAACCATCCTCGAATTCCTTCGAGTTCGTATATAACCATACGATGGTTTTTTCCAATGGAAGTGGACGTTCGTAGTAATACGGGATGTCCTGGAGAAAAGGGTAAAAGTAGGAGTGGCAATGAGGTTTGCAACTCTGACAATCCAAAAGCCAGTGTTAAGAAGATTCGGTCAACTTGGTCACTGAGTCATAGTCTTAGGGTCGGGTTAATGGTCGCTGCCAAAGAGAGAGAGAGAGAAGAAACACTCAGCGTGCACTCTAACCTAGATCAGAATGGTTACCATTTTATCTAATCTGGAAACCTCCCACTGTCACCTCAAATTCTCCTCTAAATCTGAAAGAAGAATTAGTCGGGGTCACCCGAGGAGTAAACTAACTCATCAGTGGGAATCGGTATCCAACTATCATCGCATGATAACGTGACGGAATCCGCTCACGCTATCACACTCCAGAAGGTATGCGAATATCTGGCAAGTTTCAGTTTCTTTAGAAACTCCCGATATGATTTTTACCCCATGCTCTTATGATCTTGACTTTGGCCAACATATCATAAGTCACATGTCAAGTTCTACCCGTCATTCTCCAGGTTAATTTGAGCCCACCCGTACATACCCTTGACTTTGGACAAAATAGTAGTACGACTGCCCCAAATCAACGCATCTATCTATGCTGCATATGAATACCCAATAGCTACCAATCACTGTGCCTTGACTTTGGCCAACATACACAGCTTGAATACTATTGACCACCCATATGAACGACGGAGGGCTACGAATGGTTTCTGGCGAAAACCTTTAACGTAATGAACTTGATATCGTTGAAGGAACGGATAGCTTTTTAGAAAAATATAGTGACGAAAAGCTTTGCTAAAGAGGTCACTCCCGGTGAAGGGATCTCGGCTCTTTCCCCGTAGAATGAGGTGCAGGATATTCCAACTGAATACCACGGTGCAAAGCAAAAGTAATCGGCTATAGCGAAGTTATTGCCCTGACGCAAACTTTTTGTCCAAGGGGTCACTCCCGGTGAAGGGATCTCGGCCCTTGCCTCGTCGACTGAGGAGCAGGATATTCCAACTGAATACCACGATGCTAAACAAAAGAGAACGTCCTTGCAATAACAGCTTTTTGAAAAGTGTTCCAACAACATCAGAATAGGTTTGTTTTAACTTGCATTGATCCGAATCAACGCAGTCCCATCAATTGATCACACCACAAAGAACGAAAATATACTGATGTACGTATATGCCATCCGCATTCGCCACTGGGTCCCGTCATTACCCGTTAGGTTAGCTAACTAACGACAGAGCGGGGACTGGACTAGCGCGGATGCAAAACATATACAACATCTACTAATATATATATCAATATATAATATTTCGCTCAAGGCGTGATAAAAATGCAACATCACAGAAATGTACAGCATCACAGAAAAATACAGATATCTGGGATCCCCGGGCTTCACAGAGCCGCTACTGAAACCCGACATTCCCCTGGTCGTGTGATAGCTTGTGCAATGAAATCCTAGACCCCTACGGGCGCGGCAAGTTACCCGCCAAAACCTGAAGCGAGGCAGCCCCCTTCAGCAACGTGAGTGGACCACCCGGCACTTCACGGAATCCGGTAACTTGGGCACCCCTCCTGGGTCAACCTGTACCCCCTACGAGTGCGGCGAATAGCCCGCCAATTCTAGAGTGAAGCCCCCTCCGTCTCAATGCCATGAGATGCGGGCCCGTTGCCCTCTAGAACCCGGCTATCCGTGCACCCCACCTTGGGGTAATCCTAGTACAGAAAGTAAATACATACAACGGGTACATCGACCGCAACCTGGTCGTGCCCCAAAATAATAATACAAACAGGCAGTGACGGCAGTCCACATGTCGGACGCTCGCCCCGCAATATCAAATGTACATAATACAACAAAACTGTACTACCACTACAACCAGGCTATCCCCCACGACCAATCGGCAACATCACAGCATAACACAAAACATCAACGTGAATGTCACGTTCGCAAATCTGTCTAACCGGGCTACAGCAGTTAGACAGGATTTACCGATCAAGTGACATTCACGGTCGCAGATATAATGTAAATACTGTGAACTAATGTGTTTAAAATATCCGATCGATCAAATTTTACCAAGTGGGCCCCAAGCATTACTGTAGCAGATGAAGAAATTCTGGGCCCAAAAAGAATGTTCCAAAAACCCTATTTTCAAGTCAGGAGGCCTCTGTAAAATTTTGGGGCCATGAACAGTGAAAAGAGTGGCGGAACCGCGGCCCAAGAATGGGTTTGGCTGCGGTTCCGCGGTGGTATAGACTGTTCACGAAACCAAATTTTCCCAGAACTCTTAAAATTCCCTGCACATCATTCTGCAACATACTGAAAAAATTTTGGAGCCAAAAATAAATCGACAGAAAACTGATGTGCATGATATCGGGTTTTCGGAAAATCCGTTCGATCGAAATGTAAACACATTAGACCAAGCTAGACTAGGTTAATGGCGAGGCTCTGATACCACTGTAAGTGCACGGCGGCGCCCCGGCCGTCAATCCGACGCCGGAATGCGGAAGCGGTGATTTACTTTAACTTTTCAAACCGGCACCACCGCGCACTATATACCCGGATCGTGCCATTAATCTAGTCCTAGCTATCTAAAGAGGGTGTAGAGAGATATACCGAGCGATCCGTATCCTTCGGTCTTCTCGTCGTTGTCCCGATCTCCTCGCGGAATCTCCGGTCTCCACCTCGTCGCCGGAAGGGCACCACGTCGCCGGCTTCTTTTACGGGCTCCCACCTCTATACCGAGGCAACTCGGGCACGAAGTTGGCGAGCCAACGTGCCCAAGGTTTGCTGTAGAATGTGTAGTGCTATGTCTCATTGGGGTTTGAGTGGAATTGCCATGGTGGTGGAGGAAAAGATATGAACTTTTGAGATGGAGATGTGGGGATTTTACCAAGCCAAAAATGTCAAAAATCCCCATCACAATTCTTTGGACAGCCCTCCCTATTGCTTGGCCAGCCATGCATGAAGGAATGAAAGGAGAGCATCAAAAAGATAGCCACAAGAATAATGCAAGTGAGAGGAATGGTCATCAAGCAAGAATCATCATCACTAGCAAAACCAACACACCATCATGACCCTCCATCATCACTCACAAAAGTCAAGTCATCATGGAGTCAAAACAAGTCAATGGATGGTGCACCATCATGAAAACCATCATGATGCAACTATATGCAAAGAGAGCCCTCCATAATGCTTATTTGTACAAATGCAAATAAGCCCTCCACCACCAAACTTCGGCCAATGAAAGATACAAAGAAATATGGCCGAAACGGAAAGCAAACTGGCAACTCCAGAAAACTGGTCCCGTAATAAATTACAGGAAAACCTCGATACCGTGTATACACACCTGCATCTGTATTCCGACCGAAATACAAATGCAATGAGACAAAATCTACACTGTACTATACTAGGATCCGGCTTAAACAAAAGCCGGCTAGTATTATCCGTCTGATCCTGATCCGTGCAATACCGCACGTATCTGATCGAACCCTGCCATATCTCCATACGGCCTCTACAGCGTTTCGCCCGAAAACTTGAGCAACTGAATGTGGGGGACTCTAAAGACTCGTCAATACTATGGCTGTGGATTTAACCACTAGCACGTCAGAGGTATTAGCCATACGTGACGGGCTACCAGCTATTGACTAAAAGGGACGTCGTTGAGCGAACTCATCCTGACACCCTACTGAGCCTGTCAGTGACAATATCCGTACAGTCCGGTCCGTTCGTCTATGTGCATCGCATGGCGGGCCTAGGGGGTTGGTAAAAGTTAGACCCCCCAAAGCGGTACAAGTCGTGTCAGAGATCAGCCCAGAACACCCTGAGATACCACTGGAATACCTACCAGTAAATCTCCTGCCTTGGATAAGGACTTTTCATGTTGTGGTCTCCTAGAAACAGCGCGACCTCACCCCCAATACCGGGAGAGACGAACCCCCGAAGATCCGCTCACTGCCTCTATGTGGCTCGGGACTGTACCCAACTAAAACCTGTTTGCACGTGTCCTTTGAGCGTGGTAGGGTAGTAATCAAAGTACAGTAGGAACTCACACGAGACAAATGACGATCCTCAGGTCGATGAACTAACCTGTACACATGTCATCAGGGAACTGCTATCTGACGTCAGGTATAAGACCAACTAGCATGTTCCCGGCGAGTCCTGTCCGGTGTACTCATAACCCAATGAGCACCTGTATACATCTTAGGTGAACCAACTGACACCAGTGGCTTGTGAGACCGGCCACCGCCCCTCGTCGGGGTCTCGACTGTATACACTAGTCTACTCTGGAGTATCGATGCCCTGTCTCGAAACTCCCACGACTAGGGACCATTTAAGGATGTGCTTATAGACCACCAGCTCCCACGTATATGATCGCCCTCATACTGCTGGCAGTCAAGAAAGAATCCTAGGGGCTCTATCAACGTGTAATAGCGACCTGTCAGGTCACCTAAAGCAGTACACGATGATAAAGATAAACCAGATAGCATACTATCATCTTGAGTAAGACTGTCCTACCGGGATAAGTCCTCCCTCAATCATTGCAATCACGTGCCTGTGATCCAATAATTGACTCTGAGGGCACTATCTCCAACAAAGACTCTATGACGATCTCGGGTCTACAGACTTACCTGTACTAGTTCACAAGAGAACTGCTATCTGACGATAGGTATAATACCAACTAGGAGTTCTCGGCGAGTCCGTTCAGTGTACCCAATCTCCACTGAGCATCTGTATACCATCTTTGATGTCAAACACCAATGGATGTGGGGTCATCCATCGCCCATCATATGGGTCAAGAAGCGTATACGCCAGTCTACTCTGGAGTATCGATGCCCTGTCTCGATACACCCTTGACTAGGAACAATTATAAGATGTAATTGTGGACTATCCTAGCCCCACTAGTATGATCTCCATCATAGTCCTCGTAGTCAAGTACACATCCTAAAGGCTTTATCAATATGTGAGAGCAAGACAGTATCACAATACAAGTCAACATGTTAAGACAAAGTGCAACCAGATAGCATACTATCATGTCGAGCAAGAAAGTCCTCTCTATATATATCCAAATATCCACTATAATATACATCATATGTACAATAATGGCCTCTAGGGCTGTAACGTTTTAGAAATTGTTTTGCGAATTTTTCCGTTTTAGGGCAAAATAGTTGGTATTTTCCGTTTTAACCCGATTTCGATCAAACGTCCGTATAAACTTGCCGGCACCTAGTTTAACTAAAATAAAGCTAGTGCGCGAACTTTGGGGGTATATGAGAGGTTTTGGTTCAGATAGAATTTTTCCCAAATAAAATATTATTTTAAGCGGTAAATTATGCACGTAAATCGGGAAATTTCTTCTCATGGGAATAAATTGAATCTTATCACTAGAAATTTTTGGAAGGTTTTTTTCTAAATATCTAGATATTTTTTTAGTGCAAAAGGATTGGAATTAAAAAAAGAAAAGAAAATTAAGAAAAGGTGGCATTTTGGTTTTAATGATCTTTTATTGCTTTAAGCTAGATTGTTCTTTACTTTTTGCACAAAACACCCCCCCCCTTTTCCACCCTTTGGCCGAGCCTTCCTTAGGTGCTGCCCACTTCATCTCCTTTGCTCTTTCTTCATTATCCAAGCTCATTTTATCTCCAAAATTTCCAAAATAAATCCACAAAAATCCTAAATAAAAATAAAACCATCAATTTCCTTCACTAAGTTTTCTTGGATCTTCAACAAAGCATGGTTTTTTTGAGGCTAAGATGATGGATCAAGTTAATATTTTGTGTTCTTGTTAAGGTATAATCTCTTACCTTAATCCTTAATTAATTGTTTAGATTTTAATCTAGCTATTTAAGTTAGCTAATTATATGTTTAATATAGCTTTTAAATCATGATAAATTCATTATTCTAATTTTTTTAGAAATTCAAGTTAGGGTTAAATCTTGATTAAGTGTTTAATGTTAATTAAAGTGTTAATTTATGATTGGGAAAATATAACCTAGTAGATTATGATAATTATTGTTAATTAATATTTTGTTTAATTGTGAAATATTGCTTACTAGGTTTTTGCTAAAACATATTTAGCAAGTGTTAAAAATATAGAAATGGTTTGAATAGCTTAGTTAAGCTATTATAAGGTGTTTGTGATCGCTAGATTTGTGTTAGCTTTGTTCTAGTGCGAATTATTGCGATAAGTTGTTTACTAGGTTTCGGGGGTTTTCCGACGTGCTTTCAATTGGTCGTTGCGAGGTGATGTCTATTATATTTCTCGCATTTAATTGTGTTGTGTTGCGCGATCGGGATGGTCGGAGTTTAGACTTGGTGTTTCGTAGTTTAGCGACCCTAGTTAGGTTTTTGACCAATGTCGTGCGCGTTAGATGCGCTAAGCGCGCAGTGTAATTTTCTGGGTGTTTTCATTGCGTTTCATTGTCTTTTCGTCGATGTAGGATATTTAGCTTATGTAATGTGTTTGTGAAATTTTAAGTTCGCAAGCGGGGACTTCGGACGCTATGACAAAGGAAAACGGGTGGTAGGCTTAGCCAGGAGCATTGGTGAGTAGATTTAACATCTACAGGGGAATCGCCCGCATGGCGTTATGCGTCTGGGCTATAAATGACTTGACTTGTCGCATATTCTATTTCATATTTAGAATTGTGCATTCACCCTACTGCTTAGTTAATTGTTGTGCTTGGACTAGTATCCTTAGGACACTGCACAATTATTGACGGCTCGTGTTGCACGAGCACTGATTGTATGCCACACACACCGTCAATAACTGCCATGTCACGCACAACCCACTTATAGATGTGATATTGTTTGGTTAGGAACATTGGGACATTGATTCATATTTCTTATCGCATATGATATATATAGCATACCTGGATACTTACATGCTTACACATATGCCTTGACATACTTGCATGCTAGTTACCTGTATACCTATAGAGTATTGTACCATTAGCGATAGGTACATACACATAATGACATAACTACATGTATATCTTGTTGGATATAGTGCCCTCAGAGTCAATTATTGGATCACAGGCACGTGATTGCAATGATTGAGGGAGGACATATACCGGTAGGACAGTCTTACTCAAGATGATAGTATGCTATCTGGTTTATCTTTATCATCGTGTACTTCTTTAGGTGACCTTATAGGTCGCTATTACACATTGATAGAGCCCTTAGGATTCTTGCTTGACTACCAGCAGTATGATGGCGATCATATACGTGGGAGCTGGGGCCTATAAGCACATCCTTAAAAGGTCCCTAGTCGTGGGAGTTTCGAGACTGGGCATCGATACTCCATTAGTAGACTAGTGTATACAGTCGAGACCCCGACGAGGGGCGGTGGCCGGTCTCACAAACCATTAGTGTCAATTGGATCACCTAAGATGTATACAGGTGCTCATTGGGTTATGAGTACACCGGACATGACTCGCCGGGAACATGCTAGTTGGTATTATACCTGACATCAGATAGCAGTTCCCTAGTGACATGTGTACAGGTTAGTTCATCGACCTGAGATCATCATTTATCTCGTGTGAGTTCCCACTGTGCTTTGATTACTACCCTACCATGGCTCAAAGGAGTCGTGCAAACAAGTTTTAGTTGGGTACAGTCCCGAGCCACGTGGAGACAGTAAATGGATCGGCAGGGGTTTCGTCTCTCCCGGTATTGAGGGTGAGATCGTGCTGTGTCTAGGAGAGCCATTTTACAAAGTCCTTGGCCAAGGCAAGAGATTTACTGGTAGGTATTCCAGTAGTATCTCAAGGTGTTCTGGGCTACACTCCGACACGACTTGTGCCGCTTTTGGGGGTCTGACATTTACCAACGCCCTAGGCCAGCCATGCGATGCTCATAGACGAGCGGACCGGACTGTACGGATATTATCACTGACAGGCTCAGTAGGGTGTCAGGATGAGTTCGCTCATCGACCTCCCTTTTGGTCAATACCTGATAGCCCGTTACGTACAGCTAGTACCTCTGACGTTCTAGTGGTTAAATCCACAGCCAAATTATTGACGAGTCTTTAGAGTCCCCCTGGTTAAATCCACAGCCAAATTATTGACGAGTCTTTAGAGTCCCCCACATGCAGTTTTCAAGTTTCGGGCGAAACGTTGTAGAGGCCGTATGATATATGGCATGGTTCGATCATATACGTGCAGTAGTGCACGGATCATGATCGGGCGGATCATACTAGTGGGCTTTGGTTTAAGCCGGATCCTAGTATTAGATTTGTTGAATTACTTTAGTCTCATCGCATTCGCATTCAGTCAGAATGCGGATGCAGGTATGTATATACAGATGAGGGGTACTCTTGTGATCCGTCACGAGTTTACTTTAATAGATGCCGTTCTCTTTTTATTGTTGCAAACATTTGGATTAATGTTTGAATATGGAAATAATGAGCTCAAAACTATGATTAGATGCATTAATTATGACATGGACAAGGGTGGTGACTCATGGTCTTATTCCTTGAACCATGACATGTTTAGTGATTGATTTGTGAGGTGAAATGAGAGAGAGAGAGAGAGAAAGGGCAGCCATGTATAGTGAGGTTAGCTCTTGTATTTTCTATTCTAACTCTCACTCTCATTTGATCTCAACACAAAAGAAAAGGAGAGAAAAGCTTCTTCTTATTCCTCCTTTTTCTTGAGCTCATTATCTCCTCACTAATGGCATCCACTAAATCCTCAAGAGACAAAGTGATGACACACATTCTCTACTTCACCTTGGACACGTCGGCTGGCGAACTTCGTGCCCTAGTTGCTTCGGATGAAGCGGGAGCCCGTAAAAAGACTCGAAGATATGGTGCCCTTTCCGACGAGGAGATCGAGATCGGAGATACCGCGAGGAGCTTGGGATGGTGGCCAAAGACCGAAGGACACAGATCGATCGGTATAGCTTTCCAACCCTTTCTCTAGTTGCTAGTTATAGGTTAATGGTTCGATCCGGGATTAAAGTCTGCGATAGCGCCGGTTTCTAGTTTAGATAAAGTTTTCGTTTCCGCATTTTGGCCTCAGACAGACGGCTGGAGCGCTACCGTAGACTTACATGGTATCAGAGCCACGCCATTAATCTTTACTAGCTTGCTCTAACGTGTTTAGAACTTCGATCGAACAAAATTTCCAAAACCGCGATTCCAATTTGTGCAGTTTCTGTCGAAATTTTTTTGTCGTCAAAAAATTATTTTGAGTATTGCAGAAAATCAGGCAGGCTTTTCTTAGAACACTGCAGAAATTTCGTAGCCTGAGCCCACTGTAGCGCCGCAGAACCTCGGCATGACCCTTGTTTTGGCCGCAGTTCCGCCACACTACTGTAGCGTTAGGGCACCAAAATTTCTACTGTGGTCTCTGAGTTGGAATTGGGGTTTCTGGTATTTTTAGTTTTGGCCCAGATTATTTTGAGTACTGGATTTGTGCTTGGGGCCCACATCGGGAAATCTTGTCGATCGAAAATTTTAAACATGTTAGTTCACAGTATTTACATTATATCTGCGACCGTGAATGTCATTTGATCGGTAAATCTTGTCTAATTGCTATAGCCCTTTTAGACGGATTTGCGAACGTGACATTCACGTTGATATTCTGTGTTGTGCTGTGATGTTGCGGATTTGTCGTGGTGGATAGCCTGGATGCAATGGTAGTACAGTTTGGTTGTATTTGTACATTTGATATTGCAGGACGAGCGTCCGACATGTGGACTGCCGTCACTGCCTGTTTGTATATTATTCTTTTGAGGCTCGACCGGGCTGAGGTCGATGTACCCGTTGTATAAATTTTTACTTTCTGTACTTGGATTACCCCAAGGTGGGGTGCACGGATAGCCGGGTTCTAGAGGGCAACGGGCCCGCATCTCATGGCTTTGAGACAGAGGGGGCTTCACTCTAGAATTGGCGGGCTATTTGCCGCACTCGTAGGGGATACAGGTTGACCCAAGGAGGGGTGCTCAAGTTACCGGATTCCGTGAAGTGCTGGGTGGTCCATTCACGTTGTTGAAGGGGACTGCCTCGCTTCAGGTTTTGGCGGGTAACTTGCCGCGCCCGTAGGGGTCTAGGATTTCATTGCACAGGCTATCCACACGACCAGGGGAACGTCGGGTTTCAGTAGAGGCTTTATGAAACCCGGGGATCCCAGATTATCTGTATTGTTCTGTGATGCTTATTACATTTCTGTGATGTTGTATTTTATCACGTCTTGAGCGAATATTATATATTGATATATATATACTAGTAGATGTTGTATATGTTTTACACCCGCGCTAGTCCAGTCCCCGCTCTGTCGTTAGTTAAGTAACCTAACGGGTGATGACGGGACCCAGTGGCGAATGCGGATGGCATATACGTACATCATATTTTTGTTCTTTTGTGGTGTGATTAATTGATGGGACTGCATTGATTTGGATCAATGCAAGCTAAACAAACCTATTCTGATGTTGTTGGAACATTTTTCAAAAAAAGCTGTTATTGCAAGGACGTTCTCTTTTGTTTTGCACAGTGGTATTCGGTTTTGAATATCCAGCACTTCAGTCGACGAGGCAAGGGCCGAGATCCCTTCACCGGGAGTGACCCCTTGGACAGAAGTTTGCGTCGGGGTAATAACTTCACTATAGTCGATTACTTTTTGCTTTGCATCATGGTATTCAGTTGGAATATCCTGCACCTCATTCTACGGGGAAAGAGCCGAGATCCCTTCACCGAGAGTGACCTCTTTAGCAAAGGTTTTCGCCACTATATTTTTATAAAAAGCTATCCGGTTCCTTCAACGATATCAAGTTCATTACGTTAAATGTTTTTCGCCAAAAACCATTCGTAGCCCTCTATCATTCCAGACGGGTAGCACTTAGTATTCATGCTATGTTTGTTGGCCAAAGTCAAGGCATAGTGTATGGTAGCTATTTGTTACTTTTCTGTTGCATAGATAGATGCGTTGGTTTGGGACAGTCGTACTGCTTTGTTGGCCAATGTCAAGGGTAGGTACGGGTGGGTTCAAATTAAGCTGGATAATGACGGGTAGAACTTGACATGTGGCTTATGATTTATTGGCCAAAGTCAAGGTCATAAGAGCATGGGGTAAAAATCACATCGGGAGTTTCTAAAGAAACTGAAACTTGCCAAATATGCGAATACCTTCTGGAGTGTGATAACGTGAGTGGATTCCATCACGTTATCATGCGATGATAGTTGGATTCCGATTCGCACTGATGAGTTGGTTTACTCCTCGGGTGATCCTGACTAATTCTTCTTTCAGGTTTGGAAGAGAATTTGACGATACAGTGGGAGGTTTCCTGATCAGATAAATTGGTAACCATTCTGATCTAGGTTAGAGTGTACGCAGAGTGTTTCTTTTCTCTCTCTCTTTGGCAGCTACCATAGCCCGACCCTAGACTATAACTCAGTGACCAAGTTAACCGAACTTTCTTAAAACACTGGCTTTTGGATTGTCAGAATTGCATACCTCATTGCCACTCCCACTTTTACCCTTTTCTCCAGAACACCCCGTATTACTATGAACATCCACTTCCATTGGATAAAACCATCGTATAGTTATATACGAACTCGAAGGAACTTGTTCCAGATTCGAGGATGGTTTCCGGTTCTGGAGAAAATGAAAAGGACTATTCAGTTGTCTTTTCCTTTTACTTTCTCTCTGGTTGCGAGTGCTCCTTGGATTAGGACGGTACACCTATTACGCTAATTGGATAGTCTTCTTCCAAACCATAGGCAGGTGCCGAACGGTAGGAAATGAAGAAAACCAATTAGCCTAACGATGGTGTACAGAAGGTAATAAGTTAAGACAAATAAAGGGATTAGTAAGAGGGCAAAGTAAATTGCGACTGCTATTCACGACCAAACCAAGTATTTCTTCGCCAATCTTACATCACCTTTGTATTTCTCCATAGCACTCCGTTTCACTATGAAGATCCACAGTTTATTGGATACTCCATCATATGGTTATATACGAACTCGAAGGAACTTGTTCCAGTTCGGGGATTGATTCTGGTTCAGGAGAAATAGAAATAAGGTTTTATTCAGTTGTCTTTTATCTTCACCTTCTCTCAAGTTATGAGTACTCCTAGGATTAGGAGAGTACACCCATTATTCTTATTGGATAGTCTTCTTCCAAACTATACGCTGATGCCGAATGGTAGGGAAGGAAGAAAACCATTTAGCCTAAAGGGGTGTACAGAAGGTAATGACTAAAGACATATAAAGGGATTTGGAGAGATGGCATAGAAATATACGGTTATAGTTGTGAATTTGATAATGGAAGAGGCATTACTAGGAATACCCGGATACCCCTTCGAAACATTTATATGTTTCAGTTTCACTGTGTATTGTTAAAAGAAAACTGATTTCCCAATTAGTCCTTGCTTCAGGGTATGTATTTACCAGGTTTGATTCTCACATCTGTATGGTTTTACAAATGATGAGTGGGAGTAAGTTATTGGAAATTGGGTGATCATCCTCATTATATCGGGATTCGTTGTAATTGGTGATATTTAAGGAAATCGCCTGAGTTGTTTTGCCCGATGGCAAATATTTGGTTTGAATATCCGTTGTTATGCACCAATTTCAAATTGATATATCTGTACATTTATTTTTATAAAGTGAGATATAACTTTTTGAAATTATGTCCATGACATTTACCTATATCAGTGGATGGTTAGGTAAGGAGCATTAAACAGCGGTGTAATTCTTCTTAACCATAAGTACAGTTTTCAACCTACGACACACAGGGAATGAGTTATTAGACTTAGGGGACTTATACAGAGTATTGTATGTTGTCCAGTGTCCATTAGGACAGAGGGGTTGGTACTCATACTATATTCTGTTTACTTGTGACTTCTCTAGTTCTTAGACATGTGTTTCATAGAAATACAAGTTCCAAGTTTTGAGAAGTTACAGGTATATGAATAAAGTAGAGAACCAGGTGTTGTAAGTATCAGGATTCATCAAGGTGATAGAAGATGTAGATACTTTTTTATGGTATTCAGTTGATAGTAATGATTATGAGAACTTGCTTCTCTTTCAGGTTACTCATTCTGGATGTATTCCTAAGTTGAGTAATGCTGATCGGCCTCTCTCCATTTAATTGACATGCACTGGAGACAGCTGCATGATTTGAATCTGGTTCCATTTAAATCAGTGCCTCTATTTCTATATTGGATATAGAATAGTTCATATCTTAACAATGTTAAAGTACGGAGAGTTGTCCGGCTTATGCTTAAAACCAGACTCTGGATAACTCAAGGCACGTTTCTGTAATGGCCGTTTGTGGGTTGACCCGGGCTATGACGAGGGTTGACTTTCTACCATCTGGAAGATCAATAGTGATATTGTTCTTGACTCACCACAGTTTTAGTAAAATGGAGTTTTTCAGAAAATAGTAGTGGGAGTATGGTAGAACTGGAAGCGATTTCAGAACCACAAACGATTACTAAAAATTTGATAGGACCTAAAAATTCAATCTGGTTTGACACTCCATTAGCCACTCCGCAGATATGGTGGGTAACCTCAGGCACCCGAGAGGTACTCCGGTAGCCTCAAGGACGGTGACAGGGAGGTTCTTGTTTACCCAGACTTGCCATTGTTGTTGTTCCAGACTGTGAGACCCGACAGGAGGATGAGTATAGTGCCGTTCTAAACTAGCTTTAGAAGTGTACGTGTATATGACTCTGCCAGAGGGTTGTCGTAGTCAGTGGGAGCAGCGGAAGCATAATGGACAAGTAGCTTATGTCTATTTATGGACTAAAGCAGATATAGCGGAGATAGATCATCTATTTCTGATGTGACAGTCCTAGGTTTGACTTCATCAGAATAGGGGATGGATCTGTTAAGAAGGTAGTAGGGTGTGATGTCCTGGTATTTGGATGACATACACAGAGTAGGAAGTGATATTCCTATACTACGATCGGTTATACTTTGGTTGTCACACAGTGGTTTCTCCACATAGGATATGGATATTATATCAGATATTCTGGTTACTAGATCTATGGTTTTAGATCAAGATTTGGGAAGTGTCCCAATCAGGGTACTTAGACAGCATTCTAAAGGTATTTAGAATGGATGACTCCTGGCATGGTGGTGTACCTGCGGGTGATGGAGACACCCTCTCTAAAGGTGTCTTACAGACTAAAGGGGAGAGAGATGTGCATGATTGGCAGATCACTTGCTTAGGCAATTGAGTCAATCATGAGATGTCAAGTACCACACCAGATATTGTTTTTGCACTAGATGCAATAAATTGATATTAATCCTATCCTGGAGAAACGTTCGGAAGCAGTTTTAGAACATAAGTGGATGTTCTAGGGATATGATAACAACAGCCTCTTTTAGGAGACGGTTATCATTCCAGGCTTCCAAGGTGACCTGGATGACAGAGTGACTGTCAAAGTTATAGTTTTCCCTCTGACGAGGGGCAGTATTTTGGACAGGCGGTCCAAGCGGATACTGAGGGAGGTGTGGCGCAGGATACTGATTAAGTTCAGTTGACGATACAGTCTAAGAAGTTTGGATTTGGAGTTTATTTATGAACTAGGTCCCATCAGATATCCAGACATATTCTAAGACAGGTATTGCTCATTTTGGGAGATGGCTTTCTCCGCGAACTTGAGAAAAAGATAGACATAGAAAGAAACATCAGGGCGGATCCACTCACTGAGGCTATTCCTCAAATGCAATAGTTTCATAAACGGGCTTTGTGAGACTGATTAGTAGAGGAGTTGGGTGTTCGGTATCACACGGGCTGTGAGTATGCGACATCGCAATAATTAGACTTGAGTGCAAGTGGGAGATTGTTGGATATAGTGCCCTCAGAGTCAATTATTGGATCACAGGCACGTGATTGCAATGATTGAAGGAGGACCTATACCGGTAGGACAGTCTTACTCAAGATGATAGTATGCTATCTGGTTTATCTTTATCATCGTGTACTGCTTTAGGTGACCTTATAGGTCGCTATTACACATTGATAGAGCCCTTAGGATTCTTGCTTGACTACCAGCAGTATGATGGCGATCATATACGTGGGAGCTGGGGTCTATAAGCACATTCTTAAAAGGTCCCTAGTCGTGGGAGTTTCGAGACTGGGCATCGATACTCCATTAGTAGACTAGTGTATACAGTCAAGACTCCGACGAGAGGCGGTGGCCAGTCTCACAAGCCATTGGTGTCAGTTGGATCACCTAAGATGTATACGGGTGCTCATTGGGTTATGAGTACACCGAACAGGACTCGCCGGGAACATGCTAGTTGGTATTATACCTGACGTCAGATAGCCGTTCCCTGGTGACATGTGTACAGGTTAGTTCATCGACCTGAGATCGTCATTTGTCTTGTATGAGTTCCCACTGTACTTTGATTACTACCTTACCATGGCTCAAAGGAGTCGTGCAAACAGGTTTTAGTTGGGTACAATCCCGAGCCACATGGAGGCAGTGAGCGAATCGGCAGGGGTTTCGTCTCTCCCGGTTTTTGAGATGAGATCGCGCTGTGTCTAGGAAAGCCATTACACGAAGTCCTTGGTCAAGGCAGGAGATTTACTGGTTGGTATTCCAGTAGTATCTCAGGGTGTTCTGGGCTACACTCCGACATGACTTGACCGCTTTTGGGGGTCTGACTTTTACCAACCCCCTAGGCCCCATGCGATGCTCATAGACGAACGGACCGGACTGTACGGAAATTGTCGCTGACAGACTCAGTAGGGTGTCAGGATGAGTTCGCTCATCGACCTCCCTTTTGGTCAATACCTGGTAGCCCGTTACGTACAGCTAGTACCTCTGACGTGCTAGTGGTTAAATCCACAACCAAAGTATTGATGAGTCTTTAGAGTCCCCCACAGGCAGTTTTCAAGTTTCGGGGGAAACGTTGTAGAGGTCGTATGATATATGGCAGGGTTCGATCATATACGTGTAGTAGTGCACGGATCATGATCGGGTGGATCATACTAATGGGCTTTGGTTTAAGCCGGATCCTAATATTAGATTTTTTTGGATTACTTTAGTCTCATCGCATTCGCATTCAGTCAGAATGCGGATGCAGGTATGTATATACAGGTGAGGGGTACTCTTGTGATCCGTCACGAGTTTACTTTAATAGATGCCGTTCTCTTTTTATTGTTGCAAACATTTGGATTAATGTTTGCATATGGAAATAATGAGCTCAAAACCATGATTAGATACATTAATTATGACATGGACAAGGGTGGTGACTCATGGTCTTATTCTTTGAACCATGTCATGTTTAGTGATTGATTTGTGAGGTGAAATGAGAGAGAGAGAGAGAAAGGGCAGCCATGTATAGTGAGGTTAGCTCTTGTATTTTCTATTCTAACTCTCACTCTCATTTGATCTCAACACAAAAGAAAAAGAGAGAAAACCTTCTTCTTCTTCCTCCTCCTCTTTCTTGAGCTCATTATCTCCTCACTAATGGCATCCACTAATCCTCAAGAGACCAAGTGATGACACAAATTCTCTACTTCACCTTGGACACGTCGGCTAGCGAACTTCATGCCCGAGTTACTTCGGATGAAGCGGGAGCCCGTAAAAGACTCGAAGATGTGGTGCCCTTTCCGACTAGGAGATCGAGATCAGAGATGCCGCGAGGAGCTTGCGATGGTGGCCAAAGACCGAAGGACACGGATCGATCGATATAGCTTTCCAACCCTTTCTCTAGTTGCTAGTTATAGGTTAATGGTTCGATCCGGGATTAAAGTCTGCGATAGCGCCGGTTTCTAGTTTAGATAAAGTTTTCGTTTCCGCATTTTGGCCTCGGACAGACGGCCGGGGCGCTACCGTAGACTTACATATCTTGCTTATATCCTTCACTTATACCCGGGGGGTATATTACATCATTACTGATAGGTAGATGTCTATATCTTGCTATACCTTTATGTTTACACATATATTTGGTTATAGCTACATGTTTACCTTTTACTTGATGTTATTTAGAATTGGAGAAATTAGGAACCGCATGATATATTATATTAACTTGTTGCAGTTAATTGCGGCTTTTCCTTTATATGCTTACATTTCAGTTTCGTATTGCGTATATTATATTAATGGATTCTCGCATTGAGATATGGATTTTTCATAATGTTTTCCGGATTTGGGGACCGTGGTAGTTTCATGAAATTATGCATTATTTGAAAAACCTGGTTTCCCTTGATATGATATTTCAGTATCCACCATGAGATTTATCGGTTCTGATTATATACTCCATACGAGGAGTCGGGGCCGTATGTGTTAGTTATATGTATGCCCTAGAGGCCATTACTATACATAGGATGTATATTGTAGTGGATGCTTGGACATATATAGGGAGGACTTTCTTGCTCGACATGATAGTATGCTATCTTGTTGCTCTTTACCTTAACGTGTACACTGTTTGTCTCTCTGTTACATGTTGGTAAAGCCCTTAGGATGTGTACTTGACTACCTGGACTATGATGCGGATCATACTGGTGGGGACATGGTAGTCCATAAGTACATCCTTCAAGGTCCCTAGTCGTGGGTGTATCGAGACGGGGCATCGATATACCAGAGTAGACTAGCGTATACCTTCTCGACCCATACAGATGGGCGATGGATGATCCTATATCCATTGGTATTTGACATCAGAGATGATATACGGGTGCTCAGTGGAGACTGGGTACACTGGACGGACTCGCCGAGAACTCCCAGATGGTATTATACCTTACGTCAGATGGCAGTTCTCTGGTGACACTGGTACAGGTTAGTCTGTAGACCCGAGATCGTCATAGAGTCTTGTGTGATTCCCACTGTGCTTTGATTTCCACCTTACCACGTCCAAGAGGGCGTGCAAAACGGTGGTTTTTGGGTACAGTCCCGAATCACATGGAGGCAATGAGCAATAGGAGGGGATTCGTCTCTCCCGGTATAGGGAGTTGATGTTGCGCTGTGTTCGATTAGCTATAACCGGAAATCCCTTGCCAGGGTTGCTGAGATTTACTGGTAAGTGTTACCAGTAGTTTCTCGAACTGTTATAGACCTCATATCGACATGACTTATCGAGCTATTGGGGTCTGACGTTTACCACCCCTAGGCGAGATATACGACATATCAGACAAACAGACCGGACTGTACGGTAAGTGTTACTGGTTGGATTCACAGGAGTGTGAGCAGGCTTGCTCGTCGATCTTCTGATCGCTCAATACTCGGGTGGCCGTTACGTTTAGCAGACCGCTTGCGGCTTGTGGGTGTTTGATATGATCATCACCTGCTGCCGGCGTATTGACGAGTCTTTAGAGTCCTACACAGAGGTTTCCTGGCTCAAGCGAAACGAAATAGGAGCGCATATGAGATATGTGCGGGACCGAGAATAATGCGTGTATGTGATACCGTATTCTATTCTCGCGATGAATGTATCGATTGGTTGTATGCGATATAACCTAGTTATCGAATCGAGGATTGATTCGATAAGTCGATACATCGGATATTAGTCGGTCATATGCGACATGACCGGATCATTGAATCAAGTGTTGATTTAATGATTTAATGTATAATTATATATATTTGATATATTACTTTACATTAACTAGTATTGGTTCACTCAAGATTGATTTTCTCACTTGAAATACACAAGTTGTATATATGATATATTTTTGTGCATTTGTTTGTATCATGTTTGATGATACATGCAAACTTGGGTTTGTATAAGACTTAAACCATGTTTAGTGAATGGTTAGGGTTTCATTTCACTTATTTATTTATTCATTTGTTTTTGGCAAATAGAAATGGTGACTTTCTTTTGTTGTTTTGCTTGAAGCTTCATGAAGCTTTTCTAGCATCTTTGAAAAGTCTACCATTTTTGTTTTGTCCTTAACCCTAACCATTCAACTAAACCCTTGTTCATTCTCTACACTAAACCATGGTTGCAAATATGATAAGGATCACTTATTTTCTATTTTTTTAATATACTTATCATATTTTTTTCTTCTTCTTCTTCTTCTTCAACAAGAAGAAAGCTTGCTACCATTAATGGCAACATGAGAAAAAGAGTGAGAAATCCAATTCTAAAGTGAACCCACTTCCTATTTCTTCATCCTCTACCACTTGCCAAGTAGTATAGGGTGTTTTCTTCACAAGTTTCATGACTTGGTGAAGTTGGAGCTTGTTCTTGAGTTGCCTCGACGTAGATCATCTTCGGCATCGAAGTCGACGACCTAGCCCGATCATTTTTCCGATGGAATCAACACTAGAGTCCGAGATCCGATGATCGCAGCGAAGGGACATCGTCGCGGAGCTATGGAGGTGGAGGACCGGATCTACAAAGGTTGTATTTTCCGTTCACTCTTAGTTAAGTTGTTAACTAGTTGCATGTTTCGCCTTAATCTCTAGTCAACGATTGCATTAGGGTTTCTCGGCACCGGAAATTGTTGAATTTGGCATGGTTGATGCCTTGTGAGACCTCATTAGTGTGCCTAGGAACCCTACAGTATGAGGGTACATGGTGGGGCCCGGAGGTACCCCGGGGCAAGACGATTGATGGACCTTGCCGATTGAGCCTGGCATGGGAACCATACACTCCAGTGACATTACTAATGACTCGGCGGTTATCATGGGGATACCGACGGGAGTCATGTGCATACAGATACGTCGAGAGGAGAGGGTCAGAGCTAGGCACTCAAGCTTTCGGTATAGCGTATGATACGTACCTATCAGGGTGCCAGTCTTAATGACAGCACCTGATAGATCGCTATTTTGTATCGATGCTTGACACTTGGTTTTCATGATATTTTACTCCTAAATATATATAACAGTAGAATGGGACACTGTTATACATGCATATATATATATATATATATATATATATATATATATATAATAGTGGAATGGGACGCTAATATATATGTATACATATAAATTCATATACTTCATCATATTTATTCATGCAAATTTACCTAGAATATAAGAGATTCACTTGATATTGGATTTAGGACATTTGAGATTACTTGATATTGTACATAAAGGATATATGAGATTCACTTGACTTTGTACATTCAGGATATTTGAGATTTATTCGATATTGTACATTAAGGATTTGTGAGACTTATATGATATGAGAGCCAATTTGGGGGCTGATTTGAGGAATTGGGATTTGGATTGTCTTGATAGATTTTGATCCTACCACGATATCAGGATTCCGTGGAAATGACATGTTTCATTCCATACTCCACATTTATTGTTTATGCACCGTTTCATGTATTAGTAATACCTGTTAGTGTACCTTTCATGACTATTGCATTTACATACTTCATTTATATGCATTGCTTCATGTGTTAGTTGTACCTGCTAGTGTACCTTTCATGACTATTGTATATATACATTTTCATATCATTATTGCATGATTATTGCATACCGGTTGTCATATTATTGCTTCATGTAATTGTAGTAACCGTTAGTGTACTTTCATGATTATTGCTATTGATTGCATATGTTAGATTCACGCTGTACGTGCATACTTGCGATTTCCTGCATATGTTATTTACTATTCACAAGTTGGCAACTCACCCTCGTTGTGCCACAGTTTGTTTTGCAGGTTGTTTCCCCGAGTAGTCGAGGCAGGCATTCATCTATCTTATCATCTTTTGCTACGGATACCGCATCAGCTCACAGTGTGCAGTTTGCTTAGGTGGGCTTTGTGGTTATTCGTTTTTGTATTGTATATTCGTTGTATCCTTATACTCTCCATCTACTATTTTCTTGTATGACTTAGAGACTTGATGTGAGGACAGTATTGTATATTATTTTGTGAATTGGAGGTTTTTATGCAGTTTTATTTATATCATCTCTTTCTTCGCTACGGTGTCGTATATCTGCTGTGGTGGTTGTTTTTCGCCTTTTGGCGTGGATTTGCTCCCGTTGGGGATGCTTTACTTTATATTTGTGTTGTACCCATTTTTGGGGTTGGTTTTTACAAAGGAGGTGCTGCCGAAATTTTCAAGAAAGTAAATTGGACTTAAAATTTTTATACTTGAGATCTTTTTCAAAAGTTTAAACAAATGTTTCTTATCTTTTCTTGTCTTTTAATGGTTTAGATTTCTGGGTTTTGGATTTCTTTTACTGCGTTACGCCTGTAGACGTTGCGTAGTATTAAGGCCGCTACGTGCCAATTTCGGGTCATGACAAGGGCATACATATAACTAACAATCTCCCACTTGCACTAAGGCTAGTTGTTGTAGTATCTCACACCCAACATCCTGAAGAGTCTCTCAAATTGTATCTGGGGTATGGCCTTTGTGAGTTGATCCGCAGAGTTGTTCTTCGTGTCAACTCTCCTGACCTCGATCTCCCGGCGATAAATTATCTCCCGGATTAGGTGATACCGCCTCAGAATATGCCTGGATCTCTGATGGGACCTGGGTTCCTTGGCCAAAGCCACTGCTCCATTGTTATCGCAATACAAAAGTATTGAATGCTCGATGGACGGAACCACTCCAAGTTCGTTTATGAACTTCTTTATCCAGACAGCCTCTTTGGCAGCATTGTTGGCAGCGATGTATTCAGCCTCCATTATTGAGTCTGCCATGGTTTCCTGTTTGGAACTCTTCCAACAAACCTCCCCTCCATTGAGGGTAAAGACAAATCCCGAGACCGACTTAGAGTCGTCCTTATCACTCTGGAAGATCAAATCGATAAAGGACTCCACTTGGAGTTCACCGTTAACATACACCAAGAACATCTCTTTAGTCCTTATCAAGTACTTGAGAATGTTCTTCACAGCTGTCCAGTGACTCTCTCCAGGATCTGCTTGATACCTACTCACTACACTTAGTTAGTATGCTACATCGGGTCTGGTACATAGCATTGCGTACATGATAGAGCCTACTGCCGAAGCATAGGGTATCCCTTGCATGCGAGCTCTCTCCAAATCAGTCTTGGGAGACATCTCTTTGGAGAGAGTGAGTCCAGAGATCATGAGTAAATACCCACGCTTGGATTCTTCCATACTAAACCTCTTTAGTCTGGTTTCAATGTACCTGGATTGGGACAATCCCAGTATCCGTTTAGATCTATCTCTATAAATCTTAATTCCCAAGATGTAGGAGGCATCACCTAGATCTTTCATAGAGAATCTTTGTGATAAGAAGAGCTTGACCGAGTGCAGCATAAGAACATCATTTCCTATCAAGAGTATGTCATCTACGTACAATACGAGAAAGACAACTTTACTCTCTGCCACCTTCTTGTATATACAAGGTTCATCTACGTTCTTGATGAAGTCAAACTCTTTGACTACAACATCAAGACAGATGTTCCAACTTCGCGATGCCTGCTTTAACCCATTGATGGATTTAAGCAGCTTGCACACCTTTCCGCTGCTCCCACTGTCTACGAAGCCCTCTGGCTAAGTCATGTACACGCTCTCTTCTAAATCACCATTCAGAAAGGAAGTCTTAACATCCATTTGCCAGATTTCATAGTCATGGTATGCAGCAATGGCAAGTAGGATCTGGATGGACTTAAGCATAGCCACTGGAGAAAAGGTTTCATCATAATACACACCTGGTCGTTGACGAAAACCTTCTGCAATAAGTCTAGCTTTGAAAGTCTCAACTTTTCCATATACACCAAGTTTCTTCTTAAAGATCCATTTGCTCCCAATGGGTTTTACCCCTTCAAGAGTAACTTCCAAATTCCATACTTTGTTGGTGTATATGGATTCCATCTCAGATCGCATTGCATCCAGCCATTTCACAGAGTCCCCACTCGTGATGGCCTGCTCGAAGCTCGTTGGGTCATCATCTTCCATGATGCAATCCTCGCTCCCACCATCAATGAGAAAACCATAGTATCTCTCGGGTGGATGAGGAACCCTACTAGATCGGCGGAGCGGCTGAGATTCGTCGGGAACTATCGAATTCTCTGGTTCCACTAAATCTTCAGTTGTAGTCTGTGTAGCTGGAACTTCTTCTAGTTCTACCTCTTTGCCACTAATTTCCTTTGCAAGAAATTCCTTTTCTAAAAAGGTGGCATGTTGAGCAACAAACACCTTTTGTTCCTCACTGTGATAGAAAAAATATCTATATGAATTCTTTGGATATCCCACAAACTTGCAAAGAATTGATCGTGCCTTGAGTTTGTCCGGATTTTGCCTTTTGACATAGGCCGGACAACCCCATATCTTAACTCGTTTAAGATATGGTCTCTTCCTACTCCATATCTCATATGGTATAGTAGGTACAGATTTAGATGGAACTTGATTCAATAGGTTGCTGTCTCAAGCGCATAACCCCTAAAGGAAATAGGCAACTCAGCGGTGCTCATCATAGAGCGCACCATATCTAATAGGGTGTGATTCCTCCGTTCCGATACACCGTTATGCTGTGGTGTATACGAAGGAGTATGCTGAGAGAGAATCCTATTCTCTCTTAGATAATCCAAGAACTCATTGCTCAAGTATTCTCCTCCTCGATCAGATCGAAGGATCTTAATACTTTTACCCGTTTGGTTCTCGACTTCGTGCTTATATTCTTTGAATTTTTCAAAAGCTTCAGACTTGTGTTTCAATATGAACACATGTCCGTATCTTGAGAGATCGTCAGTGAATGTAATGAAATACGAGGAACCATTCCTGGCATGTGTAGACATGGGACCACATACATCACTATGTATTAGTCCCAAGAGTTCCGTAACTCATTCTCCGTGTCCAGTAAACGGAGTTTTGGTCATCTTGCCTTTGAGACATGAAAAGTGTCATAAGATGAAAATTCGAACGGATTCAAATATCCATCTTTATGTAACTTAGCTAGTCGTGTCGCATTTATATGACCTAGTCTACAATACCACAAGAAGGATTCGTTCATTTCTGAACTCTTCCTCTTGTGTGTGTTTTGTACATTGAGAACTGTGGTTTGATTTAGAACGTATATGCCATTATTTAACGAGCCTAGTCCAATCAACTTTTGATTCAAGAAGATGTTCATAACATTATCCTGTACTACAAAATTATATCCATCTTTACTCAATAAAGAAACTGATATAAGATTGCATGTCAGGGTCGGTATGTAATAGCATTCGTTCAGAATCAATGTATTACCATTTGGTAACACAAGGTGATATTCGTCAACTGCTTTGGCTGCAACATTTGCACCATTCCCTACTCTTACGGAATGATCACCCTCTCCCAGTTCTCTACCTTTCCTTAGCCCATGTAACATATTACATATGTGGGATCCTGATCCGGTATCTAATACCCAGGACGTAGATTGCACTGAGAAACAGTTCTCAATAACTAACACACCCGAAGAAGATGCATCAACATGCTTATTCTTCGATTGCGCGGTGTGGGAATCCAGATATTCCCCTATTTCCTACTCTGTCTTATAACAATTATAAGAAAAAAATGAAACCAACATTCCCATGCTCAGTATAACAAGCGAGTTCGGTCAATACATCCATATTATTATCTTGATTAAGGCCTGACATGGTCGCTACCTGGAGAGAGAGAGAGAGAAGAAAATACTTTAGCATATGCTCTTACAAGATTAGATTGGTTATTATCTTATCTAATCAGGATGGCTCCCACTGTTTTTATCAAATCTTCCTTCAAACCTTAAAAGGTAAGACTAGCCGGGATTAATTACACCTTACAAGTTCGCCAATCTTTCAGCCAGGCCAGTGTTGGTACTTTGAGGGAGGTTCCCCGTGCTTTCGCACGGACCTAATTAAAATAAACCTCGTTTTCCCAGAGGCATAACCCCGTTAACACCTTTCTATACACCTACTTGATCGGCTAATTGCCATGTGTAAAACTCTCCCAAGAGTAACTCTTACTCGCAGTGGGTATCGGGATCCAACTATCTCATAGAAGGTATCCAACCTCATTGCAAATTTCAACACTTGAAATTCCCGATAATACTTTTGCCTCTAGCGATTTATGACCTTGACAAGGTCAACAAACCATAAATCGCAAGTCAAGTTCAACCCGTACATTTTATGATTGAATTAAACCCACCCGCACGACCCTTGACAAGGTCAACAAGGCCGTGCGACAACCCTAATCCAATCGCATCTCATGCTTTAGCAGATAAACAATAATTAGCTACCATACACTACGTCTTGACAATGTCAACAAACGCAGCACGAATACCAAGTAAGACTTATCTGAAATGACGGAGGGCTACGACAGGTTTTTATGAAAAATTTTTGCGTAATGAACTTGATATCATTGTAGAAACAAGTGATTTTGAAAAGGAGTGTTTTTTAGGCTTTTACTAGTTTCGCTAAAGAGGCCACTCCCGGTGAAGGGATCTCGGCTCTTTCCTTATCGAATAAGGTGCAGGATATTTCACAAATACCACTATGCAAAGCAAGAACTACAGAAGCAGTTAAAAACTAAACCGAGTGAGTTGTAGCATCTGCTAGTTTCGCTAAAAAGGTCACTCCCGGTGAAGGGATCTCAGCTCTTTCCTTCACGAATAAGGTGCTGGATATTCTACATGGAATACCGCTATACAAAGCAAAAACTAGAGCTATCCTTTTTAAAAATTTGATTCTACAACATCTTTTAGGTTTTCTCTCTTTCATTAATCTCATTAATGACGTCCCATCATTTATGCTTCCTAAGCATCACAGAAGAAACGAAAAAACAACGTACGCTTATGCCATCCGCATTCGTCACAGTGTCCCGTTATGCACCGTTAGGTTACTTAACTAACGGCATAGCGGGGCGGGACTAGCACGGGTGCAAAACATAAGCAACGTTTATTATATATCATATATATAATAATAAAGCATCCATCTCAAGCATATAAAGTGATCACATCACAGAATATCAGCAACAGAAGATAACATATGAAATATTGGATATACTAGGAGGTCCGTGTTTTATTTTAAGCCCGTATAAAACACGGATTCCACGGTCGCGATGAATAGCCAAACCCACATCCTTAAGCCCCTACGAGAGCGGCAAGCAACCCTACCAATTCTAAAGTTAGAAGACCCGGACTCGACTCCTCGAGATGGTCTTCCACTGGACTCTAGAACCCGGTTACTTGTGCTCCCCTCATTGGGTCTATCCTAATGCGGAAAAGCAAATAATATACAACAATGGTGACATCATCCTGATTTAATGATGGAAGTTGTGATCAAAATATTTGTTTACCGCAATCAAGAACGGCGTCGCTTGGTATCTAGCCGATGAGTACGGGTCGGTCCACAGGGATGTTGTGTATTTCCTAATTGTTCTAACGAGTTAATTCCAAACGGTGTGGGATGTTTATCACTAAAAACTAAGTTGATTTAGACTAGGATTTAGAATCTTGCTAGGGTTAGGTTTAGGTTAAGTTTAGAAATTAAAGATTTCCCACCGTTTTCAATGCCCTAATTTAGATCAATTAGGTGTTATGGTAATTATTAATAAAGGGGATTGGGACGATCGGGAAGAAACGATGTTTCTTCCTGTAGGTCCTTGTCCGTCCTTTCTTAATCCTTACCCTAACCTCCATGGAAAAAATATACAACCGGTCTTTTATACTACGGTGTCACCGTTACCTCATGGGTAGGGTGCCGTAGGGAGCGGTGTGTGTATGTATGCATGGAGTCCTATTATTATGTGATGGGCAAGAAAGGGGTGAGAGATTTTCATCTCTCAAAGCTCTCCTATTCCTAACCCTAACAAGCGAGGAACTACTTACTCATTAGGGGATTTATGAAAGACATTTTTTTATTTGAGTTTTCGATTTAAAAAGATTAATTATCTAATTACTGCAGATTAATAAAAAGTTCTAATCTAAATTAAACTAAGGCAAATAATAAATCTATCTAGGGCAGAAATAAAAACTAAGAACTAGGGAAAATAAAAAGAAGCTACTTACTTTATTGATGCTCTCAAACCATTACAAAGAATTTCTGAATTTTTAGATCTATGAAAACAGGCATAACCTAAAACAAGTTTTATGGGTTTCTATATATAGAACATAGAAACCCTAGGGTTAAAATCGAGTCATATCTGCAATTACAGGTTTACCCCCTAAGAAAAAAAACTAGTCAACGTACCGCCAGCCGCCACAATTTTGTCCACCGATATGGGCTTAGCACGGCCGCGGAACCGCGGCCAAGAGCCAAGTTTGGCCGCGGTTCCGCGGCCATTTAGGGGTCTTGTTGGCTGAAATTTCTAGTGATGATTCTGGTTGCATTTTTCTTCTGTTTTCCTTAGTTGGTTCTTCAGAATGTCTTCTAGTTCTCTTCCAGATCTCTACAGTGATTAATGTAGTGGACTTTTACCGTTGCTTCGTATCGAAGTCTTGAACTTTGCGTTGCCTTTGTGCTTTGTGAACTTGTTCATTGATTTTCATTGTCCCTCAACATGTAGGCATGATCAAGATTGCACCATTTGTTGGTCGTAGTCTCACTTTTGTATCGTCTTTTCATCTTTTTTTCACTGTTTTTATTCCGAGAACCTGTAACCTGCAACTATGTAGCAGACATGGGTCAAAAGCACCTGTTTATTTGTAAAATGACTAAGAATGGGGAATATAATAATGCAAAATTATGATATAAACAAATACCCCCAAACTTATCTTTTGCTCGTCCTCGAGCAAACCTAGTTTTATTCTTGAAAAAGACCTAGCCTCACTTTCGCAGGGAAACGCGATTGCACTGAGCTCGTGCAACAAGCCATTAAACCCCTAGGTGTCCCTAGTAGGAGGAGTGTTGTCTCCTGAGGCTTTTCAGCGGATACTACCCACAAAGTCCTATCAATTCGGCATATTAACTTTTATTTTCCAATTTGGTTTTCCAACAAGGAATTCTATTATCTTCGACTCATAAATTATCCATCCGTATTTTTCACGCTTCCTCGTCATTTAACTTAAGATCATATATGCTTTTGTAAATTTACTTAGCCTTTAGCATCTTTTATGTTTTCCTTCTAGGGTTCTATCTCAACTTAGGAATTTTTATCATCTCTATTAAAGATATAAGTCATATTTTTCATTCCTGTCTCTTATCTAAATCCCAATCACATACCCCTACGTATGTGTATATATCACCACTACACTTGGGAATTCAAATCAAGCTATTATACTCTTGTCCATCGTCCAAAGTACTTTTCAATTGGTGAATTTTTAGATGAAATTGCTCACACATTCTTCATGTGACCGTTAATACTTCTTGAGGTACCAACGACCGATTACAAAATGTGTTCGCACATTAAAGCGTAATTCCTAGTCTTATAATCCCTAAGGCTTTTAGCAGTGACTCCCAAACCAGTTGGTCTAAGGCACTAGGTGATGAAGCACCCTCGCTAAATATTTTTTCTATTAATGCAGCCTCAAGTAATTACAAAAACCAGTGTTCATTTTTTTATCTCTTTATTCACACTTGTATTTTATTTTATTTTCTTCGTACTAAGGGCTTTAGACAAGAGCATTTCAAGGTCTCTTCTACTATTCCAAGTTTCAAGATTCATGTTTGTGCAATTTGTAGGGTATATATTTTCAGAATTTAGACTTAAGCTAGGAATTATTCTTCAAACTTATACTTTAATAAAAATATCAATACTTTTCCCTTGTTTTAACTTAGCCCAAGAAGTCAACTCGAAATTTGCCTATTTCTAAATAAACTACAAAGACATATACTTTCTACCGTTAAATTTTAAGAAAGGTTATTTTTTAGGGTTTTTAATTTACTAAGTCTAAGATCTAGTTGTTCCTAGCTAGTTAACCTATTTGGCAAACACTAGTCAATTACGGCCAGAATTGATTGTTTAATTTTTTTTTATATTTATTTGAAATTTTTCAATTTTTATGGGTTTTAAAATAAGTATGCAAATGCAAAAATGTACATAAGAATGCGAAGGGAGAAAGCTTACCAAGCACACCCCCAAACTTAAACTTGACAGTGTCCTCACTGTCATGCTACACCAAGAGGGTCAAAATGGCCAGCACTTCCCTGTTTATTTTCTTATTTTACAAAAATACCCAAATAAAAAAAAATTATGTTATTTTGTATTTATGTATTTACAAATGTTACATACCCCAAAACTTGTGTGAAACAAAGTTTTGGCTAGATGGTCGAAAATTTGGGGGTAAAATGGAAGAAGATCAATCTGTGTAAATCGGCTCCTGCAAAAACAGGAGCTCTTCTGATGGGTCCGCAGTGAGGAACGGTTTCAGTCGATGTCCGTTCACTTTAAACAAAGTACCGTCCTCCGGGTTTTCTAGGTCAACCGCACCGTACAGATATACGGTGCGTACCAAAAATGGCCCTTTCCACCTAGATTTGAGCTTGCCGGGATGAAAATATAACCGAGTGTCATAAAGCAAAACCTGTTGTCCAGGTTTAAACATTTTGCGCATAAGGTGTTTGTTATGGAACACCTTAGTTCGGTTTTTAACAATGACAGCATTATCATAAGCCTCATCCCGCAGCTCATCTAGTTCATTTAATTGCAGCTTTCGATTGCTGCCCGCATCTCTCATTGATAAATTCAACTCCTTGATCGCCCAAAATGCCTTATGCTCAATCTCAACTGGGACGTGGCAAGCCTTCCCATAAACAAGCCGGTATGGAGACATTCCAAGATCGGTCTTGTATGCAGTACGGAATGCCTATAGTGCATCAAGAAGTTTGTGTGACCAATCTTTATGATTTTTAGAAACTGTCTTCTCCAAAATTTGTTTAATTTGCCGATTCGAAACCTCGGCTTGCCCACATGTTTGGGGATGGTATGGTGTTGACAGCTTGTGTGTAATGGAATATTTGCGCATTAAGGACTCAAAAGTCCTATTGCAGAAGTGAGATCCATTATCACTTATAATTGCTTAAGGATGCCCAAATCGAGAAAAGATGTTTTCTTTAATAAATCGAACGACAACCTTGTTGTCATTCGTTCGGCTAGGCACAGCCTCGACCCATTTTGACACATAGTCAACAGCCAAAAGAATATACATATTCCCAAAGGAATTGGGAAATGGTCCCATGAAGTCTATTCCCCAAACGTTAAAAATATCCACAACCAAAATTGGTTGGAGTGGCATTTCGTTTCTCCGCGATATCCGGCCTAAGTGTTGGCACCGAGAGCATGTCTTGCAGTATTCATATGCATCCTTAAAGAGACGTGGCCAGTAGAAACCACACTGCAAGATTTTCTCGGCTGTCTTCTTTGGGCCAAAGTGCCCGCCACACGCTTGATCGTGGCAAAAAGACAGCACACTCTTAAACTCATTTTCAGGTATACACCGACGAATGATTTGGTCGGAACAGTATTTAAAGAGATACGGTTCATCCCAGTAAAAATGCTTTACTTGGGACAAGAATCGGAGTTTATCCTGTTTCGACCAATCTTTAGGTATCAAGCCTGTGGCCAAGTAGTTTACTATATCAGCGAACCAAGGTTCGCAAGACACAATTAAGAGTTGCTCATCGGGAAAAACATCTTTAATTAGCATTTCAAATGTAGGTGAAGAAGGAAGTCTTAAAAGGTGATCGGCCACTACATTTTCACATCCTCTTTTGTCCCTTATGACAAGGTCAAACTCTTGTAGCAAGAGGATCCAACGTATTAACCACGATTTAGCATCCTACTTCGCAAAAAGGTGGCGAAGAGCTGAATGGTCCGTATACACAATCACTGGAAAGCCGATTAAATAAGGCGTAATTTTTCAAGTGCAAACACAACTTCTAAAAATTCCTTTTCTGTTGTTGTGTAGTTCAGTTGGGCCGCATTTAATGTTCGGCTAGCGTAATAACTGTAAGTCCACGTTGCTCACCCCGGTTCTTACGGGGAGGCGGAAACGGCGAAAAACAAATATTTAGCGCAAAGGAAACAAGGACTAAAAGCCGGATCTTTGCTAAACTAGAAACTAGCAAACTACAAGAGGCGTTAACTACTATGCCGTAGAAATTATACCTCACGATACCGGTCCTTCGGGTCTTCTCTCCGCTGTCTGGCTCTGTTAGTTATATGTATGCCCTAGAGGCCATTACTGTACATAGGATGTATATTGTAGTAGATGCTGGGACATATATAGGAAGGACTTTCTTGCTCGACATGATAGTATGCTATCTGGTTACTCTTTCCCTTAACGTGTATACTGATTGCCTCTCTGTTACATGTTGGTAAAGCCCTTAGGATGTGTACTTGACTACCTGGACTATGATGCGGATCATACCAGTGGGGACATGGTAGTCTATAATAAGTACATCCTTCAAGGTCCCTAGTCGTGGGTGTATCGAGACGGGGCATCGATATACCAGTGTAGACTAGCGTATACCTTCTCGACCCATACAGATGGGCGATGGATGATCCCATATCCATTGGTGTTTGACATCAGAGATGATATACGGGTGCTCAGTAGAGACTGGGTACACTGGATGGACTCGCCGAGAACTCCCAGATAGTATTATACCTCACGTCAGATGGCAGTTCTCTGGTGACACTGGTACAAGTTAGTCTGTAGACCCGAGATCGTCATAGAGTCTTGTGTGATTCCCACTGTGCTTTGATTTCCACCTTACCACGTCAAAGAGGGCGTGCAAAACGGTGGCTTTTGGGTACGGTCCCGAATCACATGGAGGCAATGAGCGATAGGAAGGGATTCGTCTCTCCCGGTATAGGGAGTTGATGTTGCGCTGTGTTCGATTGGCTATAACCGGAAATCCCTGGCCAGGGTTGCTGAGATTTACTGGTAAGTGTTACCAGTAGTTTCTCGAACTGTTATAGACCTCATATCGACACGACTTATCGAGTTATTGGGGTCTGACGTTTACCACCCCTAGGCGAGATATGCGACATATCAAACGACGAGACCGGACTGTACGGTAAGTGTTACTGGTTGGATTCACAGGAGTGTGAGCGGGCTTGCTCGTCGATCTTCTGATCGCTCAATACCCGGGTGACCGTTACGTTTAGCAGACCTCTTGCGTCTTTTGGGTGTTTGATATGATCATCACCTGCTGCCGGCGTATTGACGAGTCTTTAGAGTCCTACACAGAGGTTTCCTGGCTCAAGCGAAACGAAATAGGAGCGCATATGAGATATGTGCGGGACCGAGAATAATGCGTGTATGTGATACCGTATTCTATTCTCGCGATGAATGTATCGATTGGTTGTATGCGATATAACCTAGTTATCGAATCGAGGATTGATTCGATAAGTCGATACATTGAATATTAGTCGGTCATATGTGATGTGACCGGATCATTAAACCAAGTGTTGATTTAATGATTTAATGTATAATTATATATTTGATATATTACTTTACATTAACTAATATCGGTTCATTTTAAATGGATTTTCTCACTTGAAATATACAAGTTGTATATGTGATATACTTTTGTGCACTTGTTTGTATCATGTTTGATGATACATTCAAACTTGGGTGTATGTTTGATTAAACCATGGTTAGTTAATGGTTAGGGTTTCATTTGATTTATTTATTTATTTATTTCATTTTGGCTTAAGATAAAATGGTGGCTTTATTTGGATTTTGCTGAAGCTTCTTGAAGCTTTGAAAAAGCTTTGACCATTTTGTTTTATTCCTTAAACCTAACCATTAAACCTAACCCTAGTTTATTCTCTACACTTGACCATGGTTGCTATATGATAAGAATGACTTATTTTTCTATTTTCCAATTAATTCTTATCATATTCTTTTCTTCTTCTTCTTCTTCTTCTTCAAGAAGAAGAAAGCTTGCAACCATCAATGGTGACTTGATGAAATGAGTGAGAAATCCAATTCTAAAGTGAACCCACTTCCTATTTCTTCATCCTCTACCACTTGCCAAGTAGTATAGGGTATTTTCTTCACAAGTTTCATGTCTTGGTGAAGTTGGAGCTTGATCTTGTGTTGCCTCGACGTAGATCATCTTCGGCATCGAAACCGACGACCTAGCCCGCCCATTTCTCTGATGAAGCCGATGCTAGAGTCCGGGATCCGATATGGACAGCGAGGGGACTTCATCACGGAGCCATGGAGGTGGAGGACCGGATCTACAAAGGTTGTATTTCCGTTCACTCTTAGTTAAAGCCGTTAACTTGCTTGCATCGCCTCATTATCTAGTTAACGATCCGTATTTGGGTTTCTCGGCACTTGTAAAATTTGAAATTGGCATGGTTGATACCTTGTGAGACCTCCTTAGTGTGCCCAGGAACCCTACAGTGGTATCAGAGCCTAGCTAGAGCCTTAGGCGATGCGTAGACGGAGTTAGAAGTCCGATCGAACCGAAACCCTAACTCAAATATGCTCTCTGTACATTTTCTAAATACTGGGTTTTTTCCAGATTAAAAATGCCTAAAAAATTCAGCAGGAAATTATAAGAATTACTGTGCAAATACGACACTGTTTGGAGCTTAAACCGCCGCGGCACGAGCAAGGATCGTGCGGCGGTTCCGCCGCCACTTAGTGACGTCACCCCATAAGATTTGCACAGTAATGTTTTATTTTTATTCCCTGATATTTTATAGGTATTTTTATCTGACTCAAGAGTTCAGTATTTTGGGGTTTATTTTGTAGTCGTTGTTTCGATCGGAATTTTTAATTTTGTTGGGTTTTCCGGATATTTAGAATATGTTAAAAAGTTCGACCGGATATAAATACCCACTTTTTCCCCTGCCGGAAAATTTCCAAGTGTTGGATTTTTCCGTGGTTTAAAGACGTTCTAAGTAGTGCAAGTAACGCGATGGACCCTCTAGAAGACAACAAACCTTAACTCAATTATGTGACCGTCTTGAACTGCCCTTTGAACCTTCGGGTTTAGGGCAGTACGGCATGCCACATGTGAGGCGTTGGCTTGACCCTTCTACGGCTGGACCGTTGGTACTGAGGCATGAACTGGATGTTTTTAAACTTATTTCATGTGTTGAGCTGTTTCGGGAAAACTTAGGTGTTTGACTGTTCGATCGAAAAGTTTAACATTTTCTATTTATCTGGAATGTGATACAATAATTGGAATCCACAAGAAGTTATGAGATAACTGATTTGGATGTTATAAACATAGCACTTTAGTCTCACTTGATCTGTTGCCACGGAATTTTGATATGATCAAAAGTCCGTCGCAATCACGTAGAGTACGCGGATACTCGCCGGGTAAACTTAATAGACAGCTTCACCCCAAAGCCTCGACCAAGTGACTGTAGGAGAACCCCGTCGCCGAAAGCATCCGTTCGGGTGCTCGCGGCAGCGGTGTTCCGCCTTGGTGCACTTCGTCGACGGTATCGGGGGTGCGGCCGCCTACTAAAGTTTGCGACGAGTATTCGATCAGGATGTCGGGAATCTTGTTGAATTGCCCGACCTGATATTGAAAAGTGTTTTCAATAATGAGACTAAAATGCGGGGTTTATAATTGTTAGGCATGCGATGTCTAAGTAATTCATTTGATTAGGCATGCGATGTCTATAGAGTTTGCGGATTCCAACTGTTGTAGTTTTACACTTTCTTTTCTGTGACCGTAAGTGTAATATGTGATATCGCCGGTTTCGTTGCTATATGTCAACGACAATTGGGATGCGCATATTTACTTACGTTGATAACATGTGATGTTATGTGTTGCTGGATATGTTATATTGGATCGTCGTGTTTGAATAGCCGGGGGGGTTTTATGTGAGATGAGTGTTTTTCATTTTCATTCATGTAAAAACTTATATGTAATATTCTTTTATTGGGGCACTTCCAGGTTGCGGAAGATGTCACCGTTTGTATATTATTTACTTTTCCGCACTAGGATAGACCCAAGGAGGAGGGCATAAGTAACCGGGTTCTGGAGTCCAGTGGGAGACCAACTCGAGGAGTCGAGTCCGGGTCTCCTAACTCTAGAATTGGTAGGGTTGCTTGCAGCTCTCGTAGGGGTCTAGGGGTGTGGGTTTTGGCTATTCATCGCGACCGTGGAATCCGTGTTTTATACTGGCTCGTATTAAAAACACGGACGTCCTAGTATATCCAATATTTCATATGATTCTTCTGCTGCGATATCTATGATGTGATCATTTGATGTTCTGTGATGGATACTGTATATAGTATATATGATATATTATATAGACGTTACTTATGTTTTACACCCGCGCTAGCCTTGCCCTGCTCTGCCGTTAGTTACCTAACCTAACGGTGCACGAGAGGACATCGGGGCGAATGCGGATGGCATAAGTGTACGTCGTATTTATCTGTGATGATTAGGTACTTAAATGATGGGACTTCATTAATATGATTAATGAAAGAAAAGAAACCTAAGATGTTGTGGAATCGAATTTCTAAATAAAACAGGTAGCTACAGTTCTTGCTTTGCATCGCGGTGTTCCTTGTAGAACATCCTGCACCTTATTCGATAAGGAAAGGACCGAGATCCCTTCACCGGGAGTGACTCCTTTAGCAATAACTAGCAGATGCTACAACCCTCGGTTTGTCTTTTGATTACTTCTATAGTTTCTGCTTTGCACAGTGATATATATGATATATCCCGCACCTCATTCTACGAGGAAAGGGCCGACGATCCCTTCACCGGGAGTGACCCCTTTAGCAAAACTAGAAAAGCCTCAAAAACACTCCATTTTAAAATCATTCGATCCTACAACGATATCAAGTTCATTACGCAATAGGTTTTCAGAAAAACCTGTCGTAGCCCTCCGTCATTTCAGATAAGTACTAGTTAGTATTCGTGCTGCGGTTGTTTGGCATGCGTCAAGGCGTAGTGTACGGTAGCTAACTAGTGCTTATCTGCTGCATACGATGCGATTGGACTAGGGTATTCGTACGGCGTTGTTTGGCATGTGTCAAGGGTCGTGCGGGTGGGTTTAATTCAATCAAGAAATGTACGGATTGAACTTGACTAGCGGACTATGGGTTGTTTGGCATGCGTCAAGGTCATAGCACGCTAGGGGCAAAATATTATCGGGAATTTTAAGTGTTGAAATTTGCAATGAGATTGCATACCTTCTATGAGATAGTTAGATCCCGATACCCACTGCGAGTAAGAGTTACTCCTGGGAGAGTTTTACACATTACAATTAGCCAATCAAGTAGGTGTCTAGAAAGGTGTCAACGGGGTTACGCCTCTGGGAAAACGAGGTTTACATTAATTAGGTTCGTGCGAAAGCACGGGGGACCTCCCTCAAAGTACCGACACTGGCCTGGCTGAAAGATTGGCGAACTTGTAGCGTGTAATTAATCCCGGCTAGTCTTTCCTTTTAGGGTTTGAAGGAAGATTTGATAAAAAGCAGTGGGAGCCATCCTGATTAGATAAAATAATAACCAATCTGATCTTGCAAGAGCGCACGCTGAGTGTTTTCTTCTCTCTCTCTCCAGGTAGGGACCATATCACGCCTTAATCAAGATAATAATACGGAATATTGACCGAACCCGCTTGTTTTACTGAGCTGGGGAACGTTGGTCCCGCTCCAACTTATAATAGTTATAAGACAGAGCAGGAAATAGGGGAATACCAAGATTCCCATGCCGCCCAAACGAAGAAAGTGCATGAGATGCATCTCCTTCGGGTGTGTTCATTATAAAGAACTGTTTCTCAGTATCCTCTGAATCCTGGGTATTTGATACCGGATCAGGATCCCAGATATGTAATCTGTTACATAGGGCTACAAAAAGGTAGAAAACTGAGAACGGGTGATAAGTTTCATGAGGCAGAAAACGGGGCAAGTGTTGCAACCAAGTCTGTTGGTCACTGTCACCCTGTATTACCAATACATTGATTCTGAGCGAATGTTATTAGATACCGAACCTGATATACAAAATCATATCACTCTCTTTATTAGTAAAGAAATGATAAAATTTTGTATTGATGGATAATGTTTTGAACATTTCCTATATCAAAAGTTGATCGGTTCAGGCACGTTATCTAAAAGTATTGATGTTCTAAATCAAACTACAGTTCTTAGTATATAGAACACACACAAGAGGAAGAGTTCAGAAATGAACGGATCCTTCTTGAGGTATTGTAGACTAGGTCATATCAATGCGACCTGACTAGCTAAGTTGCACAAAGATGCATATTTAAATCTGTTTGAATTTACATCTTGTGAAACTTGCCAGTCATCTCAAAAAGACTAGATGACCCTAGCTCTGTTTATTGGAAACAGAGAAAGAGTTAGTGAACTTTTGGGATGATACATGTTGATGTATGTAGGTCCCCTGTCTACACATGCCAAGACCGGTTCTTTGTACTTCATTACATTCTCTGATGATCTCTCAAGATTCAGACATATGTTCCTGTTGAAACACAAGTCCGAACCTTTTGAGATATTCATAGAATATAAGTTAGAAGTAAAGAACCAAAATACGGGTATAAGTATTATGTCCTTTGATGTGATCGAGGAGGAGAATACTTGAGCACGGAAATCCTGGACTATTCTAAAGGAGAATGAGATTCTCTCTCAGAATTACTCCTCCGTATACACCATAGCACGATGGTATATCGGGGCGGAGCAATCACACCCTATATGATAAGGTGTGCTCTATGATGAGTACTACTGAGTTACCTATTTCCTTTGGGAGTTATACACTTATGAAGTTGCATACCTATTGAATAGGGTTCAAATCAAACCAGTTGCCTACCACTTCATATGAGATATGGAAAGGGAAGAGCCCATATCTTAAGTCAGTTAAGATTTGGGGTTGTCCGGCCTTTGTCTAAAAGCAAAATCCGGACAAGCTCGAGGCAAGGTATGTTATGTAGAACTGGAAATGTTCCAGCTATACAAACTGTAGCTGATGATTTAACAGAACCAAAGGATTCAATAGTTTCCAACGAACCTCGGCCTCTCCGCCGATCTAGTAGGGTTTCTCACCCGCCTGAGAGATACTTTGGTTTCTCTATGACAGTGGGAGCGAGGAATGCATCATGAGATGATGACCCAACTAGTTTCGAGCTGGCCATCAGGAGTGAGACTCTGTAAGAATGGCTGGATGCTTAGCGATCTGAGATGGAATCCTTATACACCAACAAAGTATGGACTTTAGTTGCTATATCTGAAGGGTTAAATCCCCATCAGGAGCAAGTATATCTTGAGAAGATTACTTGGTGTAGATGGAAAAGTTGAGACTTTCAAAGCTAGACTTGTTAAAAGTTTGCAGCATTTACCAGGCGTGGATTATGATGAAACCTTTTTCAAGTAGCTATGCTTAAGTCCATCCAGATCCTACTTGCCACGGCTACATACCATGACTACGATATCTGGCGGTTGGGTGCCATGACTGCTTTTCTAAATGATGTTTTAGAAGAGTGCGTCTATAAGTACATAGCCAGAGGGCCTCGTAGACAGTGGGAGCAGCGGAAACGTGTGCAAGATGTTTTATGTGATAAAGCAGGCATCGCGGAGTTGGAACATCTGTTTTGATGAGTTAGTCAAACAGTTTGACATCATCAAAATGGTAGATGAACCTTGTATATACAAAAAGGTTGTAGGGAGTATGGTAGTGATCCTCGTAGAGTACGTGGATGACATACTCTTGATAGGGAAGGAGTTTCCTATGCTACGCTCAGTCAATCTCCGCTTATCACAAGGATTCTCCATATAGGATCAAAGTGATACCTCATCCATCCTGAGTTTTCATCTATGAGATAGATGTTATTTGGGTGTTAGTATACTCACTAGCTGTAGTGAGATGGTATCAATTGATCCTGGGGAGAATCACTGGAAGGGTTCCAGGGTGATAAAGACGACTGAATGTCAGTCACAGGCATTGTCTTTACCCTCAGTAAAGGGACGGTATGTTGGAAGAGTTCCAAGCTAGATACCGTGGCATACTAGACGATAAAGGCTGGATACATCGCTACTTAAGATGCTACCAAAGAGGCAGTTTGGGTGTACATAGGTTCATGAGATGAACTAGGTTCCTACCATTGTGTGACAATGGAAGTGTGGTTTTAGCCTAGGAACCCCGGTCCCATCAGTGACCTAGACGTATTCGGAGGCAGCATCACCAGATCATGGAGATAGTTGATCTCCAGGGTGATCGAGGCTAGGAGAGCAGACTCAGAGGATAACACGGCGAATCCACTCACGAAGGCCTATTCCCAGAGAGAGACTTTTATGGGATGGTTGAGTATGAGATACTGCAACCACTGCTACAGATGGCCCTAGTGCAAGTGGGAGATTGTTAGTTATATGTATGCCCTAGAGGCCATTACTGTACATAGGATGTATATTGTAGTGGATGCTGGGACATATATAGGGAGGACTTTCTTGCTCGACATGATAGTATGCTATCTGGTTACTCTTTACCTTAACGTGTATACTGATTGCCTCTCTGTTACATGTTGGTAAAGCCCTTAGGATGTGTACTTGACTACCTGGACTATGATGCGGATCATACCAGTGGGGATATGGTAGTCTATAAGTACATCCTTCAAGGTCCCTAGTCGTGGGTGTATCGAGACGGGGCATCGATATACCAGTGTAGACTAGCGTATACCTTCTCGACCCATACAGATGGGCGATGGATGATCCCATATCCATTGGTGTTTGACATCAGAGATGATATACGGGTGCTCAGTAGAGACTGGGTACACTGGACGGACTCGCCGAGAACTCCCAGATGGTATTATACCACACGTTAGATGGCAGTTCTCTGGTGACACTGGTACAGGTTAGTCTGTAGACCCGAGATCGTCATAGAGTCTTGTGTGATTCCCACTGTGCTTTGATTTCCACCTTACCACGTCCAAGAGGGTGTGCAAAATGGTGACTTTTGGGTACAGTCCCGAATCACATGGAGGCAATGAGCGATAGGAGGGGATTCGTCTCTCCCGGTATAGGGAGTTGATGTTGCGCTGTGTTCGATTGGCTATAACCGGAAATCCCTGGCCAGGGTTGCTGAGATTTACTGGTAAGTGCTACCAGTAGTTTATCGAACTGTTATAGACCTCATATCGACACGACTTATCGAGTTATTGGGGTCTGACGTTTACCACCCCTAGGCGAGATATGCGACATATCAGACGACGAGACCGGACTGTACGGTAAGTGTTACTGGTTGGATTCACAGGAGTGTGAGCGGGCTTGCTCGTCGATCTTCTGATCGCTCAATACCCGAGTGGCCGTTACGTTTAGCAGACCGCTTGCGGCTTGTGGGTGTTTGATATGATCATCACCTGCTGCCGGCGTATTGACGAGTCTTTAGAGTCCTACACAGAGGTTTCCTGGCTCAAGCGAAACGAAATAGGAGCGCATATGAGATATGTGCGGGACCGAGAATAATACGTGTATGTGATACCGTATTCTATTCTCGCGATGAATGTATCGATTGGTTGTATGCGATATAACCTAGGTATCGAATCGAGGATTGATTCGATAAGTCGATACATTGAATATTAGTCGGTCATATGTGATGTGACCGGATCGTTAAATCAAGTGTTGATTTAATGATTTAATGTATAATTATATATTTGATATATTACTTTACATTAACTAATATTGGTTCACTTTAAATGGATTTTCTCACTTGAAATACACAAGTTGTATATGTGATATACTTTTGTGCACTTGTTTGTATCATGTTTAATGATACATGCAAACTTGGGTGTATGTTTGATTAAACCATGGTTAGTTAATGATTAGGGTTTCATTTGATTTATTTATTTATTTATTTCATTTTGGCTTAAGATAAAATGGTGGCATTATTTGGATTTTGTTGAAGCTTCTTGAAGCTTTGAAAAAGCTTTGACCATTTTGTTTTATTCCTTAAACCTAACCATTAAACCTAACCCTAGTTTATTCTCTACACTTGACCATGGTTGCTATATGATAAGAATGACTTATTTTTCTATTTTCCAATTAATTCTTATCATATTCTTTTCTTTTTCTTCTTCTTCTTCAAGAAGAAGAAAGCTTGCAACCATCAATGGTGACTTGATGAAATGAGTGAGAAATCCAATTCTAAAGTGAACCCACTTCATATTTCTTCATCCTCTACCACTTGCCAAGTAGTATAGGGTGTTTTCTTCACAAGTTTCATGTCTTGGTGATGTTGGAGCTTGATCTTGTGTTGCCTCGACTTAGATCATCTTCGGCATCGAAACCGACGACCTAGCCCGCCCATTTCTCCGATGAAGCCGATGCTAGAGTCCGGGATCCGATATGGACAGCGAGGGGACTTCATCACGGAGCCATGGAGGTGGAGGACTAGATCTACAAAGGTTGTATTTTCGTTCACTCTTAGTTAAAGCCGTTAACTTGCTTGCATCGCCTCATTATCTAGTTAACGATCCGTATTAGGGTTTCTCGGCACTTGTAAAATTTGAAATTGGCATGGTTGATTCCTTGTGAGACCTCCTTAGTGTGCCCAGGAACCCTACAGGCTCGTCCATACACACTCCGAGGGTCGATCCGGATCTTGGTCACCTCCGCGGCCTCCTTGAGTCGAAGACGATCCACCCGAGAGATGTACACCGAGCTCCACCTCGAGCTGAGGCAACTAGGGCAACAAGATCGCTAGTCTTGATGTCCTAGGTTGTGTAGTTGAGATATATGGAAGTGTTTGTCTTTGTGGTATCTTTTTCTCTCAACACATGAGATCAAAAGAAGAAATCAAGAGGAGGAAGAAGGAGGAGCTAGCAACCATGAGAGCTTTTCTTTTCTTCTCACAAGAACAATAGAGAGAATGAGAAAATGAATTATGAGCTAAAGAAATGAACCATGGTTGCAATAATGCAAAACTATCATCATTACCAATCCTTTCATGATAAAGTTGATGGCTACTAATTGAATTGACCATTTTCATAGTCCAAAAAAGAAAAAGAAAACCAAAGAAGAGTGTAGACCTCTCATGAAGGTCAATGGTCAACCCCGGTCAACGGGTCAACAAAGTCAAGAGAGGTCATGGTGGTCAAATGGTCAATGCAATTAGCCATCACAAAATTATCACTAAAAAGATTAGTAAATAATGTCTCCGGCTCAGAATGGTTTTGACCGAACGAATTCCCAAAACCCTAATGAGCCTGCCACATAACGGTTTTGGCCGAACCAACTGCCAAAACCCTAATGAGGCACCTCCTCCTTCAACGCTCCTCAAAACTGTGCATACACACCCGCATCCGCATTCCGTAAAATGCGAATGCACAGAAGACAAAAATAATCCATCCGTGCAATACTAGGATCTGGCTTAAACCAAAGTCCACTAGTATTGCCCGCCCGAACAGCATACGCACACAAGTGCACGTAAGTGATCGCAGCCCTGCCGTAAAACCATACGGCCTCTACACGTTTCGCTCAGTGCAGGGAAACTCTCTGTGTGGGACTCTAAAGACTCGACACTACGCTGGTAGTGGGTTTAACCATAGCCCACAAGAGGCACTAGCTGTACGTAACGGTCCCCAGGTAGATGTCGATAAGAAGGCCGATGAGGTAAACCCATCCGAACTCCTACTGGCCTGTATGTGACAATCTCCGTACAGTCCGGTCAGTTCGTCCGATACATCGCATAGCGGGCCTAGGGGGTGGTGAACGTCAGTCCCCTAATAGCGGTACAAGTCGTGTCGGAGTGTAGCCCAGAACACCCTGAGATAACACTGGAAACCTACCAGTATATCTCGCTTGCCCTGGCCAGGGACTACTCGTGTAATGGCTCTCTTAGACACAGCGCGATGTCAACCCCCAATACCGGGAGAGACGAATCTTGTCTAACCGTCACTGCCTCCAAGTGCTTCGGGACTGTACCCAACTACTACCTGTTTGCACGACTCCTTTGAGCCGTGGTAGGGTAGTAATCTAAGTACAGTGGGAACACACTCGAGGCGAAGTGACAGTGTCAAGTTGGCGGACTAAGCTGTACTCATGTCTCTTAGACACAGCGAAGTGACAGTGTCAAGTATGACTGCCATCACAACGCTGGTAATCAAGCAAAGATCCTAAGGGCTCTACTAATATGTATAAGCGATATGCTAAAAGAAACACATGCACATATTGAAGTAAAGACAAACCAAGTAGCATACTACCATTTTGAGCAAGATTGTCTATACAACTGTGAATATCCCAAGCTTCCATTAAGTAATATACAAGCTAGTATGATACAGTAATGGCCTCTAGGGCATATACACTAACAATCTCCCACTCGCACTAAGGCCATGTACTGGCGTATCGAAGACCTATCATCTCGATCAGCCGCTCGAACTGAGTCTGGGGTAGGGCCTTCGTGAGTGGATCTGCAGTGTTATTCTCCGAATTTACTCTCTTCACCTCGATCTCCCGGCGATCTACTATCTCCCTGATCAGGTGGTACCGCCTCAAAATGTGCCTGCACTTCTGATGGGACCTGGGTTCCTTCGCTAAAGCTATAGCGCCGTTGTTGTCTCAATACAGCGGTATTGGATTGTTAGTTATATGTATGCCCTAGAGGCCATTACTGTACATTGGATGTATATTGTAGTGGATGCTGGGTCATATATAGGTAGGACTTTCTTGCTCGATATGATAGCACGCTATCTGGTTGCTCTTTATCTTAACATGTATACTTTCTGTCTCTCTGTTACATGTTGATAAAGCCCTTAGGATGTGTACTCGACTTCCAGGACTATGATGTAGATCATACTAGTGGGGCCTGGGTAGTCCATGAGTACATCCTTCAATGTTCCTAGTCGTGGGAATATCGAGACGGGGCATCGATATTCCGGAGTAAACTAGCGTATACTTCTCGACCCATGTGATGGGCGATGGATGATCCCATATCCATTGGTGTTTGACATCAGAGATGGTATACGGGTGCTCAGTGGAGACTGGGTACACTGAACGGACTCGCCGAGAACTCCCAGATGGTATTATACCTCACGTCAGATGGCAGTTCTCTGGTGACACTGGTACAACTTAGCCTGTTGACCCGAGATTGTCATAGAGTCTTGTGTGTCTCCCACTGTGCTTTGATTTCCACCCTACCACGGCTCTACTGAGTCATGCAAACAGGTAGTTTTTAGGTACAGTCCCGATTCACATGGAGGCAATGAGCGATAGGAGGGGATTCGTCTCTCCCGGTATTGGGGGTTGATGTTGCGCTATGCTCGACTGGCTATAACAGGAAATCCATGGCCAGGGTTGCAGTGATATACTGGTAAGAGTTATCAGTAGTTTCACGATTGTTATGGACCTCACGTTGGCATGACTTATCGAGCTACTGGGGTCTGACGTTTACCACCCTTAGGCGAGATTTGCGACATATCAAACGAACAGTCCGGACTGTACGGTAAGTGTTACTGGTTGGATTCACAGGAGTGTGAGCGGGCTTGCTCGTCGATCTTCTGATCGCTCAATACCCGGGTGGCCGTTACGTTTAGCAGACCGCTTGCGGCTTGTGGGTGTTTGATATGATCATCACCTGCTGCCAGCGTGTTGACGAGTCTTTAGAGTCCTACACAGAGGTTTCCTGGCTCAAGCGCAACGAAATAGGAGCGCATATGAGATATGTGCGTGACCGAGAATAATGCGTGTATGTGATACCGTATTCTATTCTCGCGATGAATGTATCGATTGGTTGTATGCGATATAACCTAGTTATCGAATCGAGGATTGATTCGATAAGCCGATACATTGGATATTAGTCGGTCACATGCGATATGACCGGATCGTTAAATCAAGTGTTGATTTAATGATTTAATGTATAATTATATATTTGATATATTACTTTACATTAACTAGTATTTGTTCACTTAAAATGGATTTTCTCACTTGATGTGCACATTGTATATGTGATATATTTTTTGTGCAGTTGATTATATCATGTTTGATGATACATGAATGTTAGGGTGTATGTTTAGATTAAACCATGGTTATGTAATGGTTAGGGTATTAATTTTATTTACTTATTCATTTATTTATTTATTTATTTATTCATTTTTTAAAGATAAACAGAAATGGTGGCTTGATTTGTTTTCTAGTTGAAGCTTCATGAAGTTTTGAATAAGTCCACCATTTTTGTTTCATACTTAACCCTAACCATTCAACCTAACCTTAGTTAATTCTCTACACATAACTATGGTTGAGATTATGATAAGTATCATTTTGTTTTCTATTTTAAATATACTTATCATACTCTTTCTTCTTCTTCTTCTTCTTCTTCAACAAAGAAGAAACCTTGCCTCCATCAATGGCAACATGAGAAAAAGAGTGAGAAATCCAATTCTAAAGTGAACCCACTTCCTATTTCTTCATCATCTACCACTGCCAAGTAGTATAGGGTGTTTTCTTCACAAGTTTCAAGGCTTGGTGAAGTTGGAGCTTGATCTTGTGTTGCCTCGACATATATCATCTTCGGCATCGAAGTCGACGACCTAGCCCGCCCATTTCTCCGATGAAGCCGGCGCTAGAGCCCGGGATCCGATGTTCGCAGCGAGGGGACTTCATCACGGAGCTATGGAGGTGGAGGACCGGATCTACAAAGGTTGTAGCCCCTTTCCTTTAAGTTAAAGTTGTTTACTTGCATTGCATCGTCTATACATCTAGTTAACGATCCGTATTAGGGTTTGTAGGCACATAAAAAATTTGAATTGGCCATGTTTGATCACTTGTAGAACCTCATGGGTGTGCCTAGGAACCCTACAGTGGTATCAGTGACTAGCTAGAGCCTTAGGCGATGCGTAGACGGAGTTAGAAGTCCGATCGACCCGAAACCCTAACTCAAAACGGCTCTCTGGACATTTTCTGGATTTGTGGATTTTTGTGAATTAAAAAGTCTCAGAAAATAGAGCAGGAAATTCTAAGAGTTACTGTTGAAAACGAACCCCTAACTCCACTAAATCGCCGCGGAACTGCGGCATTAGCATGCTATTCGCGGCGGTTCCGCGGCCGTATGTACAGATTAGAGGTAAATTTTTATACAGTAATGCCCATATCTGTTTCCTCTGTTCTCTGGGAAGTTTTAATCTGCACTCAAGAGTTGAGTTTTCTGGGTTGTATTGGGGACTCGGTGTTTCGATCGGATTGTCTAATTTTGTCTGTGTGTTTTTTCTGGGTAATTTTAGAATATGTTAAAAAGTTCGACCGGATATAAATACCCACTTTTTCCCCTGTCGGAAAATTTCCAACTGTTGGATTTTTCCGTAGTTTAATGACGTTCTAAGTAGTGCAAGTAACGCGATGGTCCCTCTAGAAGACAACAAACCTTAACTCGATTATGTGACCGTCTTGAACTGCCCTTTGAACATTAGGGTTTGGGGCAGTACGGCGTGCCACATGTGAGGCGTTGGCTTGACCCTTCTACGGCTGGACCGTTGGTACTGAGGCACGAAGTGAATGTTTTTAAACTTATTTCATGTGTTGAGCTGTTTCGGGAAAAATTGGGTGTTCGATTGTTCGATTGGAAAGTTTAACATTTTCTATTTACCCGGAATGTGATACAACATTTGGAATTCACAAGTAGTTATGAGATAACTGAATGAATGTTATAAACATAGCAGTTTAGTCTCACTTGATCGGTTGCCACGGAATTTTGATGCGATCAAAAGTCCGTCGCAATCACGTAGTGTACGTGGATACTCGCCGGGTAAACTTAATAGACAGCCTCACCCCATAGCCCCGACCAAGTGACTGTAGGAGAACCCCGTCGCCGAAAGCATCCGTTCGGGTGCTCGCGGCAGCGGTGTTCCGCCTTGGTGCACTTCGTCGGCGGCGTCGGGGGTGCAGCTGTCTACTAAAGTTTGCGACGAGCATTCGATCAAAATGTCGGGAATCTTGTTGAATTGCCCGACTTGATATTGAAAAGAGTTTTCGATAATGAGACTAAAATGCAGGGTTTATAATTGTTAGGCATGTAATGTCTAAGGAATTCATTGGTTTAGGCATGCGATGTCTAAGGAGGTTGCGGATTCCAACTGTTGTAGTTTTACACTTTCTTTTCTGTGACCGTAAGTGTAATATGTGATATCGCCGGTTTCGTTGCTATATGTCAACGACAATTGGGATGCGCATATTTACTTACGTTGATGACATGTGATGTTATGTGTTGCTGGATATGTTATATTGGATCGTCGTGTTTGAATAGCCGGGGGTTTTTATGTGAGATGACTGTTTTTCATTTTCATTCATGTAAAAACTTGTATGTAATATTCCTTTATTGGGGCACTTCCAGGTTGCGGAAGATGTCACCTTTTGTATATTATTTACTTTTCCGCATTAGGATAGACCCAAGGAGGGGAGCACAAGTAACCAGGTTCTAGGGTCCAGTGGGAGACCATCTCGAGGAGTCGAGTCCAGGTCTCCTAACCCTAGAATTGGTAGGGTTGCTTGCCGCTCTCGTAGGGGTCTAGGGGTGTGGGATTGGCTATTCATCACGACCATGGAATCCGTGTTTTATACTGGCTCGTATTAAAAACACGGACGTCCTAGTATATCCAATGTTTCATATGATTCTTCTGCTGTGTTAACTGTGATGTGATCATGTGATATGTTCAGATAGATATTATATATAGTATATATGATATATTATATAGACGTTGCTTATGTTTTACACCCGCACTAGCCCTGCCTCGCTCTGGCGTTAGTTACCTAACCTAACGGTGCAGACGGGACATCGTGGCAAATGCGGATGGCTTAAGCGTACGTTATATTTATCTGTGATGTTTAGGTGGACTTAAATGATGGGATATTCATTAATAAGATTAATGAAAGAAAATAAACATAATTGATGTTGTGGAATCGATTTTCAAAATAAACAGGTAGCTACAGTTCTTGCTTTGCATAGCGGTATATATATGATATATCATGCACCTTATTCGATGAGGAAAGGACCGAGATCCCTTCACCGGGAGTGAATCCTTTAGCAATAACTAGCAGATGCTACAACTCTCGGTTTATTTTTTGATTGTTTCTATAGTTTCTGCTTTGCACAGCGGTATATATGATATATCCTGCACCTTATTCGATGAGGAAAGGGCCGACGATCCCTTCACCGGGAGTGACCCCTTTAGCAAAACTAGAAAAGCCTCAAAAACATTCCATTTAAAAACCATTTGATTCCGCAACGAGATCAAGTTCAAAGCGTTAAGGGTTTTATTAAAAACCATTCGCAACCCTCCGTCATTTTAGGAAGTAGAGTACTTAGTATTCGTGATGTGTTTGTTGACCTTAGTTAAGGCACAGTGTACGGTAGCTAAGTGATGTCTTCCTACACCGCATATGATGCGATTAGTTAGGACAGTCGCGTGACTTTGTTGACCTTAGTTAAGGGTCATGTGGGTGGGTCTAATTAATCACGAAATGACGGGTAGAACTTGACTAGTGCTTATGATTTGTTGACCATAGTTAAGGTCATAAGTACTAGGGGTAAAAACCTTTATCGGGAGTTTCAAGTGTTGAAATTTGCAATGAGATTGCATACCTTCTATATGATAGTTGGATCCCGATACCCACTGCGAGTAATTGTTACTCCTGAGAGAGTTTTGCACTTTACAATTAGCCGATCAAGTAGGTGTCTAGAAAGGTGTCAACGGGGTTACGCCTCAGGGAAAATGAGGTTTACTGTAATTAGGTCCGTGCGAAAGCACGGGGAACCTCCCTCAAAGTACCGACACTGGCCTGGCTGAAAGATTAGCGAACTTGTAGAGTGTAATTAATCCCGGCTAGTCTTTCCTTTTAGGGTTTGAAGGAAGATTTGATAAAAACAGTGGGAGCCATCCTGATTAGATAAAATATATAACCAATCTAATCTTGCAAGAGCGCACGCAGAGTGTTTTCTTCTCTCTCTCTCCATGTAGCGACCATATCACGCCTTAATCAAGATAATAATATGGATGTATTGACCGAACCCGCTTGTTATACTGAGCTGGGGAACGTTGGTCCCGCTCCAACTTATAATTGTTATAAGACAGAGCAGGAAATAAGGGAAAACCAGAATTCCTATGCCGCCCAAACGAAGAAAGTGCATATGATGCATCTCCTTCGGGTGTGTTCATTATACAGAACTGTTTCTCAGTATCCTCTGCATCCTGGGTATCTGATACCGGATCAGGATCCCAGATATGTAATCTCTGTTACATAGGGCTACATGAAGGCAGAGAACTGAGAACGGATGATAAGTTTCATGAGACAAAAAACGGGGCAAGTGTTGCAGCCAAGTCTGTTGGTCACTGTCACCCTGTATTACCAGTACATTGATTCTGAACGAATGTTATTAGATACCGAACCTGATATACAAAATCATATCAGTCTCTTTATAAGTAAAGAAATGATAAAATTTTGTATTGTTGGATAATGTTTTGAACATTTCCTATATCAAAAGTTGATCGGTTCAGGCACGTTATCTAAAAGCATTGATGTTCTAAATCAAACTACAGTTCCTAGTATACAGAACACACACAAGAGGAAGAGTTCAGAAATGAACGAATCATTCTTGAGGCATTATAGACTAGGTCATATCAATGCGACCCGACTAGCTGAAGTTACATTTTAGATGCATATTTAAATCAGTTTGAATTTACATCTTGTGAAACTTGCCAGTCATGTCACAAAATTAAGATGACCATAGCTCTGCTTATTGGGAACAGAGAAAGAGTTAATGAAATCTTGGGACTGATACATGATGATGTATGTAAGGTCTCCTGTCTACACATGCCAGGACCGGTTCTTTGTACTTCATTACGTTCTCTGATGATCTCTCAAGATTCAGACATATGTTCCTGTTGAAACACAAGTCCGAACCTTTTAAGATATTCACAGAATATAAGTTAGAAGTAGAGAACCAATAACTGGGTATAAGTATTATGTCCTATGATGAGATCAGGGAGGAGAATACTTGTGCATGGAATTCCTAAACTATTCTAAAGGAGAATGAGATTCTCTCTCAGCATTACTCCTCCGTATACACCATAGCACGATGGTATATCGGGGCGGAGCAATCACACCCTATATGATATGGTGTGCTCTATGATGAGTACTACTAAGTTTCCTATTTCCTTTTAGGGAGTTATGCACTTATGAAGTTGCATACCTATTGAATAGGGTTCGATTCAAATCAGTGCCTACCACTCCATATAAGATATGGTATGGGAAGAGCCTATCTCTTAAGTAAGTTAAGATTTGGGATTGTCCGGCCTGTGTCAAAAGCAAAATCCGGACAAGATCGAGGCAAGGTCAGTTCTGTAGAACTGGAAAGGTTCCAGCTATACAAAACTGCAGCTGATGATTTGACAGAACCAAAGGATTCAATAGTTCCCGACGAATCTCAGCCTCTCCGCCGATCTGGTAAGGTTTCTCATCCGCTTGAGAGATACTTTGGTTTCTCGATGACAGTGGGAGCGAGGATTGCATCATGAGATGATGACCCAACTAGATTCGAGCAGGTCATCGAGAGTAGGGACTCTGTAAGAATGGCTGGATGCTTAGCGATCTGAGATGGAATCCATGTACACCAACAAAGTATGGACTTTGGTTGCTATATCTGAAGGGTTAAATCCCCATCAGGAGCAAGTATATCTTGAGAAGATTACTTGGTGTAGATGGAAAAGTTGAGACTTTCAAATCTAGACATGTTAAAGGTTTTCATCATCGACCAGGCGTGGATAATGATGATACCTTTTCCAGTGTCTATGCTCAAGTCCATCCGGATCCTACTTGCCACGGCTACATACCATGACTACGATATCTGGCGGTTGGGTGCCATGACTACTTTTCTAAATAATGATTTAGAAGAGAATGTCTATAAGTACACAGCCAGAGGGCTTCGTAAACAGTAGGAGCAGCGGAAACATGTGCAAGTTGCTTTACAGGATAAAGCAGGCATCGTAGAGTTGGAACATCTGTTTTGATGTGGTAGTCAAAGAGTTTGACTTCATCAAAATGGTAGATGAACCTTGTATATACAAAAAGGTAGTAGAGAGTAAGGTGGTCATCCTCGTATTGTACGTGGACAACATACTCTTGATAAGAAAAGAGTTTCCTATGCTACGCACGGTCAATCTCCGCTTATCACATGGATTCTCCATATAGGATAAAGATGATACCTCCTAAATCCTGGGATTTGGGTCTATGAGATAGATCTAAATGGATGTTAGGATTCTCACTAGCTATAGTAAGATAGTATCAATCGATCCTGGGGAGAATCACTGGAAGTGTTCCAGGGTGATAAGGACGACTGAATGTCAGTCACAGGCATTGTCTTCACCTTCAGTGGAGGGACGGTATGTTGGAAGAGTTCCAAGCTAGATACCGTGGCAAACTAGATGATAAAGGCTGGTAACATCGCTATTAAAGATACTACCAAAGAGTCAGTTTGGGTGTATATTGGTTCATGAGATGAACTAGGTTCCTACCACTGTATGACAATGGAAGTGCGGCTTCGGCCCAGGAACCCTGGTCCCATCAGTGACCCAGACATATTCTGAGGCAGCATCACCTGATCATGGAGATAGTTGATCTCCAGGGTGATCGAGGTTGGGGGAGTAGACTTAGAGGACAACACGGCGGATCCACTCACAAAGGCTTTTTCCCAGAGAGAGACTTATATGGGATGGTTGAGTATATGATACTGCAACCACTGCTACAGATGGCCCTAGTGCAAGTGGAAGATTGTTAGTTATATGTATGCCCTAGAGGCCATTACTGTACATTGGATGTATATTGTAGTGGATGCTGGGACATATATAGGTAGGACTTTCTTGCTCGACATGATAGTACGCTATCTGGTTGCTCTTTATCTTAACATGTATACTTTCTGTCTCTCTGTTACATATTGATAAAGCCCTTAGGATGTGTACTCGACTTCCAGGACTATGATGTAGATCATACTAGTGGGGCCTGGGTAGTCCATGAGTACATCCTTCAATGTTCCTAATCGTGGGAATATCGAGACGGGGCATCGATATTCCAGAGTACACTAGCGTATATCTTCTCGACCCATGTGATGGGCGATGGATGATCCCATATTCATTAGTGTTTGACATCAGAGATGGGATGCGGATGCTCAGTGGAGACTGGGTACAGTGAACGGACTCGCCGAGAACTCCCAGATGGTATTATACCTCACGTCAGATGGCAGTTCTCTGGTGACACTGGTACAGCTTAGTCTGTTGACCCGAGATCGTCATAGAGTCTTGTGTGTCTCTCACTGTGCTTTGATTTCCACCCTACCACGGCTCTACTGAGGCGTGCAAACAGGTGGTTTTTAGGTACAGTCCCGATTCACATGGAGGCAATAAGCGATAGGAGGGGATTCGTCTCTCCCGGTATTGGGGGTTGATGTTGCGCTATGCTCGACTGGCCATAACAGGAAATCCCTGGCCAGGGTTGCAGTGATATACTGGTAAGAGTTATCAGTAGTTTCACGATTGTTATGGACCTCACGTTGGCATGACTTATCGAGCTACTGGGGTCTGACGTTTACCACCCCTAGGCAAGATATGCGACATATCAGACGAACAGACCGGACTGTACGGTAAGTGTTACTGGTTGGATTCACAGGAGTGTGAGCGGGCTTGCTCGTCGATTTTCTGATCGCTCAATACCCGGGTGGCCGTTACGTTTAGCAAACCGCTTGCGGCTTGTGGGTGTTTGATATGATCATCACCTGCTGCCGGCGTGTTGACGAGTCTTTAGAGTCCTACACAGAGGTTTCCTGGCTCAAGCGAAACGAAATAGGAGCGCATATGAGATATGTGCGGGACCGAGAATAATGTGTGTATGTGATACCGTATTCTATTCTCGCGATGAATGTATCGATTGGTTGTATGCGATATAACCTAGTTATCGAATCGAGGATTGATTCGATAAGCCGATACATTGGATATTAGTCGGTCACATGCGATATGACCGGATCGTTAAATCAAGTGTTGATTTAATGATTTAATGTATAATTATATATTTGATATATTACTTTACATTAACTAGTATTTGTTCACTTAAAATGGATTTTCTCACTTGATGTGCACATTGTATATGTGATATATTTTTTGTGCACTTGATTGTATCATGTTTGATGATACATGAATGTTAGGGTGTATGTTTAGATTAAACCATGGTTATGTAATGGTTAGGGTTTTGATTTTATTTACTTATTCATTTATTTATTTATTCATTTTTGAAAGATAAACAGAAATGGTGGCTTGATTTGTTTTCTAGTTGAAGCTTCATGAAGCTTTGAATAAGTCCACCATTTTTGTTTCATACTTAACCCTAACCATTCAACCTAACCTTAGTTAATTCTCTACACCTAACTATGGTTGAGATTATGATAAGTATCATTTTTTTTTCTATTTTAAATATACTTATCATATTCTTTCTTCTTCTTCTTCTTCAACAAAGAAGAAACCTTGCCTCCATCAATGGCAACATAAGAAAAAGAGTGAGAAATCCAATTCTAAAGTGAACCCACTTCCTATTTTTTCATCCTCTACCACTTGCCAAGTAGTATAGGGTGTTTTCTTCATAAGTTTCAAGGCTTGGTGAAGTTGGAGCTTGATCTTGTGTTGCCTCGATGTAGATCATCTTCGGCATCGAAGTCGACGACCTAGCCTGCCCATTTCTCCGATGAAGCCGACGCTAGAGCCCGGGATCCGATGATCGCAGCGAGGGGACTTCATCACAGAGCTATGGAGGTGGAGGACCGGATCTACAAAGGTTGTAGCCCCTTTCCTTTAAGTTAAAGTTGTTTACTTGCATTGCATCGTCTATACATCTAGTTAACAATCCGTATTAGGGTTTGTAGGCATATAAAAAATTTGAATTGGCCATGTTTGATCACTTGTAGAACCTCATGGGTGTGCCTAGGAACCCTACATGGATCAACAATGGTAGGAACCACCTGAAGCTCCGTGAGGAACTTCTTCATCCAGACAGCTTCCTTTGCGGCATCGCAAGCAGCTATATACTCCGCTTCCATAGTTGAGTCAGCAACGGTCTCCTGCTTGGAACTCTTCCAGCAAACTGCCCCTCCATTGAGGGTAAAGACATAACCCGACATGGACTTGGAGTCATCCTTGTCACTCTGGAAGCTGGAGTCAGCAAAGGCCTCGATCTGGAGGTCTTTTCCGTCGTACACCAAGAACATCTCCTTAGTCCTTCTCAGGTACTTGAGAATGTTCTTTACCGCTATCCAGTGTTTCTCCCCTGGGTATGACTGATACCGGCTTACAACGCTCAATGCGTATGCTACATCTGGTCTGGTACATAACATCGCATACATTATAGAGCCTACCGCAGAAGCGTAGGGTATAATAGACATGCGATCCCTTTCCAAATCAGTCTTGGGAGACATCTCCTTAGAGAGGGTGATCCCGTGACTAGCCGGTAAATTGCCGCGCTTGGAATCTTCCATACTGAACCTTTTCAGTATGGTGTCGATGTACCTTGACTGCGAAAGTCCCAACATCCTCTTAGATCTATCACGATAGATCTGGATCCCCAGAATGTAGTTGGTATCGCCCAGGTCCTTCATGGAGAACCTCTGCGACAAGAATCCTTTGACTGACTGTAGCATAGGAATATCATTTCCTATTAGGAGAATGTCATCCACGTACAAGACGAGGAATACCACAGTTCTCCCTACAATCTTACTGTAAATGCATGGTTCATCTGGGTTTTTGATAAAGTCAAATTCCTTGACAGTATCATCAAAGCAGATGTTCCAACTCCGCGATGCCGGCTTAAGTCCATAGATGGACTTTAGCAACTTGCACACTTTACCGCTGCTCCCACTCTGAATGAATCCCTCCGGCTAATCCATATAGACGCACTCTTCCAAATTTCCATTTAGGAAAGCCGTCTTTATGTCCATCTGCCAGATTTCATAATCGTGGAAGGCAGAAATGGCAAGAAGGATCCGAATGGATTTCAGCATAGCCACTGGAGAAAAGGTCTCGTCATAGTCCAAACCAGGTCTTTGACGAAAACCCTTTGCAACAAGTCTAACTTTATAGGTCTCAACCTGCCCATCTACACCAATCTTCTTTCTGAAGATCCATTAGCAGCCTACAGGTTTCACCCCTTCTGGAGCAAAGTCCAAAGTCCAAACTTTGTTGGTGTACATGGACTCCATCTCAGTCTGTATTGCATCCAGCCATTTTACCGAGGCACCGCTCTGAATGGCTTGCTGGAAGCTAGTAGGCTCACCATAATCCATAGCGCAATCCTCTCTATCCCCGTCTATGAGAAAACCGTAGTATCTCTCGGGCGGATGAGACTGCCTACTACTCCTGCGGAGTGGCACTGGGATGTCCTTTTCTTTCGAATCCTCTAGTTCTACTAAGCTTTCAGTAATAGCTCGTGGTTCTGAAATTTCTTCCAGTTCTATTGCGCTCCCACTTATCTGGTTTTCCAAAAACTCAGTTTCCAAGAAGCGGGCATGATGAGAAACAAAAATCTTTTGTTCCTCTGCGTAATAGAAAAGATACCCCTTGGAGTTCTTTGGGTATCCCACAAACTTACACTGTACTGAGCGTGCCTCGAGCTTGTCCGCATGCTGCTTTTTGACAAAAGCTGGACATCCCCATGTCTTAATGTGATTAAGATAGGGTTTCTTCCCACACCACATCTGATATGGTGTAGTAGGCACAGTCTTAGTTGGAACTCGGTTCAAAAGGTATGCAGCCGATTCTAGTGCATAACCCCAGAAAGATCGCGGCAACTCAGCCTTACTCATCATGGAACGAACCATATCCAATAGGGTTCGATTCCTCCTTTCCGATACACCGTTGTGTTGTGGTGTGTATGGAGGAGTAAGCTGAGAGAGAATTCCATTCTCTTTTAAGTAGCCCAGAAACTCGGCACTCAAGTATTCACCACCTCAATCAGATCTCAGTGTCTTGATACTTTTGCCTGTTTGTTTTTCAACTTCATTCTTGTATTCCTGAAATTTCTCAAAGGCCTCGGATTTGTGCTTCATTAGGAAGACATGTCCATACCTAGAGAAATCATCTGTGAAAGTAATGAAGTATGAATAACCACTTCGCGCATTTGTAGACATTGGACCACACACATCACTGTGTATGAGTCCCAAGAGCTCGCTCGCTGGAAGCAATTCGTTCGAGATCTCATATCTTGCGATACGAGATTGCTCTCCATATAAATCTTTGTTATGGAGGAAGATAGAAACTAAGTCCATCTTCTCGTGCTGCCTCTGGTTTGCACCATCAACTGAGGCTAACACGAGGCACTTGGCTTTCGCACAGTCTTTTTCCGATGTCTTACAGATATGAATATCCATGACAGGGGAAACTGGACCTGAGACGGCAGGGGTTGGATCAGTCAAGAGGTGTCCCAGCTTGTCATGGGTAATGGACATCTGGACAGACCTTTGCCAGTCATAACAGTCAGATTCAGTCATTTTATTATCTAGATGTAACCTAGGTGTGGTCACTGGGTAGCTGCAATTAAGAGAGAGAAAAGAAAACACTCAGCATGATGCTCTTGCAAGTTTAGATTGGTTTTTAATTTATCTAAACAGGATGGCTCCCACTGTCTCTCGAATCCCTCCTCAAACCATAAAGGAAGAATTAGTCAGGATCAATCTCACCGTATAATACTTGCTTAACCGTTCAGCCAGGCCAGTGTCGGTACTTCGAGGGAGGTTTTCCAACGCTTTCGCAAAGTTCCTTAATTAAGTAACCTCTTTTCCCTGTGGGCGTAGCCCCGCTAACACCTTTCTAGACACCTACTAGGTTTATAGCATTGATCGTTAAGTGAGAAATTTCCCGAGGAGTAGCATATACTCACAGTAGGATCGGGATCCAAATATCATCGCGTGACAAAACTGAAGGAATCCTACCAGAATCATCATACTGCAAATGGTATGCAGCGCTAGCAAGTTTCAGTTCTTTTGAAACTCCCGATGTGAATTTTTGCCCCATGCTCTTATGACCTTGACTTTGGTCAACAAATCATAAGTCACATGTCAAGTTCTACCCGTCATTGTCCAGGTTAATTTGAACCCACCCGCACATACCCTTGACTTTGGCCAACAAGGCAGTACGACTGTCCCAAACCACCGCATCTATCTATGCTATATATGAATACCCAATAGCTACCAAACACTGTGCCTTGACTTTGGCCAACAAACACAGCTTGAATACTATTGACTATGCATATGAAATGACGGAGGGATACGAATGGTTTTGGCGAAACCGTGAACGTAGTGAACTTGATATAATCGATGGAACGAGATAGCTTTTAAAAGGAGTGGTTCAAGCTCCACGTTTAAAAAGCTGGTTTTTGAAAAGAACCGAGTGGTTTTGAAAGTGTTCCAATGACTTTTACTTGGTTTATTTTCTTACATTATTTTTAATGTGTCCCATCATTTAATCCTACCATTGCAGAAAACAACCAAAATATGGCGTACGCTTATGCCATCCGCATTCGCCACGGGGTCCCGTCATCACCCGTTAGGTTACTTAACTAACGACAGAGCAGGGGCTGGACTAGCGCGGATGCAAAACATAAGCAACACCTAAATAGATATCATATATAGATATATAGCAATGATAGACAATCCAGATCACAGATGAACACTTTGGATATACTAGAAATCCGCGATTCGTTCGAGCTTGCAACAAAAAGCGGATTACACGGTCGCGTTGAATAGCCAATATCCCACCCTAGACCCCTACGGGTGCGGCAAACTACCCACCAAGTACCCGAAGCGAAGCAACCTCCCTCAACCCGTGAGTAGGCCACTCGGCACTTCGAGATACCCGGTAGTTTGTTCACCCCTCCTTGGGTCTATCCTAGGAGCAAAAACAGTAAAAAGAAATTATACAATGACGGCTACAACCCCGACCCGGTTGTGCGGCCATACAAATAATATTACATCAATTTACAAATTTTTTACATGAATGAAAGAAAAAGAAACTCTCATCTCACATCCATCCGGGCTATTCATCCGCGACAATCCAACGAGTTCATATACACAAACCATCAACATTACAGATCACAGATATGTATAACCCCCACTAATCGACTTATAGCGATTAGTAGACGTTCAATACATATATCACATCACAGAAAATATCCATTAGCCAAAGTCTACGGAATATCGATCAAAATACGGATTTGTAACCACCCCAAAAATCAATTTGTTCTCTGGAAAATCTGGGTAGAAACAACATGTACTAAAAATCCCAAAACAGCCAAATAAAAACACTGCACAAAACACGGTCCACGACCGAGTCAAATCGGCCGCGGAACCGCGGCAAGAAGCATGTTCTTGCCGCGGAACCGCGGTGGTTTGATCGATTCAGTAGACTGTTTTTGTGCTGTGTTTTTATAAAACCCTTAGCCAAATTTTCTTGTATGTTAAATCATTTTTAGAGCAGTATAAAAATTCGACAGAAACATGGTTTTTTCGGACTTTTTTTGCGACTTTTTTCCGATCAATATTCTAAATACTTTGCTAACTTGCTAGTTTATGTTTAGCTAGGCTCTGATACCACTGTAAGTCCACGTTGCTCACCCCGGTTCTTACGGGGAGGCGGAAACGGCGAAAAATAAATATTTAGCGCAAAAGCAACATGTACTAAAAGCCGGATCTTTGCTAAACTAGAAACTAGCAAACTACAAGAGGCGTTAACTACTATGCCGTAGAAATTATACCTCACGATACCGGTCCTTCGGGTCTTCTCTCCACAGTCCGGCTCGTCCATCCACGCTCCGAGGGTCGATCCGGATCTTGGTCACCTCCGCGGCCTCCTTGAGTCGAAGACGATCCACCGGAGAGATGTACACCGAGCTCCACCTCAAGCCGATGCAACTAGGGCAACAAGATCGCTAGTCTTGATGTCCTAGATTGTGTAGTAAAGATATATGGAAGTGTTTGTCTTTGTGGGATCTTTTTCTCTCAACACATGAGATCAAAAGAAGAAATCAAGAGGAGGAAGAAGGAGGAACTAGCAACCATGAGAGCTTTTCTTTTCTTCTCACAAGAACAAGAGAGAGAATGAGAAAATGAATTATGAGCTAAAGAAATGAACCAAGGTTGCAATAATGCAAAACTATCATCATTACCAATCCTTTCATGATAAAGTTGATGGCTACTAATTGAATTGACCATTTTCATAATCCAAAAAAGAAAAAGAAAACCAAAGAAGAGTGTAGACCTCTTATGAAGGTCAATGGTCAACCCCGGTCAACGGGTCAACAAAGTCAAGAGAGGTCATGGTGGTCAAATGGTCAATGCAATTAGCCATCACAAAATTATCACTAAAAGGATTAGTAAATAATGTCTCCGGCTCATAATGGTTTTGACCGAACGAATTGCCAAAACCCTAATGAGCCTGCCACATAACGGTTTTGGCTGAACCAACTGCCAAAACCCTAATGAGGCACCTCCTCCTTCATTGCTCCTCAAAACTGTGCATACACACCCGCATCCGCATCCCGTAGAATGCGAATGCACAGAAGACAAAACTAATCCATCCGTGCAATACTAGGATCCGGCTTAAACCAAAGCCCACTAGTATTGCCTGCCCGAACAGCATACGCACACAAGTGCAAGTAAGTGATCGTAGCCCTGCCGTAAAACCATACGGCCTCTACACGTTTCGTTCAGTGCAGGGAAACTCTCTGTGTGGGACTCTAAAGACTCGACACTACGCTGGCAGTGGGTTTAACCACAGACCGCAAGCGGCACTAGCTGTACATAACGGTCCCCAGGTAGATGTCGATAAGAAGGCCGATGAGGTAAACCCATCCGAACTCCTACTGAGCCTGTATGTGACAACCTCCGTACAGTTCGGTCTGTTCGTCTGATACATCGCATGGCGGGCCTAGGGGGTGGTGAACGTCAGTCCCCTAATAGCGGTACAAGTCGTGTCGGAGTGTAGTCCAGAACACCCTGAGATAACACTGGAAACCTACCAGTATATCTCGCTTGCCCTAGCCAGGGACTACTCGTGTAATGGCTCTCCTAGACACAGCACGATGTCAACCCCCAATACCGGGAGAGACGAATCCTGTCTAACCGTCACTGCCTCCAAGTGCTTCGGGACTGTACCCAACTACTACTTATTTGCACGACTCCTTTGAGCCGTGGTAGGGTAGTAATCTAAGTACAGTGGGAACACACTCGAGGCGAAGTGACAGTGTCAAGTCGGCGGACTAAGCTGTACTCATGTCACTTGGGAACTGATAACTGACGATAGGTATAATACCAACCAACAGTTCCTGATGAGTCCTGTCCAGTGTACTCGTAACCTAACGAGCACCCGCATACTATCTCCAGTACGACGTACTGATGGCTGTGGGACAGACCATCTCCCCTGCTGGGATGAGAAGCGCATACGCTAGTCTACTCCGGAGTATCGATGCCCTGTCTCGATAGTCCTACGACTAGGGACCTGTATAAGGATGTGCTTATAGATTACCCAGCCCCCACAAGTATGACTGCCATCACAACGCTGGTAATCAAGCAAAGATCCTAAGGGCTCTACTAATATGTATAAGCGATATGCTAAAAGAAACACATGCACATATTGAAGTAAAGACAAACCAAGTAGCATACTACCATTTTGAGCAAGATTGTCTACAGAACTGTGAATATCCCAAGCTTCTATTAAGTAATATACAAGCTAGTATGATACAGTAATGGCCTCTAGGGCATATACACTAACAGTAAATTACGTGCGGCATCTTACTAATGTGTTGTCCAAGGATAGCACCAATAGCGAAATCTGATGCATCGCACATAATTTCAAATGGATGCGTCCAGTCTGGAGATGAAAGAATGGGCGCAGAAATGAGTGAGTGTTTCAATGACTCGAACGCTTCCATGCAAGTTGAGTCAAAATCAAATGTTGTGTCCTTGGCCAATAAGAGAGTCAAGGGTCTAGCAATCTTGCTAAAATCCTTGATGAACCGTCTATAAAAACCGGCATGGCCAAGAAAGGTTCGGATGTCTTTGACGCATTTAGGAGGAGAAAGATTAGAAATGACTTCAATCTTGGCTTTATCAACCTCTATGCCATTTTGTGAGATGACATGTCCTAAAACAATGCCCTCTCGTACCATAAAGTAGCACTTCTCCCAATTTAAAGTGAGGTTCTTATCCCTACAACGGGTAAGAACTGCATCAAGGTGTAGCAAACACTCGTCGAAGGAGTCACCAAAACTGAAGAAATCATCCATGAAGATCTCCAAAAAAATTTCAACCATGTCTGAAAAGATCCCCATCATACACCGCTGAAATGTAGCGGGTGCATTGCATAACCCAAAGGGCATGCGACGATAAGCGAAAGTACCGAAAGGACAAGTAAATGTGGTCTTGTCTTGATCCTTTTCGGCGATGGGGACTTGGTTATAGCCGGAATAGCCATCCAAAAAGCAGTAAAACTCGTGCCCAGCCAATTGTTCTAGCATTTGGTCAATGAAAGGTAAAGGAAAGTGATCTTTCCTTGTCGCGGCATTGAGTTTTCTATAGTCGATGCAAACTCGCCACCCAGTTTGGGTGCGAGTAGGTATTAACTCATTTGCCTCATTGGTTATGACTGTAATGCCTGATTTCTTTGGGACAACATGAATGGGGCTAACCCACTGGCTATCGGAGATAGCGTAAATGATACCACTATCAAGACATTTTACAATCTCCTTCTTGATATCCTCTTTCATTATGGGGTTGAGGCGTCTTTGTGGATCCCTCACTGGCTTGACATCATCCATCATATGTATATGATGTTCAACTATGAGGGGACTAATCCCCTTGATGTCCGCCATAGACCAGCCAAAAGCTTGCCGGTTATTTTGTAAGACCATTAAAAGGGCCTTCTCTTGCTCGAGAGCTAGAGAGGCCTATATGATAACGGGAAGGGTCTCATTCTTACCTAGGTAAGCATATTTAAGGTGCGACGGCAAAAGCTTTAGTTCGAGTTTAGGAGGTGAAACAATTGAAGGCTGCATTGGTGAAACTGTTTCAAACTCGAAGGATTCCATCAACGGTTCAAATCGAATGTATGCAACCGAGTCGGATGGTTCAACTAACTCATCCGAAAAATCAAAAGACTCAAACTCGGGTGGTGAGTTTTCAAAATCGTCCAAAAAGGTGAAACACTCATAATCGTTGTCCGGCATGAAAGCTGTGTCAGATTCTAGGAGGAACGCACTAGAGGCGTCAACACTGCTGTGATCGAACGGAAATTTTTCGAGCTCACAGTCCTCCTGTGTGATCTCATAGATCGAGCAAATATCAAGTATACTAGCATTAGGCTCAGAGGGCTGATTCCCCAACTTAAAAATGTTGAGTTCAATTGTCATATTTCCAAAAGATAGGTTCATTGAACCATTACGACAATTGATCTCCGCATTAGAAGTCGCAAGGAATGGTCGAACAAGTATCACCGGAATTTGACTCCGGGGGTTAGCTACAGGTTGTGTATCCATAACAATAAAGTCAACGGGGAAAATGAAATCCCCTACTTTAATTAACACATCCTCCAACTCACCCCTAGGATGGGTGATGGATCGGTCGGCCATTTGGAGAGTACAATGAGTGGGTTTAAGCTCTCCAACGCCTAATTGCTCGTACACTGAATAGGGTAGCAAATTGACACTAGCACCAAGATCTAATAGTGCTCTATTGATCTTCTTATCCCCAATTGTTATTGAAATAGTAGGACAGCCGGGGTCCTTATGTTTTTGGGGTAAAGATTGGACAAGAGCATCACTAACAGCACTAGCCACGAAAACCTTCTTTGGTACTTGTGACTTCCTCTTCTTGGTGCATAAGTCCTTTAAGATTTTCGCGTAAGAAGGAACTTGTTGGATTGCATCCAAGAGAGGTATATTTATGCTAACCTGTTTGAACAACTCTACAATCTTCTCCATTTGTGGAGTTGGTTTATTGGATCTCAACCTGTTTGGAAAAGAAACATTTTGAAAATTTGTTGAGTCCAATTTTTGTGGATCAGATTGTTGAGTTGGAACGGATCCCCGTATTGGTGTGTTCGTGATGTGAGAAGTGGGTCCGTTCGAAGTAGAAGAAGTAGAGCCTTATGAAGAATGAAGAATAGGCTCTAACGAAGAAGATGAAGATGAAGAAAAAGATGATGAAGAAGAACCACCGGCAGGGGTGTCATTATTAATACCCACATTATTGTGCAACACTTTTCCGGATCTCAACGTGGTCACAGCATTTACGTTATGGTTTTGCTGTTCATATGCAACATGTGCATGACCGGGATTTGGCAGTGGTTGAAATGGAAGCTTTCCCTTTTCTCGCTCGCTCAACGCAGCATTGAGTTGTGCAATTTGTGCCTCAATAGATTTGATATTTTGATCGTGTGAAGTACTGTTTTGCACTAAAGATTGAATGGAAGTCTCCAACCTTACTGTGGATTGTGTAGATTGCTTTAGGAACGCATCTAGGCTTCATTCTAGCTAGGTAACCTTTGTTAGGTCCATGTTACCCATCCCGGTTCTTTCGGGGAGGCAGAATAGGTAAAAATCAAATTTTTCCCCAAAAGGTAACATGGACCATCCATGAAGGATCTTTGCTAAACAAAAACTAACAAATAAACTACAAGTTCTAGCTACTATGTAGAATGGTTATACCTAGGTCTTGAACTCCTTCTCTTCTTTTGGTGGTTCTCCTCCTTGCTTGCTCCTTGTAGTGGCTTGAACGGCTCCTCCTCGTCGTCTCCTCTTTGCCGTAGATGGATCCACCCGAGGGCCTCGAATTTGAGCTCCTATCTCAACCTAGAGATAACTAAGGTGCTTGGTTTGCTAAACCTAGAACCTTAGAATGAGTAGAGAAGATTTATGGTGGTTTTGTCTCAAAGGTTCTTGATTTCCAACTCATGGAATACTTGAACTTTTGGAAGAGGAAGAGGGAGAGCTTTCTTTCTAAGAGAGAGAAAGAAAATGATATAATGAATTTGACTTTTTACAACCATGCTCACAAAAGAAAGAATAATGATGATAATAATAATAATTAAGAATTGTGATGGTTAGTTTCAATGACCATTATCATTTCATGCATTTAATGCATTTTGTAAAGAACAAGTAAACAAAAGTCATAGAAATGAAATGATGATGGTCAACAAGTCCACAATGGTCAACCGGACAACAAAATCAATAAGTCAACAAAAGTCAAATGTTCAACTCAACCATGGCACAATAATCCTTAATTAATATTATTAATCATATTTTTCATTCTCATTAGGGTTTAGAAAAAGTCAGCGATCAACTAGTCAACCAAAGTCAAATGGTCAACAACCCTAATGAGAACCCTCTGCCTCTGCCTCTGCCTCTGTCAACTGGGCATACACACCCGCATTCGTGTTCCGAGAAACACGAATGCACTGAGACAAAACCAATCCCAAAACGAATACTAGGATCTGGCTTAAACCAAAGCCCGCTAGTACTAACTGCCCGGACACCAAATGTGCACAAGTGCGCGGATGTGAACGAACCCCGTCGCAAAACCATGCGACCTCTACTCTGTTTTGCCCAAAGGCGAGTAACCCTCTGTGTGGGACTCTAAAGGCTCGACACTACGCTGGCAGTGGGTTTAACCAAAGGCCGCAAGCGGTACTAGGTGTACGTAACAGTCCCCAGGTAGATGCCGACAAGAAGACTGATGCGGTGAACCCATCTGAACTCCTACTGAGCCTGAATGTGACAATCTCCGTACAGTCCGGTCTGTTCGTCTGAGAATATCGCATGGCGGGCCTACGGGGCGGTAAACGTCAGTCCCCTAATAGCAGTACAAGTTGTGTCGGAGTGTAGCCCAAAACACCCTGAGAATCTACTGGAAAACCTACCAGCAATTCTCGCTTGCCCTGGCCAGGGACGACAATGTGTAATGGCTCTCCTAGACACAGCGCGATATCAAATCCCAATACCGGGAGAGACGAATCCTGTCTAACCATCACTGCCTCCAAGTGTTTCGGGACTGCACCCAACTACTACCTATTTGCACGACTCAGTAAAGTCGTGGTAGGGTAGTAATCTAAGAACAGTGGGAACACACTCGAGGCGAAGTGACAGTGTCAAGTCAGCGGACTAAGCTGTACTCATGTCACCTGGGAACTATTAACTGACGATAGGTATAATACCAACCAACAGTTCCCGACGAGTCCTGTCCAGTATACTTGTAACCTAACGAGCACCTGCATACTATCTCCAGTACGAAGTATTGATGGCTGTGGGACAGACCATCTCCCCTGCTGGGACGAGAAGCGTATGCACCAGTCTACTCTAGAGTATCGATGCCCTGTCTCGATAATCCTACGACCAGGAACCAAAATAAGGATGTGCATATAGACTGCCCAGCCCCCACTAGTGTGATCGCCATCACAACGCCGGTAGTCAAGCAAAGATCCTAAGGGGTCCATCAATATGTATTAGTGATATGTTAAAAGAAACATATACACATATTAAGATAGAAACAAACCAAGTAGCATACTAATATATCGAGCAAGACTGTCGTAAATCCGTATATATATCCCAAGCCTCCAAATGTATTATACAAACTAGTACTATACAATAATGGCCTCTAGGGCATACATATGTAACAATCTCCCACTTGCACTAAAGGCCAGTAATTGGTGTACCGCATACCCAACGTCTACACTAAGGCCAGCTGCTGGCGTACCGCATACCCAATAGCTCAAAAAGTTACTCGAACTGTGTTTGAGGGAGGGCCTTTGTGAATGGATCCGCCGTGTTGTCTTTTGTGTCCACTCTCCATACCTCGATCTCCTGGCGATCAATGATCTCCCTGATCAGGTGATAGGCCTTAAGACGTGTCTGGATTTCTGATAGGACCTTGGTTCCTTCGCTAAAGGTATAGACCCATTGTTATCGCAATACAAAGGTATTGGGTGAACAATGGACGGAACCACCTGAAGTTCACTAATGAACTTCTTCATCCAGACCGCCTCTTTTGCAGCATCGCTTGCAGCAATGTATTCAGCCTCCATCGTCAAGTCTGCAACGGTATCCTGTTTGGAACTCCTCCTACATACCTCCCCTCCATTGAGGGTAAACACAAAACCCGAGACAGACTTGTTGTCATCTTTGTCATTCTGGAAGCTTGAATCGGTAAAGGACTCAACCCTGAGGTCTCCATTACCGTAAACCAGGAACATCTCCTTAGTCCTTCTCAGGTACTTGAGAATGTTCTTCACTGCCGTCCAGTGGTCCTCACCTGGGTCTGACTGATACCGGCTCACCACGCTCAGCATGTAAGCTACATCTGGTCTTGTACATAGCATCGCATACATTATAGATCCTACCGCCGAAGCGTAGGGTATAATGCTCATGCGAACCCTCTCCTCGTCAGTCTTAGGAGACATCTTCTTGGAGAGGGTGATTCCGTGCAATGCGGGTACATTACCGCGCTTGGAATCTTCCATACTAAATCTCTTTAGTACGGTCTCTATATACTTGGACTGCGAAAGTCCCAGTAGTCTCTTGGATCTATCTCTGTAGATCTTGATCCCCAGAATGTACGAGGTATCACCCAGGTCCTTCATGGAGAACCGTTGTGACAAGAATAGCTTGACCGATTGTAGCATAGGAATGTCATTTCCTATCAAAAGAATGTCGTCCACGTACAAGACTAGGAATACGACAGTTCGTCCTACTATCTTCTTATAAACACAAGGTTCATCTTCGTTCTTGATGAAATCAAATTCCTTGATTGCCTCATCAAAACAGATGTTCCAGCTCCGCGATACCTGCTTTAATCCATAAATGGATTTAAACAACTTGCACACCTTCCCGCTGCTCCCACTATCTACGAAACCTTCTGGCTGATCCATGTAAATGCACTCTTCCAAACAGCCGTTTAGAAAAGCCGTTTTAATGTCCATCTGCCAGATTTCATAGTCATGGAAGGCAGCAATGGCAAGTAGGATCCGAATAGATTTGAGCATAGCCACTGGAGAAAAAGTTTCGTCATAGTCCACACCAGGTCTTTGACGAAAACCTTTTGCAACGAGTCTAGCCTTATAGGCTTCCACCTTCCCATCTACACCAAGTTTCCTTTTGTAGATCCATTTGCATCCAACGGGTTTTGCCCCAGGTGGAGCAATATCCAAGGTCCACACTTTATTGGTGTACATGGACTCCATTTCGGATTGCATAGCTTCCAGCCACTTATCAGAGTCCCTACTGATAATGGCCTGCCTGAAACTGGTAGGGTCATCTTCTTCCAAAATGCAATCCTCTTGATCCCCGTCTAAGAGAAAACCGAAGTATCTCTCGGGCGGATGAAAAATCCTACCAGATCTGCGGAGTGGCTAAGGTTCGTTGAGTGTAACTGAATCTAGCGATTCCTCCAAATCTTTAGTTAAAGTTTGTGTTTCTGGAATTTCATCCAGTTCTACCGTGCTGCCACCAATATTTTTAACAAGAAATTCTTTTTCCAAAAATGTGGCATTCCTGGAAACAATTATCTTCTGTTCCTCTGCATGGTAGAATAGATACCCACTAGAATCTTTTGGGTATCCCACAAACTTACATAAAACTGCCCGTGCCTCAAGTTTGTCTGGGTTCTGCTTTTTGACATAAGCTGGGCAACCCCAAATCTTAATACGTTTAAGATACAAACTCTTACCACTCCATATTTCATACGGAGTCTTAGGCACGGATTTGGATGGAACTTGATTCAATAGATGTGTTGCTGTTTGAAGTGCATATCCCCAGAATGAAAGAGGCAAATCAGCACTACTCATCATAGAGCGAACCATATCCAATAGGGTACGATTCCTCCGTTCCGATACACCGTTGTGCTGTGGTATATAAGGAGGAGTAAGCTAAGAGAGAATACCATTCTCTTTTAAGCAATCTAGGAATTCCGTGCTTAAGTACTCCCCTCCTCTATCAGACCGGAGGATCTTGATACTTTTTCCGGTCTGGTTCTCTACTTCGTTTCTGAATTCCTTGAATTTCTCAAAAGCTTCAGATTTGTGTTTCATCAGATACACATATCCGAACCTAGAGAGATCGTCAATGAATGTGATGAAATACGAGAACCCACCTGTTCCCCTTCGAAAGGCGGCGCACAGGACCGCGATGTCCTGACACTGAGATTCGGGGCAGATGCTAATTGGTTTTATCCGTCTACCTCTCCGAAAATGCCAAGTTGATTTATGGCATCTTGCATCGGAGGTTTAGATGGATGCGGCCGATGTAGCAGACTTCGTCAGATTCCCCCTCAGGGTGAGGGGTTTTTGATTGTGGGGACGCTCTTCCCTGCAGGCGCAAGCCCCTGCAGTTAATTACGCTACCGCATCGCGGTAACAACTTTCTCCTTCTCCAGAATTTCACTTCGTGTCGTGTGTGTTTGTTTTGTTTGTGGTTGCCCGTGGATTGTATACGGAGACTGAGTAATGCCGTCGCCCGTAGGACGTGGATTAGTCCAAATCCGTATTTACTTAGATTTGGGTTTGGTGTTTTTAGTTTAAGGATACGTTAGTCGCGTTGCGGCTAAGATCAACTTAAACGTTCGTTAAGGATACGTTAGTCCTGTTTGAGACTAAGATCAACTTAACGTGATCGTTTAGATCCGACAAAAGAGCGTTTGGGCCCGATTGTTCCAGTTTGGGAGATTCATAGTCCAATTTGGGACTAAAGTCTATTTGGAGGATACGTTAGCCATTTTTGAGGTTAAGATCGACTCAAACGTTTGTTAAGGATACGTTAGTCCAGTTTGAGACTAAGATCAACTTAACGGGACCGTTTAGGTCCGACAAAAGAGCATTTGGGCTCTATTGTGCCAGTTCAGGGACGTGATAGTCCATATTCCAGTTTAGGGACGTGGTGGTCCAATATTAGTTTAGGGACGTCTCGGTCCGATATTAGTTTAGGGACGTTTCGGTTCGCGAGTTTAAGGACCCCGCAGTCCATATAGTATGTGGTCGTTGGGACCCGTCACCTCTCTGACGTCATTGAAGGATTACAACGACAGGTGTCAGAGGAGTTCGGAGATGTACCCTCGAACCAGTAGTAAATTGATTTAAGAGAGCAATCTTGCTCAGTCAATTTAATTTAAGGACTTACGGCCAAAATTGGGCTAAGTCCAATTGAAAATGTTCAACATTTTATTTGCTTTTGCATTGCATTTCTTTTTTTTAATTTTTATTTGGGCTTTGCCCAGAAAGGATGCAGAGCATCAATTTGTTTTGGGCTCTGTTCTTTTAGGAATGATGCAAGGCATCAATTTTATTTGGGCTCTGCCCTTGTATAAAGGATGCAAAGCATCAATTTATTTGGGCTCTGCCCATTTATTGCCTTGCAATTTATTTAGGCCTGTTAGGTCATTTTGATTTGGGCCTGGCCCTTTAAGTAATGCATTGCATTTGTGCAAAGCACTGTTAATTTGAGAATCTTTTAGATTCAAGAACCGATGGTTCATAAAAAAAGTGCAAAGCACTATTTGATTTAGATCTAAGAAAAAACAAGTTTTTTCTTGTTTTTCTTATCTCAGAGAACCAAAGGTTCATAAAAGTGCAAAGCACTATTAATTTAAGAACCTTTTAGGTTCAAGAACCGATGGTTCATAAAACAAGTGCAAGGCACTATTTTTTTATTTATTTATTTATTTATTTATTGTTGAAGATCCATGATCTTGTTCTTAGATCAATGATCTGTTCATAAGAGAATTTTCTCTTCTTTTAAAGGTTTTTACCTTTTTTTTTATTCTTCAAGAGTTCTCAAGAGTTCTCTTCTCTTTTTTTTTTAGAAAGATGTTGATGCCTTTTAATTGGGGTCTGGGGTCCTTTTTATAGTGACCATAAATTAGTTAAAGTTTGTTAAAGAGATCATTCTCTGAGTGATTTGGGGAATTTTCCCCACCGTTGGATCTTTGATCCGAAGGCCCCTGTTTTACAGAAGAAATCTTCTTGTTTTAACAAGAACAGAAAAAATTTCCTTAAATCTTTTAATTCTGTTTGGCGCAGTGCCCCAGCGCGTGACACGTGTCACGCGCTGCTGACACGTATCGCGCAGCTTTTTTTTTTTTAATTGCGCTGCGCAGCGCACAGTTGCGCTGCGCAGACACGTGTCGCACAGCGCGCAGTTGCGCTGCGCGACACGTGTCGCGCAGCACTTTTTTTTTTATAAGTGCGCTGCGCAGCGCACAGTTGCGCTGCGCAGACACGTGTCGCGCAGCTCGCAGTTGCGCTGCGCGACACGTGTCGCGCAGCGCGCAGGTGCGCGCACGCGGCCCTTTTTTTTTTTGAGTGCGCTGCGCAGACACGTGTCGCGCAGTTGCGCTGCGCGACACGTGTCGCGCAGCGCGCAGTTGCGCTGCGCGACACGTGTCGCGCAGGTGCGCTGCGCGCCCTTTTTTTTTTTTTTTGGCAGAGCTTTGCTCTGATTAGAGAAAAACAGAAATATTGCTTCATTTTCCACCTTGGAATTTAAACAGAGATTTGCTCTGATTGGGATAAACAAATGCCCCCCCACCGTTGCGCTTACGTGGCCTCCTAACGTGAGCGCAGCGGTGGCAGACTCCGAACCGTCGCGCCATCTCTTGGAAGCTGAAAGGGCACTTGATGCCTATAAATAGGACTTTTGGTCCCTTAGATGATTCTTATCTCTAAATTTTGCTTTCAGAACTCAGAGCCATACTCTTTATTTTCAAGAACTTTAAGAGTTAAATTCTTAAAACTTTTAGGTGAAAATTTTAATTAGGGTTAAATTAAATTAATTTTCATTGATAGAGCCTCGCTCTCAATAGATCCCTGATCTAAAGGAAACCTATTTAGGGTTTCACTTAGCAGAGCTTTGCTCTACAGGTGTTAAAGGGATCTAAAGAGAACTAAAGGAGACCCTACTAGGGTTCCATAGAGCTCTGCTCTCTGAAAGATTTTCCTTAGATTTTCTTAATTCATTAATGGAGTTTTGCTCCTCCTAAATCATATAGAAGAACTCTTAAGAATTCTTCATGGATCTTGGAACTTAAAGATGGCATTTTATTCCTCAGTGCATTATATCGTTTTTCTTAATCAGTCTTCCTGATAATTCTGTTGATTCTCTTTCACAGGAACAATGAACGCCCACATGTACGCTCTTAACGAGATCATCTCTCGTGAGGACATCCGCCGACTTGGCCGCTCTCAAAATCGGGAGTTCACAAATGAGGGGTGTGCTGAAATAATGAGTCGCTTCGACGCATACAATGGTCCACTGCTTCCCCGCCGTTCCTCTCTTCTTAAACTTGTCGTGGGAGCTATCTGGGAAGCGCTTCCCCTATTCTGTTCCGGCGTGCCGCTTAGGGCGTTGGATGCCGCTGAGGACAAGGTGCACTCTGTGTACCTACTGAATTTTATCTCGAAGAGACAGCGAGACAGTCTTATCGACCTCTTGCACAAGGTCTTTCAACAGTCTGCCATACTCGCTGATTATCGGAGGGTGGAAGACATTAGAAGGGACCCTGACGCTTGTGCTCGCGAAAGGTAGCACACTAGGATGGTCCGCGAGGCTTGGGAAAGTCATAGATAGGGTCGCTTTTGAATTCCTCAATCCATGCCCTAGATCTGAGGTTATTCCATTGTAACTTTCATTTATTGTTTTTATGACTGTAAGAACTTCGGGCAATATTAATGAAAAAAAAAATAAAAATTTCCAGCTTGTCTTATATATCTTTTGTCCTGAGTCTTTTTGCCTATGCATGAATGATTGTGTCTTGAACGCTTGATCAAATGTAAATCGGATGCTCTTTCTGTTGCTTTTCCTCTTTCTCAGCATGTCGTAACAATTAGCAGGTAATAGAGTAAGCTTCTTGATTTCTTCACGAGATAGCGAGGGCTTAGGCCGCAGGTTCAGATCCGCTGCCTAAGACTTTTCAACTCTATGAGCCGTGAAGGTCTCATAGAGACTTTTCTCCCTACGGATCAAGAGGATCTCGTAGGCGGGTTTTTCTCCTTAAGAATCGTGAGGATTCCTAAGTGTGGTTTTCTCTTGTAAGTCGTAAGGATCCTACAAGAGAATTTTTCCCTCTTACGAGTCGAGAGGACTTGTAAGCAGTTGTTTCCCTCCTTGTCGAAGTTCGACGTTGGAGAGTGAGACCCGTGGATGGTATGCAAGAGACCGTTTTGGGCCAACTTACGGGGTCCCAATGCTTAGGAAACAGGCTTCTTTTATGCCCACTGCCTAAGGCTTTATCTCACGAGTCGAGCCGCCTCGACAATTTTTCACAAGTCGAGACGAATCGAACGTTTCTCGCAAGAACATCTTAACGTCGCATTTAACCTCTGCTCTTTACGACAGAAGCCCGTTAAGGTTGGTGGTACTTAGGGTTTTGGCCATCGTACCGTCGCATAAGCTGATATAGTCCTCGATAGGCAATCGTGCTGTTCGAGTAGCTCTGCGACTGCCGTGTCTCTGATCCCTTCGGGGGCTGGACAAGACGTCTTCAAGCAATCCTCCTTGGCAGTTTGACCGTCAGAAGAGCAAGCGCTAGGAATTTGCCATGCCGCTTTTTACTTGAGGTTAGGCTCATTTTGGAGAGCCCCGATGAGTCATAACCACTCCGCGCTGGTGTGGGGATGATCTCCGATAGTCTTTCGGGCTTTATATGAGTTGCCGTCAAGACCCTGAAGCTAGGAATTTGGCCTTTGCTTCGTTTGCTGGCATTGCGTCTGCTGTATCGGAACGAATGTTGCGGTGGGAACTAGGGATTTTGCCGTGGCTCCGTTTGTTTGATGACGTTGCGTCTGCTGTGTCGAGACGAACGTTGGGGTGACATCTTGTCTGCTGTATCGAGACGGACGTCGAGGTTGTCTCTAGGTTGCTGGTGAACCGTCGAGGTTTGGAATTAGGGATTTTGCCGTGGCTCCATTCATTTAATAACGTTGTGTATGCTGTGTCGAGACGAACGTTGGGGTGACATCTCGTCTGCTGTATTGAGACGGACGTCGAGGTGGTGACCATTCTTTGCTGGTGCGAGATGATCTCCGATTGTCTTTCCGGTTTTATGTGAGTTACCATAAAGACGTTGAAGCTAGGAATGTGGCTTTCGCTTCGTTTGCTTTGTCATGTCTGAATCCCTGCTGGAGGAAGAACGCTGGGGCGACAACTCGTCTGCTGTATCGAAACAAACGTCAAGGTGGTGACCACTCTGTGCTGGTGCGAGATGATCTCCGATTGTCTTTCCGGTTTTATGTGAGTTACCGTAAAGACGTTGAAGCTAGGAATTTGGCCTTCGCTTCGTTTGCTTTGGCGCGTCCGAATCCTGTTGGGGGAAGAACGCTGGGGTTGACATTTCGTCTGCTGTATCGAGACGAACGTCAAGGTGGTGACCACTCTGTGCTGATGCGAGATGATCTCCAATTGTCTTTCCGGTTTTATGTGAGTTACCGTAAAGACGTTGAAGCTAGGAATGTGGCCTTCGCTTCATTTGCTTTGTCATGTCTGAATCCCTGCTGGAGGAAGAACGCAGAGGTTGACATTTCGTCTACTGTATCGAGACGAACGTCAAGGAGGTGACCACTTCATGTGAGATAGTCTCCGATTGTCTTTCCGGTTTTATGTGAGTTACCGTAAAGACGTTGAAGCTAGGAATGTGGCCTTCGCTTCATTTGCTTACACTGCGTCTGGTGTATTGAGACGAATGCTGAGGTGGAGCTGGGATTTTGCCATCACTCTGCTTTGTTTCGACCATGGGGTCTTTTGTTAACTTTGCATGTACACCCCGCTGGGCTGTGAAGGAACGCCGTTGTTGACATTGCGTCTGTTGTAACGAGACGAATGCTAAGGTGGAGTTGGGATTTTGCCGTTACTCCGCTTTGTTTCGACCGTGAGGTCTTTTGTTGACGTTGCATCTGCCTCCAGCTGGACTGCGGAGGAACGCTGTAGTTGACATTGCGTCTACTGTATCGAGACGAATGCTGAGGTGAAGCCGGGATTTTGCCATCGCTCCGCTTGATGGTGTAACATCTGTGTCCTGTTGGAATGAGGAGGCACACCGTTGTTGGTCTCCAGGCTGTAGACGTGGCCATTTAGATTTGGAACTAGGGACTTTGTCATGGTTCCGTTTCGTTGCGATTCTGAGGTCAATTGTTGACGTCATGTCTGCATCTAGTTGGAGTGAGGAGAAACGCCGTTGGTGATCTTTAAGTTGTCGATATTGACGTCGAGACCCTGAAGTTAGGGACCTTCCTTTGCTTCATTTGTTGACATCGTGTCTGTAATATTGCGACAAATGTCGAGATGGTCTCTAGGTTATCTATGAACCGTTGAGATTTGGCTTCGCTTTCTGGTGGAGCCTGTTGGGAAGGTATTGTTCCCTTTTTATCTGTGCCCCTGGATTGTATACAGGGATCGATGTGATTTCACCTGTAGGGCAAAAAGTTTCATTTTTTCATTTTTTTTATTCTTTCCGCGACGCTCTATCATTTCAGCGATTTATATCGCGAAAATCGCGATTGCCCAATCATTTCGGCTATTTTTCGCGATGCCCAATCATTTCGGCTATTTTTCTTTTTACTCGCTGCTTTTTATTGCGAGTTGCCCAACCACTTCGGCTATTTTGCATGCATACATTTTTACTTGCTGATTTTGTTTGCAAGCTGCCCCATCATTTCGGCTATTTCGTATATATATATATATATATATATATATTTGGCTCGCTGATTTTTTTTTTTTTTTGCGAGTAGGGGATTTGGGATCTGATACCAATCTTGGCATCAGCATCGCTGCGACTGGAATATTGCCAGGAGCGAATCATCATTTGCCGTAAAAGGACTTGGAATTTGATACCGGTCTAGGCATCAGCATCGCTGCAACTGGGATATTGCCAGGAGCGAATCATCATCTGCCATGAAAGGACTTGGAATTTGATACCGATTTAGGCATCAGCATCGCTACAACTGGAATATTGCCAGGAGCGAATCATTATTTGCCGTAAAAGGACTTGGAATTTGATACCGGTCTAGGCATCAGTATCGCTGCAACTGGGATATTGCCAGGAGCGAATCATCATCTGCCATGAAAGGACTTGGAATTTGATACCGGTCTAGGCATCAGCATCGCTGCAACTGGGATATTGCCAGGAGCGAATCATCATCTGCCATGAAAGGACTTGGAATTTGATACCGGTCTAGGCATCAGCATCGCTGCAACTGGGATATTGCCAGGAGCGAATCATCATCTGCCTCTGTCGATCCCGAACAAAGGTGGCTTAGTAAACAGGATTAAGGGTCCTGTCGACTAAGGCTTTTGACTCCATGAGCCGTAAGGGTCTCACAGAGGTATTTCTCCCTACAAGTCGTGAGGATCTTGTAGGTGTGTTTTCTCCTTGGGAATCGTGAGGATTCCTAAGTGCATGTTCTCTTGTAAGTCGTAAGGATCCTACAAGAGGGTTTTCTCCTTGTAAATCGAGAGGACTTACAAGTATTATTTGCTGTACGAGCATATCCCTAGCAACGGATGAGACTTTGTTAGGGAAATGTTTATTCGCGCCCGTGGATTGTATACAAGGGTCAATATGAGCCGCTTGTAGGGCAATATCGAAGGTTGTGGGGGCTGCTTAAGAACAGGTTAAGGTTTCTGTAACTTAAGACTTTCAAATCTTATGAGCCGTAAGGGTCCCACAAGAGAGTTCTCCTTACGAGTCGTGAGGATCTCGCAAGTGTATTTTCTCCTTCGGAATCGTGGGGATCCCTAAGTGTGTTGTTCCTTTGTGAGTCGTAAGGATCTCACGCAGGTGGTTTCTCCTTACAGGGTCGAGAGGACCCTATAAGTGTTTCTTAACGAGGTTGCGCCCTTTCAGGTTTTCACAAACACTCGCCGGTAGCCCTGCTGTTTTTACTCACGGAGCCCTTTCGGGTTTTCATCCGTGCCCATTTTGCTTGTGGACATACCGTTTTTTTTATTCTCTTTTTTTTCCTTTTTTTTTCTTTTCTTTTTCTTCTTTTTTTTTTAAACGAGGTCGCGCCCTTTCGGGTTTTCACGAACACTCGCTGGTAGCCCTGCTGTTTTTACTCACGGAGCCCCTTCGGGTTTTCATCCGTGCCCATTTTTCTTGTGGACATACCGTTATTATTATTATTATTTTTTTTTAAAAACGTCAGCCTGAAGATACTGCGGGTTGGGAGTAGTTTAACGACGTTTCGGTCATTTGCAAGTTTTAGGACATTGCGGTCCGCCGTTAGTTTAAGGACGTTTCGGTCCGTTGTTAGTTTAAGGACATTTCGGTCCGTTATCCAGTTTTAGGACGTAGTGGTCCGTTAGGCTTTTTCTATGAATGAGCATGATGCCCCCGGCGTGTCCATATTTTTCGGAGCATGCGGTTGTGGCGGGTTCACCTTCCAAATTTCGGACAACGCGAATTTGCCCTGTTGGTATTGGTCTTCAACCCAGTTCTTGAAGACGTAGCAATCCTCGATTAGATGACCTACCGTTTGGTGGTAAGGGCAATAATTAGGATTATTAATATCGCCTGGCCGCAACGGACGTTTTGGATTCGGCAGATTGATGAGTCTGTCACACACTGCCAGCTCGAACAGTCCCCTTGTTTTATCTTGCGGAAACGAGTAAGGACGTTTCAACTTTTCCTGGAGGGGTTGCCGCTTGTTGCTTTGGAGAGCAACCGGCCTAGGGTCACCTGATTGTTGTTGAGTGCTGGCGACGAGGGCCGTTTTTCTTTTTCCTTTATCCTTTTTATTCGATCCTTTGTTTACGGGGCCGAGATTTTTTCCGAGTAGCATGCGATTGCACGGCTGAACGTTCTCGCAGCTTCTCAATTCCTTTATTTTTGAAATAGATTCCCCGAGGGAAGAGTTGGGGGTAGCTTCTTCGTCAGAGTCGCTTCCAAAGGTGATAATTTGTGATCCCTTGAAGTCGGCTATATGACAGTCGGCGGTGGCTCTTTTGCGCTCATCTATCGCATTTTTCCGATGTCCACAAGCTTCACACTTTGTCCTGTCGAAGTGTCGCTTTTGAGCGACATACCCTTGCCACCAACAGTTAAAGGATTCGCAGTCTTCGGTAGGATGTATGATCTTCTGATGATATAAACAGAAGTTAGGGTGCATCTCTACCTCAGAGAAAGAATTTTCTTCAGAGGGCGGTAGCTTCATTCCTACTGATAGAGCTTTGGCGAACCGTTTCCTCGTCTTGAATTTGTTTTTACCCGCAGTGTATGGCTTTTGATTTGACGGGAATACCTTGGTTCTTTCCAGTATGGCCATTTCATGCTCTTGATTGGCTTTTGCTTTCAAACGAATTTCATTTAGGAAGACATCGATCAACTTGTCTGATGGCTGTAGAATCTCTGGCTCAGGGTTCGCCATTGATTTCTCAGCGCAAGGAGCCTCCTCATCATCCGTCAGTGAATGAGAAATCACATGACAAGTCGCTACGTAGTCTTCGGATTCATCCGATAAGTTTTCTCCATTGTTTTCATCCTCGACGAAAGAACAGGTTGCCCCCGGCGTGTCCGTCTTCTTTGGAGAGTGCGGCTGTGGGGGGTTTACCTTCCAGCTTTCAGACAGCGTGAACTTGCCTTGCAGGTATTGATCCTCGATCCATCCCTTAAAGACGAAACAATCCTCAATCGGGTGACTTACCGTTTGGTGGTAAGGGCAATAATTGGGATTATTAAGATCGCCTGGCTGCAACGGACGTTTTGGATTCGGCAGATTAATGAGTCTGTTACGCACTGCCAGCTCAAACAGTCTTCTCGTTTTATTCTGAGGAAACAATTAAGGACGTCCTAGCCTCTCTTCGAGGGATGGGCGTGGACGCACGTTGTTTTGGCGAGCGACCGGCTTTGAGTTGCTCGACTGTAGCTGAGCGTTGGCGACGATGATCGCTTTTCCTTTCTCATTTCGGAGATCGGGTCTTGGAGGAGACGGTCTATGGCCCATCTGGTCCATTTGGGCTAATTTGTCGATCAAGGCCTGGAAGGTGGTCGGCCTGAAGAACATCATGAATTGCGAGATGGTCGCCTGCGGATCGAGAGTGCCCACAAACATGCCTACCGCAGGTGCCTCTTCTATGCGTTGTTCGCATTTCGACCATAGGTTCCGCCATCGTGTTGCGTATTGGACCCACGTTTCGCCGGGCCTTATCCTGGCATTTATCAGTGCTGTAATCGGGGTGCGTTCACTAGCACTTGCGAATTTTTGTGTAAACAGCAGTTCCATCTCTGCAAATGTTTTGACAGAGTCGTTAGGTAGCTCCGAATACCATTCAAAGGCTGTTTCTGCTAAGCTGCCGACGAATTGACGTAGCAACAATTTGTCATCGCCTCCAGTATTGCCGCATAAGGCCCTGAATTGAGCGATATGCTGATGCGGATTCCCTGTCCCTTTATATACGTGGAATTTAGGGATCGTATATCCTGGCGGGTAATTGATTTGGTCATACCAGCTCGGATACGGTCGTCCGGTTCTAACAATTTGCCCAGCCGCTTCATTTGCCTGATGAACCCGGATCTGCTGAGCTATATATTCATCTAGGTCAACTTTGGAGATTGCCTCCTCCTTGGCTGTTGATAGAGCCGGCGGAGGATTTGACGTTTCTCCCCTGTCGTCTTCAAGAACGATCGGATGATCTTCAGCAGGAGGGTCCGGCTGTAACATCATCCCTACCATATCTTGGAAGAGGAGCGCCATCTGTTTTATGTTAGCCGCTTGCTCTGCAGCTTCTTTGTCCCTCTTTTCGAGGACTCTGCGTAAGAAGTCAGCATCAGTTTCTTGTTCGTGACGCTGCTCTGATGACGTTTCAGAGCTTTCTTTTGGCTCAGTTAGTGCAGCCATTGTAGTCATCATTTTCTGAAGCTTTTGTTGTTGCTCCTGGGCTTTCGTCACGGATCGGGTGAGCGGTCGGTGGCCCGTAGAAGTGGGGCTTTCCTCTTTTCCAGAAGCCATATAAACAGTGTGCATCACCATGCCCCCAGATTTGGGACGTTTGTGTTCAGTGCTTTTACGCTTCGCCATGTTCACAGGGGCTTTTTGTGGCCTCCTTTTTTAAGTGATTGGAGTTAAGGGAGCCGTTGTAGTGGGCACCCAAGTAGCTTTTGCTTTTTGTGGTTTGACAAAGTAATCCTTCCCCTGCCGAACCTTCATCTTTTTCTGTCGTCGGAGGCAGTCTTGATCGATCACCGACTCTTGGACCCGTCGCCAGACTTTGTAAATTTTAGAGGACAGCCGTTGAGGGGGCTGCTCTAGCTTCTTCTCTGGAGTAATCTCCACAGGTGAAGGAGTTTGTTTCAACATCGCAGTAGGAGAGTTTCTGCGCACCTTGTTGAGCAGTTCAAAGCTGTTCTTGATTGGAACAGCAGCATCGATCCTCACCATCGGAGCTGACGGAGTTATCCCAGAGGGGGAGTTGCCCCCAGCCTTCCTAACTCGACGCCAGTGGCGACGTCGAGCGTGTCTTGCGGATGGAGTTGTTTCAGCTATGAGGGTGACTTCGTCGTACCCCCTGCTTTGAGGAGAGACTGTTATTGGTGCTAGCCCATCGAAGGCTGACACCCGTTGAGAAGTAATGTCTAATCTGTTAAAGACAGACCTCTGGGCAGGGGAAGCAGCTTTGAGGATCTCGCCTGGAGCAGCAACTGGAATGGCCAGCCTCGTAAAAACTGACTTCTCGGAAGAAGGAACATTTCCAATGATTTCATCCGTTTGCGTCGGAATGGCTATCCGCTTTGGGATGGCAGCTTCGGGTATCGCAGGTTTGCGGACGTTCTGGCCCAGTCTGTTGAAAACTGAAGTATTGAAACTGGGTGACCTGTTGAGAGGGGTCGCGGCAGTGGTAAGTCGATCAAAGACCGGCTTCTTTGGAGCTTCTTGCGATGTCATTGGGGGCATTGAAGCTCATCGGTGGGAGCATGGTCCCGAAGAATAATCCAGTGGTGGCCTGAGTTACCTGCTCCACTGGCATTTTGAAAAGGGAGGCCGCTTGGGGCCCATAAGTCACTCCTCCAGCAATGACGGAGCGAGAGTTATCGCTGCGGGCGGTGCAGTCCGAAGCCATCGATTTTCTGTTTTCTGCATAAAGCAAGACACCAAATCTTAGTACCTTGAATCCACAGGCAATCACAGCAAACCGTGATTTGTTCGCGAACACGACACACGAAGTGTGGAGTGGAAAGAGGATGAGGTCCCACCGGGCGTGCCAGAATCTGTTCCCCTCCGAAAGGCGGCGCACAGGACCGCGATGTCCTGACACTGAGATTCGGGGCAGATGCTAATTGGTTTTATCCGTCCACCTCTCCGAAAATGCCAAGTTGATTTATGGCATCTTGCATCGGAGGTTTAGATGGATGCGGCCGATGTAGCAGACTTCGTCAGATTCCCCCTCAGGGTGAGGGGTTTTTGATTGTGGGGACGCTCTTCCTTGCAAGCGCAAGCCCCTGCAGTTAATTACGCTACCGCATCGCGGTAACAACTTTCTCCTTCTCCAGAATTTCACTTCGTGTCGTGTGTGTTTGTTTTGTTTGTGGTTGCCCGTGGATTGTATACGGAGACTGAGTAATGCCGTCGCCCGTAGGACGTGGATTAGTCTAAATCCGTATTTACTTAGATTTAGGTTTGGTGTTTTTAGTTTAAGGATACGTTAGTCGCGTTGCGGCTAAGATCAACTTAAACGTTCGTTAAGGATACGTTAGTCCTGTTTGAAACTAAGATCAACTTAACGTGATCGTTTAGATCCGACAAAAGAGCGTTTGGGCCCTATTGTTCCAGTTTGGGAGATTCATAGTCCAATTTGGGACTAAAATCTGTTTGGAGGATACATTAGCCATTTTTGAGGCTAAGATCGACTCAAACGTTTGTTAAGGATACGTTAGTCCAGTTTGAGACTAAGATCAACTTAACGGGACCGTTTAGGTCCGACAAAAGAGCATTTGGGCTCTATTGTGCCAGTTTAGGGACGTGGTGGTCCATATTCCAGTTTAGGGACGTGGTGGTCCAATATTAGTTTAGGGACGTCTCGGTCCGATATTAGTTTAGGGACGTTTCGGTCCGCGAGTTTAAGGACCCCGCAGTCCATATAGTATGTGGTCGTTGGGACCCGTCATCTCTCTGACGTCATTGAAGGATTACAACGACAGGTGTCAGAGGAGTTCGGAGATGTACCCTCGAACTGGTAGTAAATTGATTTAAGAGAGCAATCTTCCTCAGTCAATTTAATTTAAGGACTTACGGCCAAAATTGGGCTAAGTCCAATTGAAAATGTTCAACATTTTATTTGCTTTTGCATTGCATTTCTTTTTTTTTATTTTTATTTGGGCTTTGCCCAGAAAGGATGCAGAGCATCAATTTGTTTTGGGCTCTGTTCTTTTAGGAATGATGCAAGGCATCAATTTTATTTGGGCTCTGACCTTTTATAAAGGAGGTAAAGCATCAATTTATTTGGGCTCTGCCCATTTATTGCCTTGCAATTTATTTAGGCCTGTTAGGTCATTTTGATTTGGGCCTGGCCCTTTAAGTAATGCATTGCATCTGTGCAAAGCACTGTTAATTTGAGAATCTTTTAGATTCAAGAACCGATGGTTCATAAAAGAAGTGAAAAGCACTATTTGATTTAGATCTAAGAAAAAAACAAGTTTTTTCTTGTTTTTCTTATCTCAGAGAACCAAAGGTTCATAAAAGTGCAAAGCACTATTAATTTAAGAACCTTTTAGGTTCAAGAACCGATGGTTCATAAAACAAGTGCAAGGCACTATTTTTTTATTTATTTATTTATTTATTTATTGTTGAAAATCCATGATCTTGTTCTTAGATCAATGATCTGTTCATAAGAGAATTTTCTCTTCTTTTAAAGGTTTTTACCTTTTTTTTATTCTTCAAGAGTTCTCAAGAGTTCTCTTCTCTTTTTTTTTTAGAAAGATATTGATGCCTTTTAATTGGGGTCTTGGGTCCTTTTTATAGTGCCCATAAATTAGTTAAAGTTTGTTAAAGAGATCATTCTCTGAGTGATTTGGGGAATTTTCCCCACCGTTGGATCTTTGATCCGAAGGCCCCTGTTTTACAGAAGAAATCTTCTTGTTTTAACAAGAACAGAAAAAATTTCCTTAAATCTTTTAATTCTGTTTGGCGCAGTGCCCCAGCGCGTGACACGTGTCACGCTGTGCTGACATGTGTCGCGCAGCTTTTTTTTTTTTTAATTGCGCTGCGCAGCGCACAGTTGCGCTGCGCAGACACGTGTCGCACAGCGCGCAGTTGCACTGCGCGACACGTGTCGTGCAGCGCTTTTTTTTTTTTTTAAGTGCGCTGCGCAGCGCACAGTTGCGCTGCGCAGACACGTGTCGCGCAGCGCGCAGTTGCGCTGCGCGACACGTGTCGCGCAGCGCGCAGTTGCGCTGCGCGACACGTGTCGCGCAGCGCGCAGGTGCGCGCACTCGGCCCCTTTTTTTTTTGAGTGCGCTGTGCAGCGCACAGATGCGCTGCGCAGACACGTGTCGCGCAGCGCGCAGTTGCGCTGCAAGACACGTGTCGCGCAGCGCGCATGTGCGCTGCAAGCCCTTTTTTTTTGGCAGAGCTTTGCTCTGATTGGAGAAAAACAGAAGTATTGCTTCCTTTTCCACCTTGGAATTTAAACAGAGCTTTGCTCTGATTGGGATAAACACCACCCCTTGCATGTATAGACATTCGACCACATACATCACTATGTATGAGTCCCAAGAGCTCTGTTGCTCTTTCTCCATGTCCGGTGAACGGAGATTTGGTCATCTTTCCTTTGAGACAAGACTGACAAGTTTCATAAGATGAAAACTCAAACGTATTCAAGAGTCCATCTTTACGCAACTTACTTAGTCTTTTCTCTCCAATATGATGTTCATATCAGATTTTTGCATTTTCATACCGCCCAATTTTTATCACATTGCATATCGGTAGATACTCTTGAGCCGTGTTTGCTAGTCAATTGCAGGATACAGGTTCTCGGTTCTAAAAACGGTGAAATTCATGGAAAACACGACAAAAATCCGGGTTCCTGCCAACCACTGAGAAAACACGGTCTCCGCTCTTCATCCGTATGTTGCCAGATACCAGTTTAGGAAGACAAAATGGCAAATCAATGTCATTTTCATGCACAAGGCTCAATGGCAACAACAAGTTCCAAGAAATCTACGCGGAGCTCAAGAAAATCTTGACAAAAGTCCACCTTTCCCTCAACAGAAATTCTGGAAAAATTGTAAAGAAATTTCCAGAAAATACATATACCAGAATAAAGGGGACATCAAACCAGGGAAGCCCAAAAAAAGAAGAGAGCCCAACTCCTCCAAAGGGCCGCGGATCCGCGGCCAATAGGGGGTATAGGCCGCGGATCCGCGGCCATATGGTGGCGGCAGTTGACCATTTTTTAGGGGTATTTTGGTCTTTGTATATGTGTTCTGGTGGTTGTCCTAGATTTCCATTCTCCAGCCTATAAATAGCCCAGAACTTTGTGAAGGAAAAGGTCGATAATCTTGTATTCTTTTTCTAGGTTTTAGATTACATGTTCTTCTTCTTCTCATCTCTTCTCCATTAAACTTGTAGTGAGCTTGTGAGTGAAGAATGGTGAATAAAGAAGATCATTTTATTATCATGCTTGTCTTGCTTTTTCTATAATTGTTGTAATTTTAATTTGTTAACTAGTTGTTGTTATTTCTTGTGTTTCTTTCTTCTCTCTTTTTCTTTATCCTTAAAACGACCATGATGCTTACACTCGATCCTCGCCAAGGTGAGGTCGCAAATAGCTAGTCGTATTCTTCTAATCTCTTTCTTTCTATCTTCCTTTTTTGTTTTGTTTTATTTTCCCGTATCATGATGTGTGAGTAGTTCATACTTGTTAGGGTAGGATAAGGGAAGTTTGAGAGAAGGAAATCTCTCTCACTCTTTCCTTGCCCAACAGCTTAATTCGACTCCCGTTAATTGAACCACAATCCGCTCCTTACGGCACCCTATCCTACATGATAGCGGTGATTCCGTAGTGAGACCGGTTGTGGTTGAATTAACCGGAGGTTATGGCTAAGAGCCAAGAACGGACGGACAAGCACCAAAAGGAAGACCTTATGCGTTGGAAAGCCTAGCTTATACTCGCAAAGTCCTTCCTAGTCGTGCTAATCCCCGTTGTTGCCGATTACCGTAACACCGATATTAAGAGGGGCAACGAAAGATGTGGAGACTCCTAACTCAAACTAACCTAATCCTAACCCTAACAAGCTCTCTTTAATTATCCATTTAACACTTAGATAATCACAAACAAATCTGAACTCTCGGACTTAACTCGTTAAAACACATAGAAAAAGACTCCCATCTCCCTGCGGACGACCCGTACTCAACCGGCTAGCTACAAGCGAAACCGTCTTGATTGCGGTATTTAAACTAAAACTTGAACACGCAGAACCACTAACAATCAAATGGCGCCGCTGCCGGGGAGACGGTAGTTTATTTCTTTGTGTAATTTCGGGTTAACTTGTGAATACGAAAAACAACAAAAAAAAATATACTTTGTAAAAAATCATCTTGTTATTTTTGATTAGTTTTTGTGCAAGTGTGCAGGAAAATACGGAGTTCAAGTTCAGTGCCAAAGACGTGGGAAGTTAGACCCACATTTCGCGGCTACACCGCGACGGATCAAAATGAAGCAAACGGTCTACTGTGAAAATCTGGAGCAGATACAGTGAGCAAATAAAGATTCAGCAAATCCAGACAAGCAGAGGACAAGCACAGAAGCCCACACAAAAAATTTGAAGTTCCAATTCCACCACATAGCCGCGCAACCGCGGCATAAGGTGGTGTTTGGCCGCGGATCCGCGGCCACTTGGTGGCTTCAGAGCCCCAAAATCTCTCTGTAAGTCTCTGTTCTCCTCTCCACTCCTCTGAACTCCAATAAACTGTGTTTTCTGCAGATTTCTTTGCGCAAACTCTTCTCCCCCTTCCAATAAACTGTTCTTGTGCAGGATTCTTTGCGCCGCGCTAAAAAATAAAAATTGTTTGCAGTTGATTTGTTACTGCTTTGCATTTCTTAATACGGACATTAAGGGGCTTGAAACCAATTCAGATTGGGTGGGGATTTCATCACCCTTCTCAGGACCCCAAAAATCACAAAAAGCATATGCATTGTCCATTGTAAATTAAAAAATACTAGACTTCAGCCCTAAGGACTTCGCGCTCATTAGGACAGAGGACTAGTTACAGGCATCGGCCGTTTATCCTATCTGACTTTTGCGGTGCCTAGGCAAGTGTGACGAAGGCAAGTGGTTATTTAATTAAGGAACTTCGCGAAAGCGTTGGACAACCTCCCACTTACCTGGCACTTATCTGGCCGCATTAGACGGAGAAGAGGCGGTTTGAGGTCCTTTTTCTAGCCCTCTGGAACAGTTAGGAGCAGGTCTAGTTGACCTAGGCGACCGTAGATCTAGGTGAGATTGTGCATATCTTGTTTGTGATTACTTAAAGCCGTAAGTCCGTACATATTCCTGTAAATCTCTTTCTAAAAAAAAAAGGGAAAAAAATCAAAAACTTTTATAAAAACTTGCCCTTTGTCGCCAAATCCATTTTTCACCCACCACCCATCGCCTTTCTCCATTGACGTTTTCTTACCCTCACCTTCTCCGCTTTGACTATACTAAACTTGTTTAGTGTATGTCCGCTTGGACTCGGGACACTAGCGCCCGTCTAGTCCGCGTTACGTTAGTCGCTACCGACTACGCGATCGACTCCGAAGTCGAAACTCCGTCCACTCCTTTTTCACCCCTCCCTTTGCCGGCCAACTCCGACGTTGACCGGAATTCTGTTCATACATCTTCACCTTCACCTTCACCAACCTCTTCTTCCGCGATGTCAGGATTTAATCCGAACATCTCTTTGACTACCGCTGGATTGGCTCCACCTCCTACGGAGACCAATATCCCACCACCACCGCCTGTTGTAGCGCCGCAGCGAATCGCGCTCCAGGATCGTTTCTATCCCACCCGTTCTGCACTTCCCACCTGCCTTTCTCTTCCACCGGCCAATGGGGATAATTTTGAAATTAAGCCCCACTTCATCAACATGCTTCCACGTTTTCGTGGGCTTGAATCTGAAGATGCCTATATCTTCATCAATAAATTTCAAAACGTCTGTGCCATGATGAAAACCACCCAGCTGTCGGACGATGCTATACGTTTACGGGTCATTCCGTTCACTTTATGCGATCTTGCTGAAAAATGGCTGTATAGCACCGCTTCCCACTCAATCACCAGCTGGGACGAGTTTGTTAAAGCGTTTCTCAAAAAGTTTTATCCGAATCATAAAACCGCAAGGATTCGAAATGAAATCAACCAATTCTCTCAGCTTCCTTCTGAACCCTTCTGGAAGTGCTTTGACCGGTACAAAGACCTTCTTGTTCAGTGTCCTCACCACGGTATAGAGAAATGGCAACTTTGCCAAACCTTATACGAGGGCCTGAACCCAGCAACGAAGCAGTTGTTGGAAACCATCTGTCAGGGCCACTTCCTATCGAAATCTGACGAGGAAGCGTGGCAGTTCTTTGACGATCTTGCGGAGCAAACGCTACAATGGGAGAGCACCAGACCGACTTCTTCTTCTTCTACCTCCACTTCTACCGGTCAGTCTAGGGTAGGAATCCACCAACTTGATGTCTCTATTGCGATGAAAGCTGAAATGGCTGCAATAACAAGAAAGCTTGAAGCGATAGAGAGCAAATTTTCTGCTCCTGCTCCTGTCCCTGTTCTCCCCCTTCGTACCATTTGCGCTTGTTGTTCCGATCCTTCCCACTTGACCGAAGAGTGTCCTTACAATCCACCCTCGCAAGGACAGGATCAGGTTAATGCTGCATTCCAGCAAAGACCGAGGAATGATCCATACTCTTCCACCTACAATCCCGGTTGGAGGAACCACCCCAATTTCGTCTGGAATCAGAATCAGAATCAATTCCAAGGCAACAATTTCTAAAGGGCCCCTCCACCGCAACAACAAGCGCAACAACAAACTCAACATCAATATCAGTAGCCTTTCCAACCCCAACCTTTTCAGAATCAGACGAACAACTTTGCACCCAACAATTCTTTTCCACCAAACAACTTTGTTCCGTCAAACAACGATAAGGTTTCCTCGCTCGAACGAAGTCTGGAGGCGTTCGTTAAACAATCGACTCAGTCCACCGCCAACATCCAGTCTTCCATTCAATCTTTAGTGCAACACACTGCCGCACACGGGCAAAGCATCAAGACCATCGAGGCCCAGATTGCACAGCTGAACGCGGCCTTAAGCGAGCGAGAGAAGGGGAAGCTCCCGTCCCAGCCACTCCCAAATCCCGGTCACCCACATAATGCACATGTTGCTCTTGAACAACAGAACCATAATGTGAGTGCCATGACCACACTGAGATCGGGAAGGATGCTGCAAAACAACATTGGCAAACGAATCAACGATGATACCCCGGCCGCTGCTTCTTCTTCTTCTTCTTCTTCTTCTTCTTCCTCGTCTTCTGAGCCTATTCTCCGTTCTTCACAAGGCTCTCCTTCCTCTTCTTCTGCTCTGAACGGACCCACTTCTCACTCCACGAAAACACCTATTCTGGGATCCATTCCAACTCCACAATCTCCTCCTCCAGCATTAGACTCAACCAATTTTCAAAATGTTCCATTTCCAAACCGGTTGAGGTCTAACAAACAAAATCCACAAATGGAGAAGATTCTGGAGTTATTTAAGCAGGTTAACATTAACATTCCTCTTTTAGATGTTGTCCAACAAGTCCCGTCCTACGCAAAAATCTTAAAGGACTTGTGCACGAAAAAGAGGAAGTCTCAGATACCCAAGAAAGTTTTCTTGGCTAGTGCTGTGAGTGATGCCCTTACCCAATCTTTACCACAAAAACGGAAGGACCCTGGCTGTCCTACGATTTCGATTACCATTGGGGATAAGAACATCAACCGCGCACTATTAGATCTTGGTGCCAGTGTTAACCTTCTTCCGTATTCAGTATACGAGCAATTAGGCGTCGGAGAGCTGAAACCCACGCACTGCACTCTCCAAATGGCCGACCGATCGATCACCCATCCTAGGGGTGAGTTAGAGGATGTGTTAATAAAAGTCGGGGACTTCATATTCCCCGTTGACTTCATTGTATTAGATACACAGCCTGTAGCTAACCCCCGGAATCAAATTCCGGTGATACTCGGTCGCCCATTTCTTGCAACCTCAAATGCTGTGATCAATTGTCGCAATGGTTCGATGAACCTCTCTTTTGGAAACATGACGATTGAACTCAACATTTTTAGGTTGGGGAATCAGCCCGCCGAACCTAATTCTCATATACTGGATGTCTGCTCGATCCAGGAGATCACCCCTGAAGAGTGTGAATTCGAGGAGTTTCTGTTCGAACACGATAATCTTGACGCCACTAGTGCGTTCCTCCTCGAACCTGCTGCTGTTTCTGCGCCCGACAACGACTACGAGTGTTTCACGTTCTTGAACGATCTTAGCGGCGCACAACCCGAGTTTGAATCTTTCGAATTTTCGGATGAGTTACCTGAACCATCCGACTCGGTCGCCTACACTCGCTTTGAACCTTTGCTGGAGTCCTTTGAGTTCGAGACCTCTGCACCAATCTTGCCTTCCATCGTTTCACCTCCAACGCTCGAACTCAAGCCTTTGCCGTCTCACCTTAAGTACGCTTACTTAGGTAAGAACGAGACCCTCCCTGTCATCATTTCGGCTTCTCTAGCTCCAGAGCAAGAGAAAGCCCTTCTAGCGGTCTTGCACAGCAACAGGCAAGCTTTTGGCTGGTCCATGGCGGACATCAAGGGGATTAGTCCCCTGATCGTTGAGCATCACATTCATCTGATGGATGATGCCAAACCAGCCCGGGATCCACAAAGACGTCTCAATCCAGTCATGAAAGAGGCTGTGAAGAAGGAGATCGTAAAATGTCTAGATAGTGGTATCATTTACCCTATCTCTGATAGCCAGTGGGTCAGCCCCATCCACGTTGTCCCCAAGAAGTCGGGCATCACGGTCATAACCAACGAGGCGAACGAGTTAATCCCTACTCGCACCCAAACTGGGTGGCGGGTATGCATTGATTACAGAAAACTCAACACCGCAACGCGGAAAGACCACTTTCCGCTACCTTTTATTGACCAGATGCTTGAATGATTGGCCGGACACAAGTATTACTGCTTTCTTGATGGCTACTCCGGCTACAATCAGATTCCCATCGCCGAAAAAGACCAGGACAAGACCACATTCACTTGTCCTTTCGGCACGTTCGCATATCGTCGCATGCCCTTTGGGTTATGCAATGCGCCCGCTACCTTCCAGCGGTGTATGATGGGTATCTTCTCAGACATGGTGGAAAAATTTCTGGAGATTTTCATGGATGACTTCTCCATCTTCGGCGATTCCTTCAACGAGTGTTTGCTGCATCTTGACGCTGTCCTTACCCGATGTAAGGACAAGAATCTCACTTTGAACTGGGAGAAATGCCACTTCATGGTGCGCGAAGGTATTGTCTTAGGACATATCATCTCGCAAAATGGCATAGAGGTTGACAAAGCAAATATTGAGGTCATTTCCAATCTGCCTCCTCCCCGATGCGTCAGAGATATCCGAGCCTTCCTTGGCCATGCCGGTTTCTATAGACGGTTCATTAAGGACTTTAACAAGATTGCTAGGCACTTAACTCTTTTACTGGCCAAGGACACACCATTTGACTTCAACTCGAGCTGTGTGACTACATTCGAGTCACTAAAACGCTCACTCACTTCTGCTCCCGTTCTTTCTTCACCTGACTGGACGCACCCATTTGAGATTATGTGCGATGCATCCGACTTTGCCATTGGTGCTGTCCTTGGACAACACATCGACAAGATGCCGCACGTAATCTATTACGCGAGCCGAACCCTGAACGACGCCCAACTCAACTATACAACAACTGAGAAGGAATTCTTAGCTGTTGTATTTGCTTTAGAAAAGTTCAGGCCCTACCTCATCGGCTCTCCAGTCATTGTCTACACAGACCATTCAGCTCTGCGCCATCTTTTTGCGAAGAAAGATGCAAAATCTCGGTTAATACGTTGGATCCTCTTGCTTCAAGAGTTTGACCTTGTCATTAAGGACAAACGAGGATGTGAAAACGTAGTTGCCGACCATCTCTCACGACTTCCTTCTTCGCCTTCGCTTCCAATTCCGATCAACGACGTTTTCCCGGATGAACAGCTCTTGACAGTATCGTGCGAACCCTGGTTCGCAGATATTGTGAACTATTTGGCCACGGGATTACTACCGACCGAATAGTCAAGTCAGGACAGACTTCGCTTCTTATCCCAAGTAAAACACTTTTACTGGGACGAACCCTACTTGTTCAAGTACTGTCCCGACCAGATTATTCGTCGGTGTGTCCCTGATGAGGAATTCAAGAGTGTGCTGTCATTTTGCCACGATCAAGCGTGTGGCGGGCATTTTGGGCCCAGAAAGACAGCTGAGAAGATCTTGCAATGTGGTTTCTACTGGCCACAACTCTTCAAAGATGCTCATGACTATTGCAAGACTTGCTCCCGGTGCCAACACATGGGCCGGATATCCCGAAGGAACGAGATGCCGCTCCAACCGATCTTGGTTGTTGAGATTTTCGATGTTTGGGGGATAGATTTCATGGGGCCGTTTCCCAGCTCTTTCGGGAACTTGTACATCCTTCTAGTTGTTGATTACGTCTCTAAATGGGTCGAGGCTGTGCCCAGCCGGACTAACGACAACAAGGTTGTCGTTAGGTTCCTTAAAGAAAACATTTTCTCCCGGTTTAGACACCCCCGAGCGATCATTAGTGACAATGGAAGTCATTTCTGCAACAAGACCTTCGAGGCCTTGATGCGGAAATACTCTATTAATCATAAGCTCTCTACACCCTACCACCCCCAAACCTGTGGGCAGGCCGAAGTTTCAAATCGGCAAATCAAACAGATACTGGAGAAGACGGTTTCCAAGAACCGTAAGGATTGGTCGCTGAAACTCACTGATGCCCTTTGGGCCTTTCGAACCGCTTATAAGACCGACCTTGGCATGTCTCCCTATCGGCTTGTGTACGGAAAGGCCTGCCACCTATCTGTCGAAATAGAGCATCGCGCATTTTGGGCGATAAAGGAGCTGAATCTGTCTCTCGAGGATGCGGGCAGCCATCGGAAGCTGCAGTTGAACGAACTAAGCGAGCTTAGGGATGAGGCTTACGATAACGCGGTTGTTGTTAAGAACCGAACGAAGGTGTTTCACGATAAACACCTTTTGCGCAAAACCTTCGTACCTGGTCAGCAGGTACTGCTTTACGACACCCGACTTCATTTCCATCCAGGAAAGCTCAGATCTCGCTGGAAAGGGCCGTATTTTGTGCGGAATGTGTATCCGCAGGGCGTTGTGGATTTGGAAAATCCAAAGGACGGTTCACTTTTCAAAGTGAACGGACACTGACTAAAACCATACCTTAGCGCCGAACCAACAGAGGAGCTCCTGTTCTTACAGGAGCCAGTTTACCCTGCCTGATCTTCCTCTGGCTACCTCCAAACTTCGGTTATCCAGCCAAGAACAGTGGACACTGTTCCAAATAAGTTTGGGGGTATGTATAAACCATTTTGTATATATTTGTGTATATTCTTTTTCTTTTTCTTTTCTTTAAAAACAAAAACAAATAAAAATTTGTGTATCGCTAACCGACAATTTTGACCCTTCAAATGATCTCTTCATGCAATGACAGTGAGGACACTGTCCAGTTTAAGTTTGGGGGTACGCTCGGTACGCATTTCTTACCTTCGCATTCATATGTATATTTTGCATCTGCATATTAAAATCCATAAAATCCATAAAAATCTGAAAATTTTCTAAAAATATAAAAACTTTTCTGTCAAGTTAGCTAGTGGAAGAACTCTGATTCAACATTTCGACGGTTTTTGTTTGAAAAGATAGGAATAACTAAATCTTATGTTTAGATTTTGAGAACCTGAAAGATAACTCTCCTTTGAAGTTAACTATAGCTGATATACGTCTTTACATCACACTACACGTGTCGTGAATTTTGGGAATTAGATGACAAGTCTTTCATGTTTAAAAACTTTTAAACAGATAAATGATTTTCTGAGGATCAAATAGGTTTGTTCTGAAATAAGTAATGTCAAGAATAGTTTATGAAGTAAAGCGAATATGAAGGAATGTTATTGATGCCGTAATTGGAGCTAAGTCTGAAAAATAACCCATCTGAAACTTGATTGGAATGATTACACACCAAACCCACTAAACACGTCTTTTATCCAAAAAAATAATTGAACAGCCGGTTATATCTCCGTTCGTATTAAATCATCTGATTTTCACGCCAAACTGTCTTTTGTTTTTGGACCTAGGTAACTTGAGTAATTAAGTCCGCTGGGGTGTTTCTACACCTAATGCCCTAAAATCAACTGGTTTGGGTGCATTGGCCCAAAGCTCGCTAAGAAGCCTAGAAAGTCCAGATTAAAATAAAGTCAAGCAAGTGTTCTCTCCGAGTTAAAATTCCTAACGGTTCTTTGTGTGAGAATAATCTTGATAAAAGACAGGCTTTTATAAAAATTTTAACGGAGATATGAAGGTTTTATTCTATGATAAAGACTATTGCACGTTCACAGAGGTGTGTATGAAATGAAAACAAGAAAAAGGTGGAGTGAAAAATACGACTTAGTTTCCTGTTAAGGAAGATAGAAATTCTGAAGTTGAAACCTTACTGGAAAACGAAACTTGAAAAATGCTTAACTCTTTATAAAACTTATGTGATCCTTTTAAAATTGTTATCTGGGCTTTATTGTGCGACATGATGACTTTAATCGATCCTTCTGGAACTTAACGACACTATTTGCACTGCACGTAAAGACATATAAAATCTGTAGTTAAATAAGAAGCGAGGTGTGAAAAATAAAGGTTCGATGGTCTAGACTTAGGATTATAGAATTGTTATTTTCTGAAACAAAACTTTAGGGTTTGACTCTTAGTTATTTTACAAAACCAACTTGACCGGATTTTATGGGTAGTATCCGCTGAAAACCCTCAGGAGACAACACTCCTCCTACTAGGGACACCTAGAGGTTTAACGGCTTGTTGCACATGCTCAGTGCAATCGCGTTCCCTGCGAAAGTGAGGTTAGGAAACTTTTTGTGAATAAATTGGTTTTGCTCGGGACGAGCAAATGATAAGTTTGGGGGTATTTGTTCATATCAGATTTTTGCATTTTCATACCGCCCAATTTTTATCACATTGCATATCGGTAGATACTCTTGAGCCGTGTTTGCTAGTCAATTGCAGGATACAGGTTCTCGATTCTAAAAATGGTGAAATTCATGGAAAACACGACAAAAATCCGGGTTCCTGCCAACCACTGAGAAAACACGGTCTCCGCTCTTCATCCGTATGTTGCCAGATACCAGTTTAGGAAGACAAAATGGCAAATCAATGTCATTTTCATGCACAAGGCTCAATGGCAACAACAAGTTCCAAGAAATCTACGCGGAGCTCAAGAAAATCTTGACAAAAGTCCACCTTTCCCTCAACAGAAATTCTGGAAAAATTGTGAAGAAATTTCCAGAAAATACATATACCAGAATAAAGGGGACATCAAACCAGGGAAGCCCAAAAAAAGAAGAGAGCCCAACTCCTCCAAAGAGCCGCGGATCCGCGGCCAATAGGGGGTATAGGCCGCGGATCCGTGGCCATATGGTGGCGGCAGTTGACCATTTTTTAGGGGTATTTTGGTCTTTGTATATGTATTCTGGTGGTTGCCCTAGATTTCCATTCTCCAGCCTATAAATAGCCCAGAACTTTGTGAAGGAAAAGGTCGATAATCTTGTATTCTTTTTCTAGGTTTTAGATTACATGTTCTTCTTCTTCTCATCTCTTCTCCATTAAACTTGTAGTGAGCTTGTGAGTGAAGAATGGTGAATAAAGAAGATCATTTTATTATCATGCTTGTCTTGCTTTTTCTATAATTGTTGTAATTTTAATTTGTTAACTAGTTGTTGTTATTTCTTGTGTTTCTTTCTTCTCTCTTTTTCTTTATCCTTAAAACGACCATGATGCTTACGCTCGATCCTCGCCAAGGTGAGGTCGCAAATAGCTAGTCGTATTCTTCTAATCTCTTTCTTTCTATCTTCCTTTTTTGTTTTGTTTTATTTTCCCGTATCATGATGTGTGAGTAGTTCATACTTGTTAGGGTAGGATAAGGGAAGTTTGAGAGAAGGAAATCTCTCTCACTCTTTCCTTGCCCGACAGCTTAATTCGACTCCCGTTAATTGAACCACAATCCTCTCCTTACGGCACCCTATCCTACATGATAGCGGTGATTCCGTAGTGAGACCGGTTGTGGTTGAATTAACCGGAGGTTATGGCTAAGAGCCAAGAACGGACGGACAAGCACCAAAAGGAAGACCTTATGCGTTGGAAAGCCTAGCTTATACTCGCAAAGTCCTTCCTAGTCGTGCTAATCCCCGTTGTTGCCGATTACCGTAACACCGATATTAAGAGGGGCAACGAAAGATGTGGAGACTCCTAACTCAAACTAACCTAATCCTAACCCTAACAAGCTCTCTTTAATTATCCATTTAACACTTAGATAATCACAAACAAATCTGAACTCTCGGACTTAACTCGTTAAAACACATAGAAAAAGACTCCCATCTCCCTGCGGACGACCCGTACTCAACCGGCTAGCTACAAGCGAAACCGTCTTGATTGCGGTATTTAAACTAAAACTTGAACACGCAGAACCACTAACAATCATATGACCAAGTCTATAATGCCACAAGTAGGATTCATTCGTATCTGAATTCTTCCTCTTGAGTGTGTTTTGTAAATTGAGAACTGTATTCTGATTTAGAACGTAGATACCATTACACAGTGTACCTTCTGCAACCAGTACCTTATGAAGGTAGATGTTCATGATATTTCTATCAAGAACAAAGTTATATCCATCTTTATCGAGTAAAGAAACTGATATGATGTTGCAAACCATGGAAGGTACATAGTAGCAATCGTTCAAAATCATAGTATTGCCGTTTGGCAACACTAGGTGATATTCACCGACGGCTGCAGCATTAACTTATGCTCCATTCGCTACCATGAGCGACATATCACTAGGTACAACTTTCCTACTTTTTTCAGTCCCTGCAATAGATTACAGATATGAGATCCTGATCCGGTATCAAGTACCCAGGAGGTAGGGCTGACCGTAAAGCAGTTCTCAATTACAAGAACACCTGAAGTAGATGCAAAACTATGCTTCTTCTTCAACTGGGTATCCTTGGAATCCATACAATCCTCTTTCCTTTGCTCATACTTATGATTGTTGTCGTAAGTTAGAGCCGAACCAACGTTCCCCAGTCCCGAATAAGAATTCGGATCGGTCAAGCGATACATTTTATTATCTTGATTAGGGCGTGAAATGGTTGCTACCTGGAGAGAGTGAAAAGAAACACTCAGCGTGCGCTCTTGCAAGATTAGATTTGTTTATTAGTTTATCTAATCAGGATCGCTCCCACTGTTTCCTCAAATTCTTCTTCAAACCTTAAAAGAAGAACTAGTCTGGATTAATCGCACGTCACAATACTTGCTTAACCTTTCAGCCAGGCTAGTGTTGGTACTTTGAGGGAGGTTTTCCAACGCTTTCGTGAAGTTCCTTAATTAAATAACCTCTTTTCCCTGGAGGCGTAGCCCCGCTAACACCGTTCTAGACACCTACTTGGTTTATAGCATTGATTGTTAAGTGAAATAATCTCCCGAGAGTAATCCAACTCATCAGTGGGATCGGGATCCAACTATCATTGTGCGATGACCTAGATGGAATCCACTCTAGTCACCACACTCCAGAAGGTATGCTAAATCTGCAAGTTTCAGTTTCTTTAGAAACTCCCGATGTGGATTTTTGCCCCAGGACCCAAGTGACCTTGACACGGTCAACAAATCAAAGAGTCCTAGTCAATTTCAACCCGTCATTATCTTTATTGCATTAAACCCACCCGCATAACCCTTGACACAGTCAACAAGGTTACATGACTGTCCTAACCAATCACATTGTATCCAGCAGATAAGCAATACTCAGCTACCGTTGACTGCGCCTTGACATAGTCAACAAACGCAGCACGAATACTAAGTATAACTTATAAGAAACGACGGAGGGCTATGGCTGGGTTTTTGGCAAAAACCCGTCAACGTAATGAAGTTGATATCGTTGAAGGAACTTGATAACCTTTTTAAAATTATAGTGACGATAACTTTTGCTAAAGAGGTCACTCCCTGTGAAGGGATCTCGGCTCTTTCCTCGTCGAATGAGGTGCTAGGCATTCATAACTGAATACCTCTGTGCAAAGCAAGAATAATCGACTATAGTGAAGTTATTACCCTGACGCAAAACTTTTGTCCAAGGGGTCACTCCCGATGAAGGGATCTCGGCCCTTGTCTCGTCGAATGAGGTGCTGGGCATTCATAACTGAATACCTGAATGCAAAACAAAAGAAAACGTCCTTGCAATAACAGCTTTTTGAAAATTGTTCCAACAACGTCTTTTAGATTTGTTTTCTTGCATTAATTTAATGCGTCCTATCATTTAATCCTACCATTGCATAAAACAACGAAAATATGACGTACGCTTATGCCATCCACATTCGCCATGGGGCCCCATCATTACCTGTTAGGTTACTTAACTAACGACAGAGCGGGGGCTGGACTAGCGCGGATGCAAAACATAAGCAACACCTACTAGATATCATATATAGATATATACATTCGTCAGATGCAATGATAGCCATTCCAGATCACAGATGAACACATTGGATATGCTAGGAATCCGTGTTTCGTTCGAGCCTGCAACGAAAGACGGATTACACGGTCGCGATGAATAGCCAAACCCCACCCTAGACCCCTACGGGTGCGGCAAACTACCCGCCAAGTACCCGAAGTGAAGCAACCTCCCTCAATAACGTGAGTAGGCCACTCGGCACTTCGAGGTACCCGGTAGTTTGTGCACCCCACCTTGGGTCTATCCTAGGAGCAAAAACAGTAAAAGAAATAATATACAATGGCGGCTACAACCTCATCCCGGATGTGCGGCCATAAAAATAATATTACATCAATTTACATATTTCATCAAATGAAAGATAAAGAAACTCTCATCTCATAAACCCCAGCTATTCATCCGCGACAATCCAACAAGTTCATATACACAATCCAACAACATTACAGATCACAGATATGCACAACTCCCACTAATCGACGTACAGCAATTAGTCGACGTTCAGTGTATATATCACATCATAGATATAACCATATAGCTAAAGTTTATAGAATTTCGATCAAATTACCAATTTGTAACTACCCCAAACATAACATTGTTCTCTGGAAAATCTGGGCAGAAACAAAACATCTTAAAAATCACAAAACCCAAACAGAGACCCCTGGAAAAATTTGGCGCGCTGCTGAGTCGACTCGGCCGTGGTACCGCGGCGGATCGCTTGGATCGGCCGTGGATCCACGGTCATCTGAGGGACTCAGGCACCCAAATTTCTGCAGTTTTCCCAAAAAACCCTGCTTGTATTTTTCATGTCAGTTAAAATATTTTTAGGCCTGTTTTATAAATCGACAGAAAACAAAATTTTTTAGACGGATTTTGCGATTATTCCCGGATCGAAGTTCTAAATACTTTGCTAACAGTTAGTTATTGTTTAGCTAGGTTCTGATACCACTGTTAGGTCCACGTTACCCACCCCGGTTCTTTCGGGGAGGCGGAATAGGTAAAAATCAAATTTTTCCTCAAAAGGTAATATGGACCATCCATGAAGGATCTTTGCTAAACAAAAACTAACAAATAAACTACAAGTTCTAGCTACTATGTAGAATGGTTATACCTAGGTCTTGAACTCCTTCTCTTCTTTTGGTGATTCTCCTCCTTGCTTGCTCCTTGTAGTGGCTTGAACGGCTCCTCCTCGTCGTCTCCTCTTTGCCGTAGATGGATCCACCCGAGGGCCTCGAACTTGAGCTCCTATCTCAACCTAGAGATAACTAAGGTGCTTGGTTTGCTAAACCTAGAACCTTAGAATGAGTAGAGAAGAGTTATGGCGGTTTTGTCTCAAAGGTTCATGATTTCCAACTCATGGAACACTTGAACTTTTGGAAGAGGAAGAGGGAGAGCTTTCTTTCTAAGAGAGAGAAAGAAAATGATAGAATGAATTTGACTTTTTACAACCATGCTCACAAAAGAAAGAATAATGATGATGATAATAATAATTAAGAATTGTGATGGTTAGTTTCAATGACCATTATCATTTCATGCATTTAATACGTTTTATAAAGAACAACAAGTAAACAAAAGTCATAGAAATGAAATGATGATGGTCAACAAGTCCACAATGGTCAACCGGTCAAAAAAGTCAACAAGTCAACAAAAGTCAAATGTTCAACTCAACCATGGCATAATAATCCTTAATTAATATTATTAATCATATTTCTCATTCTCATTAGGGTTTAGAAAAAGTCAACGGTCAACTAGTCAACCAAAGTCAAATGGTCAACAACCCTAATGAGAACCCTCTGCCTCTGCCTCTGTCAACTGTGCATACACACCCGCATTCGTATTCCGAGGAACATGAATGCACTGAGACAAAAACAATCCCAGAACGAATACTAAGATCTGGCTTAAACCAAAGCCCGCTAGTACTAACTGCCCGGACACCAAACGTGCACAAGTGTACGGATGTGAACGAACCCCGTCGCAAAACCATGCGACCTCTACTCTGTTTTGCCCAAAGGCGAGTAACCCTCTGTGTGGGACTCTAAAGGCACGACACTACGCTGGCAGTGGGTTTAACCACAGGCCGCAAGCAGTACTAGCTGTACGTAACAGTCCCCAAGTAGATGCCGACAAGATGACTGATGAGGTGAACCCATCCGAACTCCTACTGAGCCTGAATGTGACAATCTCCGTACAGTCCGGTCTGTTCGTCTGAGAATATCGCATGGCGGGCCTAGGGGGACGGTAAATGTCAGTCCCCTAATAGCAGTACAAGTCGTGTCGGAGTGTAGCCCAAAACACCCTGAGAATCTACTGGAAAACCTACCAGCAATTCTCGCTTGCCCTGGCCAGGGATGACAATGTGTAATGGCTCTCCTAGACACATCGCGATATCAACTCCCAATACCGGGAGAGACAAATCCTGTCTAACCGTCACTGCCTCCAAGTGTTTCAGGACTGCACCCAACTACTACCTGTTTGCACAACTCAGTAGAGCCGTGGTAGGGTAGTAATCTAAGAACAGTGGGAACACACTCGAGGGGAAGTGACAGTGTCAAGTCAGCGGACTAAGCTATACTCATGTCACCTGGGAACTGTTAACTGACGATAGGTATAATACCAACCAACAGTTCCCAACGAGTCCTGTCCAGTGTACTCGTAACCTAACGAGCACCTGCATACTATCTCCAGTACGACGTACTGATGGCTGTGGGACAGACCATCTCCCCTGCTCGGACGAGAAGCGTATGCACCAGTCTAGTCTTGAGTATCGATGCCCTGTCTCGATAATCCTATGACCAGGAACCAAAATAAGGATGTGCTTATAGACTGCCCAGCCCCCACTAGTGTGATCGCCATCACAACGCCGGTAGTCAAGCAAAGATCCTAAGGGCTCCATCAATATGTATTAGTGATATGTTAAAAGAAACATATACACATATTAAGATAGAAACAAACCAAGTAGCATATTACTATATCGAGCAAGACTTTCGTAAACCCGTATATATATCCCAAGCCTCCAAAATGTATTATACAAACTAGTACTATACAATAATGGCCTCTAGGGCATACATATCTAACAACCTTATCATTATTCGGTTGAACAAAATTGTTTCTAGGGTAAGAGTTGTTTGGCACAAAATTGTTCATTTGGTTTTGGTAAGGTTGTGGGTGGAATGGTTGCTGGTATTGAGTTTGTGGAAGGGCTTGTTGTTGTGGAGGAGGAGGCCTTTGAAAGTTGTTGTTTCCTTGGAATTGTTGATTTTGATTCCAAGCAAAATTTGGGTGACTCCTCCATCCCGGATTATAAGTCAAAGAGTATGGATCATTTCTTTGTCTTTGCTGAAAGGCAGCATTGACATGATCTTGTCCTTAAATAGGTGGATTGTAAGGACACTCTTCAGTAAGGTGTGATGGATCCGAACAACAAGCACAAACAGTTCGTTGGGGTAAGCTGGGGCAGGGGAAGGCGATGAGATTTTGGTCCCAATTGCTTTTTCGTAAGTGCGGCCATTTCGGCCTTCATTGCTATCGACATGTCTAATTGATGTATGCCTGCCCTAGACTGACCAACAGAAGATGAAGTGGTCTTGGTGCTTTCCCACTGAAGTGTTTGTTCAGCAAGATCGTCGAGAAACTGCCACGCTTCCTCACTAGATTTGGTTAGAAAGTGACCTTGACAAATGGTTTCCAGCAACTGCTTCGTTGCTGGGTTCAATCCCTCATATAAAGTTTGGCAAAGTTGCCAATTTTCGATACCATGGTGAGGGCATTGAACAAGTAGGTCTTTCAATCTTTCAAAACACTTCCAAAAGGGTTTGAAAGGAAGCTGGGAAAATTAAATGATCTCATTGCAAATTCTCGCGGTCTTATGATGTGGATAAAACTTTTTAAGAAAAGCTTTATCAAACTCTTCCCAATTTTTAATTGAATGTGATGTTGTGCTGTATAACCACTTCTCGGCTAAGTCACATAAGGTGAAAGGAATGACCCTTAGCCTTATAGCATCATCTGAAATTTGGGGTTTTTTCATCATTGCGCAAACGTTTTGGAATTTGTTTATGAAGATATAGGCATCTTCGGATTCCAGTCCGTGAAATTTTGGCAACATGTTGATGAAGTAGGGTTTGATCTCAAAATTGTCCCCATTTGCCGGTGGGAGTGAAAGACAAGTAGGTAAGGCGGTGCGAATAGGGTAGAAAAGATCCTGGAGCGCAATTCGTTGGGGCGCTTCAACAGGCAGGTGTTGTGGGTTATTCACACCTAACGGAGGTGGAATCAGTCCCGTGGGTAAGGTATTTTTAGGATTAAATCCCGACATTTCCTTAGAAGATGAAGAATGTGAAGGTGAAGGTAAGGAAGTGGAAGGAATTTCGACTTCGGAGTCGAAAGCGTCATCGGTCGGTACCAACGAGACACGGACTAATCGGGCACTAGTGTCCCTAGTCCAACCGGACATACACTAAAGAGGTAGTGTAGTCAAAAAGTGAAAAGACAGAATGTGGGGGTAAGAAAACGTCAATGAGAAGAAAGTGGGTGTAAGTGGGGTGCACGGATTTTTTTAGCGACAAGTTGCAAGTTTTTGTAAAAAAAATTCTTTTCTCTTTTTTGTGTTTTTTTTATGTGGAGCTTTTTGCAAAAAAGATTTTCGATAAAAGGCTTAAACACACATTCAATCAACCACAAATGCACAATCAGGCCTAGATCTAGGGTCACCTAGGTCAGCTAGACAGCTCCTAACTGTTCCAAAGGGCAACAAGTAGGACCTCAAACCGCCTCTTCACCGCCAATTGTGGCCAGGTAAGCACAAGTAGAGAAAAGAAGGATCCGCTTACGAATCACCGTGAGACGGGCCTTTTAACTTACCTTTCACTACCTGTCTAGCCTAGGCACCACAAAGTCAGGTTATGATCAACGGTCGGTACCTACAACTATTCCTTTGTCCTATTGAGCACAAAGTCCTTAGGGCTGAGTGTAATCTTTTTTAATTAATTGATGGTCAATGCAATATGCTTTAAGTGATTTCTGGGGTCCTAGGAAGCGTGATGAAATCCCCACCCAATCTGATTGGTGTTCAAACCCCTTAAAGTCAAATTAAATATGCAAAGCAGTAAACAATCACTTGCAAAAAATTTTTAGCGCGGCGCAAAAAATCCTGCACAAGATCAATTATTAGAAGGGGGAGAGATTTTTAGCGCAAAGAATCCTGCAGGAAATTTTTACAGAGGAGATATCAGGGGGTTCAGAGAAGGAGAAAGGGAGCTTACATAGATTTTTCCTCCTGCTGACGTCAGCACCAAGCGGCGGTTCCGCGGTCAGGAATAGGTTTCGGCGGCGGAAGCGCGGTGGAAGCGGCGGCTCAGTTCCCGAAAAATTTTCTGCTCCTCTGGTTTGACTTTTCTCTGTTGTTCAGATCTAGGGTTTTCTGTTTTGATCTCTGGATTTTTCCAGATCCGAACTCGTTCATCGATCCTGCAAAATTCACACGAAACACCCTTCAAACAATAAAAGATGATAAAAAATTTATATTTTTTAATTTTTCAGTTTTTATGATTTTATATTAACCCGAAATTGCAAAAAGAAAATACTACACCATCCCCGGCAACGGCGCCATTTGATTTAATGATGGAAGTTGTGATCAAAAAATTTGTTTACCACAATCAAGAACGGCGTCGCTTGGTAGCTAGCCGATGAGTACGGTTCGGTCCACAAGGATTTTGTGTATTTCCTAATTGTTCTAACGAGTTAATTCCAAACGGTGTGGGATGTTTATCACTAAAAACTAAGTTGATTTAGACTAGGATTTAGAATCTTGCTAGGGTTAGGTTTAGGTTAAGTTTGGAAATTAAAGATTTCCCACCGCTTTCAATGTCCTAATTTAGATCAATTAGGTGCTATGGTAATTATTAATAAAGGGGATTGGGACGATCGGGAAGAAACGATGTTTCTTCCTCTAGGTCCTTGTCCGTCCTTTCTTAATCCTTACCCTAACCTCCATGGAAAACAAATACAACCGGTCTTTTATACTACGGTGTCACCGTTACCTCGTGGGTAGTGTGCCGTAGGGAGCGGTGTGTGTATGTATGCATGGAGTCCTATTATTATGTGATGGGCAAGAAAGGGGTGAGAGATTTTCATCTCTCAAACCTCTCCTATTCCTAACCCTAATAAGCGAGGAACTACTCACTCATTAGGGGATTTATGAAAGACATTTTTTTATTTGAGTTTTCGATTTAAAAAGATTAATTATCTAACTACTGCAGATTAATAAAAACTTCTAATCTAAATAAAACTAAGGCAAATAATAAATCTATCTAGGGCAGAAATAAAAACTAAGAACTAGGGCAAATAAAAAGAAGCTACTTACTTTATTGATGCTCTCAAACCATTACAAAGGATTTCTGAAATTTTAGATCTATGAAAAGAGGCATAACCTAAAACAAGTTTTAGGGTTTCTATTTATAGAACATAGAAACCCTAGGGTTACAATCGAGTCATATCTGCAATTACAAGTTTACCCCCTAAGAAAAAAACTAGTCAACGCACCGCCAGCCGTCACAATTTTGTCCACCGATACGGGCTTAGCACGGCCGCGGAACCGTGGCCAAGAGCCAGGTTTGGCCGCGGTTCTGCGGCCATTTATGGTTCTTGTTGGCTGAAATTTCTAGTGATGATTCTGGTTGCATTTTTCTTCTGTTTTCCTTAGTTGGTTCTTCAGAATGTCTTCTAGTTCTCTTCCAGATCTCCACAGTGATTAATGTAGTGGACTTTTACCGTTGCTTCGTGTCGAAGTCTTGAATCTTGTGCTGCCTTTGTGCTTTGTGAACTTGTTCATTGATCTTCATTGTCCCTCAACATATAGGCATGATCAAGATTCCACCATTTGTTGGTCGTAGTCTCACTTTTGTATCGCCTTTTCATCTTTTTTTCACTGTTTTTATTCCGAGAACCTGTAACGTGCAACTATGTAGCAGACATGGGTTAAAAGCACCAATTTATTTGTAAAATGACTAAGAATGGGGAATATAATAATGCAAAATTATGATATGAACGCATTCTCAACCCGGAAGTGCCCCAATAAAAGAATATTACATACAATGAATTTTACATGAATGAAAATAAAAACTCTCATCTCACATAAAACCCCCGGCTATTCAAAGCATGATGATCCAATATAACATATCACAGCAACACATAACATCACATGTCATCAACGTAAGTAAATATGCATATCCCAATTGTCATTGACATATAGCAACGATACCGGCGATACCCTACATATTACACTTACGGTCGCAGAAAAGAAAATCTCAAACTACAATATTTGGAATCCACAAGCACCTTAGACATCATAAACCCGAAATATCACATACTTCGCATTTCAGGCCTAACTATGAATTCCAAATATTGTATCACATTCCACAAATAGCTAGACGATGTTAAACATTCCGATCGAATCAACAAACACCCAAAATTTTCCAAAAAACTCAACACTTGAGCGTAGTTTAAAAGTATCCATCACATGCCACAGTGCCTATGGACCAACCGTAGAAGGGTCAACCCTTGCCTCACCTATGGCGCCACGGTACTACCGCAAACCCGAGGGTTTGGCGGCGGTTCTTACGGTCATATAATCGAGTTAGGGTTTCGTTCTTCTAGAGGGTCCATCGAATCACTTGCACAATATTTAAATGTTTCAAACTATGAAAAAATCCAACTCTTGAAAAATTTCCAGCGAGGGTTAAAATGGGTATTTGATATCCGTTCGAACTTTTTAACACCGTCTAAAATAACCCGAAAACAAACTAGAATTACGAATACGAAACACTTCGAATAGCCAATGCATAAAGATAACATCACTTGCAAATTTAGCAAAAACTAGCAACACCTGAAATACCAAAACCCAGAGACTGGAACACTGTAAAAAATTTCAACCTAGATATCCCCAAGATGGCCGAGCAGGCCCGTTTTTCCATCAAACTGGCCGGCCAAATTTCAGCGAGGGGGGCTGAATTTTTCACTATGTTCATGTTGCATCTCATACAACATTCTGCAGTTGCTAAAATAATTTTTTGACTCTCAGAAAAATTCGACAGAAACTAGGGTTTTAAATTGGGTATTTCGGAGTTGTTTCGGTTTCGTAATCCTACACAATCCGTCTAATTCTCTAGCTAGGCTCTGATACTACTATAGGGTTTCTAAGCACGACAGTAAGGTTTCGGGTGGCATTGTCCATGCCAAATTAAAATTTTGCCATGTTAAAAGAACCCTAACCTAGGATGTTTAACTAGAGAATCATACGAAACATAATGTAAACAACTTTATAACTAAGTGAATGCGGAATACAACCTTTGTAGACCGGTCCTTCACTTCAAATGCTCCATGTAGTGGTCCCTTCGCTGTGATCATCGAACTCTCGGTCTCTTGAGTGGCTCCACAAGGTGAATGATGCATGCTTGCTTGAAGTCTTCAAAATCCAAGATGATCTACGTCGAGGAAACACGGACTCAAGCTATCTCTTCACTAATTTGGAACTAGTGAAGCTAACACCAAACTATATGGCTAGTATAGAAGAGGATGATGAAGTAGGAATTTTGCTCACTTTAGAATTTAATTTCTCACTATTTTTCATTATCTCCTCAAATCAAAGAGAGAGAGCTTGAAGGAGATGAAGAAAGAAGATGATGAATGAATAATGAGCTTGAGGTTAGAAATGCAACCATGGTGAGATTATGTCATTCTTAACCCATGTAGAGAATAAACTATGGCTAAAAGTTAAAGGTTAGGTTAATAAATATCTTAAGTAAAATCAAAAGAGGTGGACTTAGTCAATGTTCTACAAGCTTCATCCAAGCTCATAACCATGACTAATTCTCCACTAATTTTGAATTTGATTAATAATAAATATTAACCCATATTAATCCTAGCATGGTGTAAGTCTCATACACCCTTGTTGCATGTGTAACCTAGCATGTCACAATATTATATATCACATATATAATTTTGTGAACAAAAGAAAACTATACACTAAACATATATCACATATATGTTAAATGTATAATAAGTGAGAAAAATAAATACTTAAGTGAGCATATATTAGTTAATGTAATTTAATATATCAAATATATAATTATGCATTAAATTATTAAATCAATACTTGATTTAATAATCCGGCTATATCATATATAACCGACTAATATAATATGTATCATTTTATCGAATCAATACTTGATCCGATAACCCGGCTATATCACATATAACTAGCCGATATCATATATCACGAGAATAAAATATGGTATCACATAAGCGTATCAATCTCGGTCCCGCACATATCACATATGTGCTCCTACTCCGTTTCGCCTGAGCCAGGAAACCTCTGTATAGGACTCTAAAAACTTGTCAATACGCCGGCAGTAGGTGGTGATCATATCAGTCACCCACAAGCCGTCAGCGGTCAGCTAAATGTAACGGCCACCCAGGTATTGAGCGATCAGAAGATCAACAAGCAAACCTACTCACACTCCTGTGAATCCAATCAGTAATACTACCGCACAGTCCGGTCTCTTCGTCTGATATGTCGCATATACAATCAAGGGGTGGTAAACGTCAGACCCCAGTAACCGATAAGTCGTGTCGATGTGAGGCTCATAACTGGTCGAGAAACTACTAATAACACAGACCAGTAGATCTCCATATAAGCCCTGGCCAGGGACTTCTTTGTTAGTTATATGTATGCCCTAGAGGCCATTATTGTACATTTGATGTATATTATAGTGGATTCTTAGACATACATAGGGAGGACTTTCTTGCTCGACATGATAGTATACTATCTGGTTACTCTTTATCTTAACATGTACACCGATTGTCTCTCTGTTACATGTTGATAAAGCCCTTAGGATGTATACTTGACTACTTGGATTATGATGTGAATCATACTAGTGGGACAAAGGTAGTCCGTGAGTACATCCTTTAATGTCACTAGTCATGGGTGTATCGAGACGGGGCATCGCTATACCAGAGTAGACTAGCATATACCATCTCGACCCATGTAGATGGGAGATGGATGATCCCATATCCATTGGTGTTTGACATCAGAGATGATATACGGGTGCTCAGTAGAGACTGGGTACATTGGACTGACTCGCCGAGAAATGGTATTATACCTATCGTTAGATAGCAGTTCTCTGGTGACAATGGTACAGGTTAGTCTGTCGACCCGAGATCGTCATAGAGTCTTGTGTGATTCCCACTGTGCTTTGATTTCCACCATACCACGGTCAAGAGATCGTGCAAAAAGGTGGTTTTTGGGTACAGTCCCGAGTCACATGGAGGCAATGAGCGATAGGAGGGGATTCGTCTCTCCCGGTATTGGGGGTTGATGTTGCGCTGTACTCGATTGACTATAACAGGAAGCCCCTGGCCAGGACTGTTTCTGAGATTTACTGGTAAGTGTTATCAGTTGTTTCTCGACCCGTTATAAGACTCACTTCGGCATGACTTATCAAGCTACTGAGGTCTGACGCTCACCACCCCCAGGCGAGACATGCGACATGTCAGACGAAGAGACCGGACTGTACGGTAATGTTACTGACAGGCTTTACAGGAGCTAGAGCGGGCTTGCTTGTTGATCTTCTGATCGCTCAATACCCGCGTAGTCGTTACGTCCAGCTAGTACCGCTGACGGCTTATGGGTGCTTGATATGATCCTACTGCCGGCGTATTGACGAGTCTTTAAAGTCCTACACAGAGGTTTTACTGGCTCAGGCAAAACGAAGTAGGAGCACATATGTGATATGTGCGGGACCGAGAATAATTCGAGTATTTGATATTGTATTCTATTCTCGCGATTTATTCGTATCGGTCGGTTATATGTGATATAGAAGGGTTATCAAATCAAGTGTTGATTCAATAAATTGATACAAATTATATTAGTCAGTTGTATGTGATATAGCCGGATTATTAAATCAAGTGTTGATTTGATAATTTAATGTATAATTGTATATGTGATATACTAGATTACATTAACTAATATTAGCTCACTAAAACATTTCTTTCTCAAACTTGAGTGTGCATGTAATATATATGTGATATATATTAATGTACATTTTTGTGTCATGCTTGATGATACACACTACATGGGTGTATGAGACTTACACCATACTAATTATAATGTAGGTTTTAAATATTTAAAGTAAATTCAAATTAGTGGATAATTAGTCACATGCATGAAGCTTGTAGAAACTTGAGGATGCATTGACTTAGTCCACTAATTTTGTTTTACTTAAGATATTTATTAACCTAACCATTATAACTTAGCCATGGTTATGTCTCTACATGAGTTAGTATATGATACAAACTCACCCATGGTTGCCATTCACTCTCACAACATTATCTCTCTTCATCTTCTTCTTCAAGCTCAAAAGCTCTCTAGTTTTTGTGCAAGTGAGAAATAATAGTGAGAAAAAGAATTCTAAAGTGAGCAAAAATCCTACTTTATCATCCTCTGCTAGATTAGCACTTTAGTATAGAGTGTTAGCTTCACTAATCTCTTATTAGTGAAGCAGTAGCTTGGGTTAGTGTCTCCTCGACATAGATCATCTTCGGCCTCGAAGACATCTCGCAAGCTCGTTCCTTTCACCTTGTGAAGCCATGCTAGACTCTGGAAGATCACTACTTGGAGCGGAGGGACTACTACACGGAGCTATTGAAGTGAAGGACCGGTCTACAAAGGTTGTACCACTTAGTTGTAAAGTAGTTTACAATTTGTTTCGTATGATTCTCTAGTTAAACATCCTAGGTTAGAGTACTTTAAAACGGTAAAATTTTGAAAATGGTATGGACGATGCCTCCCGAAACCTTGCTGCCGTGCATAAGAACCCTACATTCTTGTTATAGCCAATCGAGCACAGTGCAACATCAACCCCCAATACTGGGAGAGACAAAACTCCTCCTATCGCTCATTGCCTCCATGTGATTCGGGACTGTACCCAAAAGCCACCGTTTTGTACGTTCTCTTGAACGTGGTAAGGTGGAAATCAAAGCACGGTAGGAATCATACAAGACTCTATAACGATATCGGGTCTACAGACTAACATGTACCGGTGTCACTAAAGAACTGCTATGTGACGTTAGGTATAATACCAACTAGGAGTTCTCGGCGAGTCCGTTCAGTGTACCCAGTCTCCACTGAGCACCCGTATACCATCTTTGATGTCAAACACCAATATATGTGGTATCATCTATCGCCCATCATATGGGTCAAGAAGTATATACGCTAGTAACTCTAGAGTATCGATGCCCTGTCTCGATACACTCTCAACTAGGAACAATTATAGGTTGTACTTGTAGATACCCTGGCCCCACTAGTATGATCTCCATCATAGTCCTAGTAGTCAAGTACATATCCTAAGGGCTTTATCAACATGTGAGAGCAAGACAGTATCACAATATAAGTCAACATGTTAAGACAAAGTGCAACCAGATAGCATTCTATCATGTCGAGCAAGAAAGTCCTCTCTATATATATCCAAGCATCCACTATAATATACATCATATGTATAATAATGGCCTCTAGGGCATACATATAACTAACACTAACTATTATGATAAGAAAACCTCACCAAGAGATCTGTGTCCTTCGGTCTTCTTTCCTCATCATACGCTCCTAGTGGCCACCTTGAACAAGCTTGATCTTCACTTGTTGCTCCATCGGTTCTCCACGATCAATCTTGCTCTCTGGTCCTCCTTTGTCGTAGATGATCCATCCGAGGGATGTGATCTATGGCTCTATCTCTTAGCTAAGTGTCAATAGGAGCAACTATAAAACTTGGGATGCTAATCCAAGAACTCTAGGATGTAGTGTGAAGTTCTAAGTGTTCTACTATCTCTATCTTGCCTCCTTTCTTGTTTCTCAATACATGAGAGTGTAGAGAGGAGGAAGATGATGAAACTGGAGGAACTCAAGAGGAGGAGAAGGAGGTGAAGCAAAAATGGTGAGATGCAAAATAATGAGCAAGCATGTGAGAGAAAATAGCTCACATTGGTTTTGTATAACAATATCCATAATAAAAAAAACTATCAACCATACTTCAATAGTTGCCACAAATGAATTAATAATTTATTTGCCAACTATTGAGGCCATGGCTCTCACCATACCTCCCTCTCCTTCAATTTACACCTCATTTCCAATTATGAATAAATGGAAAAATCCATGATGTGGTGTCTACCTTCTAGAATGTTATCCGTAATAAAATACGGATTACAGTCTACTATATATACATACCTGTATTCAGATAAAAACACGAATGCCTAAAGAGATAGAATAACAAGAAGAACGTAATACTAGAATATACATATCGAAATACATATATGTAAATTATCAAAGCAATGCCTGATTTAATAATCCGGTTCAATCTCAAGCTGGCTAGTATTACCAACTGTCCGATCGAAAGTCTGGGTACAAAGTATATCAGTCGATACCCTGCACGTATCCAATACGGCTACTACATCATTTCGCCTGAACCAGGGAAACCCTCTTTATGGGACTCTAAAGACTCGACAGTACGCCGGCAGTGAGTTACTAGATAAATCCATAATCACAAGCACGTCAGCGGCACTAGCTGTACATAACGGCTACCCGGGTACCTGTTGAAAAGGAAGGCCGACGAGCAAACTCATCTGGATCCCTACTGAGCCTATCTGGGACAATCTCTTTACAGTCCGGTCTCTACGTCTGAGAGTATCGCATATCGGGTCTTGGGGGTGGTAAACGTCAGACCCTAATAACCCGATAATTCGTGTTGATGCAGCTCAAGACCAATTCAGGAAACTACTGATCAGCCTATCAGTAAATCCCAACTGCCTTGGCCAAGGTCTTATGGTCCTGACCAATCGAACACAATGCGATATCGACTCCCAATACCGGGAGAGTCGAATCCCGGACAATCTCTCACTGCCTCCATGTGGCTCGGGACTGTACCCAACCAAAACCTGTTTGCACGACTCAGTAGAGCCGTGGTAGGGTAGCAATCAAAGCGCAGTGGGAACTCACACGAGACAAATGACGATCTCAGGTCTAAAGACTAACCTATACCCTTGATAGAGTTCTCCTACAACAACAGCTTCCAGGAGACCATTCAGATGGCACCTTTCGAGGCTCTATATAGGAGGAGATGTCGATCGTTCGTCTGTTGGACAGAGCTCAGCGAGAGCAGTATTTTGGGGCCACAGATCGTACAGGAGATGACCGCAAAGATCCAGTTGATTCGTGATAGGATGAGAGCGGCCCAGAGTAGGCAGAGATCTTATGCGGACCGACGTCGGCGTAGACTTGAGTTTGCTGTAGACGATCATGTTTTCTTGAGGGTCTCCCTAATGAAGGGCGTGATGAGATTTAGGAGGAAAGGGAAACTTAGTCCCAGATATGTGGGCCCTTTCGAGATCCTCGAGCGTGTTGGTGCAGTTGCATATCTGTTGGCTCCTCCGCCCAGTTTCCCATACGTTCACCCCGTATTCCACGTTTCGATACTCCGCAAGTACCTTCACGACCCTTCTCATGTGATTCAGCACCCGACGGTCCAGCTGGAGCACGACCTTTCTTTTGCAGAGCAGCCGGTGGTCATCCTGGATCAGTAGGTGAAGAAATTGAGATCAAGGGTTATACCGTCCGTAAAGGTCCTTTGGTGTGGCCCGAACAGTGAGGAAGTCACCTAGGAGACCGAGGACGAGATGAGGAAGAAATATCCCCATCTCTTCGAAGGTACGCGTAGCTAAATTTTTTTTAAATTCTTTTTTAAATTCGGGGACCGAATTTCTTTAAGGGGGGAAGATTGTAATGTCTTGAAAATTCGTTTAGGTTATTTTCGCGTTAATTAGAGATAATGTGTGTTTTTCATAAAATCTCGTTAATAATTATTTCCCACATAGATTGGAATAAATCTTTTTTAATTGTGAAAATATATAATTATATATATAATTGTGTTTTATTAATTAACAACTAATTTATTGTTCACATATTTATCTAAATTTCTTAACTATTATTTTCTAAGTAAAAATTTTAGTTAGCATGCATAACCCAATATTTACCCTAGGTTAATATGTATCATGTCTTTCATTTTTATTTCCCTCTTAGTTCTCTAATTCCTTTTTAAAAACCAAAACAAATATAGAAATTAGAAAAGAAATGGAAAAGGAGAGGCATGGGGCATTAATTAGGCATGGGAACCTTGACTTTTTGCACTCACACGCTTACACTCTCCCCCCCTCCCCCATTCCAGCAGCAGCAGCCCCTCTCCCCCATTTCTTCTTCTTCTTCTTCTTCTTCTTCTCTTCATTCAAGCCTCATCTCCATTAAAAATCCCTATTTTCTTCATAAAACCTCTTGATTAAACACTTCCTTGTTGGTTCTTGAGGTAAGTCTTTTCTTTTGGAGGCAGGGTCAGCAAGTTTGAACCCTCCTAAGACCAACTTGAGGTATAAAACTTACCTTAATTACCTTTTTTCTAAACTTGTAATTTATTTAGCTTAAAGTAGTGTTTAAGTGGGTTTTAGTGATAATTTTTTGGTTTAAGTGGAGATTTGGTCAAGTTAAGGTTTTTATGGCTTGATTGGCTTAACTAAGTGTTGTTAGTGTCGCTTAATCCAAGTCTTTTCGCAAGTTTTCACTAAATCGCCTTAATATCGCAAATTAGTGTTTTTAATAAGTTTTAAATCAAGCTTTAGGATACGGGGTACCTGCTATATCTGTGGTTATTTTCTGGGTTAGCAAACATATTCAAAATGCTATACATTGTGACTAGAGTGTTGTGTAGGGATACGGACCCGTTTCACCACACCAGAACCGGCGACATTACCCTGATTTCCGAGATCGCCGGCCCCTAGTGGAGTTAAGGGTTGGTACTTTGCAGAGAGGTGTCTGTGTGTGTTTTATTGTGTTTGGTGTTGCTTATTTTCTTGGTTTTTGCTCCAGCTAAAATCTGGGACCAATTGCCTATTATTAGTGTAGTGGGACTTACGCGACACATACGCTCCAAGTCTGGGTTTAGTGTTGCTATGTATCACAGCATGTCGGTGGTTTCAGACGTTAGCACACACGTTTTATGTTTCGAGTGCACACGCGTTAGCTTGCGACGCTAGTTTTCTCGTATGGTCTTGATATCGCGTTTTGCAGGATATTAGCCTTATGTGTGTTATTTTGTGTAAATTCTAGAATCGGACGCGATGCGGAAAGGAAAGGCGGTGATTGGATCAGACTAGCGGAGGCATTCCGGTGAGTAGATATACACATCTACGGGGGAATCGTTTGGATGACGCAAGACGCCCGATAGTAAGAATTTTGTTTAGTACTTATAATTATATGTGTAGTTCCTAATTAATCATCCCGTTGCATTGCATCATTTACCATATATATATGCTGTGATAGTACCTCATAGGACACTCGCACTATTACCATTGGTTTATGCTGCACGGGCACTATTCATGGGGACACACATGCCTTGGTAATTGCTATGCCACGAACACCTTATAATTTGTTTAAATCCGCATCTTATCACTTACGCCAATTATTGATTAATAAACCTGCATTTGTTATATTTAATTCATCAATATGGATACGTAGGATTGTTAGTCATATGTACATATCTTATTGCATCATTGTTCATGCATAGTTTTCTAGTTCCGCATCACATTATATATTGTTAATATCATAGACATTCATGTATTATGATTTTCTCGAGGATTTCCATATTTATGAGATTTATGGATTTGGAGAAACCGTAAGGATTTGAAAACGTATTACCATTTTAAAAATGTAAGTTACGGTTTTCTCGTAATATGATGCATCTATTGTCCACCATGAGATTTCTCGGTGCTTGAGCAGTATCATACACCCGATTCGAGGAGGAGGAGGAACCGTTTGTGGGTGCATGGTGGACCCGGTGCGGTATCCCGGGGCAAGATGGTCGTAGAAGATGGCGTTGAGCCCGGCAGGGGACACTACCGACCGGTTATTATGACACGGCGGATATCCGGAGGATACCGACGTAGTCTTGAGTTATGAGGATTTGGGCCAGTCCAGATTTGCCGGAGCCCGAGATCAGATTTCTGGGCCAATCCGGATTGCCGGAGCCCGGGATAAATAAGATATTCATATTTGGTGTCGATGCTTGACACCGATTTATATTGATTTCATTGATGAAACTTCAGCTAAATCACAGTAGTTTAATAAGATAGGAATACAGATTTCCCATATTAATTATATTCAAATCTCGTGTTGTTATTTGCAATCATGTTGTATACAAATTATTACATCGCATCATATTAGTATTTGTAGGCTGTGACATCATTGTGTACATGCTTATGATAGCCTTATTAGATGTTACTTATTACTCACGAATTGGCAACTCACCCCCGTCGTGCCACAGTGTTTTGCAGATCTGACCCGTCAGCACGGTAGCGGCGGGCGCACCTCCTCTTTTGCTCCTTTTTGCTTGGACTCGCAGTATTGCTCGTAGGTGGGTTGCGGGGTTATTTTGTTGCCACCTTGTATCATTATTGTATCTAGTGTACTCCAACTACCGTATCTACCACATGTATTATTGTATTAGCGACCTAGAGATGAGATAGTGAGACTTGTACCTTTATGTTGTTATCTGGGTCGAGCTCACTTGAGCCGACATGATGATTTACTATTTCGTGCCTTTATTTGCTTATTTTGCACAGTGATGATTTATATTGCGTGTGATTTTGAGTCCGCCTTGGATGAAGAGCTAGCTCCCGCTTGGGGATGCCTTCTCATGATGTGTGTGTGTTCCTGTTTTGTACCCGTTTGGGGCCAGTATTTATAAAGGAGACTCTGCCGAAATTTTCGGAAAATGATGTTGCTTTTAAAAAGCTTGATGTGACGTATTTGATTTATATCGCTTTCAATAAATCTTCATTTTTCTTCACTTTACTGCTCTATTTGGTTTTGATTTCTGGGTTTTGGCTTACTTAGATTACGTACGCCTCGAGATGTTTCGTAACTTAAGTGTCAGCCACGTTCTGTACTTTTCGGGTCGTTACAACAGTGGTATCAGAAACTAGCTAGAGAATTAGACGGATAGTGTAGGATTACTAAACCGAAACAACTCCGAAACTTGAAACAAGATTACCTAGTTTCTGTCGATTTTAAAACGTGCTCTAAAAAATTTTTTAAACAACTGAAGAATGTTGTATGAGATGCAACATGAACACAGTATAAATTCTAGCCACAGACCTCGGAATTTGGCCGGCCACATGCTTGTTAAAACCGGCCTGCTCGGTTTTTTGGCAGAGTCCAGGGTTGAAATTTGTACTGTGTTCCAGGCTCTGGGTTTTGGTGTTTCAAGTATTGTTTGTTTTTGCTAAATTTTCATGTGATGTTAACTTTCTGCAAAAGCAACTCAGAGTGTTTCGTAGTCGTAATTCTAATAATTTTTTGGGTTATTTTAGACGGTGTTAAAAAGTTCGGACGGATATCAATAACCTACTTTTTCCCTTGCTGGAAATTTTCCAAGTGTTGGATTTTTTCCTTAGTTTAAAACTTTCAGAAAATCATGCAAGCGATTCTGTGGACCCTCTAGAAGAACGAAACCCTAACTCAATTATATGATCGTCAAAACCGCCACTAAACCCTAGAGTTTGTGGTAGTTCAGCGGTGCCACATGTGAGGCATTGGTTGACCCTTCTACGGCTGGTTCATAGGAGCTGTGGCATGTTCTGGGACCTTTTGAACTATGATTGATCTCAAAAATTATCTAGTAACCGCAATCAAGAACGGCGTCGCTTGGTAGCTAGCCGGTGAGTACGGGTCGGTCCACAGGGATGTTGTGAATTTCCTAGTCGCTCTAACGAGTTAATTCCGATTGTGGTCGGATTGATTATTAAATCTAAAAACTAAAGTTGAGTTATACTAGGATTAATCTATATCTAAGTCTTGCTAGGGTTGGGTCTAGGGTAGGTTTGGAAATGTAAATAAATCTCAACGCTTTCTATACCCAAATTAAGATCTTATTAGGAGTTATGGTAATTATTAATAAAAGGGATTATAATCATTTGAAAAGATGTTTCTTCCTCTAAGTTCTTTTCCTTCCTTTATCAATCCTTACCCTAACCTCCATGGAAAACCATCACAACCGGACCTTTATACTACGGTATCACTGCTACCTCGCGGGATAGGGTGCCGTAGGGAACGGTGTGTGCATATATGCATGGAGTCCTATGAAAATATATGACGGGCAAGAAAGGGGTGAGAGATCTTCATCTCTCAGACCTTCCCCAAAGCTAACCCTAACAAGCGAGGAGACTACTCGCTCATTAGGGAATTGAAAAACATTTATCTAGGGCAGAGAATAAAAGATCTAACTATCTAACTAGGGAAAGGAATTAAATTTAACTAGGGCAGGTAAGAAATTTAACCTAGGGCAGAAAATAAATTAAGAACTTACAAATTGATGCTCTCCAAAAAGATTTCTGAATTTTATTAATGAAAGGAGGCATGAACAAATACAAGGAATTGGGCTTCTATTTATAGGACATAGAAAACCCTAGGTTTACAATTGCCGCACGTCTGCATTTACAAAAATGCCCCTAGGAAGACTTAGTCAGCGCCGCCAATATTATGGTAAAATTTTTATGCCTTGATTGCTCAACCCCGCCGTGGAACCGCGGCCGCAGCCAGGGTTTGGCTGCGGTTCCACGGCCAAATAAGGGAGTTGGGCCCTGTAATTTTGTGGGCTGGCTCTGGTCAGTCTTGTCTTCTTATTTCTTAAGTACTTTTCTCAAATTGGCTTGTAGGTTTCTTCCAGATCTTCACAGTGAATGATTATGGTAGACTTTAACCGTGTCTTCGCAATCTTAGACCTTGTGTTGCCTTGTACTGATCTTTTGTGTAGGCTTGATTAAGATCCTTCTATTTGTTGGTCAAAGTCCCTCTTTTGTATTGTCTTTTGTCTTTTTCACTGTTTTCGCTCCAAGAACCTGTAACCTGTACTATGTAGCAGACATGGGTCATAAGCACATGTTTATTTGTATAATACATAAGAATGGGGAATATAATAATGCAATATTATGATATGAACAAATACCCCCAAACTTATCTTTTGCTCGTCCTCGAGCAAACCTAGTTTTATTCTCGACAAAAACCTAACATCACTTTCGCAGGGAAACGCGATTGCACTGAGCGCGTGCAACAAACCGTTAAACCTCTAGGTGTCCCTAATAGGAGGAGTGTTGTCTCCTGAGGGTTTTCAGCGGATACTACCCATAAAATCCTATCAATTTGGCTTTTCGACTTTTTGTTCTCCAATTAGGTTTTCTAACAAGGAATTCTATTATCGTCGACTTGTAAATTATCCACCCATATTCTTCACACTTTCTCATCATTTAACTTAAGATTATATATGTTCTGCAGATTTACTTAGCTTTCGGCATCTCTTAAGTTTCCCTTCTAGGGTTCCATCTCCACTTAGGAATTTTTATCAACTTTACTAAAGATACAAGTTCTATTCTTCACTCCTTTCTCTCATCTAAACTCCAATCACATACCCCTACGTGTGTGTATATATCACCCCTACACTTGGAAATTCAAATCAAGCAATCATACTCTTGTCCGTTTGTCCAAAGAACTTATTAATTGGTGAATTTTTAATTGAATTTTGCTTACACATCCTTCATGCGACCGTTAATACTTCTTGAGGTACCAACGACCGATTACAAAATGCGTTTGCACTTTAAAGCGTAATTCCTAGTCTTGCAACACCCAAGGCTTTAGCAGTGACTCCCAAACCAGTTGGTCTAAGGCACTAGGTGATGAAGCACCCTCGCTAAATATTTTTCTATTTTTTAGCCTTAAGTAATCACAAAAACCAGTGTTCATTTTTTCTTTATTCACACTTGTATAATTTTTTTTTTCATCGTACTAAGGACTTTAGACAAGAGCATTTCAAGGTCTCCCCTACTATTCCAAGTTTCAAGGTGTGTGATTATGCAATTTGTAGGGTATATATTTTCAGAATCTAGACTTAAGCTATGAATTATTTTTCAAACTTATACTCTCATAAAAATATCAATACTTTTCCTTTATTTTGACTTAGCCCAAGAAGTGAACTCAAAATTTGCCTATTTCTAAATAAACTACAAAGACATATACTTTCTACCGTTAAACTTTAAAGAGGGTTATTTTTAGGATTTTTAATTTACTAAGTCTAGGATCTAGTTGTTCCTAGCTAGTTAACCTATTTGTCAAACTCAAGCCAAATGTGGCCAAAATTGAATACATTTATTTTTATAATTTTTTGAAATTCTTTCAATTTTTATGGGTTTTAAAATAAGTATGCAAATGCAAAAATATGTACAAATGAATGCGAAGGAAGAAGACTTACCGAGCATACCCCCAAACTTAAACTTGACAGTGTCCTCACTGTCATGCTACACCAAGAGGGTTGAGAATGTCGGCACTCCCCTGTTTATTTATTTATAAAAAAAATATTTTTTTAATGTTTTGAAATTTTATTTTATTTTTTTATAGAAAAAGAAAACAAAAATATATATACATATATACACAAGGTCTTCCCCAAACTAAACAAGGCCTTACACAAGCCAAAAGTTAGCACCAACCATTCAAAAATCTTATCGTAGTAATGGTAGAGTTGGTGAAAGGAAGGAGTGGAAAGAAGAGAAATGAGAAGCACACGAGACCGTGTGGGAAGAAAGGTTGAATATGGTCTCAGTGGGGGAGAAAAATGGCGAAAGAGAGAAAGAAGTGTAGCACGAACTTGAGGGTGTAAATTGAGTGAATAAATTAGCACAATTTGTGATGACCGTTGTGTTAGAAGCGATTGTGCTAATCATCAACCCGTCGAGAAATGGGGTCAAATCCCTCAAGATTCGCAAGAAAACATGGGTACATCGAACTTGGTATTGGAGATGAAAGCGTAACGGTCTCTTGTAAGGTCCGAACGATAGGAAGGACGAAAGGGAGTGAATAAGGGATAGTCTCATTCTCACCGTAGTAAACTGTCTCGAACTTGAAAGATTCCATCAATGGTTTGAAACGACTGTAAGCAACCGAGTCTGATGATTCAACTAACTCATCTGAAAATTCAAAGGACTCAAACTCGGGCGGTGAGTCTGCAACATCGTCCGAAAAAGTGAAACACTCGTACGGCTGTGAGAACTGTGTCAGATTCAAAGGGAAATTTTTCAAGCTCACGGTCTTCAAGCGTGATCTTGTGCGTGGTCGGAACGATGGAAAGGAGGAAGGGTGATATAACAGTTAAGGGTTCAGGAGGATGAATTGGAAAATCCGACACATCAAACAAAAATGGTTCAACCTCAATATTATCCTCAATACTCTCCTCAATACTATCCTCAATATTTTCCTCAAAAATTTGCTTATCCATGCTAATATCATCAAAATCAAGACGCGTATGAAGTTCGGGAGAAACATTTAATGACTCGGGATAATGAATTGGACATAAAATTTCAATTAAATCGACGGGTTCATCATCCGAAATATTCCCGGCGTCTATATCCTCAATCAAGTGAAAATCAATTTTTTCTGACACCTCATCAAAAGCATGGATATTTATCGATTTAGGTTCTAGAGTGGAGGTGTAAAGGTCAAAAGGATTATGTGTGGTTTCACTCGAAAGGGGTTCTTCACAATCTGGCAAATCAAGCACTACAAAGTCACCGTTAGATGTTTTATTTTCAACTTGTGAATCATTTGCGACAATCGATGGAAAACCGGAGTTGTAGGCTTCAATTGGGTATGGGTAGGTCTGATTTGGGAATGTGTAGAACTCACTCGCTCCTCTCAAATTCTCCCTCTGTCCAACCGCCTCCTCATACATTGAAAAATTTGAAACTAGTGGGAAACTAGCTACAGGTTCACTAGGTTGTAGAAGGGCGGAGATGGACGCATCCACATTCCTCGTCATTCTGTTTTTTGCTAATATATAAGCCTCCAACGACTGTTCCAAACTAGACATGGGTTGTGAAGGGTTTCGGTAAAAGATTCGAAATTGTTTGGATAAGTGAAACTCCTAAATAGCTGTGTAGAAGCAGTGTCTAGTGAAGGTGGAAAAGTCGGGTAGGACTGGTAGGAAGTGGATGGTTGGACAGGCGTAGGATCAATATGTGGATAAAAAGGTGAATGGACTTGTTGATCCCTAGAACTGGATGTGCGGAGAGGGGTGAAAGATCGGCTACGAGACTGAGCAATGTGCTCAGCAATAGACATCGGCTTAGGAGTTACAACAGGACTCGAAAAAGTGGTGTCAACGTACGAAGGTGGTGAAGGTTGACATGGTTGACACAAAGTGGGTTGCAATGTAGAACTGTTTCTCCTAGACGCTTCTATTTGATCTTTCAAAGAAATTTTGGGCATGGAGGGATCGTCTTTAAATCGACCGAAACAATTGACGTACGAGGCAAAATTAGGTTCGGGATACCAAAGTTCGGTAAGTGATTTATGATGTGGGGTACCCATGATAGAAGAAAGAGAAGAGAAAGAAGGTAGGTGGTGCAAGCATTTCTTAGCGGCAAACTTTGCAAGTTTTGTTATAAAAAAAAATTTCCTTTTTCCTTTTTCTCTATATTTGGAAATTTTTGCTGATTTTTGATAAAGGTATGCAAACAGAAAATAACACTTGCAATCAATTTTTAATTTACACGCGGCGCAAAAATTCCTGCACAAGATTTGTTATTTGGAAGGGGGAAGATTTTTAAAGCGCAAAGAAATCCTGCAGGCAAATTTACAGAAGATATATCAAGATTTACAGAGGAAGAACAAAGGAGCTTACAGTGCAAATTTCACAAGATGACGTCACATCCCCGCCGCGTTTACGCGGCCCAAGAGCCTTCCTGCCGCGTTTTCGCTGTCAACTAGCCGGCACGGTTCCCAAGAATTTTTCTGATGTTCTGAACTGCCAAGGCCGCGGCGGATCCGCGGTCGGAGGTGGGTTTTCGCGGCGGTTTAGCGGCGCGGTGGATGGTTCAGGTCCCCAAATTTTTATCTGCTCCTTGTTTGTTGTAATCTTCTGTTTTTAGGATCGTCTCTTTGCTGTTTTGATCTCTGTAGAGTTGCAGATCCGAATTTGTATGCAAATCCTGCAAAATTCAAAAATACCCTTCAAAAAATACAAAGAAGATAAATTTTAATATTTTTGATTTTTTAATTTTTATGATTTTATATTTTATATTAACCCGAAATTACAAAATGGAAATTTTTACGCCATCCCCGGCAACGACGCCATTTGATTGATCTCAAAAATTATCTAGTAACCGCAATCAAGAACGGCGTCGCTTGGTAGCTAGCCGGTGAGTACGGGTCGGTCCACAGGGATGTTGTGAATTTCCTAGTCGCTCTAACGAGTTAATTCCGATTGTGGTCGGATTGATTATTAAATCTAAAAACTAAAGTTGAGTTATACTAGGATTAATCTATATCTAAGTCTTGCTAGGGTTAGGTCTAGGGTAGGTTTGGAAATGTAAATAAATCTCAACGCTTTCTATACCCAAATTAAGATCTTATTAAGAGTTATGGTAATTATTAATAAAAGGGATTAGAATCATTTGGAAAGATGTTTCTTCCTCTAAGTTCTTTTCCTTCCTTTATCAATCCTTACCCTAACCTCCATGGAAAACCACCACAACCGGGCCTTTATACTACGGTATCACCGCTACCTCGCGGGATAGGGTGCCGTAGGGAGCGGTGTGTGCATGTATGCATGGAGTCCTATGAAAATATATGACGGGCAAGAAAGGGGTGAGAGATCTTCATCTCTTAGACCTTCCCCAAAGCTAACCTTAACAAGCGAGGAGACTACTCGCTCATTAGGGAATTGAAAATCATTTATCTAGGGCAGAGAATAAAAGATCTAACTATCTACCTAGGGCAAGGAATTAAATTTAACTAGGGCAGATAAGAAATTTAACCTAGGGCAGAAAATGAATTAAGAACTTACAAATTGATACTCTCCAAAAAGATTTCTGAATTTTATTAATGAAAGGAGGCATAAACAAATACAAGGAAATGGGCTTCTATTTATAGGACATAGAAAACCCTAGGTTTACAATTGCCGCACGTCTGCATTTACAAAAATGCCCCTAGGAAGACTTAGTCAGCGCCGCCAATATTATGGTAAAATTTTTATGCCTTGATTGCTCAACCCCGCCGTGGAACCGCGGCCGCAGCCAGGGTTTGGCCGCGGTTCCGCGGCCAAATAAAGGAGTTGGGCCCTGTAATTTTGTGGGCTGGCTCTGGTCAGTCTTGTCTTCTTATTTCTTAAGTACTTTTCTCAAATTGGCTTCTAGGTTTCTTCCAGATCTTCACAGTGAATAATTATGGTAGACTTTAACCGTGTCTTCGTGATCTTGGACCTTGTGTTGCCTTGTACTGATCTTTTGTGTAGGCTTGATTAAGATCCTTCTATTTGTTGGTCAAAGTCCCTCTTTTATATTGTCTTTTGTCTTTTTCACTGTTTTCGCTCCAAGAACCTGTAACCTGTACTATGTAGCAGACATGGGTCAAAAGCACATGTTTATTTATAAAATACATAAGAATGGGGAATATAATAATGCAATATTATGATATGAACAAACTATGCTTAAGTGTTGAGCTTTTGGGGTAATTTTGGGTGTTTGTTGATTCGATCGGAATGTTTATCATCGTCTACCTATTTGTGGAATATGATACAATATGTGGAATTCATATAGTTAGGCATGAAATCCAAAGTATGTGATATTTTGGGTTTATGATGTCTAAGGGTATTATGGATTCCAAATGTTGTAATTAGACATTTTCTTTTCTGCGACCGTAAGTGTAATATGTGATATATCGCCGGTTTCGTTGCTATATGTCAACGACAATTGGGATATGTATATTTACTTACGTTGATGACATGGGATGTTATGTGTTGTTGTGATATGTTATATTGGATCGTCGCATTTTGAATAGCCGGGGGTTTTTATGTGAGATGAGAGTTTTTCATTTTCATTCATGTAAAAGCTTGTATGTAATATTCTTTAATTGGGGCACTTCCGGGTTGAGGAAGATATCACTGTTGATGTATATTATTTACTTTTCCGCATTAGGATAGACCCAAAGAGGGAAGCACAAGTAACCGGGTTCTAGAGTCCAGTGGGAGACCATCTCGAGGCGTCGAGTCCGGGTCTCCTAACTCTAGAATTGGTAGGGTTGCTTGCCGCTCTCGTAGGGGTCTAGGGATGTGGGTTTGGCTATTCATCATGATCGTGAAATCCGTGTTTTATACAGGCTTAATATAAAACCCGGAAATCCTAGTATATCCAATATTGCATATGTTGATTTCTGCTGCGATATTCTGTGATGTGATCACTTTATATGATGAGATAGATACTGTATATAGTATATGTGATATATTATATAGACGTTGCTTATGTTTTACACCCGCGCTAGCCCTGCCCCGCTCTGCTGTTAGTTACCTAACCTAACGGTGCATGACGGGACATCGAGGTGAATGCGGATGGCATAAGCGTACGTTGTATTTATCTGTGATGATAAGGTAACATAAATGATAGGACTTCATTAATGAGATTGATGAAAGAAAAGAAACCTAAAAGATGTTGTAGAATCAAATTTTCAAAAAGGGTAGCTCTAGTTTTTGCTTTGCATAGCGGTATTCCTTATAGAATATCCAGCACCTTATTCGATAAGGAAAGAGACGAGATCCCTTCACCGGGAGTGACCTCTTTAGCAAAAGCTAGCAGATGCTACAAAACTCGATTTTTTTTATTGCTTCTTTTAGTTCTTATTTTGCATAGCGGTATTTATGAAATATCATGCACCTTATTCAATAAGGAAAGAGCCGAGTTCCCTTCACCGAGAGTGACCTCTTTAGCAAAACTAGTAAAAAGCCTCAAAACACTCATTTTCAAAATCACTTGATTCTGCAAAGATATCAAGTTCATTACGCTCATGGTTTTCTTAAAAACCTGCATAGCCCTCCATCATTTCAGATAAATATTATTTAGTATTCATGCTACGGTAGTTTGGCCTCCGTCAAGGCGTAGTGTACGGTAGCTGATTAGTACTTATCTGTAGCATGAGATACGATTGGATTAGGGTATTCGTACGGCATAGTTTGGCCTCCGTCAAGGGTCGTGCGGGTGGGTCTAATTCAATCAAGAAATGAACGGATTGAACTTGACTAGCGCCCTATGGGTAGTTTGGCCTCCGTCAAGATCTTAGGACGCTAGGGATAAAAACTATTATCGGGAATTTCAAGTGTTGAAATTTGCAATGAGATTGCATACCTTCTATGAGATAGTTGGATCCCGATACCCACTGGGAGTAAGTGTTACTCCTGGGAGACTTTTACACATCACAATTAGCCGATCAAGTAAGTGTCTAAAAAGGTGTTAACGGGGTTACGCCCTTGGGAAAACGAGATTTATTTTAATTAGGTCCATGCGAAAGCATGGGGAACCTCCCTCAAAATACCAACACTGGCCTGACTGAAAGATTGGCGAACTTGTAAGGTGTAATTAATCCCGGGTAGTCTTTTCATTTAGGGTTTGGAGGAAGATTTGATAAAAACAGTGGGAGCCATCCTGATTAGATAAAATAAAAATCAATCTGATCTTGCAAGAGCATACGCTGAGTGTTTTCTTCTCTCTTTCTCCAGGTAGCGACCATGTCACGCCTTAATCAAGATAATAATATGGATGCATTGACCGAACCCACTTGTTATACTGTGCTGGGAAACGTTGGTTCCGCTCCAACTTATAATTGTTATAAGACCGAGCAGGAAATAGGGGATTACCAGGATTCCCGTGCCGCCCAAACGAAGAAAGTGCATATAGATGCATCTTCTTCGGGTGTGTTCATTACCGAGAACTGTTTCTCAGTATTCTCTACGTCCTGGGTATGAGATACCGGATCAGGATCCCACATACGTAATCTGTTATATAGGCTACAGATAGGTAGAGGACTAGAAATGGGTGATAAAGTTTTCAAAAGTTAGAAACAGTGCAATTGTTGCAGCCAAGGTGTTGGAAATTATCACCTTGTATTACCAAACGGTAATACATTGATTCTGAACAAATATTATTAGATACCGAACCTAATATACAACATCATATCAGTCTCTTTATTTACTAAAGAAGGATATAATTTTGTATTGTTGGATAATGTTTTGAACATTTCTATATCAAGAGTTGATCGGTTCAGGCACGTTATCTAAAAGCATATAAGTTCTTAATCAAACTACAGTTCTCAACGTACAGAACACACACAAGAGGAAGAGTTCATAAATGAACGAATCCTTCTTGAGACATTGTAGACTAGGTCATATCAATGCGATCCGACTAGCTAAGTTACATTAAGATGCATATTTAAATTAGTTTGAATTTACATCTTATGAAACTTGCCAGTCATGTCACAAAGATAAAATGACCATAGCTCCGTTTACTGGAAACAGAGAAAGAGTTAGTGAACTCTTGGGATTGATACATGATGATGTATGTAAGTCCCCTGTCTATACATGCCAGGACCGGTTCATTGTACTTCATTACATTCACTGATGATCTCTCAAGATTCGGACATATATTCCTGTTGAAACACAAGTCTGAAGCTTTTAAAAAATTTAATGAATATAAGTCAGAAGTAGAGAACCAAAACGGGTATAAGTATTATTTCCTATGATGAGATCAGGGAGGAAAATACTTGAGCACGGAGAACCTGGACTATTCTAAAGGAGAATGAGATTCTCTCTCAGCATTACTCTTCCGAATACACCACAGTACAACGGTGTATCGGGGCGGAGCAATAGCACCCTATTAGATATGGTGCGCTCTATGATGAGTACTGCTGAGTTGCCTATTTCCTTTTGGGAGTTATGCACCTGATAAGCTACATACCTATTGAATTGGGTTCTAACCAAATCAGGTGCCTACCACTCCATATGTGATATGGTATGAGAAAAGGCCATCTCTTAAGTAAGTTAAGATTTGGGGTTGTCCGGCCTATGTCAAAGGCAAAATCCGGACAAGCTCGAGGCAAGGTCAGTTCTGTGGAAGTTTGTTGGATATCCCAAGCATTCGCAAGGGAATATCTTCTACCGCACAGAGGAACAAAAGGCGTTTTATTTCTCAGCATGGCCACCTTTTTAGAAAAGGAATTTATTTTGGAAAAAAATTTGTGGTCATGAGGTAGAACTGGAAGTAGTTCCGGCTATACAAACTATAGCTAATGATTTGGTAGAACCAGAGGATTCAATAGTTCCCGACGAACCTCAGCCTCTCCTCCGATCTGGTAGGGTTCCTCATCCGCCTGAGAGATACTTTGGTTTTCTTAATGACAGTGGGAGCGAGGATTGCATCATGAGATGATGACCCAACTAGTTTCGAGCAGGCCATCTAGAGTGGGGACTCTGTAAGAATGGCTGGATGCTATGTGATCTGAGATGGAATCTATGTACACCAACAAAGTATGGACTTTGGTTGCTATATCAGAAGGGTTAAATACCCATCAGGAGCAAGTATATCTTGAGAAGATTACTTGGTATAGATGGAAAAGTTGAGACTTACAAAGCTAGACTTATTGTAAGAAGTTCTCGTCATCGACCAGGTGTGGATTATGATGAAACCTTTTCTCTAGTTGCTATGCTTAAGTCCATCCAGATCCTACTTGCCATTGCTACATACCATGACTGTGATATCTGGCTGTTGGGTGTCATGACTGCTGTTCTAAATATTGATTTAGAAGAGAGCGTCTATAAGTACACAGCCAGAGGGCTTCGTAGACATTGGGAGCAGCGGAAACAAGTACAAGTTTCTTTACGGGTTAAAAGCAGGCATCGCAGAGATGGAACATCTGTTTTGATTTGGTAGTCAAAGTGTTTGACTTCATCAAAATGGTGGATGAACCTTGTATATACAAAAAGGTTGCAGAGAGTAAGGTGTTTTTCCTCGTATGGTACGTGGATAACATACTCTTGATAGGAAAGGATTTTCCTATGCTACACTCGGTCAATCTCCTCTTATCACAAGGATTCTCCATATAGGATCAAGGTGATACCTCCTAAATCCTGAATTTTGGATCTATGAGATAAATCTAAATGGATGTTAGGATTCTCACTAGATGTACTAAAATGGTATCAATCGATCTTGGGGAGAATCACTGGATAGCTTCCAGGGTGGTAAGCTCGACTGAATGTCAATCACAGGCATTGTCTTTACCCTCAGTAGAAGGACGGTATGTTGGAAGAGTTCCAAGCTAGATACTGTAGCGAACTAGACGATAAAGGCTGGATACATCGCTACCAACGATACTACCAAAGAGGGAGTCTGGGTGTATATTAGTTCATGAGATGAACTTCGTTCCTACCATTGTGTGACAATGGAGTTGTGGTTTTGGCCTAGGAACCCCCATCCCATCAGTGACCCAGACATATTCTAAGGAAGTATCACCTGATCATGGAGATGGTTGATCTCCAGGGAGATCGAGGTTAGGAGAGTAGACTCAGAGGACAACACGGCGGATCCACTCACAAAGGCCTTTTCCCAAGAGAGACTTTTATGGGATGATGGAGTATGGGATACTACAACCACTACTATATTATGGCCCTAGTACAAGTGGAAGATTGTTAGTTATATGTATGCCCAAGAGGCCATTATTGTACATTTGATGTATATTATAGTGGATGCTTGTACATACATAGGGAGGACTTTCTTGCTCGACATGATAGTATGCTATCTGGTTACTCTTTATCTTAACATGTACACTGATGGCTTCTCTGTTACATGTTGATAAAGCCCTTAGGATGTGTACTTGACTACCTGGATTATGATGCGGATCATACTAGTGGGACAAAGGTAATCCGTGAGTACATCCTTTAATGTCCCTAGTCGTGGGTGTATCGAGACGGGGCATCGATATACCAGAGTAGACTAGCGTATACCTTCTCGACCCATGTAAATGGGCGATGGATGATCCCATATACATTAGTATTTGATATCAGAGATGATATACGGGTGCTCGGTGGATAATGGGTACACTGGACGGACTCACCGAGAACTCGTAGATGGTATTATACCTATCGTCAGATAGCAGTTCTCTGGTGACACTGGTACAGGTTAGTCTGTCGACCCGAGATCGTTATAGAGTCTTGTATGATTCCCACTGTGCTTTGATTTCCACCATACCACGGTCAAGAGATTGTGCAAAAAGGTGGTTTTTGGGTACAGTCCCGAGTCACATGGAGGCAATGAGCTATAGGAGGGGATTCGTCTCTCCCGGTATTGGGGGTTGATGTTGCGCTGTGCTCAATTGGCTATAACAGGAAGTCCCTAGCCAGGGTTGTTTTTGAGATTTACTGGTAAGTATTATCAGTAGTTTATCGACCCGTTATGAGCCTCACATCAGCATAACTTATCAAGCTACTGGGGTCTGACGTTCACCACCCCCAGGCGAGATATGCGACATATCAAACGAAGAGACCGGACTGTACGGTAGTATTACTGACAGGCTATACAGGAGCTAGAGTGGGCTTGCTTGTTGATCTTCTAATCGCCCAATACCCAGGTAGCCGTTATATCCAGCTAGTACCGCTGACGGCTTGTAGGTGCTTGATATGATCATCACATACTGCCGGCGTATTGACAGTCTTTAGAGTCCTACACAGAGGTTTACTGGCTCAGGAAAAATGAAGTAGGAGCACATATGTGATATGTGCGGGACCGAGAATAATACGATTATGTGATACCGTATTCTATTCTCGCAATTTATTCGTATCGGTCGGTTATATGTGATATAGCCGGGTTATCGAATCAAGTGTTGATTCGATAAGTTGATACAAATTATATTAGTCAGTTGTATGTGATATAGCCGGATTATTAAATCAAGTGTTGATTTGATAATTTAATGTATAATTGTATATGTGATATACTAGATTACATTAACTAATATTAGCTCACTTAAACATTTCATTCTCAAACTTGAGTGTGCATGTAATATATATGTGATATATATATTAATGTACATTTTTGTGTCATGCTTGATGATACACACTATATGGATGTATGAGACTTACACCATACTAATTATAATGTAGGGTTTAAATATTTAAAGTAAATTCAAATTAGAGGATAATTAGTCACATGCATGAAGCTTGTAGAAGCTTGTGGATGCATTGACTTAGTCCACTAATTTTGTTTTACTTAAGATATTTATTAACCTAACCATTATAACTTAGCCAAGGTTATGTCTCTACATGAGTTAGTATATGATACAAACTCAACCATGGTTGCCATTCACTCTCACAACATTATCTCTCTTCGTCTTCTTCTTCAAGCTCAAGAGCTCTCTAGCTTTTGTGCAAGTGAGAAATAATAATGAGAAAAAGAATTCTAAAGTGAGCAAAAATCCTACTTCATCATCCTCTACTAGATTAGTACTTTAGTATAGGGTGTTAGCTTCACTAATCTCTCATTAGTGAAGCAGTAGCTTGGGTTAGTGTCTCCTCGACGTAGATCATCTTCGGCCTCGAAGACTTCTCGCAAGCTCGTTCCTTTCATCTTGTGAAGCCATGCTAGAGTCTGGAAGATCACAACTTAGAGCGGAGGGACTACTACACGGAGCTATTGAAGTGAAGGACCGGTCTACAAAGGTTGTATTCCTAGTTCACTTAGTTGTAAAGTAGTTTACAATTTGTTTCATATGATTCTTTAGTTAAACATCTGTAAGTCTACGGTAGCGCCCCGGCCGTCTGTACGAGGCCAAAATGCGGAAACGAAAACTTTTCTTTAACTAGAAACCGGCGCTACCGCGGACTATAAACTCAAACCATTAACCTATTACTAGCTAACTAGAGAAAGGGTAGAGAGGCTATACCGATCGATCCGTGTCCTTCGGTCTTCGGCCACCATCCCAAGCTCCACGCGGCTTCTCCGGTCTCGATCTCCTCGTCGGAAAGGGCACAACATCGAGAAGTCTTTTTACGGGCTCCCACCTCTGAACCGAGGCAAATCGGACACGAAGTTGGCTAGCCGATGTGTCCAAGATTGTTGTAGACTGAGCGTAGATCACTATGTCTCAAAGGGTTATTAAAAGTTGCCATTTTGATGTGGAGGAAAAATCTTTGGAGATGAACTTTGAAATGGAACTAAGGAATTTTGTGTGAGCCAAATGAGATGAAAAATCCTCACACACAAAAATGAATCGGGTGCCTCATCTAGTGGCCGGCCAAAATTGGCATGGGAAATATGAAGGGGGTGAGCACAAGAAAAGGTGGGTGAGCATAAGGAAAAAGCAACAAAAACCCACCCCAAAACATCACACTCATTTCCTAATCAAATCCCATCACCATAAAGCAAGGAAATGATGCAAAAAGAATCATAACATGCTAGAACCATCATGAACCCTCCACCACAAAAAACACCCTCCATTTTGCTAATTTCCACATTTGCAAATAAGCCCCTCCCATCAATTTTCAGCCAAAGAAAGAAAGAAAGGAAAATGGCCGAAACGGAATGCAAACTGGCAACTTCAAAAAGACGATCCCGTAATAAATTACAGGAAAACCCCGTGACTATATATACATACCCTCATTTGTATTCCGACCGAATACAAATGCAATGAGACAAAATTTACACTGTAAAATACTATGATCCGGCTTAAACCAAAGCCCGCTAGTATTATCCGTCCGAACGTGATCCGTGCAATACTGCACATATAAGATCGAACCCTGCCATATATCCATACGGCCACTACAACGTTTCGTCCAAAACTTGAGAAACTGTCTCTGGGGGACTCTAAAGACTCGTCAATACTTTGGCTGTGGATTTAGCCACTAGCACGTCAGAGGTATTAGCCGTACGTAACGGGCTACCAGGTATTGACCAAAAGGAAGATCGATGAGCGAACTCATCCTGACACCCTACTGAGCCTGTCAGTGACAATATCCATACAGTCTGGTCCGTTCGTCTATGAGTATCGCATGGCGGGCCTAGGGGTTGGTAAAAGTCAGACCCCCAAAAGCGGTACAAGTCGTGTCCGAGTGTAGCCCAAAACACCCTGAGATACCACTGGAATACCTACCAGTAAATCTCCTGCCTTGGACAAGGACTTTTCATGTTCTGGCTCTCCTAGAAACAGCGCGACCTCACCCCCAATACCGGGAGAGACAAACCCCCGAAGATCCGCTCACTGCCTCCATGTGGCTCGGGACTGTACCCAACTAAAACATGTTTGCACGTCTCCTTTGAGCGTAGTAGGGTAGTAATCAAAGTACAGTGGGAACTCACACGAGACAAATGACGATCTCAGGTCGATGAACTAACCTATACACATGTCACCAGGGAACTGCTATCTGACGCTAGGTATAATACCAACTAGCATGTTCCCGGCGAGTCATTTCCGGTGTACTCATAACCCAATGAGCACCTGTATACATCTTAGGTGAACCAACTGTCACCAGTGGCTTGTGAGACCGGCCACCGCCCCTCGTCGGGGTCTTGACTGTATTCACTAGTCTACTCCGGAGTATCGATGCCCTATCTCGAAAACTCCCACGACTAGGGACCTTTTAAGGATGTGCTTATAGACCCCAGCTCCCACGTATATGATCGCCATCATACTGCTGGCCGTCAAGCAAGAATCCTAAGGGCTCTATCAACGCGTAATAGCGACCTGTAAGGTCACCTCAAGCAGTACATGATGATAAAGATAAACCAGATATCATACTATCATCTCGAGTAAGACTGTCCTACCGGCATAGGTCCTCCCTCAATCATTGCAATCACGTGCCTGTGATCCAATAATTGACTCTGAGGGCACTATATCCAACAATCTCCCACTTGCACTCATGGCTAATTATTGCGATGTCGCATACTCACAGCCCGTGTGATACCGAACACCCAACTCCTCTACTGATCAGTCCCACAAAGCCCGTTTGTGAAACTATTGCGTTCGAGGAATAGCCTCAGTGAGTGGATCCGCCCTGATGTTTCTTTCTATGTCTCTCTTTATCTCATGTTCGCGGAGAAAGCCATCTCCCGAAATGAGCAATACATGTCTTAGAATATGTCTGGATATCTGATGGGACCTAGTTCATAAATGAACTCCAAATCCAAACTTCTTAGACTGTATCGTTAACTGAAACCAATCAGTATCCTGCGCCATGCCTCCCTCAGTATCTGCTTGGACCACCTGTCCAAAATACCGCCCCTCATCAGAGGGAAAACTATAACTCTGACAGCCACTCTGTCATCCAGGTCACCTTGGAAGCCTGGAATGATAACCGTCTCCTAAAGGAGGCTGTCGTTATCAAATCCCTAGAACATCCACTTATGTTCTAAAACTGCTTCCGAATGTCTCTCCAGGATAGGATTAATATCAACTTACTGCATCTTGTGCAAAAACAATATCTGGTATGGTACTTGACATCTCATGATTGACTCAATTACCTAAGCGAGTGATCTTCCAATCATGCACATCCCTCTCCCTTTTAGTCTGTAAGACACCTTTAGAGAGGGTGACTCCATCACCTGCAGGTACACTACCGTGCCAGGAGTCGTCCATTCTAAATACCTTTAGAACGCTGTCTAAGTACCCTGATTGGGACACTTCCCAAATCTAGATCTAAAACCATAGATCTAGTAACCAGAATATCTGATATAATATCCATATCCTATGTGGAGAAACCACTATGTGACAACCAAAGTAAATCCGATCGTAGTATAGGAATTTCACATCCCACTCTGTGTATGTCATCCAAATACTAGGACATCACACCCTACTACCTTCTTAACAGATCCATCCCCTATTCTGATGAAGTCAAACCTATGACTGTCACATCAGAAATAGATGATCTATCTCCGCTATATCTTCTTTAGTCCATAAATAGACATAAGCTACTTTTCCACCATGCATCCGTTGCTCCCACTGACTATGACAACCCTCTGGCAGAGTCATATACACGTACACTTCTAAAGCTAGTTTAGAACGACGCTATACTCATCCTCCTGCCGGGTCTCACAGTCTGGAACAACAGCAATGGAAAGTCTGGGTAAACAAGAACCTCCCTTTCACCGTCTTTGAGCATGCCGAAGTACCTCTCGAGTGCCTGAGGTTACCCACCATATCTGCGGAGTGGCCAATGGAATGTCAAACCAGATTGAATCTTTAGGTTCTTATCAAATTTTCAGTAATCGTTTGCGGTTCTGGAATCACTTCCAGTTCTACCATACTCCCACTACTGTTTTCTGAAAAAATCCATTTTACTAAAACTGTGGCGAGTCAAGAACAATATCACTATTGATCTTCCAGATGGTAGAAAGTCAACCCTCGTCATAGCCCGGGTCAACCCACAAACAGCCATTACACAAACATGCCTTGAGTTATCCAGAATCTGGTTTTAAGCATAAGCCGGACAACTCCCCGTACCTTAACAATGATAAGATATGAACTATTCTATATCCAATATAGAAATAGAGGCACTGATTTAATTGGAACCAGATTCAAATCATGCAGCTGTCTCCAGTGCATGTCAACTAAATAGAAAGAAGCCGATCAGCATTACTCAACTTAGGAATGCTTCCGATTATGAGTAACCTGAAAGAGAAGCAAGTTCTCTTAATCATTATTATCAACTGAATACCATACACAAGTATCTACATCTTCGATCACCTTGAAGAATCCTGATACTTGCAACACCTGGTTCTCTACTTTATTCTTATACCTATAACTTCTTAAAATTTAGACCTTGCATTTCTACGAAACACATGTCTAAGAACCAGAGAAGTCACAAGTAAACAGAATATAGTATGAGTACCAACCCCTCTGTCCTCATGGACACTGGACAACATACAATACTCTGTATAAGTCCTCCGAGTCTAATAACTCATTCCCTGTGTGTCGTAGGTTGAAAACTGTACTTATGGTTAAGAAGAATTACACCGTTGTTTAATGCTCCTTACCTAACCATCAACTGATATAGATAAATGTCATTGACATAATTTCAAAAATTTATATCTCACTTTATAAAATTAAACGTACAGATATATCAATTTGAAATTGGTGCATAACAACGGATATTCAAAACCAAATATTTGCCGTCCGGCAAACATCCCAGGCGATTTCCTCAAATATCACCAATTACAACGAATCCCGATATAATGAGGATGATCACCCAATTCCCAATAATTTACTCCCACTCATCATCTGTAAAACCATACATATGTGAGAATCAAACCTGGTAAATACATACCCTAGAGTAAGGACTAATTGGGAAATCAGTTTTCTTTTAACAATACACGGTGAAACTGAAACATATAAATGTTTCGAAGGGGTATCCGGGTATTCCTAGTAATGCCTCTTCCATTATCAGATTCACAACTATAACTGTATATTTCTTTGCCATCTCTCCAAATCCCTTTATATGTCTTTAGTCATTACCTTTTGCACACCATCGTTAGGCTAAATGGTTTTCTTCCTTCCCTACCGTTCGGCACCAGCCTATGGCTTGGAAGAAGACTATCCAATAAGCGTAATAGGTGTACTGTCCTAATCCTAGAAGCACTCGCAACGCGAGAGAAGGTAAAGATAAAAGACAACTGAATAAATCTTATTCCTATTTCTCCTGAACTAGAATCCATCCCTGAACTGGAACAAGTTCCTTCGAGTTCGTATATAACCATACGATGGAATATCCAAATAACTGTGGATCTTTGTAGTGATACGGAGTGTTCTGGAGAAATACAAAGGTGATGTAGGAGTGGCGATAAAATACTTGGTTTGGTCGTGAATAGCAGTCGCAGTTTACTTTGCCCTCTTACTAATCCCTTTATTTGTCTTTACTTAATACCTTCTGTACACCTTTTAGGCTAAATGGTTTTCTTCATTCCCTACCGTTCGGCACCAACCTAAGGTTTGGAAGAAGACTATCCAATAAGCGTAACAGGTGTACTATCCCCTAATCCAAGAAGCACTCGCAACCTGAGAGAAGGTAAAAGGAAAAGACAACTGAATAGTCCTATTCGTTTTCTCCAGAACTGGAACCATCCTCGAATCTGGAACAAGTTCCTTTGAGTTCGTATATAACCATACCAATGGAAGTGGATGTTCGTAGTAATACGTGGTGTTCTGGAGAAAAGGGTAAAAGTAGGAGTGGCAATGAGGTATGCAACTCTGACAATCCAAAGCCAGTGTTTTAAGAAGGTTCGGTCAACATGGTCACTGAGTCATAATCAAGGGTCGGGTCATGGTCGCTGCCAAAGAGAGAGAGAAAAGAAACACTCAGCGTGCACTCTAACCTAGATCAGAATGGTTATCACTTTATCTAATCAGGAAACCTCCCACTGTAACGTCAAATTCTCCTCCAAACCTGAAAGAAGAATTAGTCGGGATCACCCGAGGAGTAAACCAACTCATCGGTAGGAATCGGAATCCAACTATCATCGTATGATAATGTGATGGAATCCACTCACGTTATCACACTCCAGAAGGTATGCGCATATCTGGCAAGTTTCAGTTTCTTTAGAAACTCCCGATGTGATTTTTACCCCATGCTCTTATGACCTTGACAAAGGCCAACATATCATAAGTCACATGTCAAGTTCTACCCATCATTATCCAGGTTAATTTAAACCCACCCGTACATACCCTTGACGAAGGCCAAAATAGTAGTACGACTGTCCCAAACCAACGCATCTATCTATGCTGCAGAAAAGTAACAAATAGCTACCGTACACTATGCCTTGACGAAGGCCAACATACATAGCATGAATACTAAGTGCTGCCTTTCTGAAATGACGGAGGGATACAAATGGTTTTTGGCGAAAAACCTTTAACGTAATGAACTTGATATCGTTGTAGGAACCGGATAGCTTTTTATAAAAATATAGTGGCGAAAACCTTTGCTAAAGAGGTCACTCCCGGTGAAGGGATCTCGGCTCTTTCCCCGTAGAATGAGGTGCAGGATATTCCAACTGAATACCATACTCGACTACTTGGACTATGATGAGATCATACTAGTGGGGCCACGGTAGTCGACGAGTACATCCTATAACTGTTCCTAGTCGAGGGTGTATCGAGACAGGGCATCGATACACCAGAGTAGACTAGCGTATACGCATCTTGACCCATATGATGGGCGATGGATGATCCCATATCCATCGGTGTTTGACATCAAGGATGGTGTACGGGTGCTCAGTGGAGACTGGGTACACAGGACGGACTCGCCGAGAACTCCCAGATGGTATTATACCTCACATCAGATGGCAGTTCTCCGGTGACACTGGTACAGAGTAGTCTGTTGACCCGAGATTGTCATAGAGTCTTGTGTGATTCCCACTGTACTTTGATTTCCATCATACCACGTCCAAGAGGGCGTGCAAAAAGGTGGCTTTTGGGTACAGTCCCAAATCACATGGAGGCAATGAGCGATAGGAGGGGATTCGTCTCTCCCGGTATAGGGAGTTGATGTTGTGCTGTGTTCGATTGGCTATAACCGGAAATCCCTGGTCAGGGTTGCTGAGATTTATTGGTAAGTGTTATCAGTAGTTTCTCGAACTGTTATAGACCTCATATCGACACGACTTATCGAGCTGCTGGGGTCTGACGTTTACCACCCCTAGGCGAGATATGCGACATATCAGACGACGAGACCGGACTGTACGGGAGTGTTACTGATTGGATTCACAGGAGAATGTACAGGCTTGCTTGTTGATCTTCTGAGCGCTCAATACCTGGGTGGCTGTTACGTTTAGCTGACCGCTTGCAGCTTGTGGGTGTTTGATATGATCATCACCTACTGCCGGCGTATTGACGATTCTTTAGAGTCCTACACAGAGGTTTCTTGGCTCAGGCAAAACGGAGTAGGGCACATATGTGATATGTGCGGGACCGAGGATAATGCGATATGAGATACCGTATTCTATTCTCGCGATATATGATATCAGCCGGGTCATCGGATCAAGTGTTGATTCGATGAATCGGTACGGATAAATATTAGTCGGTTATATGCGATATAGCCGGATTGTCGGATCAAGTGTTGATTCGATAATTTAATGTATAATAATATATATGATATATTAAATTACATTAACTAATATTAGCTCACTAAAAGATTCTTTTTCTCACTCGGGTAATACATTGATATATATGCGATATATGTTAAATTTATTATTTTATATTGTTACGATAAATATTATATATGTGATATATAATATTGTACCATGATATGATAACTAATGCAACATGTTTAGTGGAGATTAAACATGGTTAGGGTTTGATTAGGGTTAAGCTTTTCTAGAAGTTTCTAGAAACTTTCTTTTTGTTTTGTGCAAAGATATTTGTTTAGATATTTTTGCATGATATTTCCTTAACCCCAACCACACCCCTTAACCCTAGTTCAATCTCTACAAAGGTTACTTGACCATGGTTGCATTATTCATCATAATTATCCTTTCATTATTCATCACAAATGGATTGATTCACTTCTTCTTCTTCTTCCTCCTTTGCAAAGCTTTCTTGCTTTGATATTTGTGATGAAAATATGTGAGAAAAAGATTAAAAATGAGGCAAAAATCCTACTTCATCATCCTCATCTATCCTTGCCATTTAGATGAGCGTGTTCACATCATTTCATGAGTGATAGCTTGTGTTAACGAAACTTCAAGGTAGATCATCTATGTTATCGAAGATCGGAAGCAAGACTGCATCTTTCTCTTCGCGGAGCCTCTCAAGAGTCAGGAACACGATGATCCCAGCGAAGGGACTTCAACACGGAGCTTAAGAAGTGAAGGACCAGATCTACAAAGGTTGTAATCCCTCTCACTTAGTGTTAAAGTGTTTAACATGCTTGTTTTCGCCTAAACTCTAGTTTAAAGATCCGGCTTTGGGTTGTTCGGCACGGCTAATTTTTAAATCGGGCATGGTTGATGCCTCGTAGAACCTTGTGCGCATGCCTAGCAACCCTACAATATCGGCATGACTTATCATGATATTGGGGTCTAACGTTATACCACCCCCAGGCTGTGATATGCGACATATCAGACGAAAAGCCCGGACTGTACGGTAGTATTACTTGATTGGATTCGCAAGAGTATGAGCAGGCTCGCTTGTTGATATTCTGATCGCTCTATATCCGGGTGGCCGTTACGTTTAGCAGACCGCTTGCGGCTTGTGGGTGACTGATATTATCACCACCTACTGCCGGCGTATTGACGAGTCTTTAGAGTCTTACACAGATGTTTCCTGGCTCGAGCGAAACGAACTAGGAGCTCATATGTGATATGTGTGGGACCGAGATTAATACGCATATGTGATACCATATTCTATTCTCGCGATATGTGATATCGGTCGGTTATATGTGATCTAGCCGAGCTGTCGAATCAAGTGTTGATTCGATAAGTTGATACATTGGATATTAGTCGGTTGTATGTGATATAGCCGGATTATTAAATCAAGTGTTGATTTAATAATTTAATGTATAATTATATATTTGATATATTAATTTACATTAACTAATATTAGCTCACTTAAGCATTTCTTTTTCTCACTAGTGTACACTTAGTATAAATGTGATATATATATTAATGTACATTATTTTGTGTGTTGCTTGATGCCACATGCTTCATGGGTGTATGAGACTCACACTATGCTTGATATAATGAAGGGTTTTATTTATTTAAAGTTAATAAAAATTAGATGGAAATTGGTTTAATGGTTATAGCTTGGAGAAGCTTGTGGAACAATTGACCAAGTCCACTAATTTTGTTTTACTTGTAGATATTTATTAACTTAACCATTATTGTTTAGC